>BSDF01000006.1:9944719-10546108 GCA_027925045.1 Hypotaenidia okinawae
GGTCCTTTTATCCAGGCATTTCCTTCAGCTTTTTAACACTAAATCAGCCACGGTTCTGACTGCGGCCAGTGCAGAGAAGTGTCATTTCAATGGCATTTTTAATACTAACCTATAGCTCAAACAAATTGTGGAGGTTTTGCATCAAGTTTTTGTGAAAATGGCAGGCTTTGATAATAACAAAATGAGCCTTGAGAAAACATGCAGTAACTTTTTCCAGGTGTCAATATCAGAAGAGTCATTTGACCATTCCTCAATAAGCCTACCAACACAAAAAAGTTCACTTTCATCTCAAACATGGGCAGAATCGTCTTAAAGAACTCACTCAATTGTCCAGTATAGCAACCTGACTTACAAGAACACAAATTTTTCCTCAGGTAAATATTCTTCTGATATTAGGAATTAATGTTAACATTTACACCTGTCTAGTATAAGGTTTTACTTGTTCCATAACTCTCAACTCGTAATAGCTCCTTGTAAAACATTACCGGGAACTAACAGGATTATTTCTCAAATCTGTTTGCTTTACACAAATATAATTGAATCAGAATGTAGCTTAAAGTCAGATATAAGCTATGAATTCTTTTAAGCACATAGGATGCAATATTTTCTCAGTTTCCCCACCAGTTAAATACCTTTAAAAATGTTCTGCATCCCCTCTAGAGTCTAACACAAGCCACATATTTCATCACCCACAGAAGAACTCACAAGATGTTTAGGGAATCTGTCACCACAGTCCCTCTGAGAAGCGTCTGAACAGGGTACTCTGACACAACTCCAGCTCTCTGGTATGATGCTGTGTATACATAACTAACATTCCTTACGATCACTCAGTATGTAAAGCTTCAGTTCATGCCTAACGTTTCCCATGCCTGCTTCCTGTGAAGCCTCAAGAAGATCCGAGCAGAGCCTTCAGTGGCGTGTTTACTCAGTGATTTTGAAAAGGATCTACAGCATCACAACCAAAGAGATAACTTTTTAAAGTATTTACCTTCATAAAATGCTGATCTATGTCATTTGTGGCAAAAAATTCCCCACCCCCAGGTTTCACAGAATCAGTTACCAGCACATAATGGTCATATGACAGTAGCAAGATGATGTTGACTTGGTGACTAAGTTTTCTATTTTTCTTTTTTTTTAAACTCAGATTCTGCAGTACTACCTCTCAAAAATCCTTCTCTCAAAGCTATAATCCTGACACCATGGATGTATAAAAAATATCAACACAGGGGCTGAACACCCCCCCCCCCCCAAAACAATTATATGATAAAGTCCAATGTGGGCCAAAAAAAGATTTCCTCTGAGATTTTATGTCCCTTTCCCACCACACCTCAAAAGTCAATGAAGTTTCAGATATTTCAAGTGCTTCTTTTAAGGAACAACCCCACAAACGGAAATTGTTAAACCATTACACCAACTTAAAACAACTCTGGTCAAGGATGAATTTTCCTGTTTCCAGCAACAGAGCTGAAGCCTCGCTGACCTATACCAAAACAGAGTCAAAGAACTGTAGGGGTTGGAAGGGACCTCCAGAGATCATCAGGTCCATCCCCCTGCCAAAGCAGGGTCCCTAGGACAGGTCACACAGGGAGGCGTCCAGACAGGGCTGGAATCTCTCCAGAGAAGGAGACTCCACACCCCCCTGGGCAGCCTGTCCCAGGGCTCCCTCACCCTCACTGGGAAAAAGTTCTTCCCCATGTTGGTGCAGAACTCCCTGTGCTCCAACTTGAGGCCATCACCTCTTGTCCTGTCCCCACAGATACTGAGAAGAGGCTGGCCATTTCCCCCTGTGTCCCACACTTGAGATATTGATAAACATTGATCAGAGTCCCTCTCAGTCTAATTTTCTCAAGGCTGAACAGTCACTCAGCCTTTCCTTGTAGGGGAGATGCTCCAGGCCCTTAATCCCCTTCATAGCCCTTCTCTGGACTCTCTCCAGGAGATCCCTGTCTTTTTATCCCAGGGAGCCCAGAACTGGACACAATACTCCAGGTGTGGCCTGACCAGACCAGAGCAGAAGGGAAGGATCAACTTTTAAAATTACCTTTAAGCCTTTTATTTTACTAATTTCAATGTTTGCATGTTATCAGTTGGGGGTACCAGTGCAGGGAGGGGATCTCAATGGAATCAGGGAGGATTCTGAGTAGGGATTTTTCTGATTTAAAAAGAAAATAAATTAAGGGATAAAAAGACAAATCAAATCAGACTGAATTTAAAAGTTTGGGGTTTTTTTGGGAGAACTCAGAGCCATGTTTTTCAGACCAGCTCTTATAAACGGATGCATGTTTCCCTCCTTACTCCCTCTCCCTGTTGCTTGGCACATACAGCCTTTTGCTCATAAGGCTGGTAACGTTTGTCTTTCTGGAGAGAGTATGTGGGAATTTAACTGCCATTGCCATGACATCTCTCAGGCACTATTTTCTGAAGTACTGGTAAGTAATCTCTCAGACAATTCCTTTCACAGAAGTTACCAGCTTTCATTATGATCACTAAAATAATACATTACTGCTGACCAGCAATAATAGATCATGAATCTACAATTACATGCTCAATGAGAATTATCACATATGGCTTGAAATACCTGTAAATCCAGAGCTCCACATCCAAACTGGTTATTTATACTTCCATTAAATTCAGTGAAAGGAAAAAACAGCTCAGTTGTACAAACCTACTTTAAGTATATCTAACAACAAAAAGGTATTTCTCCAAATAACTCAGACATCCAGACAGGGGTTTTCCTCATTTTTCCACCTAATGTCAAATTAATAATTACAGAATTCCTTCATCATGATTTTTTTAACAAAAGCATGACTTGAAATATGGATGCAATATGTTCAGTTCTCTAGCAACCTAGTCAAAATATTTGGTCTTTCCAGAACCACAACGAGATTTTAATTCCATCCTGTAGACATTTAAGCCAGTTAGTCCAATATAACATCCTCTAGTACCAGGAGAATGAAATAATCTCATTTTATTACCTGAGGCAGACTGTTCCAAACCAGTAAAACCACTTTACCTACTAACTGCACCACAAGCACCTACATCAGCATTTCAACTTCTAGTCAAAATTAAATCTATGGTAATTTAGCATGCAAGCCAAGTCTTCAGGCTTACAATATAATGGATTCAGCCTTACTGCACCACCTCCCTAGTCATAAACACCGGGATCTTAATTCAACTGTTTTCTGCTAACTGTCTCTTCCCATATTAATCCCAGTCATTAGCATACAGCTTTAATTACCTCTTTCAAGATCAGCATAGACTTTCTACTGCAGTACATAGAAGTATTACAAACAAACATGCATTAAAAGCCAAAACAAGCCTTTGCATGTACGTTTCCCTTACAGATTGTACTCACATCTCAAAACATTTTTTAGAGTGAAGGCCACAATTTGCATCCTAATACCAGCAGTTTAAAATAACCTTCATATAATAATAAACAACCTCCACTGAGATGATAGAATCTAGGTCAAAAGTCTTCCCATTCTCTTAGTGCAGCAAGCCACAGATCATTTAATAGTTACACAACTATTTAATCAACAGCACTTCAACAGCTGATCAATCACGCAATCAAAAGACAAAGATGTGCATCTCAAAATGGTAGTGCTGCTTTCCAGGGTCCCCGTTTATCTAATACAGGGACCTAAGACTATCACCTCCTTCCACAAATACTGGCATCCCACATGCACGTTCATGAGACGCCTGCTTTGCCATTGCTCATGAAAAGTTCTCCCACCTAAGAGACTCTAAACTGCTGTGCTTATATTAAGACTTGGTCTGCAAATAAACGGTTAACTGAAGAAAAACAGCAAAAGAGCATAAAAAGGTGCATTTTATTTCAGCAAAAGCTTCAAATGAAAGGATATTTACAAGTAATATCCCCTGAATTAAGCCATCTAAGGCATCACTAAAGTAGATTTTGTCAGCTAAGGCCAGATAAGAGCTATAGTATAATGTTGCATACTGTGCTGCAATTGAACCCTTTTATTTAACTTTATTTAAAATAAGCTTCCAGCTGACACACAGACAAAAAATATTCATTATTTGAACATACTGTGCTCTTTAATTTCTTGTTATTGTTGTTCAAATCCTGGAAGAAAGTCAGATATGAACATCCCACTGCACTATAGAGGTAAATACAGAGAATACAGAACCCTAAAGCTGTTCTCACATTAGCTGTTGGAACAGAAATTACCTCCCTCGCTCCTGCCATCATCTTAAGCAAAATAGGATCCTTTGTTATCATACACTGGATCACACTTCCCTCTCTTACAGATGGTTAACTGTATCCCACAGCCATGGAGCAGGTCATGTTCTCCCAGAGGGAGATTAGGCTGCCCATGAGTCTGTACAGGAGCACAGGCCGGGCTGCTGAGAACACTGGCAACGCAGCAGCTCCAGGGATGCCGACAGTCCTCGTGAGCATACCAGTCTGGCTGAATGACCTCGGTCAGGCTGGAACTGTGAAATCCACAGATGTCTCTTACCTTTCTACCTCAGCTGTTGTTCATTACATTAAAGCAGCTAGAAGAATCCACTGCAACAGGCATGGAGTGCCAACAAGTGCGTTACCCAGAGTAACACACACTGGAAAACCATGCAACTGCAGTAGCCTCTGGAACCATATGCTAGCTGTCATCTTCCCAATTTCACGCTGAACAAGCTATGAACAAGAAAAAAGTCAAACAGGTAACAACCAGGAAAACTGTTTTAATTCTCACTGGGCCTCAAGTTCATCAGTGCAATCAATGAAGCTTCAAGTTCAGCACGGACAGCACTATCACCCAACAACCCTGAAATCCTGCACCCACTGGCAGTCCTTCCACATCAGCAGCACAGCACACACTGCTACTAGTCAATCCTCCAAAACCAGACACAGAGCAAGTGGCAGCTCAAAGTCATCACTCACAGGAGTTTCCCTCAATAACATATGCAGATTCTGCCTTTGCCATTTACCAATGACGGATGATTGCAGTAACAAGCAACAGAATTCACCCCCAGTATAAATGAGTTTGATGTAAAACCAGTTACAAGCTCTATGGCCTGGTCAAGTAGGAAATGGTGTGCTTTGTTCTTCATAGCAAGACAGCAATGCGCCACCCTACTGCCACAGAAGACAGCTGCTTCCTGGGGTGGCATCTGACCTTGGAAGCAGAAGACGGTCGGAAGGCAGTCCAAATATGCCTGCAATGTAGCAGCTGGCACCCAGCAGCGGGGCAGGTGTGATGGGGACGCAGTGCAAAGCATACTGTGGTATCACGCTGCCAGATTCACACAATCAGAAGTCACCACTGGGTTATCTTCACCGGTGTCCAATCACTGCATCCACCAATTTGAGCAGCATCTTGAGTAAACTCAATTATTCTGGCAGATGACTCTCTCATAACTACTCCATCCATAGATCATCATTCTTAATAGTGCCCTCTGCCTTACCTAAATCCAGAGAGCATTAAAAAATAGTCTATTCCTTACAGAACACGTGGCTGTCCCTTAGGCAATATACAGCATATAGTATTGATAATAGGTATGCTACTATTTAGAATGTCATTAAAATCACAGGGGAGACAAACCCACCTTCCTTCCCAGGGACTCAGTTACACATTCCTCAATTAGCTTACAATTCCTCTATGTACATTCAACTTCATTTATTACATTCACAGGAATGGAACTGCAAGAGTGAGGAATGCAAATAGCAAGTCAGTGAAACAGATACTGAATCAAGATAGAAAGCTGGTTTATTCCACTCTAGAAAAATCAGATCTCACACAATTTTCTCAACATCATGACTTGAGAAGTTGGATTCCTTACAAAGATGATTAAGGGCCTGGAGCATCTCCCCTATGAGGAAAGGCTGAGAAAATTGGGACTGTTCAGCCTTGAGAAGAGAAGACTAAGGGGGACCTAATTAACATTTATAATTATCTTAAGCAGGGGATGCAGGGGGAATCAGCCAGCCCTTTTTCAGTGGTCTGTGCAGACAGGACAAGGGGCAATGGCTGCAAGTTGGAGCACAGGAAGTTCCGCACCAACATGCGGAAAAACTTTTCCCCAGTGAGGGTGAGGGAGCCCTGGGACAGGCTGCCCAGGGGGTGGTGGAGTCTCCTTCACTGGAGATATTCAAGACCCGTCTGGACGCCTATCTCAGTGAAATGTCCTAGGGAGCTGCTTTGGCAGGGGGGTTGGACCCGATGATCTCTCGAGGTCCCTTCCAACCCCTACAATTCTATGATTCTATGATTCCTACTCAGGAAGAGCAGCATTGCACAACTCAAAAATCAGGAGTAGAAAAAGCCAAGTAGCTATTACATATATGTGTCTGGTCAATTTAGCCTCGTGACAGTAAAATGATGTAAGCACCTACAGGCGTTTGAATTACATGCCTCAAAAAGTACTGCTTGAAGCCACAAACCGCCTTTCCTCAAATTTCACACCAAGCATATGTAAGAGTTATGCCAAATCGATTTGTTCCAGTGGTTAGGCAAAGTTGATAAACTCACAAATATTACCCAGAAAGATCAACCATCTCTGCAGTAAAAGATTCTGCAGTTATTTACACTCGATATTTTACACAAGTAAGGCTTCTATTCCAAATATTCCATTATTAGGAGTTGGACTCGATGACTCTTATGTGTCATTTCCAACTCAGGATATTCTATGATTCTTCAGTGTCATTTATCAAGCTGCGGAGGCTGAAGCGTAAGAATTTGCAAAAGCAGGCTAGTTTAGGCAATCTTTCCTGTGAAGGAGAGCTGAAGTATTTGAACAAGTTCAGAGTTCTTAATGAGTTTTATATTTTTACCCTTCCCTCACTGTCTATGAGAAAATACTCTATAAAGACTCTCTAACAAAAGACTCAAAAACCAAATTCTCCTTTTCCAGGTCTCTCTCTTTTGCAATATGACCACTGGAAGTTGGCCTCCAGCGCTGTTTACACAGGTATTGTATAGAAACATTTCTGTAAGTTACACAGTGTCTGATTGTACAAACCAACAGAACTGCCTCAGCATGTCCAAGTCTTTAGTTTGAGCAATGCCCACACTACACAGTGACAACAGTTCCCTGCACACTTACATACGCATCGCCTGTTGGGAGCTCCTTTTCAGGAGCTCCTTTTCACAAGAAGGGGCCTGCAGTTCATGCATCATGTCCAACAGCTACTGTGGGCTGTCTTTTTCCATGCTGAGTCCTATTTTCTTTCCTTTACCTAGTCCTTCAGTGTTCAACATGCTCACAGCAGAGTCCCATCTTGGTCAGTCAACTTGCATTTTACAGAGTTTCTCAAGATTAAGCATTACAGTCACGCTGGCTAGAAGTAGACTTACTGGTGTTACAAGATAAGAAATCCTTAACCCTGCATCTTCAGCAGAAAGAAAAGCATGAATTTCAGCACTCCCAGGATTCTAAAACCAACGCTAAAAACACTACTATGGAAACTTTTATTTCCATGACTTAAAATATTTTAAAAATGTTTTGAGTTTGTGAACTACATCAGGTTTTGTTATTACCTGTGTAACTTCTCCCTCCCAAATCACAGACAAAAAGGTTATGAAGATGACTGACTGGTTTTGGCTGGAATAGAGTTAACTTTCTCCATAGTAGTATGGGGCTATGTTTTGAATTCATGCTGAAAATAGTGTTGATAATATAGATGTTTTGCTTATCACTGAAGCCTTGACACAGCAGCAAGGCCTCTTCTGCTTTTCACACCACTGCATCAGCGAGTAGGCCGGGGAGCACAAAGAGTCAGAAGGGGACACAGCCAGGACAGCTGACCAAAGGGATATCATGTACCATACAATAACGTGCTCATCATATAAAGCTGGAGAAAGAAGAGGGGGACATCTCAGAGTGACGGCATTTGTCTTTCCAAGTAACCGCTATACATGACAGACCCCTGGTTTCCTGGAGATTGCTGAACACCTGCCTGCCCATGGGAGGTGGTGAATGAATTCCTTGTTTTGCTTTCCTCATACATGGCTTTTGCTTTACCTACTAAACTGTCTGTACCTCAAACCATGAGTCTTCTCACTTTTATTCTCCCATTCCACTGGGGGAGGAGCAAGCAAGAGGCTACGTGGTGCTTAGTTGCCAGATGGGGTCAAACCATGACGGTGACAAAACAACTTCAGAGTCTGGAATGCAATACTGTTCAGAGTCTCCAATGTGAACCTCTCAACTGTGACAGGCTGCTGTAACAAAGCCAAGAGAACCAAGGGTATCTTGGATTGTCCTACAACCACACCCAAGAATGCAATGCATGCCAAAACTCAGCAGTTGGCCACTGACATAGGTGCAGGAGAATCACGATGCGCACTAAATCAGTTTCACATTGCTGGAATAATGTATTTAGGCAGGTTTGCTATAAATTGAAGATTGGAGCAACATGTAGGAAACCCAATTACCAATTACATGCTGAGTAGATTAACAAGAGGGGATTCAGGAAGCATATGGCCTGCATGCTCTGAACTCCCATAAAAAACAGAGTGACTGAGAGATAAGGCTGTGGAAGAAAACAGGGGTTAGGCCTACCAATTCCCCTCTATATTAGATACTGGCATGTATAATTCTGTTACTGAAGTTATCTAGATAAAACAAGTAAAATTTCTATGAATAAATCCATTAACTGGTAGCATACTGCCTTGCAACACAAAGCATAAGGATGAAGGCAAACACTTGTGTTTGACATACTGCTAGGCCGAGGAGGTCAGAGTTTTGTACAGCAAACCCAACCGTGCTGCGAGAGGTAACTCCGTGCTTCCAGTCTCAGAAAGGGGGTTAAGACTTGCAGTTGCTCTGTCTCATTCCTACAATACAGGATACTAACTTGACAATGCACTCAGACTAAATACATGTTTTATTAAAATGAGCTTCTCTAATGCCTGATGTAATTAGAATTTCCAGAATAATTGAGATTTATCTTTAAAGGTTTCAGTATTTCAAGCAGCATGAGTTAAAACTTGGACAGCACTGCTAAGCAGGTAAGCCAATTCCATCTTTCTTTAATATCTAAGGCAGCAAAACCGCTCAAAATATTTGGCTGACCTTAGTACTCAGGAAAATTAACTTCACAGAACGTATTTAAAATCTGCTCATATGGAAGATCATATTCACAGATGAACACACACATCATCTGCTCCAGTTTTTGCAGTTTAATTGGTTTTGCTCCAGGTTTTCTTTGCTTAATGGTTTTTGGGGTGACTGCTATTCACCTAAGAATATTTTTATTTTCCGGATATTCTCTGTGGTTAAATGACTTCTCTAATTAGAAAGATTTTTGTAAATTTTATTAGATAGGGCCCTCTTCTAGAAGCCATTCTGGACTTAGAAATAATTAGACTTAAAATAATCTTACATTTCATAGGTGTCACAACATCTAAAGCAAGCTTATAATTTATTTTTATTTTCCTAAAAGGGTAGAGGGGCATGGATTGTGCAGGACAAGGATGTGACATACTGGTTTCCCTGATGCTGGAAAGAAGGTTACAAAGTCCCAAAACATTGGATAGGCTTGAGATTCACAGTAGGGGTAATGTAATATTACATTACACCCAGAAAGAGTTATACTGGTACAGTTCAAGGAGCTACAATATGTAAAGCTCTCAGCTCCCCTTCTCTGAAGGGAGACTCCAGAAGGGACCAAGGGAACTGTGGTACACCAACAAAAGAGATGGCTGAACACCTCTGTAAAACTTAAGCATCTCAGGCTGATGCACTATGTAAAGTCAATTCACGCTCACTCCAGTGCAAAATCAGAACCAAGTCCTCTGGTACGCTATATTATTGTATATTCAATTATTTTGGGAACAAAGAAGAAAAGAAACAATGTGCTTTATGAAGATAAAGTTACCCACACAGTATGGGAGGAGGTAACCTCTGTCAGTAATACTGACTGTGTATTATGTCCTAGGAGCAAAAAAAACTAAGGACGGACTAAAATATTAATAAAAAGAAATTACATCATAAACACAGCTGCTAAGTGGCACCTTCTCTAACTTCTAAGGTGGCTAATTATTGACAGACATCACAGAAGAAATAGATTTTGAGTAGAAATCTGCATATTTATAGCATTATGGAACAGCTTATCGAGTATAATGTTTTAACATAAATCCAAGCAAGGCTCAAGTCTTCAAACTAGAAAAATGTACAAGTTTATCTAATAAATAGAACATAGAAACCCTCAGATTTTAATACTTTTTAAATGTTTGAAACTGTTTCAACATCAGAAACTGGGAACTAATTTTCTGAATCAGTTCTAAGCATCCCCACTATGAGTACATTGTTTTGATATTCAAAATCTCACAGATTTTGGTAGAGATGAGTCAAGAGAACAAGAAATGCACTTTTACACAATATTCTCAACTACGTTAAGAGGCACATTTTTAAAAAAGGAGTAAGCTTCCTGGGGATACCTCATAATTCATTTGCAATCTTCCACAGAATTTCTCAAATTACAACTCAACTCACAAAATCTTATGGTTAAAAGATGAAGTATTTGTTTTTTAAAAAACGAAGGGGAAGTTCAGAAGCTTAGTTCAGGGAATAAACACATTACTCAACTGGTCAAAGAAAACAGAACTAACCAAGGGTACACTGTCATACCTAACTGAATCACAAGTACTAAAGAGTATTTCCTTTAATAATTTGAATCCAGCCCACCCAGGATTTGAAAAGCTTCCTACAAAACACGCGCTTTTCCTACAAAACACGCACTTTACCTACAGAATTAAGCTGTTCATTCCCACAGTACTTAACTTACCATTTGGAAATAACGTCTGTTGTTTTAAGTTCACCAATCACTGCCCAGAGACTTGGCCAGCTAGACAAATAAATCCAGAATCTATTCCCCCAAAATTCTGAGCACGAGAAGGTGTATCTCTACAAGAGATGGAGCGTAAGGCAAGAAGGCAGCTGTGACACAGGCTACGTTGGACGGACTGCTTCAAGACACTCCCTGCGAGTTCTCTTCACCGCCCACATCCCCTTGTGTTAGGTACACAGACATGATACGCAACAGGAAGGGCCTGGACAGCCAGCCTTCATTCTGGGTCAGGTACACCAAAATGCTTCTGGGAAACCTAAATAACATGGACACAGCCTTGGGTCAAAATAAAGGCTACATCCAAGGTACCCAGTTTGGATCCGTAGGACACTCTGGTGCACACAAACCCAGGCCATCTTCAGCCGTCTGGTTTTGCAAAGGTTTTGGTAGCACCTCCATGAGCTCTAAGACACCCGACTCCCAAGCAAACATTTTGGAAGAGACTACTACAATCACAACACGTTAGGGCATCTCTATTAGCAGCAGTAGTTACACCCTGCTATAGAAACCCAGGCAGTTTACATTCCACCAGAAGCAGTACTGATACCTGTCTACATAAAGTTAAAAATAACATTTGCAAACTTCTTTTGTTGTTGTTCTGCAATTACTGTGCTCATAAACTCCATCCTTCCATGACAGAGAATGGAAAACAGTTGTTTTAGCAGGCAAAACCAGTCCTGTTCTTGTATACTACAACATAAGGGAGCCCTTGAGTGACATCATACCTTTCTGCAAAGCCTGAGCAACTGCATCAGTGGGACACAGCACTTGCTCTCTACAAGAGATGCATAATTACCCACTGCACCTTCAAGGGATGCACAACACTTAGCCAGCTCCAGCTGCACTCACTGATAACCTAAGAAAACTTGCAAAAAACAACTGGCAAGGAGCAAGGCAACATCCAGAGTGAAGCACTGTAAAACAGCTCCCATGTCCGTAAGCTGTGTAGCGTGTTTAGTTCCATAAACTGACTTGCTATTCATGAACCCTGCTTTCACCTGCGGTGTCCAAGCTCGTTGTGTGACTGATAGAGCTGCAGCATACACCTATAAAAATCACTGAGCAGAAGAAAGGGCCTCTAGGTGCTCTAATAAGATAGTTACAAGCCCAGACAAAAGGAAGCGTCAGACAATTTCAAAGGAGCATAATGCTTAATGGAAGCACCAAGGCCTACAATTACACAGTGAAGTCCCAATACACATTTTTACGAGACTACAGCTGGAAAAAAAAAATAAAAAAATCACCTGTCCTGAGAAGAAAAGCAGCCAAAAAGGTAGAGGAGAGAGGCAGTCATGAAAATATTCTCAGAATTTCTCACATCAGCCTTGATTTACAAAACCCACCAGCGACTGTTCAAATCCCTCAAAATACTAGTGTTTAGCCCCTCAACCCCCTCAAAGTATTCAGTCAATGCGGGTTACCTAGACAGTAAAGACTGGAGCAAATATCTGGACTAAGTAGCTCCAGATAAGCTGTCTGCAAATACTTAACAGATACCTCTTTGTTGCTTTTGTTAATGTCAGGAAACAGAAAATCATTTTTGGTTGTTTGATATGGAATATACCAGCCTCTGCATTTTTGCCCAGCTTTCCTAAACAAACTTACATATCCCATCATGCCAGGTAGAAGCTATGGGTGAAAAGCACATCAGTAAGAACACTGACTGTGAACCCCGTAACAAGCCATTACTGGGTTCAGAGAGATCAAGTAATAAGATGGGGACTAGTTATCTGTCTGAAAATTAGAGAGCCCCCAGCTAGAGCGACTCTGCTTCACCGAAGAGTGAGGATTCCCAGACAGCAGCTCTGTTGCTGTAGGAACTAACACGCTGCTACCCACCAAGATGCAACACCCTTTTCTCACGCAACGCCATGTTTAGAAGAAGTTCATTCTAATACCTGTAACTCTTCTACTAGATTTTTATCCCTTTTCAATCACACATGCAGTTATTTGCTGAGCACACTTCTGTGGGTTGCTACTGCTCAGGTTAAAGCATGAAGCAGCCCCAAGTCAGCAGAACACAGCCTGAACCAACAAAGTTATTTTGCCTTGTAGCTGTATCAAATCTAGTCTTTTCTAAGAAGATTTAAACCAAATATCTCTATATCAGGATAAAGATTCAGAGTCCAATCTCAGCACTGAACATTGCCAGTGTACGTGTTTGCTTGGTTTGGGTGTGTGTGGTGTGTTTTTTGGGTTTTGTTTTTTTGTCATTTGGTGTTTTTTAACTAGGAAAAGGATTTTGCAGGTTCCATATTCTAACAATCTAACCATAGAAGAGGAACATTGTATTGAATTTGTATCCACACAAGAAAAAAACCTGGGGAAATGCATTACACATGAAAAAACAGCATTACACGAGGTGATTAATTATATCTGGAGTTTCACGCCCGTCACAGAATTCTCAATATTGTAAAAACAGTATAGAAAAAATACACAAGCTATACAGTAAGCAAGACATTTATTATGTAGGAGATCTCAGCAATTTGAGGGTTGTTTTGATTTGGCTTAACATAACCAAAGCTATTAAGATCATTAGCCATCACCTACCATACACCCCACATACAGTTTGACCAGGTCAGTTCACTAGCTCGCACGGAAGGCTTTATCACACATCTGCACCCTTTCCTGCAAGGAGGTGGCACATCTTTATCTAAACGGGGCTAAGCAGGATGAATGGGATTAAAAAAGAAACATTACTCAGCCTTACAGGCATTTTATCTCTCGAGATCTCTTAAACAGTCATCTAAAGTTTATCATGGCATCTGCTTAACCCTATCAAAAGGCTGGTCATTTACCTTGAGAAAAAAAAGTATTATGAGCTTCTGTTCAAACCCAACACAAGTCTAAAATGCTTTTTGTTATGGTAGGAAAGGAGGACAATAAGGAAAATGAGCCCTTCCTTTAACGGGAGGGAGAGGAGGGCAGGGGAGAAGGTGAGAGAACAAAACATCACATCACTTTTCTCCAGTACCGATGATTTTACTTTCTGTCAGCTACATGGAGAAAGTAGGTACGTTCACCAAGTCAGTCTGTAAACCGAAGAACACGGGTTGATGGAAACATCAATGGGGAATAAAACAATTTGTAAAACTCTGGAGGGGCGAACCATTTCCTGAGGAGTCCCAAAATCATCACATCCAATTCAGAAAGTGGAAGGGAACCTCATTGACCTGAAAAGATGCAGTTTTAATCCCAAAGAGAAGTATACTGTAAAAATTACACTGGCAGCAATTGTGGTTGCCAAGGGAGAGGGAGAGCAGCAGCAAGGGATCTTTAATTTGAGAATACAAAAGCAATTCTTACAGCTACAGAAATTGAGTTTCAGGCAACGCTGTCCAACTACTTCGCAAAAGCTGGAATCGCTGCCCCTGCTGCCCGAAGACAACATGTTTATAGCACACAGAACCCACATACCACTACTTATTCTATAATTAAACACCAAAATAAGATGCTATTATGAACACAATGTCTCTGGCCACATTCAGATGGACACTGTGAAATATCTTTTAGATAACTGAACTCAATCTAATCTAAGTTGGTATTTCCTGGCCAACAATGACTCCCTTTTCTAAACCATCATTAAGAGTCAGGAAATACCCACCCCCAACATCAATTAGTTTTTAAAGATATAGCACTCTAGTATATGTTTAGCACATTAACTCATAGCAAAATATCCTATAGGCAAATATGAGGGAAGTAAAACTGACACTTTCCACCAGACTTCAGGTATGAAATCAAGTCCTAATATTAATAGCAAAATGTAAATTAGGGCCAGATCTCCAGCTTGCTCATCTTGTAACATTTCACCGTAGCATAACCCTAGGCTCTGCCACAGTTCTATCTCGCTCCCTTCATCCACACACAAAAAAGTTTCCTAAATTAAATCGATCCAAAGCACTACTATGTTTGGGTTTAGGAGTTAAAGAAGAGCTCAGACTAGTACTGTATGTACTTTGTACAGGGAGAGCAAAGGTTACCAGAGAGCCCAGCACCACACTGCTATGCCCTTCCGTCACAGCTTCCCAGGTGGACCGACCGGTATCAGTCCTCAGCAACCCACACAGAGAAGTGACACAGGCCAAAGCACTTCCCTGCGATCTCCAGCCTCAAGGAGATTTCATCCCCTTTCATCTCTACTTTCCATTCCATTAATAACAGCAGAGGAAATAAAAATAAAGCACTTCATGGGGGGGGGGGAGGGGGCTTGTGTGGAGGAAAGGCAACACACCCGCATCCCATACAACCCACAGTATCAACCAGCAAGTGAAAGGCAGCATCACATTTACACTCAGGAAGGCTCAGGGGTAAGCAATTGTCCTCTCCATTTCTGTACAAATGAAAATTAAAGACTCTCAGCAGGAAAGTCAAAGCTATAATCCCCTCTTTCCCATCTAATATACTGATAGAACATTTTCATCACAGTAGCCAACACACCACTCTATTGTGAATATTAATCCAAATAGCCTACCTACCCTGACACTCATGGTTCCCTCTCCCATCCTTCTCCCAACTTATTTTTTCTTTTAAAGGGAAGAGATTTGCTTTACAGATGCCCATAAATGCACCAAAATTACGTCTAGTTTACTTCGAATTCCAAAATAACGCTTATCCACAATGAAATTTCTCAGTGCTAGCAATTACCGTGTCATTTTACCATTCTACATATTTAGTTTAAATTGGCATGTGGTTTCTTGCAAGTCAGCCACTTCATTAAATCCTAAATTCTTAGCAAGTATCAATACTTAAACCTTCTACCTTAATGCAAGTCTGCAGCTTTGTATAAACAATGATTTTGTTTCAAAGGATACTCTAGTCATACTGCCTGAATAGAGCAGGTTTTATTTAAAAAAACAACACACAAAACAAAAGACAACCCACATCCCCCCACATCACACTAGGGACACTCCTTCGAACTGGGAAACCCATATGAGTAGCAGCAGTGCAGAAGCGGCACTCGCCCAGCACCAACTCACAGCCCCATAAAGCCAGGAGGGAGTTGCTCCACAGAAGAAATTCCCAAGAAGACTCCCAGCAGAAAACACAGCTTTAAAAACAAACCAACAAAATCCTCATCAACCCAGCCCTCCAAAGTTGTTTACTAGCCTTTCTACATAGATGTAGAAAGAGGGGTGACCAGCAGGGACAGGGAGGGGATTGTCCCTCTCTATTCGGCCCTGCAGTCCTGTGTCCAGAGCTGGGGCCCCCCAATACAAGAAAGATGTGGAACTGGTGGAGAGGGTTCAGAGGAGCCACAAAGATGCTCAGAGGGCTGGAGCACCTCCCCTACAAAGAGAGGCTGAGGGAGCTGGGCTTGTTCAGCCTGGAGAAGAGAAGGCTGCGGGGGGACCTCATTGCAGCCTTCCAGTCCCTGAAGGGAGCAGAGAAACAGGAGCGGAATCAACTTTTTAACATGGCAGACACTGGCAGTAAAGGGGGAATGGATTAAAGCTAAAGGAGGGAAGGTTTAAATTGGATATTAGGGGGAAGTTTTTTTACAGAGAGAGTGGTGAGGTGCTGGAACAGGCTACCCAGAGAGGTGGTGGATGCCCCGTCCCTGGAGGTGTTCAAGGCCAGGTTGGATGGGGCCCTGGGCAACCTTGTGTAGCTCCAGGCCTGGAGGCTGGTGTCCCTGCCTGTGGCAGGGGGTTGAAACTCTATGATCCTTGGGATCCCTTCCAGCCCAGACCATTCTATGATGTGAAAGGTGTAAACTAAGAATCGCGATGGTGGGGGAACAAGCAAGACGGATCCCCCTCAACATTTACCTTCCTACATTTAGAACAGCTGCGTCATCAGGGAGCCCAACGGCCTGCTGAGCCATACCTACCACACAAGGGTAGAGTTTTTAAACTGGTTAGTACAAAGGTCTTCAAGAAATCGAGCTTTCATAAGTTACAGCTTTGCACACACTCCAGATTACAACGTGGACTTTGTAAAGATTTGAGACCTTCACAGTGACGTGGTTCTGAGTACACAACAATATGAGGAAGTGGTGTAGCTGATACCCCTCTTCTCTGCAGACAATTACATACCAAAGGTGCATCGTTTTTTAAAATAGCTCCAGCTCTTGAGGATGAAGATCTATTCCCTGTCCTACATTGACCTCAAGGGAGGGACACACGTCCTCCAAAACATCCTGTCAGGAAAGCAGTAGCAAGTGTTCAAATTTGGAGATTAGGATAATGAATACGGTTTTGCTAGTTACTTTGGCTTCCAAAAAAATTACTGTTTCAAAACACTGAGGAGTTTCTAACCAAGCTTCACCTGATTCAGAAATCCTGGTGAACGTGGCCACTTCTGCAGTTGCAAGGAACCAGGAACAATGCATTTGTTAAACTCTCTATGTGGTGGTTTTGTGTGAAAGTTATTTGCTAAATCCATTCTGTTTTGAAGTTGTGTTTCCTGAAACTGGTTTCACAGAACAAAACACTTGCTGTTTTTTCCAGTACAGAGATGTGGAGTTGAGGCGCATGTAGTCCCAGCTCCCTTCACTGAGGAAATGGTATTAAGCTGTTTAGGAAAGATGAGCAGTTTTCTGCTCTTGGGACTTTTTCTGTGACTTAAGTTTTAAAGACTACATCCCCAAACCTGCAAGGAGATGCCCATGACATAAGGAAGGAGGTTAACAAGTATTTTGATCAGGCTCACTTCCCCTGTTTCTAAGTAGTGGTACCCATTCCTCACAGAAGCTCTTGAAGTCAATAATAAACTGCAAGACTTCTAGATGAACTAACTGGTAATGTTTTACCAATTTCCCTCCTAAGGAAATTACTGCTTTACTGGTCAAAAAAGTTTTACCTTCTCAAGTACATGATTAACAAAGGATTGGCCCAGATGGCTCAAATGACAATTTCCAACGTGCGTTTACTGTGCTTTTATTATTAGCCCTTCATTTTTAGTTATCCTTTCCCCCTCAATGACAGAGCACTGATCTCTGCAAATGGAGAGCACTGAGAAAATAAGCAACTTTATTTCAACCTTTTAGTTGAACATGTCTGCTGAAAAACACAGAGAAGATTACTTTTAGTGTTATAAACCCTTAAAACGTTTACCAGAGTGTGACAGTTGGACAACCTTGGTCTCATCCTTAGTTCAATTACTGAGTGTCAGCAATCACTTTGCACCTATAGATATTTGCATTTGAAACTAAGTTGGGGAAGAAATAAAAAGGCAGCAGATGAGATCTCAAAGAGTCAGTATTTCTTTCAGTTCAAGCTCTTGGTAAGTTAGATAAAACACACTGCCTCAGCTTTTAACATCAAAATAACAGCTAAGATTTATTTTTTTTTTTGAGGGACATGATGCTGTTTTATCCATCAGCAAAAAGAATCGTGCGGCACACAGCAAAACACAGAGCCAAGTCAAATTTGAGCTTGCATAGATTAAATCCTAGTTCAAACAGTGAATCACACTTACATACTGTACTTCTTCCACAATGACAAAGCAAATCACATAACCCAGACTGAATAAGCCAGATGTCAAGATTTACAGATTCCGGTTCCATTCCTTATAACACTATTCTTCGGGAACTACAAGTATTGCCAAATTCACAAACGCTACTGCAAATAGCAATAGCATATGTTAGGAGATGGGAAAGATTCACAAACATAAATTTTTAGAAAGAGCAGCTGGATTATGACCCCACATAACATAACACTGCTTGCACAACCTGGCAGGCAAAAAGAGTTCACTTCTTCAGAAAGTTGTTACAAACCTGTTTTGCTTTCACTGTATTTTTAGGGTCCAGCTTAAATTCCACTGAGCAAGACTGAAGTGCAAAAGTTAGCTCAAGCTGAAACTGAATCTCAAGAGCTCGGTTTATCAAAAAAAACTTGGTTAATTTTTATAGCCTCCTGGACTGCTTGCACTGCTATGGTTCACGTATTGCACCATTCATGTATTGCCCCTATTTCTAATGAGGGAAACACCTCTGTGAAAACACTTAACTGTACTGCCAGTTCAGAATCTTCAGCAAACCACTGTACATACTGGGGAACTAACTGACTACCATCTGTTTAAAAAGAAGAATCAACCCCATTGGATCCCTGCTTGCATCTGGGCACACCGAATCAAGAATATACATGAAGAACCATACCACTGCAACTGTATAGATATTTTTCTTATCAATTCCCTGCCAAGAGCATCTCAAAATTCTAACATCAATTTCATAGACAAGAAATAAAATTAAGGTCACACAGGCAAATAGGCTTCTTGAATTTGGGTAGCCACAGTTGGTGTGAGTGAGTGGTATTCCAGGGTCAACACAGTCTCATCAAATTTTCCAGATTTTGTTTCCTATGAACTTCTGAGGAGGAGCTGTCGTCTCCTTAAATTGGCATAATGATTATCACTGATTTTAATCAAAAAGAATTTCTGGCATCCACTTCAAATAAACCAGCAGACAACACACATTCCAGCTTGCATTATTAGGATTAAGACAGGAACCTCTTTCTATTGACATATTCCTTCCTATGAGCCGTTGCCAAACTGGCTGCACATGACTGCAGTGTTACGATGCATAGGCGCTTCGGTGTATTTGTCAACAGAAAACACTGCAGCTAATTTAAATCTGCAGAAGTCTGATTTATAAACAAGCTTGAGAACAACCCTTTCGAAGCAGTTATAAACAACAGTGCCTTCAAATCTACAGAGCATAGGGAACAGTATTGCTGGATCCACACAGAGGAGAGCTTTGGGAGGTTTTCATTAAGCCTCCAGCCAACCAGCCTGCCTTCTGCCCTCTACAACTCATGATGCCTGTGCAACTTCATTATCTACATGAATACATGTGAACACCTATTACTGATGCACTAATAAAATCTGCTCTTAGCTCCACCAAGCCAAGGTCAGTAAAAAGATACCACAGAAGCCCATGAAGGTGTTGAGTGTGTAGCTGAACATCTGCATCAAGTATTAGTGGAACCAAGTCAAAATCTTTCTCTGCATAATCACATTGGTCAAGCTTTATTTCCTTTTGGTTTGACTTAACTATGTTGATTAGTGTATCTCCATTCCAGAGACTACCTCTAATTTAGAAGCCTGTGACAGCTTTTTCAGTCATATACCACCATTCATGAAAGAACAATGCCATGGAAGAATGTCAAGACCACCATGGTAAAGATATATTACAACAGACCAGTGCAAAACCCTAAATAAATTGATACATCAGGCTTTTTTGCAAAAGAGCATCATTTGTAGCATAGAGCTATCCCGATTTTTTCTCCTGAAGCTCATCTAGTATTACCTGCTTCTAAGGTTAGATGTAGCACTGATTACTTTTCACACCTTCAAGCAAAACGCAGACACATTAGAATTTTGCTTTATGAGGTTTATGAAAACCTTCCCAAGTTCACACAGCTCCTACTTAACTGTGCAAGTCTGGGCGTGAATCAGCCCAAATCATCTTGAAGTCCTTCCTTTGGACTCCAGTTTCTTTTATCCAGTGTTTTTAATGGGTACACGCATGATGCTTAACATACATGCCAACAGTTCTATTGCAGCTATTTTGTTTACAGACTACTTCTAGGTGCAAAACCTTTAAGTCCTCTTTGCCTTCATACTCAAAGGTTTTGCCTTTTCAAAATCCATCTCTTTTTTTTGCAACCATTAACTCACCCTAACACATTTCTAAAGATGGCAACAGCAAATGAGGTCCATATTTAAGGAACACCTTAAAGCTTGAAAAAGACATGCTTAAGCAAACAATAACATAAAGTGACAACACTAGTTCTGAAGACTGAAAGACAGCTGGACAAGATGTTGCATTTTCATAAGAAACACCTTAGAAACAGCATGCAATCTGTGGCAGCAGGGCTAACCGTACCAAGCATAAGCAGCCGTGGGTTCAGCAACACGACTAGACAGCAGCGACCCTCGAAGTTTTCAAGGGGCACATCGTTACATAAGCTGTAATTACAACCACTTTCATCACATTCCCTGCTTCATTGAACTCTGACATCAAGTAACATTAAAATAATGGCCCAGCACTGTGAAAATTGCCTTCTCGACACTTCAAGTACCCTTACAATAAATGTTTTGGTTTTGTTATCACATTCTTCTCCAGGACTTTGATAGCTCTCTCAAAACAGTTTTGCATATTTTTAGTCTAATCACCATGCTTAAATGGAAGTATCTTGCCCAAATCTGAGTACAAGCAGTCTGCTGACTGACAGCAATAGTACAAACAGAGAAGTAGAATGGTGACTGTGCTGGCATGCAGACACCCTTCCAGCAGATATGTCTGTTGAACTTTTTTCATGAGATTTCTCTGAGTCCGTATTTTCAGTCTGTCAAGGTTCATCTGAACATTAACACATCTGTCTCTTGTGCCATCCACTCCTCCAAATCAGCTGAGGGTGCCCTCTGACCCATCATTGAGGTCAAAATGTTGAACAGCCCAGACCCTACTATGAACCCCTAAAGTACACCACTGAAGTCCTCCAGCTGGACTTTGTGCCACCGCTTACAACCCTTTGAGCCCAGCTCTTCAGTCAGTTTGTAATCCACCTTACTCTCTACTTAACTAGCCTGTACGTCATCTGCTAGACTGTCAGTGAGAGTATTAAGGGAGAAAATGCCAAAAGCATTAAAGTCAGTATCAATTGCTGTTCCCTCATCCATCAACCCAGAAAAATTTAATCACAGAAGGCTCACAGGTTGGTAAAGCGTGATTTCCCCTTCATAAACCCATGATGACTACTGCTAATCACCTTCTTGTCTCATCTTTAGAAATGGCTTCACAGGAGTATTTGCTCCACCATCTTCCCAGGGGTCAAGGTGAGGCTGTAAATCCCCACACCCTCTCACCCTTCCTGGAAGCAAGAATGACGCTTGCTTTCAGTCCTCAGGAATGTCACAGTTGTTAAAAAATAATTGAGAGTGGCTACGACATCAGCTCACTCAATATTTACAAGTGCGTTTCGTCAGGGACTTCCTTATAGCAAATCTGTCTGGACATACCCTCACCTGGTCCTTCTCTACCAAGCCTAAGTCTTCACTGCTTCAGACCTTCCCACTAGCCTCCGAGGCCCGTGACTCCAGAGGGCAAATCTTACCAACAAAGACCAAGGCATAAAAGGCACCACATACCTCAGTTTTTCCCATGCCTTGCCTGCTCATCCTTTGGCTGCTGATATACTTGCAGAATCCCCTCTCACTGCCCTTCATGTCCCTGAACGCTCACCTGAGGTCCAAAGCCACTCCCAGTCATATCTTTCCTACATTCCATTACTGCCATTCCTCCCACACCACACAAGCAGGAAGTGCAGTTCAGGTCAGATTCAAAAAAAAAAAAAAAAAAAAAAAAAAAGAGTCTGAAATAAGGGAAAAGGCACGTCTTCAAGAACTTACTGGGCACATTCTACCCTAACCCCTTTAACACCACACACCCACAAAAAAACACATCAAGGAAACCTTACCCAACCAGTTTGAATCGCTCCCAAGCACCTCTCTGCCCCGCTTAACCTTACAACATGGGTATCATGCTAATGATGGCTGAGTTCGCTCCTGCGGTGAAAAATAAGAGCACCTGATTGACAGATGTGACACGCAGGCACTGGAAGGAACATGATTAGGTAGTGAGACAGCTGTCTCCCTGACAGCAGCAGAACTTCCCTGTTTATAACCGGATGAAAGCGGATTGTTACTTTCAGGAAACCGAAATGCTGCATCCCCGTGGTGACGTATTCTGGTGCTTTAGAGCACACAGCCCCTTCAGCTTGGGTATCAAGCCATACCTTACAGCTGCCTCACAGTGCTGAAGGGCTCTGAATGTCAGCAAATGGCTGGGCTACTAATAGGCACGTACTACCGCCAGCTTTTACGCCATGGGATAGTAAACGTTGCACTCACGTTTACAGGGTGCTAGGAGCAGTTCTGGGAATTAGTTACAAGCTGTGCTTCAGGGTGATAAGCTGGTTTAAGCCAAGCATCCCAAACAGCAGCAGTGAAAGCTCCAGAGAAGCAGAGAAAAGCTAATGATATTAACGGGTTGACATCTGTCAAGACAGATGAAAACGAGATCTTTACAATTCTGAAAGATTATGTACTCCCAAACTTTAGCTTGTCTCAAAATAATAAAATTACTCTGAGCATCATAAATGGGACGCACAAAACCCCATTTTGTAGAAATCCAGATATACTTTTAGATATCCATCAGTATTCTTGTCAACTACATTTAGTGGAGTTGTTTGAAGATGAAAAATGCATCTGGATTTCCAGAAAATGTCCAACAAAGGGTGGTAAGCGTCCTGTATCAGAAACTAATACTGCAACCCAGAGTAACAAAAAGCAGCTATCGGACTCCGCACCACATCTGACCTCCCTCAAGCTCAGCAGTGATCGGCCTTCACACAAGTATGTACAGTACAGAGCTTTCACTAATGAAGGCAACCCAAAGAGTTCCTTTCCTACCACTCCTCTGCCTCTATACATAGGTATAAATCATGCCATGGGGTTGTTGTCCTCACAACCCCTCCAGCTGGAGGCATCCCAGCCGCTCTGCCCTGTGGGACGTAAGGGAACTGTTAAAGGCACAAGGAGTCAGAACAACTGTAGGAACATCAACAAGAACGGCAGTACATCCCTAACCAGCTCCCTACACATCAGCAGCTCCCAAACTGATTTAACAGGTTTACCAAAAAAGCCTTTGAACAAACTTTAATTAAGTCTGTTCCAAAACAAGTACCCATTTTTGGCTGAGTGCTGTAGGTAAAACTTCAGTGCATTTACAAGTATGATCAGCTCAGCGCAGTTCTCCCTCTTTCCAACATAAGCATTCTTGTTTGGCCCCAAACCACACAAGCAGAAACAGCCGGCCTGTTAGCTGTTTCATCTACTGATGTCTGCAACCAACAAAAGCAGAATGGCAGACAAAGAGACGTGGAGGGTAGTGACTTCAGAAACAAGTCAGTGGGGTTTTTTCATGTCTGTTTAAGCGTGGTACTGAATACAAAGATCTGCTTGAGCAAGTATTTTTACTGGTGAAAATTCCTCATACCCATACAAACACAGCATACCTGTACATAAAAGGGCACCATACCTCTACAAACCTTTCTTTTTTTAAACCCATCAGATTCAAAACTCCATGGAACAGATACCAAACCAAACGAGTAAAGAAGAAAAATAAGATTTCACGGAAGTTAGTATTGATTATTGAAACTGTATTTGTGTACTGGCTACTGTTACTTTCCATGCTCTCAAAAAGCAAAACCATATTACTTCTCAACATATAAAGTGAAAATCCAGCTAACCAATGTGAGACCCGTGGTATCTCAAGCCTCCCTAAAGGCCAGCACACCCAATGCTGTGTCTGCATCGACACAATTCTGCTCAGAGTAGTTGCAAGCCTGGCTCGAACCACTCCGAGTCACACAGCTCAGCATTTCTCCTAGCTGAAACTGCATCTCAGCATGCAAAGCAGAGACTGCTCTGTACCTGTCCAAGTTCTTTCTGCACACGCCCAAGGAAATAGTACAACCAACTAGCAAAAAGCACTTTTATACAAAAAATGTAAGAACCTCTTTTCTCCAGAAGCTGGTGGCATTCAGTAACCAGCAGATATGAAACCAGCTCTACTCAAGTTGTAGTATTCAGTTTCTTAGCAAAACACATATTCAGAAAAAGCATCTGCACAGTGAAGCAGAAGGTTCTTACCAGTGAACCACCGGTCAAACACAGCTCAGACAACACTACCTGGTCTTTTACAATTTCAGCTTCTAAAGATATGGAATTTAGTTTACAAAACTGAGAAGCTTAGATTAACCAGTGTAAGCGATCATTTCCATGCTGTGGACCGTTGCATAGTATTACTCCTCTTTCCTGCATTTGTTACCCTATCTAGTGGCCACTGCTAACAATCAACCAAATTCAACATAAAATCTGTTGTACAAATTGTTTATGCTACACAAGTATGAAAGAAAAAAAAAATAATCAAAGTACCTTTAGTATGGGGAATGGTTTTCCTGCCCTGTGTTTTTAATTACAGTATGCCCAAAACCCAAAATTGAACTCAATAGCTGAAAGCCCCTAGCAAGAGTGAAATCTCTAGGTCAGAATAAGAAACTATCTATAAGGAAAAGAAACATATCCTTAATAACAAGTTCCTCTCCAGGGCTAGAATTAGCATAGGTCAGTTTTCAATAGGAAAGCCAGCTACAGGCTCATCACAGCTTTCCTGAGCACTAGCAGCAAACTCTGCTAGGCCATATTTCTCAGAGGACTTCAAGAACATTCTGTTTTGAAATCTATCAGTATGACTAGGACAAAGCTACTAAATATCACAACTCTAAATCCCCACCAGGTCACCTCTCTGCATTAAACTGCACATACACATACTGTGACTTCTGTACACACTGGACAAGAAAATAACCAGCAGTAAACATTCATAAAGAGGAAAAACAAAATAAAAGGTCTTCAGGTGCTGAATAATGGAATTTTCTGCCAGCTTTGCCAAAGCACATTACTGATTTCCTAACAGTTTTAGTTTCAAATGTCAAGATCAATAAAAGCAGCGCAAGAAAACCTGAAACAACACCCCCCCAAAAACATATTAGATTACAAATGAAATTTAAAAACTACAACCCAAATACACATGTATTATGCTGGTTACCACTGAACGAGAAAAACTGGTTTTCCTATAGGTTCACAGAACAGTTGGGGTTGAAAGGGACCTCAGCAATCCACCTCTGTGCCATGGGCAGGGACACCCTCCACAGCCCCATCCAACCTGGCCTTGAACGCTGCCAGAGAGGGGCAGCTGCAGCTTCTCTAGGCATCATGCTTGGGCAAGTAAAGAAACACTGGAGCAAAGTATGAACTCAATACCAAAGTGAACATGATGTTTAGTCTATTTTTGAGGAAAACCCAATGACTGGACAGGTTGAAGTATTTCAAGGGGTTTGCAGTTTTCCTTTCTGAACACGTGAAGTGCAGAAAATAGGAACGGTGCTTAACCAACACAGGCTAAGACAACAGATGAGATGGAAAAGCCGTAATGCTACCACATCACTAAGGATTTTAACTTAATGCACCTGAAAAGTTTCTGGAATAGTTGAAGACTTTTAAATCTTTAACTTCTCCAACAGTTTTGGGAATGACAAGAGCCATCAGCATGCAACACTTCATCAGTAAAGCTGAATCTCAACTTCTTAAGCATCTCCGAACTTTCATGATGATCTACAGATACTTAGATATTCTCTCCCCACCCCACCTGCATTTGGGGTTTCATCACTTGAAAAGCTTTGCCTGCATGTATCCAGATGTCTTCCAATATCAAATTATTAGCTATTCTGGTTTTTGAGAAATTTTGTAACTCAGGATAATAGTTATAACTGTAAAGGCATTGCCAGATTAGAATGTTCAGTGGCTAGGAGTACTGCGACAGTCAGAAACCTTGCTCTACAGAGATATACACAATTTTTAGAAACAGATTTTTGTTAAAATATAAAAAAAAAGAGCAACCACCTAATTTACTCAGTTTGAAAATAATTGTTTCTAAGATTCAACGCTACTGTGTACAGACAGACCCAAGACCTGCAGGATACTGTTACAGAACATTTTCCTTTCCTTAAGGCCACGGCACCTTAATAAAACTTGAGAAACTCCCAACACGCAGAATATAACAGAGCACCTCCCCATATTTCATACAGAACATCTTTGATTCTTTCCTAACAAGGATCAGACCTACCTTCTGTTAACATTTCATAAAACCTGAAGAGGATGCAAAAAAGGAAAGTTGTTTCTATTTGTGCCCTATTTTTAGGCATCCTGGACAGGCTGGAGAGCTGGGCAGTAAGAAACCAGATGAGGTTCGACAAAAGCAAGTGTAAAGTCTTGCACCTGGGAAGGAGCAACCGTTTGTATCAGTACAGGCTGGGGGATGACCTGCTGGAGAAGAGCTCAGTGGAGAAGGACCTGGGGGTCCTGGTGGATGACAGGTTGGCCATGAGCCAGCAGTGTGCCCTGGTGGCTAAGAGAGCCAATGGGATCCTGGGGTGCATCAGGAGTGTGGCCAGGTCAAAGGAGGTGATCCTCCCCCTCTACTCTGCCCTGGTCAGGCCCCACCTGGAGTATTGTGTCCAGTTCTGGGCTCCCTGTTATAAAAAGGACAGGGATCTCCTGGAGAGAGTCCAGAGGAGGGCTACGAAGATGATTAAGGGCCTGGAGCATCTCCCCTATGAGGAAAGGCTGAGAAAATTGGGACTGTTCAGCCTTGAGAAGAGAAAACTAAGGGGGGACCTAATTAACGTTTATAATTATCTTAAGCAGGAGATGCAGGGGGAATCAGCCAGCCCCTTTTCAGTGTCTGTGCAGACAGGACAAGGGGCAATGGCCTCAAGTTGGAGCACAGGAAGTTCTGCACCAACATGGGGAAAAACTTTTTCCCAGTGAGGGTGAGGGAGCCCTGGGACAGGCTGCCCAGGGGGGTGTGGAGTCTCCTTCTCTGGAGAGATTCAAGACCCGTCTGGACGCCTATCTCAGTGAAATGTCCTAGGGACCCTGCTTTGGCAGGGGGTTGGACCTGATGATCTCTGGATGTCCCTTCCAACCCCTACAATTCTATGATTCTATGATCCTTAGGAACCTATGGAAAATCAGCTTTTCTTTCCTTCATCCCCCCCATTTCTGTGTCCTGTTCTCAGGAACATAATTTTTCAGCCTTAGAATTTAAACACCATAGGGAATTATTTTTAAATATTACTAGCTTTATAAAAACACTTGCTTGATTAAATATTAGCCTTAAACTACTTTAACATTCATTTAAAGGAGAGCTTTACTTTTTACTAACTTCATTTAAATAAATTAATTAGTAAAAGGCAGCTTGCAGATAAATGAAGTTTTTTCATTTACCTGCGCCTATATATAAACAGAGGGAGAAGGGAAAAGTTAGTACCTGATTGCTTTAGCAACAGCCACACATACAGCATGTTCCAAGGCTGTTCCTAAGAGATCTGCATGTACAGTACTTGTAGCCAGCTTTGAACAGCTGAGGTCTCTGGGGATGTTTAGTCTGGAGAAGAGGAGGCTGAGGGGAGACCTTATCACCACCTACAGTCACCTGACAGGAGGGTGTAGAGAAGTGGGCAATGGTCTCTTCAGCCAGGGGACAGGAGATGGGACAAGGGGAAATGGCAGGAAGCTGCCCCAGGGCAGGGTCAGAGCAGATGTTAGGAGAAAGTTCTTCCCTGAAAGAGTTGTCAGGGCCTGGAACAGGCTGCCCAGGGAGGGGGTTGAGTCACCTTGCCTGGGTGTGTTTAACAGACGAGTAGATGAGGTACTTAGGGATATGGTTTAGCTTAGGACAGGAATGGTTGGACTTGATGATCTTTAAAGGTCTTTTCCAACCTTGTGATTCTGTGAACCTTGCTCACAGGCTTTGCATAAGACAGGCTTAGAAACCTCCAAAATATTAGCTCATGGCACGTTAATTATTTTCAGCTACGTTACATGGGCATTCCAATAGGTCTAACAACAAAGATGTATGTTCTTAGAAATTCTAAGTTCTGCTGTTCTTCCCCACAACCTCACCTAACAGAGACTATGGGAGCTGAGTAAAACCACAGACTGAGCCCGTATTTGCAAAAATAAAGCATGACAGGGCTTGCATCTTACTATCACACGCTTCTTGTGCTGCTATGACAAGTGTCAGGGGTTTTCTTATATTTAACTTGCTGTCATTTTTCATAATAATCTTCTCTCAATGGAGGAAAGATGACACAGGCCCGCACGGAGCAAGTGCAATTAGCTTGCACAGTAGATGTTCCTCAGCTCTCCCAGGTATTAGTTATGAAAGTCTGGGCAGTTAATTTCCTACCGCCTGATCCTACAGCCTAACTATATTTAGTTTGATTTAAATAAGCAAAACAGAGCTTTTTAATCTTGTGTATTTCTGCAGCCTGAATTCATGGTAACAATTTAGCTCCACGTCAACTCCCAACTCAAGTTACAGTTTGGGAGGCCTCTATGCGTACTGCATTCGTCTCTTCAGAAAGCAGATGGAGAAAGACAAAAGCTCTTGAGTGGGAGGAAGCAACAAAGAAAGGGAGGAATGTACCAGCTTGCCAAAAATGTGCCACAGTCCCTGCAATACAATGCTAATAATTCTGCCTAATGCCAATGCAATAAAGGTCAGCATTTCATATCCAGAGTCAATCCCTTTTCCTATCACTGGACAAAACCCACTGTAGTTTGGTGGGGTGGTGGGGTTCTTGTAAGAATGACTCATTTTACTGTTCCTTTAAATTGAAGGGTGCCATCTGAGGTTTCTAACAGCATTTTTCACAAACTGCTTTCAGATGTATGGAACGAAGTATTATTTTTAAAGACTCTGGTTTGCTGTTTCTGGCTTTATTTCCAAGTGTTTGGGCAATATTTTGCACTAAAAAAAGCAGTGAACTACAATGGGGTTTTCAACTTCTTTGGAAAACCGAGTAGAACACAACATTAAACTCCACCTTCCCGAGAGCCATTTTAGAGGTTCATCTAAACAACTTTAAATAGATTAATTTGAAGCATATCCTATGCACTATTGTGAGCACACAGAACAGTCCATATGTGGTAGGGAGGAAAGGACAGGTTTTAACTTGCATGATTCGAGCCACAACTATGCTGTAGAAATATTTGGTTTTACATCCTGCTGCTTCTACTGTAAATCCTATTCTGTTGAAAAAATAAAATACCTTTTAGAAGGAACGTTCTAAAGATCCTAACGTTCGCTTCACATCCCAGGAGTCCTTACAACAGCCTTACTAGCCATCAGTGGATAGAGGAAGTACTTTGAAGCCCATCTGTAAGGCATCGTGTTTTTATATTACTAATTTGAGATTGAATCAGATCATATGGTAATACAGTAACAAAACTTCTCAGAGACTCAGATGTCTCCAGGCCTCTATAATACAAATATTTAACAAACAATGAATTAAGTGCTATCTCACCACTCCTCTTAAGCTCCAAGCTTCTGTCACAACCGTAGCCATAATCACAAATTAACCTCTCATCATGATTTTGCAGAGCTAAATAAAGGCATATATACCCCATAAAATTTAACTGCATCATTTTAAATCCAAGCAGGTTACTTAGCTTTGTGATAATTAATCATATTAATAGATAAATAGGAGGCCACCAGGAAAAGAAGGTGCTTCAATTTGTGTCCAGCAGAGATTAGAAATGGGCTTAATACTGGTTGCATTGTACTTATGCCTGGGAAGAATAATATTTAACAGTAAAATCTGCCAATCTGAGAAACCAACAAATTCAGAGGTAATGACAAAGGACTAGTTATGGTAACACATTCCTCCTCACCTTGAATTTATTTACACATGGATTAGGACGAGTCAAACATAAGACCATGTGTACACAAAAAGGAATACAGACTATGTTTCCATCATAGGGACTACCTCGGATTCTAGGGACTGAAGACCTCAGGACATGTAGGCAAGGAAAGTGCCATCAGCAGTCCACTCACCACATCTCCATGTTTAACACTGAAGTATTGCCTACATTTTAAGAGAAGCTTTGTAATGTCAGGTCCCCATCCCACAAACACACAAGAAAACTGAGTATTTAATACACAGGTTAATTGACTTCTGAAACATATAACAGAAAAGCCACAACTAGATCATAATCTAAATGACAAAGACTTCAAAATTCATTTCATCTTTTGCTTTTTTTCCTGATGGATCAAGTGCTGGATTAATACTTGTGTCTTACTCTTCGCCACTGGAATAACTTATAGTGGCAGAAGAAGTGAATCCAACATTTCAACTTCAAGAAACACGGAAGATGTGATTTATAGCACGTGCTATAGTTCAAACAAAACACAGCTCTGCTACTTTAGGCCTACTTTGTGTGCAAGCTTTAACCACTGACTGTCAGGAAAAGAAACTAAAGAATGAATAAACTAAAGAATAAAATAAACTAAAGAATAGTACAAAATGGGGTGACCTAGTAAACAATTTACAATTAGACTACATTGTTTTAGTCCAAAATGGTGCCCCTAGAAAAGAAAACAAAATGAAGAAAAGAGACATTGAACATAAGCCTGATCTTAAACACTGAGAAGTTAAACATGGAGACAGGAGTGGACGTCTGCATGCCCAAGATGAGACTGGCTGCACTTTAAAGCTGCCACCTTTCTCTCTTCATAAAAAAAAAGGAGCTGCTGGGATGGTGAGGGCAAGCGGAGATCCTGGCTGGTCCCTAACATCAGCAGGCCGAAGGAGCTCACCATTCAGCATGGCATGCCTTTATATAAGCTAATATACACTGTCTAATTCTCTTCTCTGAGCACTTCTTAAGAAGCATTCTTCAAGACAAAAATTTCAGTACTGTTGCTGGCAAAGTTCATTAATGACATCTGCCCAGACACACCTGGACCTCCTGAATAAGCCCACGTACTCAACCGGGTATCAGTGTCCTTACCCCAGACAAAGAGGGAACTCTGTACCTTACTATCTTGATAGGGAATTTCATGAAAGCCAACACTTAGGGTGTGCTCAGCACAGGCAAAGGGCAAACGTGCAGCTGGCTCAATACCTGTACCCCAGCCTGAATCGTAAACTGTAAGAGAGGGGGTCAGTTACATACAATTTTGTAGGATACGGAGTACTAGTCTGTCAGAACTTCAAACAACTTTGCCTGCAATTCAAACCCTGGACAAAGACACACTTCACTAAAAGTCTAAGCATTTGTCTGCTGTTGGTTTTGGTGCTTGGTTTACTGGTTTTCTTCCAAGTTTTAGATACTCAGAGTGTACTAGAAACAGACTAATTTAATTGGAGATGTGCTAGAATACATATTCCACACCACTGAGCTGAATAGAGCTATGAGAATGAATGCTGTGCTCTGTTGCTAAAGAAATACTACCCTCTTTAATTCTGTCTATCAGAATGAAGATGAGATACCACAAGGCAAAATTTGGGTTTTACTTTTCTCCAGAGAGTGAAAAAGTTAGAGCAGCTACGTTATTTAAGAGCAGACAACTAACTCAGGACCCGCTTTTGCACAGCTCACTGTTTACAGACTCAATCGATAAGAGAGACAGATTCTCATTATCTAGGATAAAGGCAGGCTGAGCTATAGTGTACACAGTGTACCCTGCAACAAAGTCTGGGACCCACCCAAGTAGCGTCAGCCCAGGTCCACTGCTCATAAAGCCAAGGAGCTATTTCACAACCCCCATCTTCCTCAGGGGAGCCAGCCGGGGTGCAGGACCAGCCCTGAGCCAACTCCCCACCACTGCAACTCACCCAGGAAATGCAGGCTGGCCTGGGCCCAGCGTGGCTTTCCTCTGAGCAGCCCCTCTTGCTTCCCCTCACCACTGTAAAAATAGAAAAAGCAAAAGCAGACTGGGAAGCCAGGCAAAGACACAGCCAGATGAGCTGTATGAAAGGCATCATCTCCGAGACAGACCCAGCACTGTGCAGCAGCTACAGAGGATCAGAGCAGTGCTGCGGCACAGAGGCCTGCTCTGTACAGAGCAAGCTGTTGGTGAAGCTTGTCATTCTGCGTGGAGCTTGAGAGCAGCAGCTGACCCGCTTCCTGAGTCCAGCCGGGACCCACGAAACTGCTGGTTTGGATGCGCAGAAATAAGCACTTGCCAACAGAACCCTGCAGGATCTGAGCTGGCTTTGTGCCTATGCATCTATCACCCAGGAATCCACAGAAAATCCCAAAACAAAAGCAAGTATTGACTATGCTTAGCCAGTAAAAAGGGTCAAAAACGAAACAAAAAAAACACCCCAATCTTAAAGGCTGGATTTGGGTCTTAGGCTAACAGCAGGCTAACCCCTGATATAACCAGCAGGCTTTAAAGTATGGCAGCCATTAATAGATCAAAATATAGTTGATCTTTTCAGAAAGCACAGAGGATAACGTACAATCTCTAAGTGCAGGCTTTACTCCATCTGCACCAACACCACTCCTGGGAAGGGATGAAAAATAATGCGGGTGCTTGCAGTTTTTCAGGGTTCAATCTGTCCCACTCAGAACTTCATGCCTAGCTGTAGTTATGGCACCATAACATAAAGAACTGCAGTTCCAGCAATCCTAGGAATTGTTTTAGTAGACCTGTAGAAACTATTGGGAGTCAAGTATTAAATTAAGTCTGCCTTCACTTGTCTAGTTTCTCACTGTACTAATACCAATGGTTTTTCCTAATACCAGTAGTTTTTCTCCAAGGTAGACTTTGCAGGCTCAATGTAAAACACCTTACAGGGACTGCTGTAAAGTACATTTCACAATTTCTTTTGGACTTTGGCTACATTCTCACTCGGTTATTAAAGCAAACCTTTGAAAGACTTGAATCATTATCCTGAGTGTTTCAAAGTAACTGATGTCTGCCTTTGTTAAGATAATTAAAGAAGAAAAGCAGAAAAGATTGCTTTAATATGGATTTAAGGGAACACTTGTAACTAGAACTCGCTCCTTTTTATTGTGTTATTAACAATTACTAGACTTTATCTTAGTACTGCTTCATTTGAATACACATTTTCGAAAGCTGAAGAAAGCAGAGGAAGCCCGTGAGAAATTCAGCCTTTTCTGTTCTTGACACCTAAATGCCTTCAAGCTTAAAAGCACAACAGAAGAGATAATGAATAAATACAACTGGTTTCATACATTACTGGTGACGTATGCCTCAGCTACCTTTATAGATTTCCTTTCTGTGAAGAACAATCTGCCTCCACAACCAGTTACTACAACAGCAAGAGAGGCTCTCCTGCAAGCCTGTGAGTTTTAGGCTCAAAAATTCTATTGACAAATTTGCCTTCTGCAGAATTCCTTTTCCCAGTGCTAGATGTAAGGACAGCATATATCAAACTTTTTCAGTGTCAGCACATTAGCCAGTTTCCAGGAAAAAAATCACCTGTACCTTCTGAGCACTTGTGATTAGCACACCATAGTCCCAGTAGAGAAACTGGAAATAGTCATTTTTCCATTTCTACTACTACCAACTGAACTAAAGATCTTCTTAGCAGCCAGGCTGAAATTGCCTTTAGAGGAAGGATTCCTACAGGCTTCATATTTTAGGTCATGTTAGCTGAAAAACATTACCCATTTTCAGTCATAGTTATTCTGCAGCTTACCCAGCATTTAAAAATCACATTGTCTGCCTTAGTGTATGTATCTTTACACCTAGCAAAGCCAGTCACAGGGAATGTTTAAATCTTATGTACTTTAACACAACTTTTGTTAGCTTAATCATGAAGACTACTGAAGCCTGAAAAGCTTCAGTCAGCATGCCTGAACTAATTGCAGAATTAAGTTAGACTTGTGACTTCTAACTGTGAGATCCTTCCCTCACTTTTGTATTCAGAATTGATTTTAAAAGAATCATAGCAGACCTTGTGGCTCCAGCATCCATACAGTAAAAACCACACAAGCCTTGCAAGTCACCTCTATTTAAATAGATAGTCCTTACTATGTACTTACAACCTCTAATTACTTAATTTCTTGGGGTTTTTTGTTTGTTTCTCCTTGAAGTGTGTTTTGAACATACCCTTTTGTCTTCAGAAACTTCTGTAGTTTTTAACCCCTTAAAATGAAAAAAAAAAAAACAAACCCACCCCAAACAAACTTAAAATAAGAGTGTGGGAGGAAGGAAGAGCTTGTCTTACACCTGCCTGCTCCAGGACCATTGTTTACATTAAGCTAGAGCAGAACCCAAGAGCCATGAGGCAGAACATACCTTGAATAGCAAGAGCTTTAACGCAACACATTCCTCCACTCATGTTGCCAGCACTTCTTTGGTACACACACCATTACCTCTGTGCTAATAAAACAAATCACTTCCACTGGAAAAACCACCATGTGCTGGAGTCCTCTGATGCTTCTGCAGGAAGCTCTTTGCTTTTACCACGTAGTCAGAGGCCTCCAGAGCCTGTACATCAGCAACTGCTCTGAAGCCAGCACTTGATGTCTTGACCTGCAGCAGCAGCAAGCAGCAAGTCCTCCTGAAAGCACTCAGGGGATCCAGAGGAAAGGCACCAATGTAGAAGGACAAGAGCTGGAAACTATATCCAGGTAAGTTTCCTCTTGCCTGTTCTAAGCAAGCATTCCTCATGAAGAAAGAAGCAGGAAATGTTTCATCTACTCAGTATGAAAATGGACCTTTCCAGGATAAGATCTGCCCTTTCAAGTCTTGTATAAGTCTTGCTCTTTTAAGCTTTCCCACTGAATAATCATGGAAAATTGGGTTTGACAAGAGGAAAATTAATTTTATTCATGATCAAGTTTTATGAAATGAATACAAGAAGAAAAAAGAAACTTTCAATATCAACTTTACAAAGGCAGACTTCATCCAGATTATTTCAGACTCAAACAAAAACTGCTCTCCAAAAGCTTCACATGATGTTTCTGCTAATAATGCATTCTCACTTTGAAGACTTTTTCCTAGTTCAATTTCTATTAAGCTTTTCACTTTGAAACGAACATGTTCGCGTTCACAGTGAAGAGCTTGCTCTGAGACAAGTCACATCAGAACAGCTGCAAACTTGGAATCTGAAATAACTCCTATCAGAATTAAACAAGCTGAATAAACCTATCTGGACTGAAGGCAACTCAGTCTCACTGTAATTTAAGAAAATTTAATTAGTTACATAAGGCATCATTTCAGGAGGGAGGATATGAGCAAATAACTTGGATTAGCCATCACTTTCATTACCATAACATCTCCTTTCTATTAAACATTGCTCAAAGCAATCCATTATTTATAGTTTTCCCTGGTCTCTGACTTCTCCACAGCTGTCGTCTTCAGGTCTACCTGTCGGTCCACCTCCACGCCAAAGCACATCTCACACTGCACTTTGAGGGCAGCCTGCTCTGACACCCCACAGCAGAACCCCTGTGCCCGTGTACAAGCTGCTTCCCAAGATGAAGAGCCAGTGTCACAAAACAGTGCAAGAGATGCTTGCCAAATCCAGAATCTGGACCTTTGTCTCCATCAAAACAGGGACAGCTTATCCAATTCCGCTCAGCTTGCACTAAATCCTCTGACTTCAAAAGTCTGAATGTCTGTCTAGACATATTTAGACGTTACTAGAACAACTGGTAGAGCTTTCTAGAACCACCACAAGGCCCAGTTTTGAAGACACCGTTATTAGAATAATGCCTCACTACTTCAGGCATAAAAGTGAGACTGACCACACACACACACAGAGCTTATTGCATCACCTTTGTGGCATTAAGGCACAGGAGAGCTGACAACTCCATTCAGCAAAGAGAGCCAAGTCAGGGCTGTGCCACAGCAAACAAGCTGTCCATGCCAGAATGATGGAGGTAGGGAGAACTGTACACACTCTCATTTCTGAAAACTGACCATTCCTTCTAGAGCTCAAGCCCAAATAACATCCTACCAGTGAACTAGTAATGCTAAAAAAAAAATAAAATAGGGGCTTCTAAAGGAAAGAGTAGGAATAGATTCCAGAGTTTAAATGGCAAAAGCAGCTGGACTTTATAACTGTACACAGCCCTCCATCCACAATAAAACTGAAACTACAACAGTTACGTTGGGAAGCTTTGCACAAAACCAGGCTCCTTCCAATATGATCAAAGCATACACAATCCCATTAAGATTCTTCTAGATCAGCTGTCCTCATGAGAACCAAAACTGGAAAACCACGTATTTTAAACTCTGCTGCTTACTACCTATTTAAAGTCAGAATTGCCAATCACCACTCTAAAGAAAGAGAGACTGGAAACAGTCAGAAACCTCCATGTAAGTGTTAAGGATAAAGTAGTAAGGTATAGCTGAATAAACACAGCAGGCATCTTTTCCAGGAAAAAAGATCGAAGTGTATTTAATATTCGGTTTCTTTTCCTGAGTTATACGTAACATGCAAGCTTATTTCAAAATAAGTTTTTAAAAACAATCATTACTTGGTATTTAGCATCACAAGTATTACAGAAAAGTTGGCTGGAGCAGACTGAAATTAAACACTTCCTCCTACTCAAATAAATCTTATTGAGTCTATAATCATACAACATTTCCTTTGTGGCTCAAATTCTTTAGCTCTTCCATAAATACAAAGTATTTACCTCACTAATAACTCGCCCATATAATGAATTTTCAAACTTACTTGAGCTCAGCTCTACTCCAGGGTTTCCTTGGACAGACTGTTTGAAGTTAATGATGTTTTCTCAGAAGTCCTGTGCTCTTGGCAGGCCTTGTTTGGGGACTAACGCCCCAATAATCAGCTACCAGGGTACCAGCCCCTGCTACATCCTTTCACTAGAAAGGTAAGCAGTAGTTAACACTGAAAGGTACTGACTTGATGCTCCAGTAACACACAACACAGTTGTGGCCCAGCCGTGGGTATGGCTGTAACCGGTTAGAATACAGGTAGTTACTGATGGTTCTACATCTGTCCCACAGGTGAAATATAAACTGTACCAAACAGAGCACACGGCTGCACCTGAACTCTCTGGTGTGCCAGGGTTTCAAGCAGACACACACACAGACGCTGCTGTGTTTGAGGCAGCCTTTCTGAAAGCAAGAGCCGATTAAATCTGGAACTTTCAGAAACAAACACATAAATGCCTATTACCATTACAGCATCTGTCTCAAAAAATAAATAAATCAATGCTCATGGAGCTCCCTGCACTGTAAAAGGCAGCTCCTGAAATAAAGGTTTCCTAGGCAGACAAGAGGCTCCTCTTCTTTTTCACTGAGTGGCAGAGAGAATGGCAGTAAGCAATGGGGCAAGATGAAAAATTAAAGACCCACCAGCAACAACCTTGTTCCTCTCTCGGCCTTAAGCCTGCTATCTCGCAAGCTTCTGCGTGAAGTGCTCTAACACATCTGGTCCCATGCAAGCCCAGCAATAGTTCCCTCCAGTCACAGCTACAGGCACCTGAGAGATCTCCTCAAAGCTGGTACTTCCCCCACAGATGATCAAGTAGGTCTCATTCAAAACAAAACACCCGCACAGACCAAGTAAGACTGTTATACCCATACACTGAAGGAGATGGGGAAGCACCCCACAAGTCCCCACATCAGTCAGCAAAACTTCCACCCATCAGCAGAACTTCCTCCTTCAGAAGGGATGCCTGACAAACCAGGCTTGAACGCCACACTTGCCTTTGGCCCATCTCTAATCCAGTGCATCTTTTATTACTTTTTTTGGAAATGAGGGACAAAGTGATGACATAAAACACTTCCCCTTATAAAAAGTTGAAACACTGTACTTTTGAAAAAGGTGAGCAAGTCCTGTTTTGTTTACTACTTTGTGCAGCTCTCCTTCCCAAATAACATTTTTGCTCTTCTACCATCTCAAAAATCATCAGCATGCCACTTCCACATGGAAATCCACGCTAGATTTAACTAGCTGCATACGACCTTCTCTATTCCCTGCACTGGAGAATCTATACTCATGTAAATTATCATCCCTTCACATTTAAGTCCAGGTTGCAGGAGGTGGCTGTATGAATCCAGCTGCCCACTGCACCCCACCAGTTCCCTTTCTCCCTTATACCAGCATTTGCCAGAGCACTCAAGACCATTCAGCTCATCACAGCAGCAGAAAAACACTCACTTTTTGCTGGTTTCATTGAATGGTTATGGTTTATGAAAACAGAAGACCCAACAGAAGCACACAATGGGCAGTAAGACCACTTCACTTCTTCCAGGCATGGTAGGAATTCATTAGATATCCAAGGCCACCCTTATACACCCCCAGAAGTGTCGCTGCCAGGATCAAAAATACTTGTTAGCGAACAGGCCTAGCTTGGGAAATACTTTTTTGAGCTTACAGCTCACACCCTGGGCTGTTTCTCTGAATATCATAACACTGCCTAGAGGCACATCTACCTCCTCCTCCAGTGGTATTTTAGAAGGAACAACCCACAAACCACATAAACGTTTTAAACTTCAAAAGAGGCTTACAACTCCAAATCCCAAGGGTTATAAGCATCTTGCAGTTTAGAGTGTGGCACCTTAACCCTAGAAAGTAAAAGGGTCTCATCTCTGTGTTTTATCTGCTGTGCTGAACAGTAAGTGCCCCTTCTTTTCAACGACGCCCTCACATTCCTAACTTTCCACCCTGCACCATGCAGGAGAACCAAAAACACGGTTCACAACCCCGAGTCTGGCATGACAAGAACCTAAAGAGAAATGCTGCAAAACATAAGCCTTCTGGATTTAACCCCCAATACATATTAGCAAACAGATCTGCAGAACAAAATAAAAATTAAGTCAGATCTCACAAGTTTGTCTTTCACTAAAAGGACCTGCCCCTTTTTCCCCCTCAAGTTTCTACAGGAGATGGTTAAGGAAAATAAGGAGGGGGTGGGGAGGAAGAGGGGATGTATCAACCAACTTCCTCTTCAAACCTGCGCCACACTATGAAATATTTTAGCTTGCAAAACCAGCAAAGAATTTGCAATTTCCTTCCAGAGCCTTTGCTTTCTGTGTACTGCAAGAATTGTATTCTGAATGAGTCCTACACACTGGATTTCGCTGATTGAACACAGAGTTATACAATCTACTACTGTCTTACCTCTCCTCCTTTGTGTTAGCTTGGATTTCTGATATGCAGATATCCCATTAATCACAGTTAAAGACACACTCTGCTACCTGCCTAAAGACCCCTACACAATGATAGAGACTTGCTACAAAATAAAGGAGAATTTCAAGCATGTTAAGCTATTCTGATCGCCTTTCAGATAAACTATAAGTGATATTTCTATTCCCAGAAAGATGAGTCATAAAATCACATAAAATGGATGTGAAGAACTTCCCTAATTTTGCTCTGAACAAGACTAAGAGTAGTGAAATACATTACAATCTAAACAGTATCCACCTCACAGATTCACCAAGTGTCTGAACTTAAATGATCCCAACTCTATTAGAAAATTGTAACTGTTAAGAAAGTAATATAGATTAATCAAGAATCACAGAATACCAGGTTGCAAGGGACCTCATGTATCATCTGGTACAATCTGTCTTGGCAAACTCTCTGTCTAGACAAAAGCACTGACTAGACAAGATGGTCCCACACCCTGTACAGCTGAATCTTAAAAGGGGGATCCACCACTCTCCTGGGGAGATTATTGCATCAGCTGATTGTCCTCACTGTGAAAAGTCTTTCTTGTGTCCAGTCAGAATCTCCCCAGAAATAACTTGCACTTATTAGACGTGGAACTGTTGGAGAGGGTCCAGAGGAGGCCATGAAGATGATTAGAGAGCTGGAGCACCTCCCCTACGAAGAGAGGCTGAGGGAGCTGGGCTTGTTCAGCCTAGAGAAGAGAAGGCTGTGGGGGGACCTCATTGCAGCCTTCCAGACCCTGAAGGGAGCAGAGAAACAGGAGGGGAATCAACTTTTTAAAAGGGCAGACAATGGCAGGACAAGGGGGAATGGATTAAAGCTAAAGGAGGGAAGGTTTAGATTAGATATGAGGGGGAAGTTTTTTACAGAGAGGGTGGTGAGGGGCTGGAACAGGCTGCTCAGAGAGGTGGTGGATGCCCCATCCCTGGGGGTGTTCAAGGGCAGGTTGGATGGGGCCCTGGGCAAGCTTGTGTAGATCCAGGCCTGAGGTTGGTGGCCCTGTCTGTGGCAGGGAGGTTGGAGCTCTGTGGTCTTTGGGAGGTCCCTTCCAACCCAGACCGTTCTATGATTCTATTACCCCTTGTGGTTTTTTATATGACTCCTTGTAAAAAGGGAGTCTTCATCTTTGTAGCCACATGGTAAGCACTGGACTATGGTGATGAGGTCTTCCCTAAGCTTTCTTTTCTCAAGGCTGAACAAATCCAGTTCTCTCAGCCTTTCCTTATATGGCAGGCTTCCCTGTCCTTCAGTCAGCTTCGTAGCCCTTGTCTGGACTCTCTACAGCCCATCCACAGTGTTTTTGTACAGTGGGGAGCAAAACTGAACACAGCAATCCAGGTGGGCCCTGACAGTGCCGAGTGGGATCATGACTGCTTTACCTCTGCTGGTGATGCCCTTGCTGATGCAGCCCAGCATCCTGTCAGCTTGCTTTGTTACCACGACACACTGCTCACGTTAATGGCTGTTCTCTTCATTAAGTCCTTTACAAACGTTACTGGGGCTAAAGACTTGTGAGAGGGGTACGTGGACATGAATTCCTACCATCAGAAAAATAAAAAACACCTTCTAAATTGCATGAAAGGACAGAATTAATATTAAAACTCAGGAACTTCTGTACCACGGTCCCAAACTTAAAAAGGCCCCAAAGTAAACACAGAATTATGTGGAACCTAATTCAATACAGTAACACGGCTTGCTCTAACACAGCTATAAATGAGACTGATGGCCATACATTCCGTAGCAGGATTACTAGAGGAACATTACATTTTTTTCTAACAGCTTATTGAAGCTAAGTACTCATTAATGACATCACCACTAATATTTATCTTTAAAAGAAGAAAATACTTCTGAGGGAAAAAAAAAAAAAAAAAAAAGAGATCCTCCCTTGCTACTTCCCTGAACTAATAACTGTTCTCAATCATTTTGCTGTGCCTAAAAGAAGCAAAAGCTAAAAATTCCAGAATTCAACAAACTGTGAAGACCTTAAGGGCTACTAAGTCCTGAGTGGAAGGGCTAGTCACCATTCCAAGCAAAGCTGTTGAGAGAACCAGTTCCTGGAGCATTTGCCCCCTTTCTGAAAGCAGGAAGTCCCAAATTAGCTGTGCCAGGCATACATGCCTTATTAATACTGTGCCACATGGCAAACCAAGGATATGGCAGTGTAAAGACACTTTTTTCTGCCACGAGCTTCTGGTGATATCCACAGATGCCACAAGCAAGTCCTGGAAGATGGAATTAATTAACCTGAGTTTCAAATTACTATGGCTATAGCTATTTTACACCTACCATAGAAGAGACTTGGGGGAGATATGATGCAATTTACCTTTTTTTAATTTATTTTTACCATTCATTCAGTTTTAGAAAGGAATATACAATCAAACAGTCCCAGGATGCTAAACTGCCATTCAGAAGTGCAAGAAGCTTAGCTGTCATCAAGCAAGACTGGACACAAGTCACAGTCCGGCATCCCAGACAATTCCAGGATAGGTCACATTTCCAAAAGGTTTCTTGCCTCTACATACCTAATTTGTTTATTTTCTAAAATGCAGGAGATGAAAGAGGGTAGTAAATTATCACATCAACCACATTCCTGCAGGTGAGAGACAGCATCCAACAGGAAAAGGCAAGTCATTCTGTGGAAAACTCTTATTTCCAACCAAGTCACCGCACTCATTCACAGCAAAGTACTGCAGTACATCATTAAGAAATTAAGACAGGAAACTGGGGAATAAAGAAAATTAAGACAGACTCAGATTTAGGAAATCATCCTGGATTTTCTAAAACTAATTATTTTGATCAACTTTCTCATTCTTAGGATTTTCAAAACAAGAATAACACTTCCACAATTCACAGGACCTCACTGTATTTGGTGTATCTATACTTCACCTAGCATCACCTGCCTTAGAAGAAAGGAGGAGCTCAATCTACAGTACTAGATTAACAATTTAAATGTGCTAAACTGGTATGTGTTAGGGCTTTTCTCCCCCCACACACTTGAACAATTAATATTGTATGCTGTGTAAGATCTGCAGAGTTGGGTCCTTCACTTAAACCCAGCAAACACTGTTAGCAGAAAAACCACGGTGACTTTTTCTAGTCCCAGTTACATTCCCAATCTGCACATGGAGACAATACCAAACACTGTTTAGGTATGCCTACCTTGAGAACAAACCCTTGCACACAAAGTAAACATCCAAAACAAGAGTTAACTACACAGAGAATAATGTATTACAACTAAAAATAAAATGGAAGTATAGGACCATGGCTGAAATATGAGGTAATGGATATGAAACTGTATTACATATGTATCAAGAGCTAATTAAGGCTGTGCACTTAAGCAATTAAGGTCATTTCTGAGGCACAAATTCTGTACTTTTAAGGAGGAAGGTGCCTTGCATACACCTTTGTAAAGGTTTAAGTTTTAAACTTAAAAATTTTAAACTTTAAACTTTTAAACGCTTTTACAAGTTTTTCTTTAATGCATTTAAACAATTTGTATCACAGTTTTGAGGAAAACGTAAGCAACCTTACTTGGAAGATAACACAGACACTTTGAGCATTCCTTATGAAAGTCCCAGACACAAAGTATTCAGGGTAAAAAGCTAAAAGAAAACTTACAAGTGGTCTTGATGTACCACCGTGCTATTCCTGGGAGCAGCACAGGAATTACTCAACTTAGTTACCGTCCCATTCATTAGAGAACGGCTGAGGAGTCTCCAGACCATCTAAGCCAGCGGGTCAGAACTTGACCAGGCAAAATGAAACCTGAAGATAACAAAGCCACATAACACTACTACAGATGTATAAATGAAACAATAACCAATCCATATTCGATATTATCATGATGCACCTACCCAAAGCACCCTGAGTTTGATAATGCAATCAGTGACCCTTCTATTTGCCAGCTGCATACAGTAAACCAAAGACAAAGTTTAGATTACAAAAATATATCATCAGCTATGAAAAGGCTGTTATAAAAACAACTGTTTTATAGAAGCCTTCAGCAAATATCCTGGCAAAAATATACCGGCCAACTGAACTGCACAAAGCTGGCTTTCAGCTGTCTAGCTAAAGGAAACACACAGGTCTGCCCAGTTGCTCAAAAAGGATATGGCTTTTTGTAGGCTACTTTCTCTAGGTAGGGAAATCCATGTGTGGCACAGTTGAGAGGCACTGTAAATGAACAAACTGTTTCTGGAAAAAAAAACAAATTTGTGTCTTTTTTTTTTTTTTCTTTTAGGAGCACAAGTAATCCTAATCCTTCCCCAAAACTGCAAGTTTTGAAGATTCAGCTAGATGGGGTGCTGGGCCATCTTGTCTAGACTGTGCTTTTGCCAAGACGACCAGATGATCCCTTGAAGGTCCATTCCAACTTGGTATTCTATGATTATAATGTATAAATAATATGTATACAAATGCCACACCATTCTTTCAAAGCTGCCCCCTGCAAACCCAGTTAAACAATGAGCACGCTACATAAGAGATACTTTTCATGTAAACACCATAACCTATGCAAGAAATGCCAAAATTTATAGACATGAGTAAAACTGACCACTTAATATTAAATTAACTGGTGATGACATTAAAGACCTGCTAACAAGAGAGACTGCACAATTAATTACATTACCCAGACTCCTGATAATTCACTTGAGGGGTGGGGGAGGGGGAGGGAGGGAAAGGAAAGAAACCAAGAAAAAAACTCTATATTGGTAATTACCTGCTAAAATGCAAAAAGCAGAGTATATACTTTACAAAGGCGTATTAGTAAAGCAGGGGATAAGGCTGCAAAATTCATCTGTCCCACTGCCTAGACATGGGCCAGCCACAACCCCCAGAGCACAGCCAGCATGGCTCCCCAGCCCTGCAGTTCACCAAGTCAATGAGTACTGACTGTCTTTTTAGGAGAAAATGTACCCATCTAATATTTTCCACAGAATTGACATTATTACTTTGAGCAAGAAGTAATTTTTAGAGCAAAAAAGCCAATCCAGCAATTAAATTTCATGGGAATCATGGTATTTGGCTATTTGCTACACATAAACTGGCTTAGTGTACCAAGTTCCAGAACAAAATTAAAAGATAACTCTTACGCATGTTTAGAAGGCAGGAACATACTTATTTTCCCCTCATACTGTGCATACAAAGTACAAATACAAATCCCACGCTTTTACTGCTAATTACTAACCAAAAGCTAGGCCTGGCTTATACCAATAGCGAGCCAAGTTTCTCCTTGTGCCATTCCTCCATACTGGGAACAAATTCCTGTCTCCACAGATCTTCACTTCAGCAGTTGATGAATTAATGCCTTTGAAGGCAGACTATCCTCACTCAGAATCTTAAGTCAACACACAAAGATAGCAGCTAGCTGAAGACCCAAGCACGTAACAGCCACTAAGCACTCAGCTGGAAGGCAAATGGAGCAACTGGGAGGGCTTGTCAGTTATACACCCGGCGGTGCCCATCAGCCAGCCGCAGAGCTTTGGAAAAGCCAAGCTACCTCTAGTTCCTGGGGGGTTATGGAAACAAACTTCTTTTACAGTCCAGGATCAGCCTTGACACAGGCCTCAAGCACAAGTTTAAATATTAAAAGTAGAAAGGTAGAGAGACCTTTAAGGTTGGCGGGGGAGGAAGGGGGAGGTCCCTAGAAAAATAAACTGATTAGAAGTGGTCACATCCAGATTAAGAAGTTAAGATCCAGCAAGAGTGGATCTGGCCAAGTGCACCAGTACATGTTCTTTCTTAACAGCCTCAGTAGTACCTCCAGCTCTTAGATGTGCAGCCTGTGGAGAAGCCCAGGCCAAAGACCAAGTACGTACCTACAGAAAGCAGCTCTGAGTAATAAACTCTCTGGGTGTACCTGATGATTAAAGAATATCATTTACAATTCAGTTTCCCATGGAGTTCCAGCCTGTCACTTCCTAGAAGAGGAAAGACAACAAAAAAAGAACTCCAAGCAGTTTGGTCCGAGGTTTATTCGAAACCACCATTTCACTTAGAAGGCAAGTAACTAGTTCTGGCTTCAGTATAAAAACCCACCAGCAAAATCTCAAAAATGCTACAGATTCAGCACTCAAAGGAGCCAAGAGCTTCTCTCTGACCCCCAAGCTCTGAAATGAAGGGCTTCACATTTTCCTCAAGAGCACCTTTGCATTTTGGCATCCATATTCTTCTTCCAGCCAATTTCTCACACACAAATCACTTGTCAGGACACGCTTTCAGTCACAACTCTGCAGAAGCATAAGATATATAAATTACCACCCAGAAACATCTTTAATCCATCACATCTGATAACTACAGAACATCAGAACTCTGCAAGGGCAAATGGTGAAGAAAGCAATTCAAGTTTTTGCAGCGGTATCTCCTGTAACACACTTGAGAGGATTTTGGATGAACATGTAACTGCAGTTACACATGACATGATGCCGTTTATGCTCCCAGACTGATGGCAGCCTATTAATGTTTGTGAACCTCGGTCAATAAAAATGAAAGCCAAGGAAAAAAAAAAAAAAACAAAGCCACAAACAAACCAAAACACACTGCCTCCTGCAGAGTCAACAGTCCTCCTAATCTTATTATGAAAGTTTTCTCCTTTCTGATGCAACATCTGCTTTAACCATACACTGCAAAGAATGTCAGTTCAAAAATCAGTATTGATGGATCTCACAATTAAGAGGAAAACAAATCCTCTTTCAAACACAGCTGGGTCAGTCTGAGTTACACCATTTAGTCCATCCGCAGCTCCTCATCCTCCTCTCCACTGTTACCACTCACATCAAGGTGCCAGCTGAGGAAAATGGAATACCGCTCTCCAATTTATTTGGGTTCTTATCAGCCAAAACATCTGAAAACAGTTTGCTGTAGGTCTTTGTCAATGCAGGTCATCTTGATGGAAAGGTACTGTTCCAGAAAAGCTCAAGGAAATTTATATCAAAGCTACTATGTCCCCATCTCCCACACCGTATCTCGCTCACTGCAATGGGAAGTCCCATTTCCACCCCCTGGTCAGCTTGTTCAGAAGCATGATCCAGCCACAAACCCACAAAGCAAAAAAAAAAGCAATTTATTGCCAGCCTGATCAACTCCCTGACTCTGCTTAACTTGCAGCCCCAAAGGCTTCCTTGCCTGCGGGGAAGGACGCACAGTCAAGAAGGCGGCAGGACCACCAACAGCCCCAGTTCAAGCTGCCAAGTTTCTTGACAAACTTTGGCAAAACTAGAACAGAGCTGCTTCAGAAGAGAGTGGTCACAGTCACCACCTCCTCCTATGCAAGCCATAACATTTGCACAGCCATGAAGTCAGCCAGTTGATCCAACTGAAGCTCAGTATTTTTCTGTATGACCATTTGCAGCTGGAGCAGCAAAGAAGGACCAAGGGGGAAAAGTAGCTACTTTGGGCAAGAGCATCACCAGAGAAACCAAAGCTGCTATGGTAGAACTGCAGAGGATGTGTTAAAGCCTTAACTTGACCAAGTTCATGCTTGGTATTCTGTAAAAAGAGACAGGCAGTATGCTCTAATTGTGATCCCTGGACTGAACAAGCAATCTACAACCTTAATCTATGTTCACTGATCAACGTAAACACCAGAAGTGAGCCTAAGGCTGGGATTTCCTATGAGTTTAAACCAAGCTTGCTTGGTAAGCTGGCAAAATATGGACATAAATAACATTTGGCCTCTACCCTGCAAAACAGAGCGAGAACTGCAGCATGCCAGATGAGCGCAGGAAGTAGGATAGGACCCCAAAGGCAGCAATTACACCAGCTTAGGCTGCTGTGAGAATCTCTTGCTTGAGAGATTCTGTAAGAGATCTTTTCTAGAGTGCAGAAGACTCAGTTTTCCACAGCATCAGGGAAATTTTTCTTCACAGCATTACGCAGTTCCACTCTTTTTTTTATTCCTCTAGCGGAATAAAACAAACTGTAGGCAGAATTCAAGAATCCTGTACAGTGCTGCCACAAGCTGCTATGAAAACATTATTTTAATAAAAAAGAAAAATCTACAAGAGTATGTTTTCCTGACAGCCTGTATTCCTGGGGAGGCAAGCACTTCTACAAGGGTTTTCACTGTAATTTCAGAAAGTTTTTATCCCACTACACTCGTTATGCTACGGATGATGCATACAGATCATTTCAACACTGAGCAGCTATATCAAACTACAAAATGTAATACTTAGAAGTCTCGCGAGTTTTAAGAGCCCAGCATGACTTGTTCGTTTAGGTTTTTTCCTTCTTAAATGCATAATGCTGTCAGGAATACAAAAATCAGAGCATTTCATGGTGCCAGGGTAAGAAGATAAACAAACTTGTCTATTCTATCTAGTCTACATGGACCTTCAGCTTCCACGCCTTTAAGGGAAGTAATAAATGCAGGAAAAATTCCCAGGCTGAAAAAAAAAAACTTTTCTGCTAATAAGGATTTAAAGCTGATTTGAATGGCATTTCACATGTATACTTTGGGGGGGAAGTCTTTGATGTGTTATGTTTAGAGTTCTGGAAATCAGAGTTTTCACTGAGGCTTAAAACCAATGCCTTATTCAATTACAGATTAAAAAGAGTTTACCGTAGGATAATTCAGGCTACCAAAAGAGTTTAAGAATAATGGGCATGGATGAGCACACCTCAAATTCCCCCTTTTTATTTTTTTTAAACTTTTTATTGTTTATTTCTTCCATGAGATTTCTGCTAAGGGAAAAAAAAAAAAAAGCAGCGTTTCCACAGAGAATGGCCAAGAGATTAAGAAATGGAAAACACGCGCTGATGAGCAGAAAAACAATACCATTTCTCTATGGTAACTATTAACTTCTGCATAATCATAAAGACTGTTTCAGCAGTAACCATGGATCGATAAGTCAAACTGGACCGATGAGCCAGAAATCCATTTAAATATTTACATTTTTCGCTACAAGCCATACCTAGAGTAGTAACAGCGGGGCCACACAGAATCACCGTGCCTTCTATTCTACCATCTGTCCTCGTTCGGGGAGCCTATCTGGAGCAGCACAAAGATCAGAAATACAAAACCAACAAAGCAAAACAAAACAGGACCCCCCAAACACAGCAATCAAGCATCAGTAACATCCATGAGCATCTCCTGCTCTGGACAGATGAAATAAGAAATGCTGACGACAGCCACCTTTGAAAACACGGTAGCGCGGAGAAGCCAAAGCTCCCTTATCATTTCATAAACCATTCATGAGCAGGTTACATAAATCTATCGGACCAACTGAGTTGTAGACCGGAGCTGCTGCAAGACATTAACTCTCCTCCGAGGGACGCATCATTTCATTCCTGAAGTCTGCTCATAAAGTGCAATAAATGGGAGTTAAGCGCATTCCAAACAGAAGCTGCCTTTTTAACCCTTCATTACCTTTCGAAAATGGGGCGAAGCGATGCCCGCCCGAGGCGAGCGCTCACCCGGGCGCAGGGCAGCCCTCCGCCCCGCAAGCTGTTGCTCGCCGATCCCTCCCCGCACCTCGCAGGGCACGCCGAACCCGGCCGCCCGTTCCTTTGTGCAGCCCCGGCGGGGCTGCTGCACACGCAGAGAGAGAGAGAGAGAGAGAGAGAGAGAGAGACACCGGCGAAGCCGCGGACCAGGCGAGAAGAGCTGGGCTGGGCTGCGCATAGGGGCCCTTTCCCCTCCGAGTCCCGCTGCGAGACTGGGTCCCCAGCGCCCCCGCGCCCGATGCCGACGCCTCCCAAACTTCACGGTGACCCGTCGGCGGGCTGAGACAAGGCGGAGGATTCAGTACAAGCCCAAACTTCCCGGAGGGGCACCCCCCGCCCCACGCCCCGCCGCACCGCACGCAGGAGCGGGAGGCGATACAAAGCGCCGCGCGCGGCGACAGCCGGCCCAGGAACAGCCGCGCCGGAGGGACCCTCTGAGGGAAACCTGGCCGGGATTCAAGGCCTAGGAGAGTCCGCAGGCACAGGCGGCCCCAGGAAAGGGAGACCAGGAAGCGGCGGCGCCTCGGGGGTCGCCCCCCCCCGGGATAAGGGCTGGGTGCTCCCCACGGGGCCCTCGCCCCGGCGGCCACCCCCGCGGGCTCCACCTGCGCGGGGCCCCCGCCCCACCCTGGGGATCGCGCCGGGGCCCACCCCGAGGCCCCCCGTTCCCTCCCTCCCTCCTCCGGGGCGGGGACCGGAGGGCACCCCCACCTCTCTCCCGGCCTCCACACACACTTTCTCCGGGCACCGCCGCCCTTGCCCCCCGGCCAGACCGCTCAGGCTTCCCCCGCCTCCAGAGGTCCTCTCCCGCAGCCCGCGGGGCTCGCACACCCCCGCCACACCCGCCCGCGGCTCCGACCCTCGCCCGCCACGGTGAAGGCCCGTAGCCCGCGGCCCGGCCGCCCTCACCTGCTGCCTCTTCGCAGCCTCCTCCCTCCAGCGCCGCCTCAGCCGCCCGTCGCCACCGAGCAGCGCCGCCGCCACTGCCCCCCACCCCCCGCCCCACCGGCAACTGTTCCCGCCCCCGCCACGCCCACCCTGGTGGCCCATTGGTCGCCTGCTCCACCGCCCGGCCTTTGGATTGATGCGAGGAGCTGCTCATCAAAGCCGAAACCCTGCCTCTCTCCGCCCACGCGTCCCGAGTGTTTTATTCACGCCGCGGCTTTGGCGCCCCCACTCTTTTGCCGCCGCTCCTGATTGGCTGAGGGGGCTGAAGCGCAGCGCCAGGGTAGGCTGCCAGAGGTGCCAGCTGCGGCGATGGGCCCGCCCCCCTCCCGTGCGGGGATAGGCTGCGCGGCCGGGCTTTGCGGTGCGTAGCGCTGCGGGTGGTGCTACCTGGGCTGCGGCCCTCCCTGAGGTGGCCAGGGCGGGATCCCGCCCGGCTCCCGAGGACGCTTTCACCAGCGTCCCCCCGGTGCGCCAAGCAGGAACCTGTCTTCCACGGAGCCGTTCGCCGCACGTTCCCGATTCGTGCTCGCCGCGGGGCTTGTCCCCTCGCACGGGCGGGGCCGCAGGGCCCCGGGGTTTCCGTTGTCCGAAGCGGCGGAGGCGCGGGGAGCTGGCTGGCAGCTCCCGGAGAGCCATGCGCAGGAGGGCTGGCGACGGCGGGACAAGGAGGAGGCCGGGGATATGGCTCCCCGAGGCCCGGCAGCAGGGCCTGGTGCCGCCTCGGGCTTCCCCGCAGCGAAGCCGCCTGTGAGAACCGGCACCTCCCCGGGGTGAAGCATGCTGCTGGTGCTGGATCTCGGGCAGCTGTGCGGGCAACGGCCTATACCGAGCTGGGGGCTGCATCTGCGGAGAAAACATAGGCGGGCTCCGGTGTGCCACACACTAGGCTCCACAGCCAGGGCTTTCCGAGATCCAAAATGCTCTTGGTTACCTTCCTTCGGCCCAGGAAGCACGAGGAGCTACCCATGGGAATCCTCTGCAGACTTGGCCTGAGTTGTGTCCTCCAGAACCCATGCTTCCAACAGCTGCCTCCTCACCTGGCTTTCAAGCAGCTACTTAAACCAAAGCACAAGCCAGCATGGCTCCTGGAGCATCCAGCTGCACAAAAAAACAAACAAAAAAAACCCCAACCCAACCCAGAACACCCAAACCCACTTCAGGAAATGGAAAGGTGAAAGATTGTGTGAAGTTTCTCAGCATCATTATCTCCTCCCTGCATGCACCACCCCCTTCACTCCTCTTTCTTTGTGGATCAAGCAAAAGAAACAGAAAGCACCAGCCATAATGGTAACTGGCACAAACAGCCAGAAAATAAACCCACTGACATCAGTGGGAATCTCAGAACATGGCAAGTAAAAATCATTCACCGAGTTCACATAGGAGGTGCTCAGGCAGAAGTGTGAGTGTGACACTGAGTTTCGGTCTGATGCTCCAACTGCCAAATCACACCTTGTTCACAAATGCAACTAAGACTTTTTTTCTCTCTTTTTTAAATCTTAGATTTTTTTTTCAAACATCCCTCAGCTTGGCAATCGGAATCGAAGCAGAGAGCTGCCTTCCCTCTCACAGTTGCTTTCTAGATTGTTTTTGGGGTGTTGCTATCAGCCAGCAGCACAGCACAGCGTTGTCTAAGCCAAACAGGTTCCAAAATTACAAGACAGGCATTTCTACTAGTCCAGAGTTTCCTTATATTTTTATGAAACCGGCAGATATTCCTGACCTTTTAATAGATTGTATTCCCAGTAGCATCGGTTTAACTTTTCATCTTGCAGTCTCTGGCTTTCTGACAAGATTATTTTATAAAGCGTGCTGCCTTAAACCTTCATTTCCAAGGAACAATTCCCATATTGTAAAGATGCTCTGCTTCTAAATCAAAAAGTCTTTGAGAACTGGCAAGGAAAAGGCCAGCACGTGCTATTGTTAGTGATGTTTTAACGTATGCTTCAGCTATATATAGCTTTTAGAAATAATTATTAGTTATGTTGATTTGTCACCACTTACAGCTTCTCTGCTGGGCTGTTTGTATCTCTCCCTAACTTGACCTCCCCATATAGTCCCTGGTGACCAAAGGGAAAGGGGGTGCAATGGGAGAGGAAAGGATGATGGCCTAGAGGTCACCTAGCTGGACAAGCTGAGCATCTAACGCAGCAAACTTCACACCCACAGCGTGGGGCCAAGTCACATTTGCTGTACTCAGTCCTCCTACGTAGAGTTTCCAGAGTTGGGGGACAGGACTTAGTTCTTCAAGACCTGATACTGGAAGAAAGGCTTCAGGGTTGCTTTAATCTTTACAGATAACAAAGAATTGGGAGAGACTTCGTAGCATTCCCAAGAAATTCAACCCAATTTCTCCCTTTCCACCTTTTCCACAAGAGCGAGAACAGGGGGCAGTGGGTAATAGGCGGGATTAATGGGCTTGGCCCCCCTACTCCTGGCAGCAATGCCTGTGGAGCCAAGATCCTTGGTCTCAGCGGGATGGCAGGAGAGTACTCTATCCCCTAAGGACCTGAGAGCATCTCACACAGGCACTCATGATAATGCAAACTCCATGTCATCATTGCAGATACCCGGAGGCTTAACATCGTTCTCCCCTATTGGCTATCTAAGACAATGCCAGTGATTAAATCTCCCTTCTCTAATCACACCATAATATTATCCCTTCTAGGAACAAGCCACACCAGCCTAAGTACTACAACATAAGCATCTTTATGCTGCTCTAACTGCTCACACAAGAGGAATTCCATCTTTGTGAAAAGACAGGTCAAAGGGTGGGGGCTTTTGTGGGTGAACGAGCACTGAAAACCTTCAAAGCTCCTTCCAGAAGGTGCCATGTTGCCTCGTAGCAATACAGATCTGTTACAGGAAGCAAATACACAAGTACTATGTGGGCTCTCTGCTGCCGTCCTCTGAGCAGATCTGAGGAATATGGTTGCTAAACCAAGACATCCTGTTTGCACCATGTTTCCATCTGTGCTACTGCTGCGTCAGAGGTGAGTGAGCAAGTTCAGTACTTCAGAAAAACTCCAGCATGGGAAACTTTCACTGTAAAAGTCTTCTGCAAGGCTTCTGAAAAGGAGAAACTTAGAGAAGCAGCAAACATTGCATGGTGCTGCTACACATCAGCACAGCTCTGTGTTCATTTTGAAACAGTGGGCATGAATACATTTAATGAGCAAATCTATGCAGTTGCCATCATTGCTATAGAAAGAACGTGAAGAGCAAGAATCCTTTAAAATCTCTCTTCCTCAGCAAAGCATGACCCAAACAGCTTGTCATGGGCTGCATCAAAAGGGTGGATATCAAAGGAGTATTCTCTAGCACAAGATGTGCGATGCCTGCAGAAACAGCTTGACTATGTCTTCTTTCTATATTGTCTAAATTAATCTTACAGGGCAAGTACGTCATTCAGGTTCTCTTTGCTTACATTTTAGGATGGGGGTGTTCCCTTCATGGTCATTTACTTCTTCAGCAAGACTGGAGTCTCAGAGTCTGGAGCTTTGTGTTCAGTCAGTCACTGCCTACAGAGTCACTGCAGATGGTAGCTGCTCAATGCTACCAAGTGCTAGATGGCATCTATTAATAACACAAAACCCTATTAACATCTATTAATAACATGAAATTATTTCAAAATACTTACAAAGTACAAATGCCCCATCAGGGGGTGAGTAAGCTCAGTGGAAAGCCCTATTCGAATGGGTTATCTAAGTTCAGCTTAAACTTAGGAAGTATGTATTTTAGTGTCACATGAGACATGTCTCTGCTTCCAAATCCCTCTAAAATACATTTCGTAGGGACAACCAGACCTTGTAATTATTATTTTTATGAATTTGTTCCTAGTCAGACGGTTCCATGGCAGGGAAGGCTTCCTTTCTCAGTGGAGCTCTGTGATAACCAGGATTAAAGACCACAAACCAGGATTAAAGACCACAACCAGTCACTGAATAAGGAAGTCCCTGAGAAGAGAGAAACAGCTGGAGAAAGGCCAAAATCTCTGCCAAGAGATGCTTCAGTGAGTGAGTGCATTCACTCTGACGAGGGGGACCAGAGGATGGCTCTTGAGAAACAGTTCCTGAATTAGCTTTCAGTCTTGTTATCTGGCAGTGAACTTTACAGCTTTCCCAATGAGGAGCAGGCTTCACAATCCAGCCCAGTGTCCCTCCAGTGATGACATGCTGGACGTCACTAGGCTGTATGAGAAAGATCGTTGGGGCTCTAGCTAAGGAAACCCATTAGCAAAGGCCTGAAATGTTCTTTTTCCTTACAGGGTATTGCTTTTGGCATAGGAACAAAACTGACAGCACAAAAGGAAGGTTGCCAGCAAAGTAATAATGAGAAAAAGGATTAAACTGAGTTTAACTTTCTAAAAGTGATTGGTTTACATTAGCGGTTTGCCGGGAACACAGAGAAAGTGCTGAGCAGTTTGTACGGTGGTGAACAGCTCAGTATCTGATATTCAGAGAACTGCAAAGGATTTTGCCCTTTCCACTCATTAGTGAAGACTCCACATAGCTCTGCAGGATCAGGCTTATCTGAGCTTCTCTTTAAACTCAAGATTTCCATTGTTTGAACAGGGAATGGCACAAGGTTAAAATATCAAACGACCCCTACATCACTTTGAGATGCCATTTCCTTACTTCTTCTGAAGCCGCTCGTGGCTCTTTAATAAGTTGGACTCACCACATTTTTATGTCCTCTTAAATAAAACGCGTGTGTGGCTCTTGGCAATGCGGCTTATGTGCTCGTAAAATCTGAGTAACTTTGTGCTAAACTCTAATTAAGGAATTTAATTGAGCCTCTGCTCGCTACCCCGTCTGTGTGAGCAGCAGCTGGGGACCACCTCATCGTGAAGATCTCTGTACTACTTTCCCTTTTGTTTATTTAAAGAGCTGTACCTGACACTGCTCTTTCTTTGCAACAAATGCCCTTGAAATCCTGGACGGTGAATGGAAAACAGCGTGTAGACCTTGTGGCTATTCCTAGACAACCATCAGAGTATTCTGTAAGTGATACTGAACCTCTCTCTTTTCCCCGTAGGTCACAGCTCTTTCTTGTGTTGCACAGAAAAACAGCAACATTCTTTCTTCTTCAAAGCCTTTAGTATTGGAAAAGGCTAAATTGTTACAGAGATCTCACCCACATTACTTTCTGCCCGGTCCTTCACGCCCAGACTCCAGAAAAACAGTAATAATTCGGCATCAATCGTCTGTCAGCAGCAAAGAGTGACATCTGTACAAAGACCAGAGCCCTCAAACAAGACTTTGAACCTGCCATAGAGGTAAACATCCAGCATAGCTGTGCTGTGGTCATTACAGACCCGCTGGTGTAACTCAGCTCAGGCCCTGTGTACAGCACCCAGCCGCTTCTGCAGAATCAGTTGCACTCCAGTGAATTAAATGGGAACACAAATAGCAACCCGGTTGCCCAGATTTTTCACATACACAAACCCCCAGCCTATTCAGCCATGCTTAGGTGTAATTAAAGCAGAGAGCAACCTAACTTCTGCCGTGCTTCAAAGCGCCTGCATCTCAGGTTTGTTAAGGGCCCAGTTCTGTTGAAATGGTTTCAGCTGATAAGATTATTCTGCTAAGCAGGGCTTAACCTTGGGAAAACAAAGAATGGATTGAAATAGAGAGTTCACCCTTCCCTCCTCTTCCAGTCTACACATGCACGCCCAGGCTGCTTGCGCTCCCCTCTCCTTTTAAACCCCTCCCTGTCCACGCCAGCCATGCTGCCAGGAAAACACCCGGTTCCTTCCCACGCGTGATTCCTACCCAGGGGACCAGAGAGCTAAGCGGCCCCTGCCACCTGCTGGCAAAGCCAAAAACCTTCACCATACTCACCCGCGGGCAAAAGTGCTGCAGAAGCCTGAAATCCGGCTCCTTCTACTACAACCATCACGGCACGAACTTGCTGCTGGTGGTGGTTTCCCTACAGCTTTGAGTGCAAAGGCTGTGCCGGCAGAACCCTATCAGAAAAAAAAAAACCGCCTCCAAAATGGAAATAGCTGTTATTGTAGAGGTACAAAATGGGTCTTGGCTGCTCACAAAAGGCTGATTGCTTTAATTTTTAAGGCAACTAAAAAAAAAAATAAAAAACCCCAAACCTTTACGATGTCTGCATCTGTTCTAGAATTAATATTTAAAAGCTGAACTCATCCTAATTGAGCCTAACTAATGATTTCTGTTCCAAAATTGTGGTAAAACCGAAATGTAGATCTGGGTTGAACCCTTGACAGTGGTAAAATTAAAAGAGGTGAAAATCTGCCTTTCAGCCATGTACCCTGGGCCTGGTAACACTGGGTACAACAGATCCCTGCACGCCTTGTGAATGGCAGCTCCCTGCTTTAAGGCACTGTGTGAAGCTGTTGGTTGTCCCTGCAAGAGACTAATGCCACGCTTGGGTAACGGCCCCAGTTTCAGCAGCCTCTGGAGTGGAAATTCTCATGCAAAATCCGCTGCCATGAATTATCAGAGTCTGCATAGAGAATTTCCTGCAGTGAAACTCATTCTTGATCAGGAAACCATTAACACAGCCTAAGAATACAAACCCCTATGGATTTTCACACTTGCCACGACTCGAGTCTTGCTGGTCCATCCTCTGCACGCCCCCCCCCCCCCCGAAAAGCTTCATGTGCCAAAGCCACTGGGTCCCCACAGACCCACTGACACTGTCCTTCTGGGAGGCTTCAGGCCTAGGGGACAGAAGGAGAGAGAACAGGACTCTCGGCCCAGGTTATTGGGCCAGTAGTGGATTTGGGAAAAGAAAAAACCCATGACATGACATGGGTTCCCTGGTATAAAAAGGACAGGGATCTCCTGCAGAGAGTCCAGAGGAGGGCTACAAAGATGATTAAGGGCCTGGAGCATCTCCCCTATGAGGAAAGGCTGAGCGAGCTGGGACTGTTCAGTCTTGAGAAAAGAAGACTAAGGGGGGACCTAATTAATGTTTATAAATATCTTAAGCATGGGATGCAGGGGGAATCAGCCAGCCCCTTTTCAGTGTCTGTGGGGACAGGACAAGGGGCGATGGCCTCAAGTTGGAGCACAGGAAGTTCTGCACCAACATGGGGAAGAACTTTTACCCAGTGAGGGTGAGGGAGCCCTGGGACAGGCTGCCCAGGGGGTTGTGGAGTCTCCTTCTCTGGAGAGATTCAAGACCCGTCTGGACACCTATCTGTGCAATACGAGCTAGGGAGCTGCTTTGGCAGGGGGTTGGACCCCATGATCTTTTGAGGTCCCTTCCAACCCCTACGATTCTATGATTCTGTGACATGACGTGACATCCTTTTGGTTTTGGGGTCCTTCAAGAGGACATAGCCTTTCACCTGACATCCCATTAGGGGCAGAAGAAAGGGGAGGGATGGTACACCAGAACCATGCTCCATCCCACTTAGATTTCTACTCCTTGTGCAACAGAACCTTACAAAACAGTTCTTACCTCACCTCTCCTCATCTCATCTGGCCGCAAAGTAATCGCGCACCATCCAAAAGCATCTCTTTCTGGCACACCTCCGGAATAAACCGCCTCCCGCGCGCACTCGCAGGAGGAAGCTTTGGGCCAGGGAACAGGCGTACCCATGGCAGTTCCTAGCGGAATCGCCTCACCTTCCCGTTGTTGGGCTGGGGGATAATAAGTCCGGCCCGTTCTCAGTGGGCATGGGGCTAAGGTGTGCGCCGTCACAAGCACTCACTCGCAGTCTCCTTCCCCGGGCAGACGCGGAGGCTTTTCCCACAGAGACCGGCTCCCCCGGCACCGCGCGTCCGGGGCGCTCCCGGGTGCCCCCACACGCCGAGACCCCGGCGGAAGCGGCGCGGCGGGACCAGGGCGGGGCGGAGCGGAGCGGGCGGACATGGCGGCGGGCGGCGCGGAGGAGCAGGAGCAGCGGCGGCTGGGGCGGCTCTCGGCGCTCTCGGTGTACCGACGGGCGGCGGGGGACGGGCGGCTGGAGCGGCGCCGCCGCCGCGGGACGCCGCTGCTCGCGGGAGGCAAGCGGGCCAAGGCGCGGCCGAGGCGCCGCGGGGCGGGAAGCGGCGGCCCGGAGACGGAGGCCCTGCCGCCACCGCGCACCGCCGCGGTGTCCACCAGCCGAGCGGAGCGGGCCAAGGAGCAGCCGAGGCGCGGCGGGGCGGGAGGCAGCGGCCCGGAGCCGGAGACCCCGCCGCATCCACCGCCGCTCCCTCCCGCACCCCCAGCCGCGTGGAGAGGACCAAGGAGCAGCCGAGGCGCGGCGGGGCGGGAAGTGGCGGCCCGGAGACCCCTCTGCCGCCCCCGCTCGCCGCCGCCCCCCCAGCCGCGTGGAGCAGGCTGAGGCGCCGGCTGTCCGCCCCGAAGCGAAACGGCGGGGAGAGGACGGCGGCGGCGCGGCGGGGCTGCTGCGGCGGCTGGGGCGGCTGGAGGACAGCCGGCAGCGGGCGGCAGAGCTGTTCCGGTGGCTGGTGGCGCCGGTGCCGCCGGCGGAGTTCCTGGGCCGGCACTGGGAGCGGGCTCCGCTGCTGGTGCGCCGGGGCGACCCCCGCTACTACGCGGGGCTCTTCTCCACCGCCGACTTCGACGCCGCGCTGCGAGGCGGCGAGGTCCACTTCGGGACCCACCTGGACGTGACCAGCTACGCCGAGGGCGTGCGGGAGACGCACAACCCCTCCGGCCGGGCCCTGCCTGCCGTCGTCTGGGACTTCTACCAGAACGGCTGCTCCCTGCGGCTCCTCTGCCCCCAGGCGTTCTCCCCCACCGTCTGGCACTTCCTCTCCATCTTGCAGGAGCACTTCGGCAGCATGGCGGGGGCCAACACCTACCTCACGCCGCCTGGCACGCAGGGCTTCGCCCCCCATTACGATGACATCGAGGCCTTCGTGCTGCAGCTGGAGGGGAAGAAGCGCTGGCGTGTCTACAGCCCCCGGACGGATGCCGAGGTGCTGCCCCAGTTCTCCAGCGCAAACCTCACGCAGGCTGAGCTCGGCGAGCCCGTGCTGGAGACGGTGCTGGAGGCTGGGGATCTGCTGTACTTCCCCCGTGGCTTTATCCATCAGGGCAACTGTCTCCCTGACGCACACTCACTCCACATCACGGTGTCCTCCTACCAGAGGAACTCCTGGGGAGACCTTCTGGAGAAGCTCCTGCCGGCCGCCCTGCAGATGGCCCTGGAGGAGGATGTGGAGTACCGGCAAGGGCTTCCCATGGACTGCCTGCAGTACATGGGGGTCACCAACTCAGACACCATCAACGTTCGCCGCACAGCCTTTGTGGAGAAAGTGCAGAGCCTGATAAAGAAACTCATTGACTACGCACCCATCGATGCTGCCATGGATCAGAGAGCCAAGTCGTTTCTTCATGACTGCCTCCCCCAGTGCTTACGCAAAGCGAGAAGGCACAGAGTGTGTACGGCTTCCCGGCCCGCTGGCAAGGCGGAGGTCCCTGCGATGTTGATATACTGATGACAAAAGATACAGAAGTACGTCTCCTCCGCCATGGCATCATTAGATTGTGCAATGAAGAAGCAGGTGTGATGCTGTATTACACAACAGAAAACTCAAGAGTGTATCACAAGGACGAACCCAAGTTCCTTGAAATAGATCCCGAATACACAGATGGTATTGAGTTTCTCCTGTCTTCCTATCCAAACCATGTCAGCGTGAATAGCCTTCCATGTGAAACCTTGGAGGACAAGATTTCTCTAGCCACACTCCTGTTTGAGAAGGGCATCCTGACTACAAAGAAACCTCTGGTACAAGTGTAACTCTTTATTTTTTAACAAAATAAACACAGCATTTGTTTAGAAGGTGTTCTGTCTTGTTCTCGCCTTACACCTGCTGAGTGTGAACCAGCAGGCTGGATCATGGTATCTCATCTGGAGGCAGAAGGGCTTCAGTGTGCGTAAAGGAATCCTGGGTTCTGATTAAAATAGGTATTTGCTGTAGCAGGGACTCTGCATGGGTGAGTGAGGAAGGAGGCACTTGGGTTTTTTTCTTTCAACCAGCTGTATTCCTAAACCCTCGGTAACTTCAGGAAGCTGGAGAACTTCCTTGCAGTCTGTAAATCATCTGTGTATTTACACTGTTTACGCTGTTTTAAAGCTGCACTTCCCTGCTGTGGGAAGTTCTCCCATTACTCACAGGCAGATGTAGTGATGGTCACCATTCTGTGTGCGTGTGCTGGGCCATGTTGCGCATAGAGCGGGGCCTTTGAGCTTGTGCTGTGCGCAAAGATCCCTTGGCCACAGGACAAAATCATCCAACTCTTCTTAAAAGCGGTGCCCACAGGCAGCTCCCACTTATTCCCAGTGATTACAGCCCCTGCCTGGCCTTGTCCTGAGCAAGCAGGGCAGCAGGATGTTCTCACGCCTGCGTGAGCTGTCGCGTTCAAACTGCTTGGGGTCTCTACTTTTTCAGTCCAGTAATCACAAGCTGTCTAAGTGATAGAGTAACCTCCCTGGCAAGGAAATCACAGGTCCTGCCAAGACAAACGAGGCACCCTTTAATATGGGGGTTTTCACGCTGGATTCTGTATCGGGACCTAACAAATCACATGAAAACATACCTGTCCATGTGGCCTGTTCCTGTAAATACGGCGAGTCTCATACCTGCTTTGCCATAACGTGTTTTATCACTCCAGGTGAGGGATTGTCTGCCTCTAAAGCCTCTTGAGGCCATGTGCACGGGGAGCAGCCTGCATTACCCTGTGCTCCTATGACATGATACGTCATCAGGGTTTTGCGAGGTGGCACCCAAGCATTCTGACTGTTCAGGATTTAAGTGGACACGATCTCCTCCACTGAGAGGGAAGGTGCAAGAACTACAGTCTGTGAGTGAGACAGCTCTGCTCCTCTGAGTTTCCTCTCTGCCGCTTCCCTCCCATCATAGCGTGGACCTCCCCCTCGCAATAACCCAGCAGGGCAATCTGATCGACCCGAGCAGAACTGGGTCGTGTTCAAGTTATATAATTGCCCTGCTCCTTTTTGAGCAGGCATTGAGAAAAGGGATGGCATTTGAATTATCTTAATCAAGCAGCTCATATGCAAATAACGCTGATTTATCTTGCTGGTGGGCGGTGAACTCTCTCCGTGCGTTTCTGTACTCTCCCTATAACCAGGGCGTCCCCACGTGTATTCTGGCAGCCTGGACTTGAAAGCAGCCTCCACCACATGCACCCCTCGATGCAGACATTTTGCCGCCTGCCCAGTGAAGGTCTCATCGCAGAGGGAACCGCTGCTGCTTGCTGAACTGCCGAAACCATATGATATGGGGGGTTTAGAAGAAGCCGTAGCTCTGGTGTCGCTGGTTAAGAGCTCTCAGGCTGCTGTGGGACAAAAATCTTCCCTCCCAAAGCGTTGTGTCTTCTGTGCCTTGGGTTCACCTCTCCTCTGCAAGGATGGGTCCTGCCTGCTGACTTCCACTCCTGGCCCCAGTATGGTCCGGTCACCCAAGAAGCTGTTCTGCAATCTCCTCTCAACAGATGTACACCTCCTGCTTCATGTTTGGGTTGTGAAATTTCTATGAGAGATCAGAATGGATACAAAAGAATTAGCATCATACAGAATTCCCAGGCCCTTCCCTAGCCAGGATATTTTGTAATATCCCAACTGGGCCAGCCAACACCTGCAGCCCTGCCCCAGCACAGATAAGGGCTTTCTCTGGGTGTGGGCAAGAAAGGCAGGTGGTACAACAGGCAGGAGGGAGGGACAGGAGCCTCGGGGCAGCATGTGGCCACACCACGTGTTGTCATTTGGCAAGAGGCACAAGACTGCAAGTCCCTTGAGATGCCAGGAGATGGATATCTGGCTCATGGAGCTGTCCATTCTCTGAAATGCTCCTAGGCCATAGGCCTATGTGCCCAGCTCAGCACAGGGTGGCACCAGCCTTGTTTTGGATGTCCCCACTGTGAGGTGGGCTCCCATCCCATATGAGCTTCTGCAGAACATCTCCATTTGGAAGATGGGACCCAAGCCCCAAACATGCTCCTGCACTGGGCTTCTGGGGCAGGGCTCCCAGACTAGTTGGGGCACAGAGGAGTGGAGAGGGCCTCTGTGCCAGACCTTGCTGTGCTGTCCCATGACTGTCCCCATGCCTGCAGCTGGCCACACATGACAATACCCTCTTTTGTTCACGACCATGTCACAGGGGTGGACAACTAACTTGCAAAAAGCAATGAGCAAGCAACACACAACCTCAGACAACCAGCTCTGATCACATTCTGTGATCTCCACGTGCACACACTGTCCTTAGGTGACACTTTAACCCAACACCTCTCAAATGCTGGTTTTGGAGCAGGGATTTCACTACTCTTGTGGCCAAAGTCTCATCACAAACAAAAGTGTCCCTGATCTCTGTGCTGCTGGAAGTGGGTAAGAATGGATGCTACAGCCAGGATGCCGGCGTGCCTCAGGAAGGGTTGTTTGTGCCACCTTGGCATCTTCCCTTCGGAAGGAAATGCTCTGGCTCCTGGGCACTTCTGGCTGCAAGAGGTCATGCCAACAGATGCCGAATTTGTAGCTATTGTCATCTTCTCCCACATGTCATGGAACTTTTTCAGCTCTGTTATTAGGGTGAGAAATGTAACAAAGAGCCTGAGCTTTGAAAGCCATGGAGACATCTGCTGGGGTTTGGATAGAAGCAGGGATCTTTGCATGTCAACCACCCACCCATTCCAGGGTGGAGCAGGGGCCCTGTGGGTGGACAGGACTTTTGGGCCTCCAGCCCCACCTCAGCAGAACTGTCCCACTCGCCCTAAGACATCGAGTGACATGCAATAAACTGTCACCTGCACCCCTGAGTGCTTTGTCCTCCTCCAATCTGCCAGGGGACACCATCCCTATGGATCCTAGAGGGCTGCCACCTCTCTCATGTACTCCATCTCCCACGTCCTTGATGAACCAGCCATCCTGGGTGTCTCCAGGCTGTGGGTGTCCTCTCAGCCAGCCTGGTGCACTGGGACAGACCCCAGAGCTGCCAGCTGCCTCAGTCCTGTCCTGTTTTCTGTATCTGGGCATCCTCTTTCAGGGCCCCACAGCCTATCCCTGCCTGGCATCTTTCGTAATGGATGTTATCAGCAGTGCTGGCTGGCACCGTGGACCTGCCTTAGTCAGGTAAGGACTCTCTCTGGGTGTGGGCAAGAAGAGGAGGTGGCAGAGCAGGAGGGAGGGAGCCACAGGAGCCTTGGGGCAGCATGTGGCTATGCCAACCGTATCATCTGGTGGGAGGCACAAGGCTGCAAGTCCCAGGAGATGCCAGCAGAGCAATGCTGGCTTGTGGGGCTGTGTCTTCCCTGATATGCTCCCAGGCCACAGCCCCATGTGCCCATCCCAGCAGATGGTCACACCAGCCCCTTGTGGGATGTTCCTGATGAACAAGGTGGGCTCCCATCCCATATGAGCTTCCGCAGAACATCTTTCCCCAGGGAGCAGGTGTGGCTTGAGCCAGAACATGGTCCTTTCCTGTCCCATTTCTCTGGCCGGAGCCCCACACCAGAGGTCCTCCTGGACTCTTCCTGGCAGTTTCTGCTGCTGCAGGAGACTTCTTGCCCCATGCCCTGGCATGGGACAGGAGCTGGAACAGAGAGGAGCAGAGAGGAGCTCTGTGACAGACCCTGCTGCACTGCCCCACCACTGTCCCCACGTCTGCAGCTGGTCACACATGACAATGCCCTCATGTCACAGGGATGGACTTTCTCATGGGGAGGCAGCAGTCCATGACAGTGGCAGGAACGAGCAGCCCAAATGCTCACAGACTGTGGTGCCAGTTGCTGGCAGATCTGCATGCAGCCAAGGTGGGGAGGTGGGCCTTGGTGGGAGGTGGGGACAGCTTGCCTGAGTTTGGGAGAGGAAAGACAGAGCCTGTGAGAGAAGCCCATGGAGGAGGGCTGCAGCTCCACCTGAGTATGGGTCCCATCCTGCAAGCCTAATAACCAGCCAGCCTGGTTTAGAGAACTGCCACCACATCAGATAAACTCACTATTTGTCAGAGTGTCTGGGAAGAGCCTTTGGAGATGATCCCACAATGCTGGGGGCTGGCTGTGCCAATCCCGCCTTGCTGTGGGCGCTGACAGGGCTGCAGGGGAGTCGCCAGGTGGCCCTGACATCTCCCAGAACTGTGTGGGCCCACACAGCTCCTGCCCCAATTCTCCTCCCCTCGACTGTGTGTGGGAAGCTGCAGCTGTAGAAGAAGCCTCAGCCTGAGAGCAGCCACGGTGACAGAAGCACCCAGGAGCCATGTGGCGGGTCACTGCCCACTCCCTGTACCGGACGAGTTCCCGGGGCTGCCAGAGGCGGTTGCCCTGGCCCAGCCCTGCTCCCGCAGGCCCACAGTGCTACAGTCCCACATGGACCCCCAGGACAGCCTCTATCTGCGGCCTCTCCTCCACGGCTCCCTCCATCCGCCTCTCGCCCGCCGCCCGCAGCCTCTTCGATGAGCCGCTGGCCATCGCCGTGCAGGGCCTCAGCCCGCGGCAGCAGGTCACGCTGCGCACGGCCTTGCAGGACGAGATGGGAGAGCTGTTCCAGGCCTGCGCCCGCTACCAGGCGGGGGACGACGGGGAGGTGGATCTCGCCCGCTGTCCCGCGCTGCCGGGAGGCAGCTTCTCCGGCCTGGAGCCCATGGGGCCGCTCTGGGCTCTGCAGCCCCAGAAGCCCTTCTGGTATATGGTGAAACAGGACGTGCAGAGCCCCTTCCTCCTGCAGCTGGAGGTGTTTGAGGGCCACGGGGAGCCCCTCGGGCAGCTCCTGGCCCAGGCACAGCACGAGCGGGCGTTCCTGCGGGACGGGGTGCGGCGAGTCCCGGTGCGAGAGGGGAGGATCCGGGCGACACTTTTCCTGCCCCCTGGTGAGTACCGGCCATGGCGACCCTGTCTTCCCTAACCCAGTATTTTGCCAGTGCAAGGTCTTCCATGACCTCTCTAAAGAGGAGTCCATGGAAGCCTCTGTCCTTCCCCTTCTCCTGCTCCACCAACAAGCCTGACTATTGTTCCAATTCACTGGGCCAGCTGGGTGCCAGGACACAGCTGCAGGTGCAGGCAGAGGAATAACTCTTCTTGCCAGAGTTTGTGTTATAAATATGGGGAAATGTGCAGCAAGTGGAAGTGGGAGTGCCAGGAGGGCTGCTGGGGAGGAGAAACTGCAGAGGACAGTGGTGCAGAGGGGCTCTGTGCCAGTCCGTGGCAGTCCTCCCTGCTAGGAGGGTTTGGGGATTCCTCCCTTTCCTCCCAAGACAGTAGCAACTAACTATATGGTGACCACTGTCCCCACCACGTTTGGGTTCCTGTGGACAATCCTGTGGATTGTGAAAGGGGGAAGAGGATCTCCAGAACATTTACAGGGATGAAACCTTTCCAGCAGGAAAAGCCAATCATTTAATTGCTCTGGAAAAGGCGCAGTGCACCTTTCTGAGGTGTAAGACTTGCCCAAGACACCACTGGGCTGCACCACCTACACAGCTACACAGAGACTTCCCTGCCAAAGTCCAGTGTGCAGAAGGGGTGATTCCACAGGCTCAGTGTCCCTGCTTTCCTGGAGCTGAGTTGCTTACAGTCAGCCAAAGTCTGGTGTGTTTCCTCAGTGCCTCCTGACCTGCTCCTTTTGTGGCTGTTTTAAAACACTAGGCCTTTGCTGTGCTCCCTGGAGCTTTGAATTGTTTCCTAGGCACAGGATAAAAGGAATCTGTGCTCATCCTGCTGCCACCACAGCCAATTTGCAGCTCAGCAAGACTGTAAGCTTGGTCTGCAGTCAGTATTTCTGTACCAGAGTTCCATCTGGAGATGGCTTTCATCACCAGGATTTCACCACACTCAAATTTTCCTGCACCAAGACACCCCCACCATGATTTGTATTCCTGGGAGCACTCCACATGAATATTCAGGAGTCAGATACTCCTCAGCAAACCATCTCAGGCCACGTAAAGGTGGAAAGCTGAGAAGGCTTTTGCTGTAGTACTACCTCCCTCCGCCCTTGTGCAAGCCCACAGCCTTACTCAGCGTGTGTGTGTGCAGCACAAGCCTGCAGAGCCCTGTTCCACCCCGCTGGGCCACTGGCCACAGGCACACAGCCACTGCTTTGAAGGCTTAGTCAATGGAGAAACAGGAGATGTGCTGCTGCCTGCGTGCAGACAGCGGCAGAAGGAAGAGCGCAGCACGGTTTCGGATGGCAAGGCTCTTGGTCCGAAGCAGAGCGAGCAAGCAGGTGCGGTGCCCTTCCCTCTCCTCCATGATCCCCAGCAGCACGTTCCCACCTTCCACCTGCAGCTGGGGTGAGCTGGGTTTTACCCACTCCCCAACATGGCCAGGGTCACCTTTGCTGGCCTGGCACCTGTGACACTTTCCTGGGTGTTGTGGTCCCAAAAGCCATCCGGCTGTAGGAATGCAACATGCAGAGCACCCTCGTCCCTTGCACCACGTGGACAGGAGCAAGATTTTCACAGGAAAAGAGGATTCTAGGCTAAGAAGAGACCATCCAAACCATGACCTTATGGTCACCCAGTGATACCCATGGCATCCTATGCAGAATCTGACAGTGATCAGAGTCAGAGACTTGATCCCCAAAGAGATGAAGTGCTGGTTGGATGGATCCCACTCATGGCTTTTCCAGGGATCCCAAATGCTCAGGAGCCATGGTACAAACACAAATGCCCATGGTTCCTAGTGTGACAGTATTGTGTCTGTCTAATCACAATGTCTTGAGGATTTTTGCAGTGCCAGGTGATGTGGTCATTGTTACAGAACCGCTTACAGGGCAAAGAGAAGGTGGTACAAGAGGCCCAAACGAGTTGGGGCAGAGGGGAGTGGAGAGGGCCTCTGTGCCAGACCTTGCTGTGCTGCCCCAGCGCTGTCCCCATGCTCACAGCTGGACACACATGACAATGCCCTCTCCTGTTCAGGATCATGTCACAGGGTGGACTGATCCTTGCTGACCCCTTTCAAACCCCTGGCAACCAAAGCCTGATCCCACTGGAGAAAGCTGAGGCGCAGTTTCTGTTCATTGCAGGACAAGATGACCACGTTGTCAGAAGCAACTGTTTTGCTACCCAGGTCTGCAAGCTTTTGCAGGCTCAAGGGAAGGAAAACCTCCAGATTCTGTCTTACCCTGGAACAGGGCACTGCATTGACCTCCCCCTTTTCCCCCTGCTACCCCATAGGAAACCACCCTGTTTTTCACAAGAGGGCTGTCCTGGGCGGGAAGCGTTCACGCTTGGCCACAGGTCCAGGCATTTCTCAATGCTGGTTGGCCCAGTGTAGAAATACCAACTCCTAAAACAAAGATGGGTTTGAACCTCACCCAAGAGGTTCTGCTCATGAAGCCTCCTTCCTCTGTGGCACACTCCAGGTTATTTTCAGCAGCGAAATGTCCAGTCACATCCTGTCCCCAAAAGACGCTGCTCTGTAGTTCCTGTCCTGTACCTGGTTTGACACGTTCTAAGCCACAGAAACATTGGAAGGAGGCATCTCAGGCACTAATGCTCTTCCTCTTGTCTGCTCCAGGAGAAGACCCCTTCCCAGGAATCATCGACATCCACGGATACTCAGGAGGTCTCTTTGAGCACAGAGCCAGCCTGCTGGCCAACCATGGCTTTGCCACTTTGGCCCTGGCTTATTTCAAATATGAGGATCTGCCCCAGAAGCCGAATGAATTCCACCTGGAATATTTTGAAGAGGCAGTGAACTATATGCTACAGCACCCGCAGGTAAGAGCACCCTCTGTGTCCCCTGGGTTCCCCTGGGAGTGCTTCCTCTCCAAAGCTTTGTTGATTTGCCTGGGCTCTCTCTGGAGAAAGCTGCTGAAACACTAATGTGGTTTCGTGGCTGGCATCTGCCAGGGGATTGGGTGCCAGGGGTCTAGGAATGAAGACGGGTCAGACAGATATGCACTGACAGGGCAGAGGAGAGAGATCACAAGGCAATCTCATGGGAGGCAGGTGAGACCTAACAAGGTGGGAAGGCTGCACAGGAGAAAGTCTGAATGAATTGCCACCAAATGTCCCTCTGCAGTCTCAAAAGTTAAAAGTAAAGAGCATCTACCAGTGTCTAAGACCAACAACTCTTAGCTGTGTCCTCAAATTAGTGAAATCACGCTACCCTTCTCTTGGCTGATGTCCCTGCACCAGGGGCACCTTAGCAAAGGCAGCAGTTTGAAGGGGCATTGATGCACTTAGCACTTCTCTAGAAGAAAACCTACCCACTGCCATCACCTTCTTCGTGATGTTTTGTGAACTCTCAGCACTATACAACATCCCTTCCCATGATGGAGCTGCTGTGCTTTTCAGCTGAGTACTGATGGGGTTTTCCTCCTGTCCAACAGGTGAAGGGACCAGGCGTCGGCCTGCTCGGTTACTCCAAAGGAGCTGACCTGTCTCTTGCCATGGCTGCCTTCCTGAAGAACATCACAGCCGTTGCTTCCCTCAATGGGCCCGTGGCCAATACAGTTATTCCTCTCTGTTACAAGGACAAAACCATTCCCCCTTTACCCTTCGATGAACAACTGATCAAGGTCACCGATGCCAATATTCTTGATTATTCTAACATCCTTGCTGACCCCTTCCAAACCCCTGGCAACCAAAGCCTGATCCCACTGGAGAAAGCTGAGGCGCAGTTTCTGTTCATTGCAGGACAAGATGACCACATTGTCAGAAGCGACTATTTTGCTGCCCAGGTCTGCAAGCTTTTGCAGGCTCAAGGGAAGGAAAATTTCCAGATTCTGTCTTACCCTGGAACAGGGCACTGCATTGACCCCCCTTTTTTCCCTTCTACCCCATAGGGAACCACCCTGTTTTCCACAAGAGGGCTGTCCTGGGCGGGAAGCTTGGAGCTTACTCTATGGCTCAGGTTCACGCTTGGCAACAGATCCAGGCTTTTTTCAACAAATACTTAAACAACAACTAACGTGCAAAAAGCAATGAGCAAGCAACACACAACCTCAGCCAGCCAGCTCTGACACATTCTTTCACATTTCTCGGGTCAGACCTCGTTCCTGGTGTTTGATACAACTACAGATTGCTCCATGACTTTGCACATCCGTAACTCAGGAAAGAATGGGGTTTGCCTTTTCTCTTCCCCCCAAAAAAAACCCTTTTTTGATGAAGCATCAAAAAAGGATTGGCAAATAGCTTTGCATTAGTCTGCAGTAAAATAGATCACGTCTGAAATGTGCAGTTAGGTTACCCAGGCAGCTTCTGTTCTTCTAATACGTGACGCTACTTTGCTTACCCCTGTGATCTCCACGTGCACACACTGTCCTTAGGTGATACTTTAACCCAGCACCTCTCAAATGCTGGTTTTGGAGCAGGGATTTCACCACTCTTGTGGCCAAAGTCTCATCACAAACAAAAGTGTCCCTGATCTCTGTGCTGCTGGAAGTGGGTAAGAATGGATGCTACAGCCAGGATGCCGGCATGCCTCAGGAAGGGTTGTTTGTACCACCTTGGCATCTTCCCTTCGGAAGGAAATGCTCTGGCTCCTGGGCACTTCTGGCTGCAAGAGGTCATGCCAACAGCTGTTCTGCTGAATTTGTAGCCTGTGGAGAGGCCCAGGCTGGAACAGGTTTGCCGGGAGGACATGTGGTTCCATGGGGGACTAGGATGGAGCAGTCTGTTCTTGAAGGTCAGCACTCAATGGAAGCCATGCTGGGGCAGTTCAGAAAGAACTGAAGCCCCATGGGAAAGGACTCATGCTGGAGAAGTTCATGGAGGACTGTCTCCCATGGGTAGAATCCCATGGTGCAGCAGGGTAAGAGTGTGAGGAATGTCCCCCCTGAGAAGGAAGGACCAGCAGATATGACTCATGAGGAACTGACCGAAACCCCCATTCCCTATCTCCTCATGTGCTGCTCAGGGGGAGGAAGGAGAGATCGTGAATAAAGCACAGCCCAGGAAGAAGGGAGAGGTGGGGGAGGTGTTTTAAGATTTGGTTTTATTTCTAATTATCCTACTCTGTTTTCATTGGGTACTTTCTTGGGGGGAGAGGGTGCAGGTGTAATAAATTAGATGCATTTTATTCCGTGCTGAGTCTGTTTTGCCCATGATGCTGATTGCAGAATGATCTCTCCCTGCCCTTATCTCAACTCCTGAGCCTCTCAATATATATTTTCTCCCCTGTCCAGCTGAGAAGGGGAGTGATGGAGTGACTTTGGTGGCCTCCAGCCAGGGTCAAACCACCACACAAGCACATCACCTGTTCAGGAGAGAGAGTACAATGTCAACAGGGAAGAAAACACTGCCAGCACTCTGCCTAATACCCCTGATCACTGTGTATTTCAAAACAGGGCAATGGTGAGGATTCCCTCAGATGTTTCCACTTGTTTCATACTACTGAGTCAGGCACAGGGAGCTCTGAGCCACAGGCACTTCACCCTGCACCCCCCAGGAGGAATTAGGCTGCCTGAGGAAGCAGCTCTCCCTTTTCAGTTCCTTTGGAGCGAACCAGCTCTGGGCAAGCCAGACCGAATGCCATTCTTTTATACCCACACATAAGCCACTGTTGGAAGAGCCAGGTATTTTCCCACCTGCCTGAAGACTCATCCCCCTGAACACCCCTCCCAATTCATGGAGCTGTGCAGGTGTCAGGGCCTGGCCGAGCCATCATCTGCCCTGTCCAGGCCTTGAGGTGACCGACACAGAGAAAAAGGGGGCAAGAAGTGCCCGACTCTTCCCCCTGCCCCGGCTGAGACCGGGCCCCGCTCCTCGCCCCCGGCCGGGCCGCAGGGCACGGCCCCGCTCAGGGTGGCTGCCGGCGGGCAGGAGGCCCCGCGCCGCCCCGCTTGTCTGCAGGCGGTCGCAAGCAGGCCCTACCCCCTCCGTGCACTCACAGTGAATCCCGACTGCGAGTCTGCTCCGGGGCTCCTCACCACCTCTGCCCGCCCTGCCCCGCACGGCCCCGGGGAGCTCGGGGGCAGCTCTCACAGCCCGAGCCTTCGCCGGAACAAACTCCGACAGCCGGGGAGGAGCGGGGAGGCAGCGAAACGGGCAGGCAGGCGGAGCGAGGGACCCGACGTCCCGCTCCTCCCTGCCGGGGCGTGCCGGCGGCGCGCCGGGGCCGCCCATCCGAGCCCAGTCCCGGAGCTGCGGATACCTGCCCCGTAATCCACCCCAGAGAAGCGGAAGCGACCCGGGGGCATGTGGCGGGTCACTGCCCTCTCCCTGTACCGGACGAGTTCCCGGGGCTGCCAGGGGCGGTTGCCCTGTCCCCGGCTCCGCCCCGCATCCCCACAGCGCCGCGGCCCCGCGCAGACTTACGGGATGGCCTCCGTCCGCGGCTTCTCCTCCACGGCTCCCTCCATCCGCCTCTCGCCCGCCGCCCGCAGCCTCTTCGATGAGCCGCTGGCCATCGCCGTGCAGGGCCTCAGCCCGCGGCAGCAGGTCACGCTGCGCACGGCCTTGCAGGACGAGACGGGAGAGCTGTTCCAGGCCTGCGCCCGCTACCAGGCGGGGGACGACGGGGAGGTGGATCTCGCCCGCTGTCCCGCGCTGCCGGGAGGCAGCTTCTCCGGCCTGGAGCCCATGGGGCCGCTCTGGGCTCTGCAGTCCCAGAAGCCCTTCAGGCGGCTGGTGAAGCGGGACGTGCAGAGCCCCTTCCTCCTGCAGCTGGAGGTGTTTGAGGGCCACGGGGAGCCCCTCGGGCAGCTCCTGGCCCAGGCACAGCACGAGCGGGCGTTCCTGCGGGACGGGGTGCGGCGAGTCCCGGTGCGAGAGGGGAGGATCCGGGCGACACTTTTCCTGCCCCCTGGTGAGTACCGGCCGTGCCGGACTCTTCTCCCCGCGGGTGCTGGTTCTGCTCTTGGCCCTGTGCTCCCCGGCCTGAAGCCAGCTGCCCACCATGCTCCACTCAAGCCTGGTACCAGGCAGAGGACAAGTGAGATCTGGACCTAGCCAGCTGGCACTGGGCAGTCAAGGAGCAGCCCCGCCAGCTTTGATCTGCTGACCACATTTGTTATGGAGCAGTTACGTGGTCTAAAACACATGTGCTTTTGTTTTAGTGATTCGTATTGGATGTTGATCACAGTATGAGTTTTGTTTCCAGATGCCTAGGGAGGTGGTGTGGGACAGTCATCAAGGTACCTTTCCTCTACTTGGCTGTTTTCCAGGGAATTCAGCCAGTAATTCTTTGAATAAGTTGAAGTTGCACTCCAGAAGTCTAGAGGCCTAAGCCTGCTGCTTCCTTTCACTTCTCAGCTTCTCTGCAGATCCCAAACTCCTTAATGTCATCATTGCTGCAGCCCAAGTTGCCTTTTGCTGCCTTGCTTGTCACTAGCTCTTCCCTGTTTGTGAGCAGCAGATCAAGGAAAGCCAACAGTTTTACAGTATTTTTGTCAGAAAGTAATGGTTGAGGGGATCTGTGAGGTTTTCAGAATGCCTGACAAATGCTGTGTTGTCCTCCTGTCCCAGCAGGTGTCCAGGTTCCTGCTAATTGTCCCTAGGAAGCCTCATCCTTCCTTTACCCCCTCTTGGTTGAGTGGTCTGTAGCAGTCACAACACCACCACATCCCACTTTTCCGTCTCACCATAATCTAGAGGCTTTCACCAAGCATGTCTCTGGAACTCAATGTACTCAAGAAGCTCCTTTACAGAGCACGTGCCTTCCCCTCCCCCTTTCTTCCCTGTCCGTCCCTGGTAACTCCATGATAGTGCCAAAATCATACGTGCTGTCGCAGTGTCCTGCACTCCCAACTGCATTGCAGCCGAGTGGCTTGAGGGGAATTTCCAGTTCTTGTTGTTCAAGTTCTGCATGTTAGTCTGCAGGCACCTGAGGGAAGCTTCACCCTCCCTTCTGAGCAGGGATGGGAGTCTCCTTCCCGGCCTCTTCCTTTCCACACGTCATTATTGGTTCATAGCAATCACTCTCAGCATTGAACTTTAGACCCTGCCCACTGATGAACATAATTGAAGCTTCCCTCACCAGGCTGCCAAGGCTGTTTGCAAACGTTTTATGCTCTTTGTCCTAGAATTAAATGGCTAGAGGACATTTACACTGAAACTGAGAAGCTGGAAGCATCAGAAGATGAGATGTTTTTTTGATCAGTCTTCTGAGAAATGTGCTGGGGTGAAGCCTCCTGGGTATTTTTGAAGGAGAGCTTTATGCCTTTGCAGTGAATTTACATGATGTAGAGAACTAGCTGTGACTGTCATGGGATCCCTTCTCTTCCAGACACATGTTCCCTGGTGTTATCTGAAACATTAGCAGGCCTGCTGGTTTGTGCTGTCTTGTCTAACCTTGAAGCAATGTAGCCACTTACTGAAAACCAGCACCATAGTTTAGGACCCTTAGTGCCATCCTGCTACTCTCCGGGGTTTTTCTTTTTTAAAAGGATACATCCCCAGGCCTATGAATTTGGGATATAAATTAAAATTAGTCAGGTAACGTGTCCTGTTATGTGTTCTCTTGCAGGAAACGGTCCCTTTCCAGGAATTATTGACTTGTATGGAGCTGGAGGAGGACTCCCTGAATACAGGGCATGCCTGCTGGCCAACTATGGCTTCGCTGTGCTGGCTTTGGCTTTCTATGGCTATGAAGATCTCCCCAAAGACATGAAGGAGTTCCACCTAGAATATTTTGAAGAAGCCATAAACTATATGTTACAACACACCCAGGTTGGTTTGTTCATGCACATTCTCCCACTAGAGGGAACTGTCATTAAGTCAGGTCCTGTCGGACTGCAGATGGGGCAGAGCTGCCCAAATTGGTGGTAATTAACTTGTTTTATTTAACTCCCATTAGAGTGGTTCTCTGGCAGATTATTCCAGTTCTTCCTTTTGAACTGGTCAGGTGACACAGTGACACGTAGGTCACATACTGCTAATTTCTGCTCTGTTCAACCCAGTGTAATACCTGGGGTACTAGTTGCCTGGAGACTTCCTGGACTTCAAGCAGGGTTTTTAGGTTTATGTTCCATATAATGTCCTTCAGAACTAAATGCTATTTTCAGCCGTGGAGCACACAATAAGCTTGCATGATCCAGGTCTCAGGGAAGTCTACCTGGTTTGTTGCTACGTATTCTGTAAGCTGTTAAAATCACTCCAGATCTTGGTATTTGGCGAGTATGTTTTTTAGTAGCTAGTTGGGGATCCTTCTGAGTTGATACCTCTTGGAAGAGAACTGTGCTTGGTTCTGCATCCCCTTCCAAGTAGCTGTGCATGACAGTAACTAGTACTGCATGAGTCTTGGTTTCTCTGGAGAACTCAAAATAAGTACCTTCCTCAACCTCAGGAAGATGAGTCATTGTTAAAGGTTTTGGTTGCCTTTCAGTCGCCCTAACCCTATGGTCCATCCTACCTCTCTGGGCAGAAGTCTGAAAATTCCTTCCCCTTTACCTTTTATTTCCCCAGAGAGCGGTGCCATAGCCTCCCGTGAGCACCTCCACTGACACCCTCACTGGGTTTTTAACAGCCATATTGTCTTATTTCTCCCTTTCCATGTTTCAAAGTCAGTGAGTTTGGAGCTCGTTACGCTGGTGATAAAGTACAAAAGGTATTAAACTTTGATGTTATCTCAGAGCCATTTTACCCCTGAGGGGCTTTGGATATTGGAGCAGTTGTGATATTAGCTAACCTTCTTCCAAAGTCCTTAGAGCGTTTCAGTGCCCTGTGAGACCATTCAGGTTCCTATTCTAGTTAATTTGCCCATGTAAAAGAAAATGAGGGGAACCTATGCTACACTGACTCCAGAGGACTCTACAATTTGCTTAGAAAAATGGTTTTAATAGGGTATTTTTCCTAAGATAGGCTTTAACAAGTAAGCTACCTCACAATGCTTTCTTTCCGCCGCTAGCATACTAGAGGAGCAGGAGAGCAGCCAGTGTGGAGTCTGCTACCCAGTAGTAGCTTCTCCATAGGAGGAATCAAAGGCAGTGGTTGAGTATAAGAAATACATTCTCATAACTGATGACAGCATCTTAGTCACTGCTGACTTTGGCACTGAAAGAAAGCATTGGTAGCGGAGGCCTCCCCTACCAGTTCCCTCCCTGAACTGTCTTACAAGCAAAGTGAATCCGGGGCCACACGTCCACATGCTTTTTTCAAGCACAGCTGTACCATCTGTGTATGTTTCAGCACTGAGCCTTGTAAGTTTGTTAGGACAAGGCTGCAGTCTCAGCATGGCTTGTGACCCTAAATCAAGCACTGGACGGTGCCCCGGCATCCCTCAGGCCATGGGTGCTGTTCACAGGACCGTAGATGCCTGTACTTGGGGTTCAGATTTAGGATGGACACTCCTGTGAACATGGCAACACTTGAAAGATGTGGGGTGCTGTGGTTCATTGCTTATGGTTTCTTTTCTCTCCCTTGCAGGTTAAAGGTCCGGGGATTGGGTTGCTCGGAATCTCCAAGGGGGTGACCTCTGCATCTCCATGGCCTCCTTCCTAAAGGGCATCACAGCCACCGTCCTTATCAACGGCTCGGTGGCAAACGTGGGCGCAGTGCTCCGTTACAAGGACATCACCATTCCGCCCCTCGGTGTCAGTGTGAAACGCATCAAGGTCAATGAGTCTGGGGTCGCTGATATTGTCGATATACTGAACAACCCACTAGAAGGGCCAGACCGCCAAAGCTTTATCCCTTTGGAGAAAGCTGAATGTCACTTCTTGTTCATTGTTGGCCAGGATGATCACAACTGGAAAAGTGAATTCTTTGCAGTTGAGGGGAGCAAACGTTTGCAAGCTCACGGGAGGGAAAAGCCTGAGATAGTCTGTTACCCTGGAGCAGGGCACTACATTGAACCCCCTTTTTTCCCAATGTGTGCTGCCTCAATGCACGCGCTAGTTGGCAAGCCTGTGTTGTGGGGAGGGGAGCCCAAGGCACACTGCGAGGCACAGGTAGATGCTTGGCAGCAGATGCAAGCTTTCTTCCGCAAACACCTTATGGGCAAGCCTTCTGGAACATCCAGTAAGCTGTGATGAGAGTTAGGTTACTTTACAGGTTAAGATCTTGGTGTTTCAAGGTTGGTTGTGTTAAATGGCTCTGGATGCGAGTGAGGTTTTGGGCTTCTTGGATAGTGGCCAAGAGCACAAGAGCTGCTTCCTTTTAACATCCTCTTCTAACCTCAGAGATCTTGGCCTCTTGTGTGTACTATGGGATTACAAGCCGTGGGAAAGTGATGGTGGTAAGGTTGGTCTGGTCTGAACGTGAATTTAGGTGGAAGGTAAGCCATCCAAGCTGAGAACTGTGATGAAAAGTTGCCTCAGCTTTCTCAGAGGAAATGTTCTATGCCATTGGCCTTACCAGAGCCAGCTTTGTGCTGTTTTTTCTGTATGCAGCTGTTCTTTCTTCCAGCCCCCAGTAATATTCCTGTCTTCCGCCATGCACTTCTCTCTCCTTCCACTTCTCTCACATCACTGAAACACATCTGCCTTAACACTTAATATCTCACTTAGCAAAAGCGGCAATACTGTGCCTGTGTCCTGAGATACAGGTGAGAGCAGCCCATAGCCTGGCATGACATTCTGGGCAAGTGCAACAGAAATCAGACATTTGTACAGTTCTGGGAAGTTTGTAAGTGTATGGAAACAACAGAATTGGACCTGTTGGTAGTTATTCCTGGAGCTGTTCATGGGCATCTCCTCAGCAGGGCTGGGTGTCGCAGCACTGCTGGAGGGCAGTTTCTCCCTGCCCCTGCGTGCCCTCAGTGCCTCCTCCAGCGAGGCTGCGAAGCTGCTGCAGCTCCTCGATGCATCTTTGCCTTGCCGGGCAGGTTCGAAGGAGGCGGGTGGGCAGGGATGGCAGCATGGCAGTGCAAGGAACGGGTCTCTCTCCCGCTGGGCTCTGCAGGCTTTAAACTGAGGAGCGTGGTGCAGTGGGGAGCGCTCCCCCGCCTGGGGCTTGCCCGTTACATTTGCACCGAAGTATGAGCTGGAATGAAGCAGCACCCAGCGTTGCGTGCGAAGCGCTGGAGAGTTTGCGCTGCTGGACACAAGTAGGTTTCTAACACGCCTGTGCCTTACAAAGCAGCGCTGAGCGGACCGGGCCGAGTGGCTGGTGGGGGGTGTGCGGATTCCTTGTTTACGCGTTTGGTGTGCCCTGTATTGTTAATGGATTAAAAGTGGACGTTGACCTCTACTAACGGCTGGCTGCTCCCGACCTCTGTGGAGGAAGCCGGGCGGGGGAAGCGGGGGGCGGTGCAGCGGGGGGGCCGGCCCCGCGGAAGGCGGCCTCTCTCGTCCTGGCGCTGCGCGGCGGCCGTGGGCCTCCGCTATCGATTGAGGCTGCCTGGAGGGGCGGTGGCCGGGCTACTGCCGTCTCACGCAGCCACTCTCACCCACCGGCCGCCGTCATGTGGAGAGCGGTCGCCGCCGCATCGTCCCCGATGCGGGCCCTTTGCCGCGTCTCGCCGACGCCCCTACGGCCGCCCCGGCGGCGGGCCGTCAGCGTGGCCGTGTCCCCCGCCGCCGGCCTGGCCGACGAGAGGGTGGAGACGCGGGTTGCGGGGCTGGGCCCGGGGCAGGCGGTGACCCTCCGGGCGGTGGCGGCCGATCAGAGCGGCTGCATGTTCCAGTCGTGCGCGCATTACCGTGCGGACAGCCGCGGCGAGCTGCACCTGGGCACGGACGCCTCGCACGGCGGTGACTACACCGGCGTGGAGCCCATGGGGCTCTTCTGGAGCCTCGCCCCCGCCGGCATGGAGAGGCCGTACCAGCGGCTCGTTCCCCGCAGCACCGGCACCCCGATGAAGGTGGAGTTATTGGTCCATCAGGGCCACAGCCCGCCCGGCACCATCCCCGGGCCGGTGGTGGCCAAGGCCGAGGTGGAGAGATGGTTCACGGCCCCCGGCGTGCGGAGGATCCGGCTGAAGGAGGGAGGCGTAAGGGGCTCCCTTTTCCTGCCGCCGGGTGAGTGCCCCGGACGGAGCCTTCTGCCCTGGGGCCGGCGGGACCGCCTGGCTTCTCTGTCTAGAACAAGGAAAAAGTCTCTTTTGAAAGGACAAGGCGCAGAGGAAAGCTCTCAGGGTATCCGTGCTCCACAGTAGATCTGAGCGCTGCCCTGCAGACGGGCAGCTGGTTGGTTGGTTGGTTGGTTGTGGATTTTGTTGTCGTCATTTGGTTTCTTTTCTTCCCCTTGTACTCTTAGGGAGATGCTCCTGAAGGCTTGTGGGGACACGGCTCTGCTTGTGTCCAGCCACACCGACTGGTCCTTATTGGCAGGGCAGGCAAGAGCAGGAGGCTGGTGTGAGTCAGCCAGAAGCTAAGTGAGAACTGGGGTTGTAGAGTTCACCACGTCGCTGCTCTCAGGCTACAATTTTTCAGTAGGTTTGGTGTTTTCTCTGGACTACCAGCATCTGTAACCAATCAGAAGAGTTGATGTGTTTCATCATGTGGTAAATCTCGCAAAGATTGAATTGAAAAGCCATTTTTCCTCCCTGTGAACCACCTGCTAGTAAGCAAAGCAGCGGAATTGGTTCTAGAAAATGTAGGTGTTCCACCTCTGTTAACACCAGAGCCAAAGCCAAGTTAATACTTGTCATGGTTGGTCCATGGTGTAAAGGCAAAAGAGACTTCTGAGCAAGTTCTGCCTGTTCTGCTTGCGGGGTGATTGTGCTTTGTGAGGCGTGATGTTCTGATGGACTGCTGGCTGTGCTGGAAAATGAAACCGTACACCCATGATGGTGTTTGTACGCTCGAGCCATTAGTTAAATTTCTTGTATTTCCCTGATTGTTGCGCTACTAGGAGTGCCCTCCATGTTAGCTCTAATGTACAACCACTTGGTTCAGGAGAGGCCATAAGTAGCGCTACGGTTATTAGGGATTTAAGTATTTTCAGTGAATGATTGCCAAACCAATAATCTTTTTATCCATTTAGATACGGATTCAAAGTCCACTGACAAAAAAAAAAACAACCCACAAGAGACTGAACTTTGAATTTTGGGTCAAATGTTTAGTCAGCATTCTGGATTTTCCATCACTCGAGATGTGGTTGTTTTGATACCTTAAGGGATGAGCTGGATTTCTGCTGAGTGTAGTGGGAATTGAGAGAGCTGAAAGATGGAACTACATTTTTCCATTTAGCAAGTCTGGAGCTGTAATAGCATGGAAAAGTCTGGAATCATTGCTTAAATGATACTGGCATCCTTCTTGATGGAGGTATTACCACCATACCTGTCTTTGCTCCAAGCAAAAATGTTTATATTAAGATAGGAATCTTAAATGTGAGGCGTTCCTAGTAAAAGCAAGATGACATGAGTGAGCTTATGCTGTAATTTTAATGTGAAAGATTTCTCAATTCAGGTATAAGGGTTGGGGGCGGGGGGGTTGGTTGGTTACTTTTAAGCAGTAGTAAAGTCTAGCCCATTTTATCCTGTTTTTATGCAGAAATGGTATACCTGGGCATGTGTAGGCACTCACAAAGGCAGTCCAGGATCCTTGTGTAAGTCAAAAGTTGCCTTAATGACAGAGAAACACATTCATGCTGTACTCTGTTCTGCTCATATGTTCTTGCTAGAAAGCTTTCCAGGTCGGGGTGATAAATGAGTGCTTTATTCCTAGCCACCTAGGCTGACTGTTGTAAACTAAAGCCTACTGTTGATCATGGCATTATGATAAATTTATCCAGACAGATTTTCTCTCGAGCAGAATATTGAACTACTTTGAAAAGATTTCAGAACTTAACCCAAAAGCATGTTTCAGTCCTCTCTGACTTCCTAATGCTTTAAGTTAGGAGGCTTCCACCACTGAGCATGTTTTCTCCAAAATTTCCTTTTCTCAAGCACCTTGAAATGCCAGAGATCTGTTCCTCGTTGCACGTAGGTAAAGCTGGAGAGCGAATGCACTCTTGCAGAGATGCAAAGGCGGGGTTGTGGTGAGCCGGATCTGAGTACATCAGTGGTGACATCTGGTGGTCAGGGACAAAAAAGGGGGGGGGGAAAGAAGTTGCCTGTCTGGGGTCTTTATAGTTCCAAGAGGTAGTATCCTTCACCTTTTAGCCCAAGATCTGCTGACGCGACATCCAGTAATACCACAGCCGACCTCGGCTGCAAAAGCGTGCTCGTTTAAAACGGTGGCTCTGATTATTTCTGCGGTGTTGCGGGACTGACTGTACGCATGTATATGCTTGTTTATCTGTGCACCTGTCGTGTACACCTAACTGCACCCCATGAGCTTTGTTTCACCCCAACTCGTCACACCTGTGGAGCAGTTCTGCTGCCAAGTGTTACAGTGCTGATGTTGAGATAGAGCTCGCAAGTCCAGTCAGTTGCATCTAGGGATGGTGTCTCTTTGCTGTGCTTTGCTCAACGCATTTTGTTCCAGTCTGCCTAAGCTCTCTAGAATTTACTTTCAGGGGTCTGTGCTCTTGCCTCATTAGTAATGAGCTTGCATTTTGCTAATTAAGGTATTACTTCTTTGTGGAAAAGTAGCTGATTTAGGGTATGATTGTTCTGAGGGTGGGAAGGTTAAGACCATTGAAAAATACACTTAGAACAGGGTTGGATTTTTTTGTGGGGCGGTTTGTTGGGGTATTTTTACAAACTGTTCACATAGGTTTACAGGAAGGTAAGGACCTATTCTTAGTTTGAAATAGTTCAAGTGGGATACAGCACTGGTTCTCTTAATCTCCGCTGTGCCAATGGAAAAGTAATGAGTATTAATAGAAAATGTCTTAAGCCTTCTATATTTTGTTGTTCACTCTTTGCTAGATAGCTTTCAGTGTCCTGTTTAATAACTTAGCCTCTGTACTCCTTCTTTATACAGGGGATGGCCCCTTTCCAGGAGTGATTGATATGTATGGTGATGAAGGAGGTTTGATTGAATTTAGATCCAGTCTCCTGGCTACCCATGGTTTTGCTGCTCTTTCCCTGCCCTATTTTGACTTTGAAGATCTGCCTAAGGTCATGAAAGAATTCAAACTTGAGTACTTTGAGGAGGCAGCTCGATTCCTACAGCGTCACCCAAAGGTAAGTATAATGAGATATCCCTCAGACAAGAAGCAAGACTTATCTAATCTTTCAACTGCAGTTTGTGAGGTTACTTTATTTGCCTCAGACCTATACAACAATAAGTAACAGACTGTGCTTGAATATCCTGCAACCCACTTTGGGAAAAAGAGAGAGTATTTGCATCAACATATGCAGTAGGGATTAGGCAAGGGCCAAGTGATGGTACTGCTTGCGCCCGTGTTATTTGGGGAGGGGGTTCACAGCTCTTGTCTTGGAAAAATAAGGCAGAAGGAGGAGCCTGGTTCCAGACTGGAGCTTTCCCACAGGTCACATCAATAATTAACCTTTTTCTTTAATAACACAACTCCAAAGGCATTTAATGGCTAATCCCATGATAATGCATACTTCCTTTTTGCCTCTCTTCCCAACCCCCTACCTTATCTGAAGGTGAAAGGACCAGGAGTTGGAGTGATTGGGACTGGGAAGGGGGCAGAATTAGGCCTCTCCATGATCACCTTCCTGCCAGAAGTAGTGGCTGCTGTCTGTATCTCCGGCTGTAGTTCAAACACCGTTGCAGATCTCCATTATGGTGAGATGACTCTGCCTGGGCTGCGTTTTGATATGAATAAGGTCAGTGTTTCTGACGCTGGTGTCTTTGACACCTTCGAAGCTCTGGATGACCCAACAAATCCTGCTAATTCTCCTTGCACAATCCCCATCGAAAAAGCAGAGGGTCACTTTCTCCTGGTGGTAGGGGAAGATGATCGTATGTGGAAGAGCTCCTTGTATGCCCAGCTGGCAATCGGGCGCCTGCGCCAGCATGGGAAAGAAAACTTTGAACTCCTGAGTTACCCAGGAGCAGGTCACCGAATCGATCCGCCTTCCACTCCATTTTGTCAGGTAGCTATGGATCGTGTTCTGGGGGTGCCTGTTCTGGGGGGTGGAGAGAGCAGAGCGCACGCCCATGCCCAGGAACACTCCTGGGGAAAGATTCAGGAGTTTCTGCACTTACATTTGGGATGAACACTTAAGCACCTGCAAGTTATGGCAGAACTGCAGAGGACTGAGCTTGAGCCACCAAAATGACTGGTGAATTGGAGGGACCGACTGAGAGAAGCTTCAAAAGAACCAAATAACTACTTAGCTACAAGTATAAACCCAGAAAGAAGGGGATTTATTTGGACTAGCCTAAGTTATGTTAACTCGGTACAGAGAGGTGAAGTGAAGCCATGATAAGTAGATTGCACTGTAGTACAAACTTGACGTCCTGAATTGGTTGTGCTGCCAAGAAACAAGTTTCTGAAGACAGCGCTTCAGAAAGCGCTTTTTCTTCCCCACTTGCAGTATTTAGGACTCAAAGAATTTAACAGCCGCCCAGCACCCTCAGCAGTGACAGCTGGATCACACCTTTCTAACAAAAACTACCTGTAGAGTGGAAAAATGAAGAGTCATTCACCTGTCGTTCCAGGTGAATGGCGGCGCTGGCACTGTCTTGTGTTAGGGATGCAACCATCTGTTCCGGAATTTCTTGGGTAGGCGTTTGGCACTCAGAGTATTCTGTCTGACAGTTATGCTACGTGCAAGTCTTACTTCTCTGTTCACTGCATGTTTTAAACTAATAACATGTGTCATTAAGATAGGGATTAATTACTTGTGCAACTCTTTGGTAATGACGTCAACAGATGCTGACAGCTGTTCGCAGGGAGGAAGCAGAGTTGAGAGAGAAAACCTAGCCAGCAGAAGATTCAGACTGCCTGTAAAAAGCTGTCACCTTACAGAGATGATTAACTTAGAATAATAATATTTTTTAAAATGCCCAAACACAACAAACCAACCAGTAATCCACACCCCAAAAAACCCTCCAACCCCAAACCTACATAATTTTTTCCATGACTGCCTGAGATTTGGGGCTTTTTCACCCTCATTAATTTCTGGCTAGTGCCTTATTTCTTCCCACCATTCTGGTAGGAAGAAACTTCTTCCCAATGAGTTGCTCTCTCATGAGGGTCTTGCTGGAATGGTGCCAGTGCTGAAGGCCTGGTTAACAAGGGCCTCTATTTTTACAATTTCTCCTTCCAGTATCACTCTGTTTGACCAGTTTGAGAGCTGCCTGGGAAGACACAAAATCTTAATTTATGGTACTCAATTTTGCTTTGCTCTCAGGGATCTTTTCTCTCCAGTTAACTGTCATTATGCTGCTGCTCAGGTCTCATCAGCTTTCTGCAGCTCTTATTACTCTCTATTATTTGATTGAAGTCACTCCATCACTGCCAACTGAACACTTAATCCATCCACTCCTTACAAGAGAAGCTCCATCCTGCTCACTCCACACAAAACGTCTTCACATGCAATCTCTCTAAACTCTCCCTGGCTGGTGCTTGAACCTCCACTAAAACCAGCAGTCCCAGAATCCAGGGCCACACAGCCTGCTGTGATGTGCATACTGGCATCACCCTTGCTTAGTACCCTGCCTTTTTTCCAAACCCACTCCACGTTGTAATTGTAAAGGGTTGTCTGAAGGTCTCTGTTTGTTCTGCCTCATCATGTGTCTCTTCAGTAGTGGGAGCTGTGCAAGTGGAGTAGAGCAGTGCCTCCCCTCACCCTATTTTGTTACCTTCCCAGTACCAGTTACCCCCATCTCTGCACTGCAGTCCTACCTCAGCATATCCATTGCCATGCGAGACTGCAAGCTGGAGATTCAGGGACTAAATGTTTAGTTGTAAATGAAGCAAAATCCAGGTAGCTTAGAAGTCCTCAGACTTCATTTCTAAAGCACAAGCCCTTAAATTAATTCAGTGTTAGATGTTGTAAGATATATGCAATCCAAAAGAGAAGTAAGCCACTTCCTTTATTGAAAGGCAAGTCTGTGTAAGCACTTGATGTTTTATTTTTGTTATGGAACGTTCCTTTATTTGGAAAGCTGGAGGATACTCTAAGCAAAGGCAGGAGAAAAAATAAAACCAATAGCATTTTACTGTGGTGATCCTTTTGTGACCAGGTCAGGGTATCCGGGCACGAACTACTTCACAGAGGAGTCTGTAGGAAACAGCCAACTCCTGCATATGCACTTTGTACATGTACAGTGCTACCTGGAGACCACAGGTACACCACAGCCACTCTGCAAATAATGCAGCTCCTTCCTGAAGGGCCCGATTACCGCCTTCACCAAAGCCCAGTTCCTCACCTTTCTCCGCGTTCCTTAGCCGGCGAAACCCCGCAGCTCTTCGCTGAGGCCACTGTCTGGGTGGCTGAATGCGCTGCCCTGCCTACCCGCCGGCGCGCCGAGGCACCGCTGCCCCCGGGCCGCCGCTCCCCCTCAGAGCCGGGCCCCGTTACCTCAGGCCCCTTCCCAGGCCGCTGCTCCCCCTCAGAGCCGGGTCCCGTTACCTCAGGCTCCTTCCCGGGCCGCGCTGCCCCCGGGCCGCCGCTCCTCCTCAGAGCCGGGCCCCGTTACCTCAGGCTCCTTCCCAGGCCGCTGCTCCCCCTCAGAGCCGGGTCCCGTTACCTCAGGCTCCTTCCCGGGCCGCGCTGCCCCCGGGCCTGCCGCTCCTCCTCAGAGCCGGGTCCCGTTACCTCAGGCTCCTTCGCGGGCCGCGCTGCCGCTGCGCCGCGGGCGGGTTTGGCGCTGCTGAAGGCTTTCTCGGGGTCGGTCGCGGTAACGGCGCCCGGGTGGTTCCTGCCGCCGCGGCCAGACTCGCGCCGCCAAGGAAGGCCTGGCGGGATGACCCCCGCGCCCGCCGCGTCCCACAATGCGCCGCGGACAGCCCGCTACGCGACTTCCGGGATGGGACTTTCCGCGTGCCCGAGCGTCTCTATGACGCCAGGCTTCGCACTCTTCCTCCCCGCCCCGACGTGTCAGTGGTGCCGCGCAGGCGCGGGAGACGGCCGTGCCATAGCAACCGGAGCGTTAACAGTAGCAACGGCAATGGTAGGTGCCTTCAGTGCCGGCGCGGGCGCCTGGCGGGAGGGCACCGGGCCTGAGGGGTGGCGGTCGGCCTGGCGGCTGCTGGGAGACCCCGGGCGTTCTTGGGACTGGGTGGTGGGGCCTCGAGGAGGGGGGTGAACACGACGACCGGGGCCTGGTCCGCGGTGGGGGGTAGGGGGAGCTGCCGCCGCTCCCAGGCGCGGTGGGGCGGCAGGGGCCGCGGTACGTGCGAGCGAGCGGCGTCCTGTCGGGGCTGCTCCCGAGCGGTCCCCGGGGCCCGGCTGTAGCAGTGCCGGCGCTGCGATAGCGGCAGCGCGGAGCCGAGCCCTTTGCGGCCGGGGCTCCTCCGAGCCCGTGTCTGGCGCCGGGCAGCCCTGTCACAGCCTGAGCTGGGCAGAAGGCAGCGCAGTGCTCGGGCTTTGGCTCCGGCGCGCCTGGGAAAAGGGAAGTTTCCCGGATGGGTCCAAGTAGCAGGCAGTCTGGGCCGCCCTCCGGTACAACCCGAGCCGGTACGTGTTTTTCAGGCAGCGCTCTCTGTGGCTGCCATAGCGATCAGCCTGGTATCTGTTGCTGCGCAGCCCTGATTTTGCTCTATTTAATGTATAAATAAATCTTTGCAAACAAAGGCAAAGTGTCACTGTTTTACATCTTCTTGGGGGCCCAGCTCCTGTGAGCACTCTGTATCCAATAGCCGTGGGTTTGGGGGAAAGTATTTTCTTTTGTGACAACTTTTATATGTACAGGGATGGGGGCATTTTCTTCCCCTTAAGGTATAATGCATCTTCTTCCTGCCATGTTGATGTTGACAACTCCAGCTATTGATCGCTCGGCCCGTGGAGTATTTTCAGTAATACAGCTTGCTTTAGTCTAAATAACCTGTAGCAAATTCTCCAATACACTGGTTGAGGAACCCCAAAAATAGGCTTCTCAGAGGAAATTTTCCCTGAAGGAACCTCCCTTGGCAGAAGGTCCTATGATTTATTTGCAGAAGATTCAGGTGCACTTCAAAGTGCAAAACAAAATCCCTGATACTTGTTCTTTTGATAACCCACTATACTGGTTTTCCCGTTTCCACCAAATCAGGTATTCCAAGAGAAGAAACAAGGCAGCAGAGGTCAGGCAGTATAGACAGGAGTAAAATGAATGTCAGTGGGAGGAAGCAGCTGGAACATCCAAGGATGCTCAGCGATCCCTAATTGGAGGCACATACTGAGAGCTGAGATGGGTGCTCAGAGTCCTCGGTGTTGCTGGGTCCCCGAGTGTCACTGGGTGTTCACTGACTGCAGCCGTTCTAGATGCAGCTGCCTCAGCTGTTGCCTTTCACCACTGGATCTGGAGTTTCCAGGGACCTTAAGTAAAGCACCCAACACTCTGTGACAGAGCTCTGAGATTGCCTGTGGGATTTGGGGTGTGAGTTTGTTAGGTTTAACTTTTACAGTCAGCCCTTTGATATCTGATTACCTGAAAGGTTGCTTCTGTCCACATGCAGTAGTGCTACGCTGAAGAGCAATAGAGTTGTCCAAACTAGAGCCCTCCTGGTTTTGTAGAAAGGAGGCTGATGATAAAGTTTTGTAAAAGATTGGTCCCTGGAGCCTTTTCAATCTGTTGGATATCTTGGAATATGTTTAAGGGTTAGGGCATATCCTCTCTCTGTATATACTACTGGTTTGCGTATCATCATGCGGTTTTGGTAAGACCAGTGTGAAGCAGAAATGTTGGAATTGGTGACAACAGAAAGTTGGTCAGTGGGTCAGTCCTTCAAAAGCCTTATACAGCAGCTCTTGGATCTTTCCTAACTGCACAGCAGGCATTTTCACATCGCACGAGGTGGCTCAACGTGAAATGCTTGGAGAAAAACAAATAGAAAGAACCCAGATTGCTCCTGAATTTTGGCACGAGGTACCTTATTTTCTCAGAGAACCTGAAGAGGCTGTCTCATTCTCTCTGCTTGCTGACTTGCTTTCAGGCAGGAAGTTGCTAATGCATGATAATATAAAGTGTAGGGGTTTAAGAGCATTAGACCACATTTTTCAGTGCAGTAACTTCTTACATTGAATTGAATGGAATTGAATTGCATCATCAAAGTGAACAAGCAGTGTCCTGAACCCGTGTTCCGTGTGATCAGGAAAATAACATCCTTGCACAAAGCCAGTTGCTTGCTTCTGAAAATGCTACCAAGTACCCCAGAAAAGAAAATTACAGAACACTGAGGGGTTCCAGCTTTTTCAACTCAGCTGGAGGAATGTCATACAGGAAAGTGACAGAAGTGGGTAGACAACCAGGAGAGGGAAGAGGGAAGGAAGAGGTGGTAGGTTTGCAGTGAACAAGCCAACTAAGAATTTGCAATGAATATTCATTTAAATTTGTTTCATTTTTAGGCAAAAGCAACGACTATCAAAGAAGCTCTAGCCAAATGGGTAAGTACCAGAACAGTATTTGCAGTACTCTGTGCCACGGGTTTTAACTATATTCAGCTAAATTTATTTTTCAGACTCATTGTAAGAAATGTCTTTGCTTGAAACATCTGCTGGAAGAAGTTTCACAAAGTAAAAAGTGTTGTTATTAGTGAAGTATAATACATCCCTTTGGACTTTCTGTGTGCTCCTGTTCAATGCCTGGTTTGCTCTCTTGCCTTGTTCTGCTGAATGTGCATTGATGGAATGCCTCAGGCCACAGAGAAACTTAAAAGTTGGGGATGTCTTATGTTTGAATTAGACTTTGTTCATTTAACCTGAGTGTAATCCTTCCCACAGAGTAAACAGGGAGGAAATGAGTACTGGGCTGAAGTCAGCAGAGTGTCTACGATTGTCTGTTAGCACACTGTCCTTCATATTATGCAAAGCTTCACTCAGAACGAGCTTCTCACTGGGTTTTCTTCTGTGTTAATACAGACAGACATTTGGGGTGGTGACTGACCTCATGTTGGAGCCTTCTAGAAAGCTGTTTCTTGGCAAGGATGCGGGTGTAATGTCAAATGATGATGATGCAGGGCGCTCTGGGGTCAGGTTCAGTCCAGTGAAACCAGTGAGGATCTTTCCCCAGCCTCAGTGAATTTTAGATTGGAGCACAGATGTGCCATTTGGTATACCTGCACTCTCCTGCTAGTTCTGGCCAGCTGCTAGAGCAAGAGTTTATAAATGTTTTGGTCTCTAGAAGATCTGGATGTGAGACAGTGTGGGCAGGTAGAGTTGAAGGCAGGAAGATTTGTACCATCAGCTCAAGGGATTAGTCTGTAGTTAAAGACTACTTGCTTTCTGAATTTTATGATTGTTCAGCACCTCCAGGATTTCAGGGTTATTTTCAGTGACACTGGTACATCCCACAAACTTCACTCCTGCTGCCCCAATAAGAACTAGAATAACTACAATGCAACAACTTGCAGACATGAGCATTACTGGAGGTGTGAACTGAGTATTTAAACCTTTAGCTGGTCCTCCCTCACTCTTTCTGCTCTGCAAAACCTCAACCTCCTGTTTCTTATTAAAGATTTAGTTTCCATGTGCTCCTCTGTCACACATCTCTCGGAGATAGCAGACCTATGCCAGTGAGTTTCTATAAATGTTAGGCATGAAGTGCTGAGTTTGCTTTTCTGTTGTTGGGAGCAAGCCTGAATCTTCCTTTTACTACTCCTAATCTAGGTCCATGTGGCTTGTCAAATTGGATCTGATGTTGTGTGGCGTTCCAGATGTTTTTCTCTTCCCTTTGACATAAGGTTTTACCTGTGCCCTCCAGCCAGGGTGGCATTAGTTCAGTCAAAGAAACTTTAATGTGGCAAACGTGGAACCTGCTCTTAAAAAAGTGTCTGTTCTCCCTGTGGTTTCGTTGTGGCTCCTTGTGGTTGTTCAGCTGACCTTTCTGCAGAAGCACAAGGCAATCAGGATGGATTTTCTTCCTCTAAGTGCTCACTGCTGGCCACAGCCAGGGTTGGAAGCTCACTGCCTTTCATGTTTTTGAGGGAAAAAAAGGTATTTTTATTTGTTGATATAAACTGATAGATTATAAACTGAGTATAAATGCAACTAGCCTTGTACTTAGAAAACAGAAGTTTCACCTTTATATAATGTCTTGATTTAAACACAGTCATCATATTTTGGCAAAACATCTGACACAGAATCACAGAATCATAGAATGGCATGGGTTGGAAGGGACACCAAGGATCACAGAGCTCCAACCCCCTGCCACAGGCAGGGCCACCAACCTCCAGGCCTGGATCTACACAAGGTTGCCCAGGGCCCCATCCAACCTGGCCATGAACATCTCCAGGGATGGGGCATCCACCACCTCTCTTGGCAGCCTGTTCCAGCACCTCACCACTCTCTCTGGAAAGAACTTCCCCTTCATATCTCATCTAAACCTTCCTTCCTTTAGCTTCAATCCCTCCCCCTTGTCCTGCCATTGTCTGCCCTTTGAACAAGCTGATTCCCCTCCTGTTTCTCTGCTCCCTTCAGGGACTGGAAGGCTGCAATGAGGTCCCCCCACAGCCTTCTCTTCTCCAGGCTGAACAAGCCCAGCACCCTCAGCCTCTCCTCATAGGGGAGGTGCTCCAGCCCTCTGATCATCTTCATGGCCTTGCTTATTTGCTAAATTGCTAATTAAGAGTAAAAATATTATCACACTGAATTTAGACAGAAATTGTACTGTAAGTAAATTGCACAGGGCAACACATTAATTTTATATTAAATTAAGTTGCCTGAAGTATTTTGGGTATATAAGAAAGAAGATAATGTTATCAAAACCTGATCTTGCGCTGTGGGATTCTTAAAGATTTCTGGGATGGAATTCATTTCACTACAAAGTAGCCATACAAGGCAGGCCAGACCTTGGTCTTCTCCCTTTTCAGTAGCTGCAAAACATAGGAGAGAAAATGTGAGTCTGTGTTTTGAAAGCGTGGAGTAGATTGCTCCTTTGTGAATGGAGGAGGACCTCCAGTTCTCCCCTGAATGCTGAGTGAATGGATAGAATGCTCCCTTTGTGCTGTTGGGAGGCAGCTGTCAACACTGATGGTGCCATTGCTTCAGAAGTTTAGAAGATTTAATAGACTGTGTGTTTTAATAAACCTAAAGCCTAGACTGTAAAGAGGAAAATTGTCTTTTGCTGTATTCTCTAGAGGCTGAGATCCACCCACACACACTTTTGTAATGGCTAATTAGGCAATTTTTTCTTTTTTTTGGGGGGATTTGTAATTCTGTGGAGGTTTTCCCTGGAATCACCCTCCCCTGGTTCAGTTTGTGTTGTGAGTTAGGTGTGAGTACTGAGTTTTCTGGGTGAAGTAGCAAAGAAATGTTTCTGTCAGAGCTTTAATGACTTCTGCTCCAGCCTGGCCCTAGTTGAGGCTCCTAGGTGTTAGTCTCCATGGAAGTGCCCTCAGCCTGAATTTTAAACCTTCACCTAGTCTCCATTTCTTTATGACAGAGGACTCCTTGATTAAATTGCCCAAGAGTAACACAGTTTTTAAAAAGGCACATGTAATGCCTAAGTTCTTTTGATAGCTTGAAAATGAGCTAAATTATGGAATCACAGAATCACAGGGGTTGGAAGGGACCTCCAGAGATCATCGGGTCCAACCCCCCTGCCAAAGCAGCTCCCTAGGACATATCACTCAGATAGGTGTCCAGACGGGTCTGGAATCTCTCCAGAGAAGGAGACTCCACACCCCCTGGGCAGCCTGTCCCAGGGCTCCCTCACCCTCACTGGGAAAAAGTTCTTCCCCAGATTGGTGCAGAACTCCCTGTGCTCCAACTTGAGGCCATCACCCCTTGTCCTGTCCCCACAGACACTGAGAAGAGGCTGGCCATTTCCCCCTGTGTCCCACACTTCAGATATTGATAAACATTGATCAGATCCCCTCTCAGCCTTTCCTCATAGGGGAGATGCTCCAGACCCTTAATCATCTTTGTAGCCCTTCTCTGGACTTTCTCCAGGAGATCCCTGTCTTTTTTACCCCAGGGAGCCCAGAACTGGACACACTATTAGCTATCCTTCCCCTCTTTATTCTACACCAGCAGAAATCCTGATAAAAACAGTATTGAAAATGCTTTCCCTTTTCTTTTAGCAGCATACTGGAATTACTTCCCCAGTAATTACTTGTATAGTAATTTTTTAGCACAGTAATTTTTAGTAAGCACATGTAGCAATGAGCCTTCTTTTCACCTTTTCTTTAGGAAGAAAAAAATGGCCAGAAGGCTTCAGAGGCAAAGGAGGTGAAACTGTACGGTCAGATTCCTCCTGTAGAGAAGATGGATGAATCGCTCTCCACACTTGTTAACTGCGAGTGAGTTCAGTTAAAAACAATCTGGAAACCAAATATTCTCTTAGCTTTTTATTAATTTTCAATGTTTCTTCTGTGCAAGTATGTATTTATTGTGTTTAAGTGTGGCCTTCAAAGCAGCTTTCTCCTTTTCTCAGCTAAGCTTCTCTTTCCATACCCAGTTAATTCTAAGATCCCTGTAACTGAACTGAAAAGACATTAGGGTAGATTCTGTATTGATCTTTGGTCCCAGAAAACTGGTATACTGTTTATTGGCATGTACAGGTCCGTGTTTGGAGTGTGTCAGCTAACTGGCACACTTAGGATTATTCCAAAATTTATTTAAAAAAAAAAGGAAGAGACCTCACCAGGACTTTCAGAAAGAACCATTTCAGAAACAAATGTCCCTGCATGGCTAGGCATGAAAAAGACAATCCAAAATGTCATGTAAGTCATGGTACTTTTCCAGAAGCTAAAAACGTTGCAGAAATCCTTTGATTTGAGGAAATTTTGAGGCTGTCTGCACATCCGGTTAGTTTACTATCTTAATGAGAGAAGAATTGTCAATTATTTCTAATGCAGTGGTGTTTGGATGTTGGGCTGTTCTGAATCAGTGATCTCCTGTGTACTGTGAACTGATTATTCTTGCTTTTAAAGGAAACTATCGCTGTCTACAAACTGCATTGAAAGAATCGCCAACTTGTACAGCCTAAGTAAGTGACAAGACAGTGCTTGTTTGTTTCCAAGTTGTTTGGGTAGGACATACACCATAATTTGTTATCTGTGTCCAGCTTTATACTTGTTCACATCCTTTTTAATTCCTTCCTCTTAGAATATTAAAAGGGACCTTTAAAACTATCCCATCTTACTGGAGAACGACACCTTGAAATTCATTGGCTTACTGACTTTAGGACACGAGTCTTAAGGGGCTGTCCTCAAGACTCTGACTCTGTGGCATGAGTCTGGCAAGGAGCTGCAGGTTTGGGGCTGGAGCTTCCAGGCTTTTCTGTCCCCAGGTGGACAGACAAGATGCCTGGAGTCCCATCCCCTCCACCTACACAGCAGTGGGGCTGTCAAGGAGCTTGATGAACTTACTTGTTTTCATAATGTGCCCAAACTTCAGGAAATTTGCAAATACTAATCAGGGGGGGAAAATTCCCAGTAGTCTTTCCAAATAACTGAACCCTAGGATTGCAGTTTGATTAACTCTTTCACTAGCAAAAAATAATTAGGCAGGTATATATAAAAGTCATACCAATGAAATTTGTAGTGGGATAAAACATTCAATGCCTTTAAAGCATCTTAAATATTTATATTAATAAAAGGTAGAATCAAAACATCCAGTGTGTACCAAACAGACAAACTAGCACTTGTGTGGCCTGTCTCTTTGAGGTAGGAAATATGAGGAACTGTCCATCTCTTCTGGCTCCTGTGAAAGAGGGAGAAAGCAGTGCTTCCAGCTATGAAAACCAGCCATAATTATTACACATTTCCTTTTGCTTACTGCAGAGAGGAAGCTGCGAAATCTTCTTAAGCATCTACACTCATTTCATATGAGTGTGAATGTGTGTACCTGATATTGTAGTTACATCAGATAGGTAATGCCCTGTAAAGGATCACACCCCTGTATCCATACACGTGAGGAACGTGGTTTTGGTGACAGCAACAAGTTCTTTTGTTTTAGAGAGTTCCATGTTCCATTTTCTCAGCAGTTCTCATGTTCCATGAGGGAGATCTTTCTTCCTTTAAAACAGAAAATATCTCAGAACAGGAGTAATAAAAACAGTAACAGCAGCTTTTCAAGCACTCTGTCATTTTTGTATTCATAAGCATCCTTTCATTTCTTACAAATTTCCAAAGCTAGTGCAAATTTATAAATTATATTTATACAGGGAGAATGGTTGGCTAGACTATAAGAGCTCTCCCCATTTGATGGGGATCCTTAGGGAAATTCTGGAGAATTTTACTTGTTGTAGTCATCAGACTTAGTGGTTATGATTCTTCATTTTTTGAGCATGGTCAGGTATTAAGCTGCTGTGCTTAAAGAGAAAAAGAATTCTCATTATGTCTCAACTTTTTGATGCAAACTAATCTTGCTGGTTTAGGCTATTTCCCAGGTGTGGTTTTATCAGCTCTGGTTTCATCCCTGCATTTCTCAGGACAGAACGTGCCCCTGTCTGTTCTAGCTCAGCCTTGCACCTTCAGCTGTAGCAACATCTAGGCACTACGTGTGCTGTCTGTGGAGTATCTGCTGCTACTCGGTCTTGCCATTTATTAGGGTACCATCTATTTTCAATCATTATGCATGCAAGAGCAAAACAAGACTGTTAAGTACTCAGCATTGGTGAGGCTGCACCTCGAGTGCTGGGTCCAGTTCTGGGCTCCTCACCATAAGAAGGACATTGAGGTCCTGGAGTGAGTCCAGAGAAGGGCAACCAGGCTGGGGAAGGGGCTGGAGGGCAAATCCTATGAGGAGCAGCTGAGGGAGCTGGGGGTGTTCAGCCTGGAGAAGAGGAGGCTGAGGGGAGACCTTATCACCACCTACAACTACCTGACAGGAAGGTGCAGAGAGGTGGGCAATGGTCTCTTCAGCCAGGGGACAGGAGATGGGACAAGGGGAAATGGCAGGAAGCTGCCCCAGGGCAGGGTCAGATCAGATGTTAGGAGAAAGTTCTTCCCTGAAAGAGCTGTCAGGGCCTGGCACAGGCTGCCCAGGGAGGGGGTTGAGTCACCAACCCTGGATGAGTTTAACAGACGTGTAGATGAGGTGCTCAGGGATATGGTTTAGCACAGGACAGGAATGGTTGGACTCAGTGATCTTAAAGGTCTTTTCCAGCCTTGTGATTCTGTGAAGTATTAACGTCCTTAATGCAGTTAAGGAGAAGCATCACAAAAGGTACAGCTCCAAAGTTAACCCAGCTTCATGCTGCAACTCGGCTTTTGCTTATGTACACCTGACAGAAAGCTTGTGTCTTGTGATGGCTTTGATTTACACCAGTACTACGCTAAGGCCCAGCAAGAACAGCTCACTTGGAAAGGAGTTTTGTCTAGACTAGGTTGAAATGTCTCTCATCTCCTCTATTCTAGAAATCAAACCTGCTGCTTTAAGATTGGAACAACTTTTGCCTGGAGGAGAAGGGATGTGGGCTATGTAAGATCAAAACTAGCAAGTTAGCAGTCAGCAGTCAAGTGAACATCAAACAATAATTGTTACTCAGTGTTTTTCTGGACTGAATTTCAACTAGGTAACTTAAAAATGAGCAGCTTTGTATTCACAAGCATGTTTCTGAGCTGTCCACTGCATCTATTCCTGACAATCTGTGGGTCAGGAGGTTTTGCTTCTGTTACATCATTCTTCCTTAAAGCAGCCTGTTCAGAGTGACATTTGTAAGTGGAATATGGTGTTTTACCGGACTTAAAGCATCATATTATATTAAAACCCATTATTATATTAACAAACATTTATTAACAAGAAACTTTCTTTTATTTATTACAGAAAAATTGAGGATTTTGTCTTTGGGAAGAAATTATATAAAGAACTTGAATGGATTGGTATGTGTCTAGAATGTGGGATAATTTCCCTCCATTCATAAAAGTCTGTGCTGAATTGACATCATGGCCTAACCATTTCTTCTCTCCTTGCACTGTGGTCTGTTCACCCTCTTACACACCCCTTCTGGATTTTCAGAGAGGTTTCCTCTTTTTCTCTTTTTTTTTTTTTTTTTTGTTTAAACACTCCTTGTGTTTGGAGATTCTTTGGTGCTAATTTACTACATAAAAGGATTTTTGAAAGAGACATTCCATTGTCCTTGACAAAGATGAGCAAAACTTCTATCTGAAAACTATCTGCCTATATAGCCCTTTACATTCCACTGGCTTTACATGAAAGTAACTCCCACAGACTTCTTGCATGAGGAATTTTCTACCTGCAGATACTTAGGCTATGCTACTTTACTACAAACATTGGCAGTCCTCTGAACACACTTGGTGAGAGTCTGTCCTTTTTATGTTAGCTGGCACCTGCAGCCACATGGCTTATGGGGAGAAGATGGTGGCAGCACTACAGGTCTGCCAGGTAGGGGAAAAACTGTTGAGGAAAGAAATTATATCAGTTGCATTACATTTGACTTAAGGACAGAAGATTTTTTCTTTTTCTTTCTTTCTTTCTTTCTTTAACTATTTATTTATTAGGTAATACAGAAATGCTTTCCTTCCTCAAGAGATAATGTGTATTTCTCCTGCAGAATGTTTCTTTTCAAAGCTATTCCCACCTTTAGAGATGCCATATCTCTTTAAGTGTGAAATGCAGAGTCAATGTGTAATGGCAGGTTTAGAAACACCTCTCCTTTAAGAGAATTATGAAAGCAACTTCTGTCTGACAGGTACAAGCATACATGTGCCTGAAATGATCACTCCCTCATAATGTATAAAACCTCCTCTAAAGGAGTTGCTGAATCGCATTCCCTTCAGCACACAAGCAGCCAAATCTCTGCCCTCTGTCCATATGCTTTAAGAACAACTATTCCCACCAGCTGTTACTTGTCTTACTGTAATATCATGACTTCTGTCCTCCTCCTGTAATATACCTCAGCTCTTAATTCCTGTGAGTATCTGACATGCATAATTAGGGACTGCTTAAAAGGAAATGAGGACCGTACCTTAGAGGTGACCTTAGAGAGACAATGTGAAGAATCAGGAAGATGAGATAGACTTCTGCTTATCTGAGGAGTCCTGTCGTTTTCCAGGAGGCAGTTGCAGATACTTTAGAGGAGCTGTGGATCTCATACAACTTCATTGAGAAACTGAAGGGTATCCGTGTAATGAAGAAGCTGAAGGTTCTTTATATGTCAAATAATTTGGTGAAAGACTGGGGTAAGCCACGTCTCTATATTCTGCAACTTCTCCTGTAGTACAGTGAATTTGCATGAGTTAAGTCACCAGGTAAAAAATAGTTCTGTTTGTCTCACTGATCTGATCTCTCAATATCCACCCATGGAAGAGAGTAAAAATAGTTTTAATATTGAATCTAACTTCTAAACCACAAGAAGTTTGTTCTTTGAGTCGTCTTTCTTGGACTTCTTTTAAAATGCATACCTATGCTCTAACCTGATACCAGTAGAAGGCCAAGCAAGCCCTGTCCTGTTGTATCCCCTGCTCTAGTTATGTTTGCAGGGCAGGTTTGGTGCAGATGTGCTTTCCGTGTTCCACAATCTGGTTGTGTTTTCACCTTTGTGGTTGCAGCAGAGTTTGTGAGACTGGCAGAGCTGCCATTACTAGAGGATCTGGTGTTTGTAGGCAATCCACTACAAGAGAAGTACGCCTCTGATCAGAAGAATAATTGGATTGAAGAAGCAACCAAGCGGGTACCCAAGTTGAAGAAGCTGGATGGTGAGTGTGGGGCATGAGGCGGTTGGTGTGAGCTAAGAGCACAGAAATGAATCGTACCCCCTGTAAGTAATATTCCTCCCTCCTATCCTTGGAGTTATTCAGAAATAGTTACTCAGATTCTGGCTGTAGGATCTTCTGAGAGTGTTTGATGGATTTTGGAGCGCTAAATCCAAGTGGTTCTGCAGCCGACAGTTGGGCTCTACCCTTCAAGTCATCCAGTCACTATAGGGCAATCTAACTAATACTGAATGGAAAGATTTAGCATTAAAAAGTTAACAAGGCTTTCATCTGCCAAGTTGAATTACAGTTTTCCCAACAAAAGCTTTCCCATCCCACATGGTGGAATGGGGATAGACAAGGATATTGCTTCTGGTGCAATGGTGCTTTTCAAAGCTTCACGCAGGTTTCCTGAACACCTGAATATCCCCTTCTCATCCCTGCAGTAACCCTGTGCTTGTGAGCTGTCCTCCTCTTTTTAAGTCACCAATAGAAAGATATCTAAAAGCAGGTCCTGATTTGTGACTAAAAGATAGTTTTAAAATCTATTTTGAAATTGGTTATCCCTGTTAACAGAGATGTTATCCCATTTCCCAAGGCAACAAAAAGGAAAACAGGACTGGTAACGCTAACAAAGGGTCAGAGCAGCAGCAGGGAAGGTACAAGTGAAGGATCATGTGCTGGTTGGGTGGTAGATGAACTGACACAGTGCATCTCCCAGTGACCAAGTTATGCTGATCTTTGCAGGTCCTGCTTTAGTACCTTTTTTATTCCCTATTATGCAAGAAGTTGGAAAAAAATCCCAACATATCTCATCAATTGCAGGCTTTTTTGGTTAAGAGCAGTTTAGGGATGTAGAAGTTAATGTCAGAAGCAGTGGCAGGAAAGACATGTCTCTCCTAATTCTGCCTGGCCAGATTAGCTTTCAGGTCTGTCACAGCATTAATGATCTCTTTCTCTGCATAATCTAGTTAAAAATCTTTGCAGAATTTTTTTTCTCTTTTTCTTCTCTTAGGTATCCTAATTATTAAACAAGAAGAAGATGCAGAAGGAGAAAACTGATGACACTTTCTTGTTGGGTAGTTAAATAACTCCAGACAGCTCAGCACATAGAACTTTTGTATAAATGTTTGTTTTGAAGAAAACCTTTGGGCAATTTTGAAAAGACCAGCTTATCTCCTCAAACTCTCACCCAAAGAGTTAGTTACCAAAATTCAGGCACACCAATTTTGTCAAGCTTATGACACCTTGTGTAGAGACCAGTGGAGCTGAGTTTTTCCGCTATTTGGCTAGCCAGAGATCTTTACCTAAACTAATACATAGGTATTTTTTAAATTCTTGATTAGTGGTGCTTGTTATTCACTCTTGGGTTATAATAGAACCATTTTAGCTTGTTAGGTACAGCTGGCCAACATTTACCATTGGAAACACTGAGGCCAAAAGAATGATGCTGTGATTTAGAGACACGTTACCAGCTTTGTTGTGTTTAATTTTGCCATGGGTATCCCTCAATGTTTGGAATATGTGAGTTTGCCTTTTCACCCTTTTACACCAAAAAGGCCCAGGTGTTGTGGACCTATGCACAAAGAAAGTATTGGTCTGGTGATCACTTGTTACTGGCCTTAAGTTTTGACTTGGGCTTCTCACATTGGAACTCAATTGCTCAGGTGGCCATGTGTAACAGATGTATTTATTTTGAAGAGACAATGGGAATTATTTGCATGGTTTCAGTGAGACTAAATTGTCTGCTACTTTGGGGGGGGGGGTTCTTGGGGGAGGGTGGGGTGTCTCTTACTAATAAATTATTTTCAATTGGAATATGTGGCCTCTGAGCCTACAGCTGGTTCCTAGTTTGGGTCACTGGTGGACATGACCCTTCTCAGCTCTCCCTATAAACTAAGTAGGCTGGTACTAATACCAAAACAAACAGGGCACAAAAGACCTGGGTTCGAGGACAGAAAATGTGGCTTTTGGGGATACTAACTTCTTATGAAAGCACAAATGGAAGCAGTGAGGGGAAGTGTATGTAGTTAGTGAGGAAGGTGAGGTGAGATGAGATGGAAAGTGAGCATTGGAAAAGAAGACGTTGAAGATTTACTGTATGTGCTGTGTTGCAGGGTACCCAGTTTTAGGAAAGCCCCTTAACGTGACAGGGAACTATATTTGCTGAAAAGTATTGAACAATGATGAAGACATACCTGACTGCACTGCTGGATGCAAATAGAGTGTTGTTTTGTTCCTCTTTTTAGAGAATAGATCAAGTCACTTCAGTAGGTTTGGGGTTTTTTTCTGCAGCTTTTGGGGTTTTTTTAAAAAAGCTTTTCTTCTAATTCATGGTACCATCTTTGTTTAAATTGAAATGGCAGCAAGGGTACCTGTTGGTTCCAGACGAAGCGTAGAAGGGATGGAGGCAGAACACCACCCAGTTACTTTGTTTGTGAAAGTGTGGCAGGAGTTCAAATCTTGGAAGTCATGGTCAGAGATAGAAAGGTTGACTTGGCTTTGACAACAGTGATCTCAACTCCAGGTATAATTGCAGTAGAAGACAATTCTCTAATCAATTTCTAGGTGAATGCTGTGAAGATTAAAGACAATCACAGTTTAGTGTCAATATATTGCTAGTTATTCTTAGGGATTCCAACTTAAACTGACAATTGCTGTTAAGACTCGAGTTTGAGTTAGATTCATTCCTTAAAATAAGGTCAAGAGAGCACTGGCAAAAAAGGTGGACATTCTTCACCTAGCACAAACTATTTCCAGGCAGCTGTTCTCTTGACCAAAAGCAGTCTCTTTGTTAACTAACTCACTGGGTTTATCTTCCACACAACTTTATGTTTGTATGCAGTTTGTTTTAGAACTATTCTCCTAGCTTTATCACTAGTAAGGGCACCACTGACCACGAAGCGCAGTGGGAGAGAGGGTACAGAGTCACCAGCTGTTTCACAGTGGCTTCTTTTCAACCTAAGCTGTTCAGTTCCCTTCAGCCACTCACTTTTGGCCAAGTGGACACGTGTTGGCAGTATACAGCCTATGGCACGCTCAGCCCTGCTGACCTCACCTGCTGTGGTGGGGCAACAGGGCTTGTGCTCGTGATGACTCTAATTCAGGCGTGTTTTAAGGTCAGCCAGAGCTTGAGTGAGGCAAAACCAACCAACAGAAATGCCAGATTCCTCTTGGGGATGTTTTCAGAAGGGATGACCCCATGCGGTGCTCTTGTCACACCCCTTGGTCACAAAGGAGGGAGTTTGAACCTCTGCGGCTGGTGTCTCCTGGCACAGCGCCTGCAGGCATGGTACATGAGGCTAAGTTAGTGCCTGGGATCACATGCCACAGAAGAGCCAGTGCCAAGTAATCTTCCTGGTTGATTTTTTTAAAATATCCAAGTATGGCCTAAGCCTGTGCATTCCTGAAGGTTGTGTTAGATACAGCAGATACTCTGCTTTGGCTGTTTTGGGACAATCTGAGAGCAGAACAGAAACCTACTGTTCCGACTTCGTGGGGAGAACTGGAGCTCCACTGACAAGACCTGAGGGATAAGGGCAGTTCTGCCTCTTGTAAGTGACCAACTCAGGCCCTGCCTATGGGAATCAGACCCAGAACTGCTGCAGTTGGTGACAGAGCTGTGGGTATCATGGCCCTCTGCCACCAGCTCTTTTCTCAGATTAACAGCACAAATTGTCTCTTGCTTTTTTTGGGTTGCATTTATAAATGCCACCAAAAAAGACAGACAAAAAGTCCTTACTGAGGGAATGAGACATCCAGTCTCAGCACAATTATAGCAGTGGTAAAGGCCACTTAGAATCCAAGGTTTCCCTTACTTTTCACTCTTAATGCTGTGATAAATTAGCATGTCATTTAAACCTCTTCTGAGAAAAACTGTCAGGGAAACAATGCAGTAAGAGAAGAATAAACTGTGGTACTCACTTGTCAGGAGATGCTTCAGCTCAGAGCTGGATGGAAGGTTAATGTTGCTTTGCCTGATCAATCACAATTACTCTCATGAACAAATCCATTTCCTCCCCACCTCCACCCCCCTCAGCTTTTTCTCCTCCAAAAGAAGTGAAGTTTTCCTAAATTTTAAAATTTGCACTTTAAAATTACGCACTGGATGTGGTGGAAGGTGTATAAGTGGTAGAATTAAATCAGCTGATTTGCATATTGATGGTGCTAGACCATGTCACATATAAGCTAACAGCAAAGCTGGGCCTGTACGCCCAGGGCTCCTCTTTCTGTGTTACTGTTTGCTCTTCCCCCTCTCACCACATCCAGCAAAGCAAGAAGCACATTAGTATTCATGGATGATAAGAGCACCCATGTAAAACTTGCAAAGCCATGTGGAATTCTGCTTTCCCCAGGGAAATTATGGAGGATTAGCATCCACTTTATTCCTTAGAGAAATACTCTAAAATTAAATTAGTGGTAGGAAATAGCTAGGGTTTTGGGTTTTTTTACTTCTTAGCACGTTGACCTCTCATCAAAGAGCTGATGTACACAGTGTTTATATTGAGAAGTGCTGGGAAAATGTGAGAAGAGGCCTGAGAATCAGCAGATGACTGAGGTTACACTCAAAAGTTGACTCATCTAGAAAAGTCTTCAAGCAAGAGAGCACTTTCAACATCCCCTTTGGCTATCTTTTTGTATACAGTAATTTTGTAGCATGACCAAACTGTTCAATTTGCTGTGTTTAAATTATTTAGGCCTGTGTTTATAAATGTTCTTCTGTGAAACTTAATAATAATATAACGTTATTTTATACCAACGTCTTTGGCTGTTGTGTAATGAAATAGTTCAGCTTGTGGAGAGCATTCAGAAATTACATTTTGTTCTCATTAAACTTTCCTAGCTGCTCAGGGAGCAATGTATTTATAGCCTGGAAATGCTGTTCCTTATTGCCTCTTTATTTTAGAGTAGAAAACCAACTTAGACTTCAAAAACGTTGATATATTGTGATCATTGTCATCCGATACATAAATATTTTTCAATCTTTTAAGACACTGGTTGTCAGATTTTGTTCTTAGGTCCTGAGAGAAAAGTCTACTTTTATTTGGGCTCCCCCCCATAAGTTCAATAAATGGCTAGTCTTTCCTCAGTACAAAATTCACTTTGAAGGCACGTTCTGTTAACAGCAATACACCATCAATACCATTAATCCAGAGGTTAACTGATTAGTAAACTTCTGTAATAGAAACTTTAGCCTGTGATAGACAGTGTCATGGAAATGTCATTTCAAACTCAGACATCAAGAAAAAGCTTTCTAACCCACCGTCACAGCACTTGGGCTCACCAAGGACAAGAACTGCATCCCACAACAACGGCTACAATGCTATTTAAAAACATATAGGGAATTACTGCAGAATTCCTCACATTACCACTACTCTCAAAGCTTACTAACCACTAAAATGCTTTTAAATATAACTTTCAGTAGCTGAAATAACTTCCAGAAGCTTGGGCTTGGATCCAACAGTTAAAAAATGACTAAAACAAAAATGCCTGATATTTGTGACTGTTTTGATCATGTAAAGTTTGTTTGCATGGCTCCAAAGTTTTAGCACAAAGCAGTCAACAGCCATATCCACAAGAGTAAATGAAGCAAGGAAAAAATGAAAGCTGGGGAAAAAAGTGTGGTTTAACATCTTGGACTAATCCTTCCTCCTGTCAGCCTTGCCAGGAAGGTTGAAATGAAAAGCTGCAAGCGTAATTTAACAACTGAAAAGCCAGTGTGCCACCCCAGATTGTCACTGCAGTCTGGCAGGAGGCTGGTCAGATGCCCCTCTGCTTGATGCAGGGAACCACTTGCAGCTTTTAAAGCCTTCACCCCATGGGTGGGAGAAACAGTAGCCTAGTAACTAAACCAGTTGACTTCCAAAACAGAAGGAACCTTTGTTTTGCAGATGGACAGGAGCATATTAATATTTACAATGCACTGTATAACAGACAATGCTCAAACACCCCTTAGATTCAGGTAACAGACAGGTGCCTTCAAGGAGAGCATTTACTTTTTGAACCCTACACTGAAAAGTATGATACGGTATGATTTACAGCTGAAGTAGTTGTTACTACAACCAGCAGGTTCAACTATTAAAGAACAGGAAAACCTTAAACACTTTTTCCAGCAGCTCTAGATTTACTTCCATTTCTAATTTGTCCCAGCCAAAGCCACCCAGGAATTTGGGTGTGATGCTGGCCCCCCAGGTACCAAGTTACTCCATGCTGCCTTTCCTCTGCACACTGTCTTTGTAGCCAGCTCAGGCAGGGTCAGAATCCCCCTGCCCTTACTTACAGCGCAGATGTGTCCTAGGACTATTCCTCATGAATTTCTAACACACAATGAAGGCTGTTACTGTGCTTGGCCTGCAGTGGGACAGACACACACCCCATCATGCCTTCTGTAATGCAACTGGAGCTGCACCTGCCAGGTTTGTTTCCGGGATGTGTGACGTAAAACCCATGGCGCGCTGGTGTCTTCAGGGAGAAGCTCACATTGAGGAACAGCCTCGAGGACTGCTGTGGAAAGTACAAGAGGTGGGTATGGTGAGAGCAGACTAGCTGAAGGAACTCAGCATAACTGCTTCTGTTGTGCAAACACACCACAGGCACCATCACCTCAAACCCCCAGTCGCTCCCTGGTACCACGAAGAAAAACCCAGCTATGAAACTGTTTTTTTTAAACCTCATTTAATAAAAGGTGTTTTAGGTATATAGAGGATATTAAGTAAATAAGTTACATAGTACATTACAATCACATCAGCAAGATTTCCTTTAGTGTATTAATATTTTATAAAAAAGCACACAAAAAATAAATTCAGTCCAGTCTATCACAACTGTACAGCAACAGGTAAATATATTTATATATCTACATTTTAAACACGTAACAGTCTTAAAAGGTGCCCTAGGCAGCAAACACACAAAATGAAGTGTCTGCTCACTTGTTAAAATAAAAGTAATATACTTTATTATAAAGCATTTAATACAGTAATTACAAAGGCTGACTGCTCCTGTACAGTACACCAAAGCTTTGACTACAAATTTAAAAACAACATAAAAAGAATGAACACAAAAAAAGTTTATATCAAATCTGAACTACAAGGGGGAAATACACATGGAGAAGCTGCAGGAAACTGTTTTTTAAAATACACATTATTTCTATAAAAATATATGTTGTTTTCTAATCTGGAGAAGGTTAAGGGGTTTGTTGTGGTTTTTTCTCCCCAGGCTCAGCTGTCAGTGGAATCCTAGTCTTGGAAAAAAATTCCTTAGACAGCAAGGGATTCAAAATTTGTGTCTTCCAACATCAGACACAGGAAAGAAAGAGGGCGAGTAAAGCAGCTGAACCCAAGTGACAAATTTACAGAGACACCCCCCCCCAAAAAAACCAGACATGATTTGTAGACACCACTTCTCTGTCTCTTTAAAGCTTTATCAACTTTCAGACACACATCAGGAGATAAAACAGGGAGAAAGTTTGTGTGGGAAAAAGCACTTTAGAGTAAGGTTTCTGGCAGAGGTAATAACTGGACTGAAAGTGCCACTGCACGAAAGCAGACAAGACTTCTATGGCTACAGTCCTTCCTACTCCCCACTTCTCTTTTGAAATAGGATACACGGATATTGGGGCTTCTAGCCCACTGCCCGAAAGAGAATTAAGTAGTATGGAAATTGCTGAGTGAGAAAGCTCACCCCACGGTTTAGGAAACACTGTTTTTGAAAGCTGGTTTCAATCTAAGCTTGCTGCAATGACAAAAGTGACCAGAAGCCTCCGTTTGAGAAATCAGAGGGCTGTTGTGGGGTTGGTTTTTTTTTTAGCTAACCTGGAATTCACATTACCTAACATGGGATTAATAGATGAGTTACCTTTAAGCTTTAGAAATTCTATCTTTGCCCAGCCTTTAAACAGCTGTATTCCTACCTGGTCCTAGCTAGCAAACTGCCGAGGTCCTGCACAGCTGACATTCTGCAGGCCTTCAACTCACGGAGTCAAGTTCTCTTGGATACTGTTATCTGTATCAGTAAATGGCAAAAGAGCAAATAAATAAAAACATAGGAGTTGTCCCAGCAGCTAGACTGCAAAACACCTGTAGCTGTATCAGATACGCATCAGGAGTGCATGCATATATCGAGTAATTATATACACACAGTCTTAACGAAACTGAGATGCTATCCCATGCAGATCACACACCTGAAAGACTGAATCTATCTGTAAAGGGCAGACAACGCAGGCGGAAAGGCAGGCAGACGTACGCGATCCGGGCGGAATGTGATCTACCGCCCCGTCTCCGTAACGCCCGAAGCTGGCATCAAGACTCAACGGTCTGGAAACGCAGCCACCTTACTATTGGGTACACAACCAGCTGAAGCCTGATCCCGCGCCGTGACAGGCAAAGCTGTTAGTACACGTTTACAGAACTACAGTCCAAAAATCTTACAGTTGTTCCCACAGAAAAGAGAGCTAAAGCAGAGACACGCCTTGTTCACACTCAGTGACCGAGCACCTACTGCCTTGTTTTGAAATGAACAGTAAACCTTTATACTAAGTGGGGATCTGTAAGCAGGCCTTTAAAGGATGGAGAATAACGAGCATAGGGTTTTTAAATGGACAAATCTCTTTTTTGTCCAACTCAAATTCAACTCAGCCTCGAATTAACACCGTGCTGCAGTAAATAGCCAATTCTCTGCCAACTTTTAGTAGCTGGCAGGATCTAATTCAGACATAGGATCAACTCCAAACTGCTACCATAAGCAAGGGGGAAGCAGGTTTAGTTTTGCTTGCTTCCTTTTAAGCAAGACACTCAGAGGGGCACTTTTACTTATTAGCATGACAAAACAAGTCTTCTGGTAGCTACTAGCAATATGTAAATGTGCTCAGATATATTTCCACTGGATGCCACTTACTTGAAGCGTTTACCTGGTTTTGGCCAGCCATGCCAACCCACAGCTGTTAGGTTATCCTCAGAAAAAGCCTTTTCTGATTTTCTTCCAGTAACAGACCTCACTGTACCAAATCTTCCTGTTCTCTTCTACTGCAGCAAGGTGGGAGAGGAACAACTGGTACTAATTCACTGTGTGTACATACACTATTTCTGTGCAGTTCAAGAAAACCTCTGGCTTGTTCTCATCAGCACCTCCATGGCTGCTTCTTGATAACCAGAAAAAACCTGCTCGTATCCATTTCCTACACCAGGGAGAACCAGTGAAAGATCTGGTCTTGGGAAGACTGTAATAATGCTTGCATTCCAGCATCAGCACATCTGAGAGAAGATTAAGTTGGTACTTAGAGCAATCCTATTATTTGCTCCTTAAATATTTGTCCTCCATTTCATGTCATCAATTGTTACCATCATTTGCAGATGATTGTTACCATCTAAAGCTACTTCAAGCTTGAAAACTCCTGAGGGCCACGATTTAAATGTTAGTTGGTTATCGCCCAGGCATACTTTCAGGTGCTAGATGCTTAAAATACTACAGTAAATGCAGGTGATATGCAGAGCAGAAGAGTAAAAGGCAGAGAAACACCCTGACACTGCCCACAAGGAGAACAGGACATTTCAGTACAAACCTCTGCAGATCTGCCTTAGCAGGGAACACATGTAAGTGCTAGTTTAGTATCCTAAATTCTAGCTGGAGTAACACACACCCGCTTGGTCCATGCCGTCCCTCACTTTTTCCTAATACCATCTGTTCCTGACAGCTGTCGCACAAAAGGCCTGAAGCTAGACAGAGCTTTGTTTTGCTCTAATATGAAGTCTGTTTTTTTCCTAAGGGATTACTTACCTATTGATTTTGCACTGTTTTAGCAAGAACAGTGAAATCATTTTCATATGACAGATTGATTAATCTTGTTTTAGGTCTCAAGTTTGGGTAGATCTCCCCAATCTAGTAACAATAATTTTATATATATAATTTTTGCCATGTTTTCCAACGTATGCAAGTTCTACTTGTTTCCAGGCTTTCCCAGTCCCTGTTAAGTAACTGCTGCAACGCTGGTGTTCCAGGCAAATCCATTCAACTCCAGCAGTATAACAATATCCACGTCACTTTAAATCCTTTGTGGGTACACCCGCAAACCCTGCTTGTTCCTGAAACTGTTGCCTTGCGGTTCTCAAGATCTGGAAACAACTGGAAACTCCCCAGTAACTTATTTCAGAACTTCAAATTTTATTGCATCACTGCTTTTTACTGGTCTCAATCCCAGTACTCCAAGTGGACCGTGAGCTCCAGCTGCTTCACCTACTGTCAGTCTTGGCACGGTGTGTTAGAGCTTCTGTTCTCTCCAAGGACCCTGGGATAACAGTAGACAAGCATTTTCTCCAACTCATAAAAGGAAAAAGATAACATTTGACATCGCAACTCTTAATAGGAAGACTGATTTGCTTAAGCCTCTTTTTAAAGATTAGTAGCTTTTAGTTCTTTACAGCTTTCAAATGATTTTAACAGTTTGAGACATGCCATCTGCTTCCACCGCCTAGTCAGTCAACAAGACCTCTGCGTGCAGGGAGATGGAACAATCATCCAAATGCTGGAAGGAAACTGAATCCTGCTAGAGATGGAAAGTACAGCCTTGGCAGAAAACTGCACACTCAAAGGCTAAAGTGTCAACATGGAAAAGGTGCCATCCTTAACAATACTCCTACTTTATAAGAGCAGTAACTGATTCTGCTATTAAGAGAAAGGATTCTATCCAAAGGTGTATTTATGTCAAAGCAAGCACAGTACAATACAGAGCCTCCAAGCCTGAAACAATCACGGTTGCATAAAACCACAGGAGAGGAAAAGATTGCCAGGTGGCAGGCTGGACTCAGAGCCACTTCCTGTAGTTAACCTGGAGTTTATCTAGCAGCTTCCAAGGGTCAAGATTTAAAAAATAATAAATCAGCCAGTCAGGAAAGCTCTGTAGTTCACATGCAGCACCCCCCTTGAATGCCAGCTTGGGAATGCAAGAGCAATCAGCTCCTTTGGTGTTGCACCCCCAGAGCAGCACACACGCAATGTGACGCCTGGGGAGCTGTTTCTGAGCACTGGCTGGAAGGAGGGAGCTGGGCAGCGGGATACAGGGCTGGCACTGACAGGCCATGAAGCAGGAGGAAGTCGGGGCTAGGATGTACAGAATGATCCTGTGCACATCTCACACCTCTGTCACCTGGACCACTTTTTAACTCTTTCACCAGCAGATTTTTGGCAGCCGGACCACTTGGGCTATTAGCAGGTGTCAGTTCTGAAGGCAGAGCCTGCCCTTGGGGATGGCTCAGAGCAGGACAACCCACCCACATGGCAATAAGCGACAAGCTCATCCTGCATGTACGTACCCACCGCCTGATCGAAGCATTTGGGGAACTATGGCCCCACCATACAAACTCTTCCAATGACAGCAATTTCAGGGAATAAATGAGGGCTGCCCCAAGAGAGAAATAGATGTGCTGAGAGGTAAAAGCCACTCACAGAGGGACTAAAGGAGATGAGAGTACACTCCTCTCGTCTCTGAGGTGCACGAAATCCAGTGCATGAGGTCCTAGTTCACTGTCACTAAACAAACTTGCTCCCATTTATGTAAAGCCAAAACCAGCAGTTTACAATTTGAATTGCACTTGTGAAGCCCAGACTACTTTCCACTGAGTCAATCAGAGGCAGACTTGTATTTTCCAAGATGAGACAACCCACAAGGTCTGCTGCTACTCTAAACCCAGAGGTTATTTTTATATCCACTGCTGTATTCTTATAACAACATTAGAAGACACCACCTCAGGCTTACTTTTGAAAAATAAAGCTTCCTCTCAAAAGGAAGAAGTGTCTTGCTCATCCCACTTTTCGTTTTAGTGAAGCAGAGGCCAAAAATGCACACCATCTTTCAAAAAAAAATGTGTTGGCTGCCTGAAGAAATGCTCAGAAAGGCAGGAAAATGTAACAAGAACAACAACATGCTGGAAAAGGAAATGTCTAGAAAATCACCAGTGTCATAGTAACTGGATACAGCGACCTCAGAGCAGAGTGTCATTTTCTTACTCTGGTCTGGAAACCTTTATATCCATGAGTCCTGTTATCATGATTCCTGACAAGCACAAAAAGAAAGGTCTGACCGACCTGAGAGAGAACTTTCTTCCACTGCAGGTGACATTGTTCTATTATGTACCTCAGATATTGTTATAAATAGAAATCTTATTCGTTTAAAAAAACCCCAACAAACCCAAACATCCAAGTTGAAACAAATCTTTCCATCCACCATTCCAGCTTGGTCAGTACTGGCGAGGTGAAGTGGAACACGTGGCACGAGGAGACGGCAGCACTGAACCTGAAACCTGATGGTTCAGGTGAGGAAAGTGCAAGCGAACAAGCGAGACCACCAAGAGGGAGGTTGGGTCCAGCCTTGCTACTCCCTCCACTTCTGGTCTGCTGCTATATCTCTCCATCTTCATCCGAGCTCACACTACTGCTTCCACTGCTGCTGCTCCCCCCACTTTCGCTGCTCTCTTCCTGCCGGGCCTGGCGGTGGGCTGCCGCTGCTGCCGCTGCTGCCTCTTTCTCTTGCTGCTTCAGTGCAGCCGCCTTCTTCTCCTGCTCTGCGTGGCTCTTCATGTGAGCACTGCGGCTCTTCACCTTGAAGAACACCCTAAAGAAGCACATATGTACGTTAGCACTGGTCTCCCCAACAGTCTCTCTCATTAATTCTCCAAAAGAGCTTCTGCTGCTCCAGCCTCAGGTTTGAGAGCTCTGGCACAGGAACTCAGGTTGGCACTGCAATGGAGCTTCTAGAGCAAACAGTACTTCTGACATGGAATGCTAGCAGGAGATCCTGAGCACCCTCAAACCACTCGCCTTGTTTCTTTATACGGCCATTTCCTCTCAGCTCTTACTCAGCTTCAAAGTTTTCTAAATTCAGAGGGGCGGCGCTGGAATCTGAAGCACACACACGCTGCTTAACACAAGAGAGCCCTGGTTTTCAGGCATTCCCCCTTGTGCTGCAAAAATACAACTAACATGGAGGTGAACAAGGGCCAAACAACACTCCTGAGCCTTGACCACACAGCTAGAAACACTTGAGCTTTTCTGCCTGACTTTGCACTTCTGTGATTTATCCCTCCACCTTTTGCCATGGACTACTATGATTTTACACCAAATGTCACAAGATGGCTTTACACACAGTTAGAAATCCCTGCCTGCTTCTCCTTGGTCAGCAGCCAGGACCAAATCCCAACTGCCTGCCTTCTGACAGCACTGCCCTTTCCAAGGCCGCCTGCTCCCTGAGGGCACAGAGATGGGGTGCTTGGCAGGACCAGCTAAGTCCCAGCCACAGCACTGTCAACATGCCCAGGGATGTAGCTAAATGGAGATGGCGTTTTCTTACTGCCCCAGAGCTTGGTGTCATTTTTAAATCAAGGGATAACCACTGGTATTATGAGAATCTCTGTTGTTTTAAGAATGAGCAGTTTATGTAGGGAACTTAATTTTCTGGACGTTTATGGATCTGTTGGCAACAAACCTACAACAACTACTGGAACCATAAGAGGAAGAATAAATATATTTTAGAGACACAAGAGATGGGGGTGCAGGTTTAACCCAATGAACCATGTACCCACTGGTCTGATATGTGCTGCTGTGACAATGGTAGTGCCTTGTATTTTGACACTACTGTTCCTAAGTCTAGACTTAACATACGATTGAGGAAACATACAGAGATTACGCACACAGGAACATTAGAGGGGCAACACAGCAGCTGGCTGAAAGTGCAGCTTAACACCAAGCACTGCACACAGTTGAAATGCAGGTGGTGTCTCATTCCATCTGAGGAAGACCAGCGAGCAGCAAGTCAATATCCAAGCAGTAGTATCTCAACACCAATATATGTAAAAATCTAAATCTGCAAGTATTACTGGGGTAGTAAGTCATTAAACCTACTGCCAGTGTCTCTGGCCTAAATAGACAGAAGGAAAGCTCATTTGAGAATAAGCTTCCACAGGAGATGCCCTACTACAGTTCTATGACTATTGCTGGAAGCGGCGCTGCTCTTACCTGCCACATTTTTTACATGGAAATGTGTTTTCTGTGTTCTGAGTTTTACTGGTAACATCTGATTTTATCTTCTGTTTCCGCCTCTTCCTCTGGACTGGAGCAGCAATAGACTTTCGTGGCTTCACTGTGGTCTCCCTTGGCTTCCTTCCCATTCTCCCAGTGACGGTTCCCTCTTGACTCCTCATATTTGCATCGTGGCCCTTTGGAGAGTGGGAAAGAGTTCAAGCAAGCTGAAACCTAAACCCACCCTCAGCAGGAAAACAACGGCTGCGCTCCCATGCTTCATTTATTCCAGGCTGAGGTTTTCTTGAATGAGAAAGTCTTCAGGATATTTTCAAGACATCTCTCATCATAATCCTATGCATGCACCAACCACAAAGAATTATACTGGGGTTTTTTCCCCCCTTATTCATCCCAGTTCTCCCACCACAGCACACAGTCTGGTCATGAGTAATGCTCTAAGCTCCCCTAGAATCAGTCTCTCGCTCTAGAAGTTCAAGGTGGAAACTCCCTAGATCTGGAACTGTTCACCTGATAGTTTTTAAGCTAGTTGCAGAATGAAGGTGGCACAAAGCACAAGACACACAACGCAGCACTTACTATTACACCATCTTGTAGTGTTTCTTCATCTCTGAAAAGAACTGTATTCCTTCTGTTATCCAGCCCCTCCTCTACTTCTTCCTCCTCCTCCTCCTCCTCCTCCTCTATATGTCCCTGTTCTTCACTGTAAATGTCCCTTCTGGGAGGAAGAACACGTGCAAACCTATGGGAACTCTTCACCAGAAGACAAAGGAACCGTTAATTTTGGTGTCTGTAAGTAAATATCATTATGTGACACAGGACAAGTTTGAGAGTCTGGACTCTTCCACACTGGACAGATTGGTCCTGCTGCTAGTTTTACCAGCAAAGCAGCCAACACACAAAACCAGACCCCACACCACAGCCCGAAAGAGGTGGAAAAATTTAGGGAATTACCTTGATGTCAACCTCTGCTTCATCCCTCATAGATTTCTCACTAGTAACATCAATGTCCCCGAAGATTAAGGTTCCATTCCGACCGATTTTCACCTGTTTCTTGTACGTGTAGTAGAATTCCACACACTGAGCCACTGTTTTGGTTTTTATCTGGTGTATAACAAACACAGAAAGCCCAGTGGATTCCATGGCATTAAGAAGGCTTATAAATAGCTACTAAAGGTAAAAAAAAAAAAGCATTTTCTATTTTTCTTTCTTGGCAGTCTCCATTCCACCACAACTGCTGGTAAAGCCTTCTTCTCTGTCGTGTTCACCTGCATGTCCCACTCCACAGCCCATCCCCCTGTTGCCTCTGTTATTCACCAAGAGCTACTGGACCAACTTTCCAAAGAAAAGCTGGTCAGTGTAAAGGTGACAGAACCCAGCACTTTGTAAGCTTAATGCACCTCTTAGCTTCCAAAACATTCCAATTCAGCTGTCAAGCTTGAGAGGAGCCTTTCAGTTTTATGGAAGAGCTTTATTTTCCAGCAGCACTTCAGAGAAGACCAGACCAGAATACCAACCCAAAAATGGAAAGGAAGGTTTGAGGCACTTCCCCATTTTGGCCACGTGCATCTCCTACCCATATGGTGGTAGGCAATTATCAGTGCAGACCTGTGACTGCCTGTCCTTGATTTTTCTGGACATTTTCAAATATATCCTTAGTTTTTGGGTTTTTGCACTTCAATGCCTTTTTAGGCATTTCTGTAACAGCTCCTGATTTTGTACTTTCCTTCACTGATTTGCCCCTCATCAGGAAAACACATGGCAGGGATCATTATTATTTATATTGTCACAGAAAATTGGGGGGAAAAAAAGAGACCCTAAAAGATGCATCATTCACATATCCTCCTCTGGTCCTTTGCATCTGCAGCAAGGCTGTGTTTCTGTTAGTTTCACAAGCAAGCCATACTGAAATGTTACCAGCACTCCCTAAACTTGCGCTGTAGAAGTGGTATCTGCAGCCTGGACTAATGGAGTGATGCAGTAAGTACAAGGGTTACACCTACACAACAGCAACACACACACTATTTATTGTTCTAGCTATCTACTCAGACTTTATGCTGCGCTAGGTAAAATTTCTCTGAAGTCTTCTGAGTGCAGGATGTAATGGTTAATACTGAGGTTTCAGCAAAATCAAGGTTGAACTCCCCATGTTAAATGTTCAGCAAACATCTAAGAATGTATCGTTGCTGTCATTAAAAAAAAGGAACTTACAAGCTTTTGGACCAAGAAAAAGTCTTTCTTGTAGATTGCAATGCCTTTGTTGAAAAGCTTCTTTTCAGCAACTTTCCACTTGTCTGATCCTGTGGATAAAAAAAAAAAGTTGTAACCAAAGCCCTTGTAGTTTCCACTGTTTACTCCCCTACATACTTTTACTTCCTGTTCACCTTAAATAAGAGCAATACACACACAAGCAAGGGTGCAGCCTCACACCACACCTAAGCCAGCATAACTGCAGGTTGCTGTTAACCCCTCCCTACCACTCCCCCTTCAGCCCTCCTCTCATGACTTCCTGCCCTAGTACTCATCACCACAGTTAACTCAGGCCAGCTGGACTAAAACAGGACAATTACAAGTCCTGAGATGTTTCCCGACAAGACAGCAAGGTGAATAGGCACAAGTGGCTCAGTCATTGGATTTCATACAAGAGAAACGGTGGGGCAGGAGATTGGGATCTTTCAGCAGCAGCACACTGTACTTGAAGATTTATGACATCTCCAATATTCACACTACACTGGCACTCTTGCCTCTAACAACAAGCACATTTGGAAATACCCTCCTGCCTTTACAGATATGACCCAAGTAATATTTCCCAAGCACTGTGAGTGTGTAATAATGAACAAATATAATTTCTGTGCTTTGTGGTATACAACTATAGATGTGTCTCTACCACCTTACATCAGGTCTTTCAAGTGGCTAGGGTCACTCTAGGTCACTGCAGTTAGTGTCATACAGCTGGCTACTTTCTAATTAGGTACAAGCCTATAAAGGCAGTTTACAGCATTTAAATTTTTCAGAAACATTGACAGGCATCAATAGCTGGCTGAGCTTTCTTCAGCAAGCTTGAAAACTCTTCCCATAACCTCCCCTGGAGTTAACTCCACCCTGGAAATCCATGAGAGAGAGAGAGGCTGTGGTTCTGAGGTCACCACAGCCTTTCTATACAGTACCAGCTGTTTTTCTGCATTCTCAGTAGCTTAGTGTAAGCAATCACGTTCCCTCTTCCCCATAAAGGAAACCAGAACACAGAGATGTGCAAATACACCACATGTACTTGTGTGTGGAAACACTCCTTTACCATCAACAGGCCACAGAGTTGCTCTGGTTAACAAACCTGTGTAGTGATAGTCTGCCAAAGGGTGGGCAGGCGACCGTACCGGCCTCTTCAGCAGAAGGTTGGTCAAAGCTCCCTAAGATAAACACAAATAAAATAATTAGCATCTGGGGTCTCCAAACCAAAGATCAGGCAATTGTTAATCACCTCTTTTCTGGCAAGCTAACTGAAAACTAGAGCCCAGTTTAGCATTTAGGGCAGGGAGTGTGACTCAACTTTAAAAACTACACTCTTGGTAACTTACCCAGCAGAAGCCCAACACATACACACAAAAATCACTTTTCTTTATTCTCTTCCCCAGCACAGGTCAATCCAATCTCACAAGCATCAGTGCTGGTGCACTGCAGGTGATACAAGCAGCCAGGCAGGTGTGGGATACTCCTGAGCACAGGGCTGATTTATGTCAGGTTAAGTCAATCACAGGACTATAAAAGGATGACAACTCTGTGCTGGATTCTGCACTCTTCTCTTTTGATATTACCTCCCAGGGGTGTCAAAGTGTATCATGCCTTACACTGTTGATATAAAATTAGCAGCACAGTAGTTTTATAGACATGCACAGAGAAGTCAAATGGATCTGCCAGAAATAAGAGAAGCAAGACACTGCACTTTATGCCTCAGCTTCAGCTCCAGCCTCTTATTTTTCCTTCTAAAATAGTCAATCTTCCCAGGGAGACAACACTTAAAGGTCATTTAGCAGCCTCAGCTCACTTGCCCTGGTAGACTGGCAGTCTGTTCATTAAAAAGCCAAACACATTAAAGTTTGAAATGTGCAAAACAGTGAATGTGGTACTGTATACATCAGGAGGAACCCACTTGAGGGACAGTAACATCTCAAGGGACACTATGCTCCAAGGCTCTCCTCTCAAAGGTTACCTGGCCTTCCTATGTTAGCCACATCAAGGTGAGAAGCTGGGTAGACTCACCAGAATGCTTCCTTTTGCTTCATGTAAGAAATGCAGCGCCAGCTCCTGGTTGGTTCCACCCCCAGGAAAAATGCTTGAACAGGCAGCAGCTAGCAGGTTTTCCACTATTTACACAGAGGTACCAAAAAATTCAAGGTAAGAAGATCAAAATGGAATTTCCTACAGGATTTGCATCATTAATTTGCTCTTTTGAAGCAGAGTTAGACATAAAGCAAAACTCTCAGAGAAGTTAAGATCCTTGCAAACCTATCTGGGTCAGATTTGGACACAAGAGCTCATTAGACTAAAGTCACACTGCATTACTTAGCATGCAGTACTCTACACATGGAGTTTCTTGCAAAACTCTTCCCTCCTGTAAGGTCTTCAACATCTCTATTCACCTCCTATTTCCTGAATTCCTCCTTATATTGTGGATTTCCATTTCAAAACACCCTTTATTCCCCCTCCCTTCATCAGAAAGACTTCTTCCATGCCTGCCTACTTCTTCACTTCAGGTTTTATACACGCCATAGCCCATGTGCACCAACAGCAGACAGCTCCCCAGACAGCTGCCGCAACTCTCCTGCTTCCTCATCCTAACTTCAGTCTACAACTTCATTTTTCAGAGCTACTAGGTCTGAAACACCCCTTGAAAACACAGAAGTTACGTGCACATGGCATTCACGTGGTAACAAGGAGGAAGCTTCACTGAGCAACAGGCCGCTCTCTCTCTACCTGACCAGTAACAAATGGTTCCACTTTATCTCAGTTAAAAACCCAATCCTACCAAACTCTCCCCTCCCCACACACAACCTAATAATTAAGTTTTACTCCTACAATTATTTTCAAGACCACTTGAACACAACACTGCTACAGTAGATATGTGGTTACCCCTACAACAGCTGTGACAGGTCAGAATCATCAACGTTGGAAAAGATGCCAAGATCCAAGCCCAACCATTAGCCCTACACTACCAAACCATCTCCAAAAGCACCTCGTGTACCTGTTTTTTAAACACCCCTGGGGACAGCAACTCTACAGCCCCATGGGGCAGCCTGTTCCAATGCTTCACCACTTCCGATGAAGAAATTTTTGTAATATGGAATCTGAACCTCCCCTGGTACAACCTGAGACCATTTCCTCTTGTCCTATTGCTAGTCACTAGGGAGAAGAGGCCAACCCCCACCTCACTACAACCTCCTCTCAGGTAGCTGTAGAGAGCAACAAGGTCTCCCCTCAGCCCCCTCTTCTCCAGGCTGAACAGCCCCAGCTCCCTCAGCCGCTCCTCATAAGACCTGCTTAGTCCTATTTACCAACCTTCCGCATTCTTACCATTCTCTTGGGTGACTTTGTTGGTTTCCAGGTCACCCCATGGCTGCCACACCAGCTCTGCTTTATGTTCATCAGCTGCTGCCAGAGATCTGTCTTGGAGTGATGGGATTTCTGCTTGAAAGCGAGTTCCTACGTTTATTCGCCTGCAGGAAAGGTAACAAGTAATGGTCAGGCCCCCTTCACAATATCCAGAAAGCCTCCACCTCTGCTGGAAGCACTAATTATGAACAGAAAGGCAGCAGGCTCTTGCAAAGAACATGAACAGCTTTCAGGTGATGCAGGTTTCATTATTAGCTATGACTCAGTATGGCGAGAGATTTTGCATCCATTACTGGTTTCCACTGTCTTATCAGCAAGAACTCCAAGAAAACCTCAAAGTTTGGTTTTGAGTGTTTTACAGGTATAAAAATCTACTGAAAGTATAACACTACATAGGTTTCCATTTTTCCTGCACCTGTCTTGATTATCTTAAGACAGAAACAGCACAATCCAGACCCAAAATAAAAAGCAAGAGATTCATTAATGCAAGGCTGAGAAAGCCTTACTAAAAAATGAAAGCCAAAACAGGTTGGTGAGTCCTCCTTTCAGCACACTGATGGACTGAAGAACGATGTCCATGTGGAGTCTTCTGCTCACTGTGATTAGTCTTCCTAATTGTTATAGAATAGAGTTTCACAGTGAAGGCAAGAGTAATGGATTCTGATCCACCCTAGGAGGTATGACTGACAGAAATTGTCACTTTGCTGTCAACAAGAAACAGATAAAAAGGCTGTTACTGCAATCAGAAGTTTGGAAGATTTTGTGTCCTGAGACGCAGATTCCTCTGGCCTTACCTGTGTGAGAGACAGAGAAAATCAGAAATGCTGGAAGAAAAGAATGTGGGCTTGAAGGCCTAGCAGAAGTTACTTTTTATCTTGAAATTGAACTTAGCATATGGCATCCCTAGGTTAGAAGAGCCCAAGAATGAGATCACATACTGCAACGTCTGAATAAAAAACAGAGTTGACCTGAGTAGCCTGGTCTCATTTGGCTTGCTCTGAGCAAGGGCTTGGACCAGATGACCTCTACAGGTGCACTCAAGCTACATTATTCCATGATTCCCTGACTGATGAAACCTAGATCTTAGTACAGCAAAACCTCTTCTTTTAAGCTCTGACAGCACTCCTGGGACACCCTGGTACGCAGCTGGGTGTGGTAACATCCAGAATCTGGGATGGCAATCCGCAGCTGACACCACAGCTATACTTGAGGGGGACTTTCGGATTTTGAAGTAACTGAACTCCAAAACCAGGACACAATCGTAGGAGTTGGAAGGGACCTCAAGAGATCATCAGGTCCAACCCCACACAAAGATCTGTGACATCAGCTGCCCATTGTATTACTTCACATACAGAAGAATTAAGCTTATCAGATTTTCTTCTCCAAATCTCTGCAACGAAGTAACCTTTTGAGAAGCACCAGCACAGGGCCTAGTAAAGTACAACCAATTAAGAACACAATATTGGGTAATCCCAAGTTACAGTCAACTTCTAACAAGAGTCAAGACTACAAATCAAATTAAACATTTTTTTCCCCTGTAAAACAGGAGTGCTACCAACAGCAAGAGACAGCTCCCTTCTGGCACCAGGAAATGAACTCACATTACTTAGTTGCTGTGGTTTGAAATTGCCAGCATTCACACTTGACTAAAATTGTGGCTAACAGTGATGAAAGCTTCAGCAATTTAAGACAACAGACATAACATCTAAAGATAACTGCACCACAGAGTCAAAGATCAAGGCCTGAAGGGAACCAGTAAGTATCTGTTCACAAAGAGGTTCCCCCCTGGACTGCTGCAAAATGAACCAAGACCAAAAAGATGAATTGAGCCATTTTTCCAAACAGATTTTTAAGACACCAAATATGCTTATTGCCATTTACGTGCTCAGCCTGGAAGAGATGTGCAAAGGTATCAAGAATAACCTGGGTTCATTCCTAACTCAGGACATCCTGCTGCCAAAAACCGTAGAAACTCAGCTCTGAACAGGAAGGCAGAATGGAAAAAGGGTGTGAAAAAATAAATTGACAGCAAATGTTCCAGTCGGTTTTTAAAATATGAGCCATTTTGGATGAAAAAGTAAAAGAAGCCTGGTATTAATTTGGGGAGGTCTTGAGTTAAATATCTCAAATGTTACAGGATACGCTGCAGAGTTAGAGCAGAGATTCCTGGCTGCAGAGTTAGCAATGCAGTGCCACGTGGGTGCCATGCACCTCCACAGTCAGCTTCTGCAAGAGTTCATTAACATAGGTTTAATCACAGATCGGAACTACCTTCAGTTCTACAGCACTGAACGTGAGCTGATCTCACTCCCACAGGGTTTGCATGGGCTGAGCAGAGACATTCGCTACTCTCTTTGCTCTGCTCAGCTTTAGCAAGGCTGGCACTAAGCCCGAGCTTGTAATTCCAGCTTCAGTATCTCCAGACCATGTTCCCTAGTTCTGCTGGGTCCACATGTGCCTGAGCTTTCCTGGCATACAGCCAGCTAAAGAGACTACCAAAGGCTTATTAGCTCAGGCCAGTGACACTGCCTGCCACTGGCTATAGTGCTTCCAGACTGAGCTAGCCCAGGAGGGAGCAAAGTCATGTTCACAGTTGCACTGCAGGTAACACACCCCACAGACAACCTGCAACCTGACCGTTCCACATGAGACCTAGCTCCATTCTTCCATATTACCTTTTGGCCTTCCTCTAAAGGAGTGTTATTTCCCCACTCTAAAACAAACATACAGCATGCAAAGAAGTGTTTGTATACGACAAAACAGGGCAGATTCACCTATAGCTAACTAATACTGTTTCAGCCCAGAGACAGACAAGCAGTAGCCTGAAGCACATAACATCACCAGAATTAAGGTGTGTTTGCCCCAACAGAGTTTATTGTATGGAGTATTTGTTTAATAAAGGCAATTTATGTTTTAAGTCACTAACAGAAATAGCTTTAATGTTTAGTTCTAGAGAGAGATCAACTTTCCAGGGAGCAGCATGAAGATTTAGGAAGAAGAAAAGCAGCACATTCACTACCGAGCTAAGAATCTCATTCCTGGGTACTTACGGTTCAATGCTGACCGGGGTGGCTTCCCCCACTACTGAGAGAACAGGAGGTGTAACTTCTGAACTATCTGCAAGATAAAGAAAAAACTGCTCAGATACCTCATCTTCCCACTTGAGCTTCAATTCCTCATACAGCTTGTAAGCCTGTCAGAACTACTTATCTCTCAAAAAAGGCACCCATACGCTAAAGGGGTTTAAGATGACCACGAACTTACCTTCCATCCTTACTACTTAGTAACAACTATTTACTGTCCCGTCAGTTGAAGACGATGGTCGCCTACTCTTCTATTCCTAAGATCGTCAGCAGGGGGTGTTGCAGATTGTGAATGCATCTTAACCTGCACACCCAGGTGGAAGCAACACAGCATTTCCTACATCCTAGCTCTCCCAGCTGCCATGAAGCAATCCCTGTTCCGCATAACCACATCTCCTCAAGTCACGATCTTCGTCCTATTATTCCACAGTTCCTAATGATACTGGGCTGCCCAGAGAAGGGGTGGATGCCCCATCCCTGAAGGTGTTCAAGGCCAGGTTGGATGAGGCCCTGAGCAACCTTGTGTAGATCCAGGCCTGGAGGTTGGTGGCCCTGCCTGTGGCAGGGAGGTTGGAACTGTGTGATCCTTGGTGTCCCTTCCAACCCAGACCATTCTATGATTCTATGATAAATAAGCCAAGAAAGAAAGAACCAAGTGGAACTTACTTGATCTAAGCAGAGTTCTGTGTGCACTTTTAGGAGTCATTGGAGGTGGAACCGAATGACCGCTTGAAGAGAGGATGGCATTGAAATACAGCCCAGATCCTTCTCTCACTGGACTTAGAATTGGTGGAGGAGTGTAAGGAGGTAGCTCAAAGTTCCTATCCGAAGGATGATCTGCCAGGCGGACAGGTGATCGTAAGTGGCTCTGATAGGGAGTAATGTTAGAATAAACAGGTGGTGCAATAAAGGTGCCAGCTTTTGGTGGTATGAAGAGTGGTTCAGGTCTTGGCCGCTGCTTTGGTTTCCGGGCAAAGCCCTCTGCTTCATCCTTTGGAACAGCATCTTCATGCTATTACCAAAAAAAAATTATTACATCCTTAATTTCATTTAAAAAAACTTGGGTCACTTGAAAAACTTCAGTGAGACAGTTATTAATAGCAGCTTGAAATCTGGATAGTGCAGTAAGAGGGTGTCTTAACAGTGAGGGAGGAAGAAAATGGTCACAGGAACTGTTAGGTAACCACACTAGCTCTGAGTGCTTATAAAATAGAACAACTACACATATGTCTGGACCAACCTTTGATTGGAAAGGTAATGACCACATGGTAGCTTTAAAAGAGAACATAAAAGCATAGCAGAACCCTGCTGTAGATATAGGGTGACAACAAGTAACAGAAGACAGTGTAAGAATATTGTCAAGCATTGAACTGCAGAGAAACCTCCTTAGATTGCCTGCCACTCCTCTGGTATATGAATATTCTATTGTACTTTGAATAGAAGACACAAGAAATACCACCAAAACAAAAAGCCCTGTCACACCGCAGAAGGGGAACACTCAAGTACTGACCTGCAGAATCTCAGCAAGTAAGACTAAATCTTCACTTCAGGCTTTATTCACATAGGTGCACTACTCACAGTTTATCACTACCTATGCACCTATGGAGAAGGCACTCTTTATCTGGGCTATTTATCCACCTGGTTTTATTCACTGTTTAGTAGTGAGGCACTTCTTGGCTTGCCCCAGCATTAGCTGTAGGTCATGAAAAGACCTACATGCTCAAAAAAATGGCAATATTACAGTGAAAAAATCCACAGTCCCCGGGCGACATCCATGCCAAGTTCAGGCCTTGAGATAAAGCTACTTTAGTAGCAAACCTTATGGATAAAGCCTACATAATTAAATCTAACAGATTTGGCTCATCTTTGGTTTCTTAGTTTATCCACACCTGATTTGAGGTTTCCATGTTAGTATTACGATTAGATCGCCTCCGTGTGACTATCACAGAAGGCTTGCGCTCACAAGGAGTACGATCATTTGTTTGGCCTCTCTGGAGCTTTCCATCCTCAGGCTTGTCCTTTCCAAGGCTCTGCAAGTCAATTTTTCTCACTGGCACAGACACAGGAATGATAAGAGGCACCAAGCTGTTATCCTCCCGGGCTCTTTTCGGCGTTGAAGCGTATTCCACCACACTTTTTGCAGCTGTAGATCCTGGAGCTGCTGTCAGCACACCCTTCTTCTCTTCTGAGGTATCCAGCTCCTGCAAAAGTAAAATACATTCCTTATAAGTTCTGAAGTACTTACATAATCAATCAGCCAATATCTCACTTTCAGGGTGTATCAAGCTTCTCAATACACTTTGCAAGCCAAAATGGATTTGGAAAAGCATTACTGGAAGAAAAACAATGCTTCACAAAAATGTTACCAACATTTCTTTGAATTACTTGGGGATTAATTGAAGTCTCAACTACTAGAATATTTGTCTACATCATTCTTCATATGGTTTGACATTTTATGTGGCAGATTAATTTATGCCCGGCCATCTAGCTTTCAACAAAGGTTCTTTGGTTTTAGCAATGATCAGAAGCTGCAGGTTATTTATTTCAAATATTAAACTTCACTTCAGGAAAGACTGAACCATGATAATCTTAATTAAATCTCTCATACAAAAAAATAGAGCTAGCTTTTTGCTGAGGGCTTTTTTTATTTATTTACACAACAGAAGCAACTTTCCTTCTTCTAACCAGAGCCTTTGAGGTTTGTTGTCGAATAGCCTTGAGCATGAAGGACTTCTGCTCAGCAGAATCCATAAGGCATAACTGCAAGCCAGCATTTTCTGCACTGCTATCACAGCTTCCATGTCTCTGCCTTCTTTTCCTTGTAGAAACCATAGAAAATTGAGCACCAAGGAAAAGGGAATGGAGGATGAGTTACTGGATAAACACATGGATAGCGTAACACCAAATGGCTTCAGGTACTGTCAGATAAGTGATTTCTAGTCCTTTAAATTACTATCCATATGTTCACTCTCAGTTCAAAAGCAGTTGCCAGCTCACTTAGAAGTCAAATGCTGGAGTACAACTTTCATAAACTTCTCCCTTCAGGGATGTAAAAGTCCTTCTTGAACTCTGAAGTGCAATCTAGAAGCTGTAGGAGATGCTCCTTTTGGTGTTTCAGAACTTCTAACTTAGAGCTCTGTTTGGAAAGCCTTTAGATACAAACTCAGAGCCACAATTTGGTGGGGAATCTACCTGAACAGCTCTGCTTGGTAGGTGGAGGCTAAGGCACATTACCTCTCAGGTATGACAAGAGGTCTCCAACCTGAACTTCAAAAACTTTTGCAAAGACTTACTGAAGTCCTCAAAAAGAATCTCTTGCATGTCATTGTGTACCTAATCCTAATTTAAAAGCTAGCATAAGCAGGTTCTGTCCTAAGGGTTTAGACACACCCCCACAGTTATTTCACTGTGGTCATTGATTGAGAAAGATAGCTTCACTGATGGGTGAGAATGTGCTGCAGTGGGCCCATGAAGAGTCACCCCACAATAGCTAGAAAGACACTAACTAGACTGAAGTCCCTCTCTCTGATACTGTATTGAGGGAAGCACAGATGTACTGTCAAGATGCATCAGTCAGAGCATGGAATTAGTGCTCTGGCCTCTCTCCACATGAGTGTCCTGGTGATTTTTTGCTGCTTTTAAGAGCAAACAGGTCCCCTCTGAGAGACCGAGCCTTCAGAAAAAAGCCAGGTGGCAGCCTTGAGCAAATCAATTCCATCAAGAAGATTTAGGACTGCCTCCTTCCAAGACACTTTAATACAGTGATGCTAAGCATGCATGAGAGATGGTTTATCTCCCAAGTGACCCTGCAGTTTAGAGTCACTAAACTGACTGCATCACATCACCTGACTGCCTCTTCACAGTGACTGGAGATACCTACCCTCTCCACTCAATGATGAAATACACAATCAGCATCAACGATGAAGTCACAATCAGCATCAACTGCCCCAGATTGTTCTGCAGGAGGAATTAAGGGGCTGAGCACCTCCTTTCACTCCAGGCTGGTGACATGCACCTTATTTTCCCAGGATACTATAAATTTTGGATTTGGAGGGCATTCATCATGCTGACAGATATGTCACTACAGACCACTACCTCCAGGTAGTAAGAGGCTCTAGTAAATGTTTGCAGCCTCCCTCTACTACTCCAAGACAGACAGACTAACAAGGATGCCTTTTAAACACCCAAACAGGTCATCTACTGGAAACAGATGTCTACTTCCAGTAGTCCTGCCCACACCTGAAGCAGCTGCTCACGTACAGCTTCACATACTGCAGTATGTGGGGCTCCAATAGATCAGGGAAATTTGTGCTGTTGTCATGTTATTACTGAAGTCTAGTGAAACACCTGGGATAGCTCTGGGGGTTGTCTTCTGGCAGTGAGAGCCACAGCAGACAGTTTTGCACCAGTTTAGAGCAGTACATTTACACCACATTCCTTACAGTACCGCAAAGGAAACTCTTGATTTGCATCAGATGATTTTCCCCCCTCCCTGTTCCCAGTGCAAATGATCTGGGTACCCCCAGAGAAGAATGGCAACCAAACAAGCAATGGCAATACGAGCATGTGAACAAGAACCAATTCTGACCAATCTACAAACCTCAGATACTTCCTGTGTGCTACACAGATCTCTGACATGAACTAATTTCCTGACTGCAAGGAGGAAACTCTGGCAGCTAGTCACACAAAAGATGTCACATTTCTTTGGCTGTATGATTGGTTAGCCATGCTCCTTTTATTTTCAAGGCTGGGAGGTAACCAGCAAAGGTGTCTCTTCCTTGAAGATAAAGGGAGAGATGACCCCTTAAAGAGGAAGGAGGAGACCTGAACAGTAGAAAAGACGGAGAGACAGCATCAGCTAGAAATTTAATATGAGTCATTGAAATAATTTTAAAGTTGCTCTGGTCCTCATAAGAGCTCTTCTGGTCATAAAAGATCACATATTTTTAAGGCTTACTAAGAGGGAACATGACTGATTTTGGAATTAAGCTGCTGGTTTCAGATCCCTATATAGTTTCTCAACTGTTTGATCATGCTCAGAGGTAAGCGGAAAGGAGTCACTGAGCAAGGGACAGGACCTTCATTTGAGGAACTGCAAGGGGACTTTCAACTGCCTCAGCATCTCTGCTGCAGAATTTGGGGCAGGAGGGCTGCTGGGTAACTCCATCCAGCAAGTGCAACTTGTTGCACTTCCATTTAGACTCTTGCGTAAATACTGAGGGATGAGCTACTGACCTGGAGTCCTGCAAGGCACCCAGAGACACCCACCAGCCATTCTGGCATTGATTCTGTCTTTCCTTTAAGTGTTCTGGGTTTTTTTAGAATTTAGAATTCACAGACAACACCTAATTGTGACAGATGGAAGAACTGTTCCAAGGCCACTGCTGTGACCAGGCAAGGAAACACACCAGCCTTTTAGAAACATCTGGCTGTACAGTGCTTTCTACCATCATTCTGCATCATTCTCACCGCAGCCAAACTGAAGCTTGTCCATGAAGGTGAGTCCAGAACTGCAATTCCACAAATAAAACTTTTTCTTTTGTATGTGGCAGCTGGTGCCCTGCCCTGTACCAGGGAAAAGAGGCCAGATAACAAAAACCTGTCTCCCATACTAGAATCTTTAAATCCAGACACCACTAAGATGACCACTTCAGATCTGAGAAAAAAATTTTGCACATAAAAAACCAAATTACACTTCCTATTTGCATACAAATTTTATAGGTGAAATGAAGACACGAAAATAAGAGTTAAAGATCACGGAATCACAGAAACACAGGGGTTGGAAGGGACCTCCAGAGATCATCGGGTCCAACCCCCCTGCCAAAGCAGGGTCCCTAGGACAGGTCACACAGGGAGGTGTCCAGACGAAGCTGGAATCTCTCCAGAGAAGGAGACTCCACACCCCCTGGGCAGCCTGTCCCAGGGCTCCCTCACCCTCACTGGGAAAAAGTTCTTCCCCATGTTGGTGCAGAACTTCCTGTGCTCCAACTTGAGGCCATCGCCCCTTGTCCTGTCCCCACAGACACTGAAAAGGGGCTGGCCATTTCCCCCTGTGTCCCACACTTCAGATATTGATAACCATTAATCAGATCCCCTCTCAGTCATCTTTTCTCCAGGCTGAACAGCCCCAGCTCACTCAGCCTTTCCTCGTAGGGGAGATGCTCCAGGCCCTTAATCACCTTCATAGCCTCCTCTGGACTCTCTCCAGGAGATCCCTGTCCTTTTTATCCCAGGGAGCCCAGGACTGGACACAATACTCCAGGTGGGACCTGACCAGGGCAGAGTAGAGGGGGAGGCAGCAATAAGCTTGCACCATCTGAAAAAGCCAGGCACAGTATGATGGGCAGCTCTGGTGCAAAGCATCAGTTGCGACACTGTGTGTAAACAGACGCTGCTGTCCAAAGTAACAACTCACATTAGCTACAGACACCTGCACTGGAATGTTCAAACAAGTGGTTCAAATTATAAATGTATCTTCCTTCATCAATACTTTAATCCTATGGCCACCTTACATGCTTTTCACAACCTACACTAGAGAAGGCTGCTAGGTTGTTTACAGCAGAAAGGCATTGATAAAAGAAGCAGACCACTCTCCTCCAGTAAACAGAGGGGTTTTTCCTCCTTTACATGATACCCAACCCCCCAAAGATGCAAAATCCATCAGACCTCAGGTAAGAATCTTAACATCTTTAAAAACCTCATCCTGAAAGCCTAAAAAAAAAAATCTAATCATGAAAGAGTTCTGCTAGTGCCATCACGGAAACAAACAAGCTGCTTGCATAACTGCCAAGAACAAAAGAGCATCTGTCAAAACACTTCTCCATTTGGTCTTTACATTATGAATCGAGCTGCAAGCAGACATGTCTTCAGTCAACTCCTTGCTTCACCTCTCAGGGGATTTTCTTAGATGCTCTGATAGCTTTTTCTTGACACCGTGTTGGGGATCAGACTGCAGTATGAACTGCAGACCCTCCTGGAATATAAACATACAGCAGCTGGGAGAGCACAAGCAAATAGCTCACACTGCTACTGGTTTGCTATCAAATCTGCTCATTCAACTGGAGTTAGAGCAAAAAGGATTGAAGGCAGCATCACCAGTCACCGGTTGCTGTCTGCTGTGCAAAGGATGGAACAGGCTATGGACATCTTCCTCACTGTTTATTAGTTCATCTCTTTCACTCAAATACCACATCCCTCTAAGGAAGAGATTGGAAAAATCACTAGAGCCAGACTAGGAAAAAACTGATGATGAGAACGAGAGGGAACAAAATTCCCTTCCCTTTGTTGCCTGACTGGGCAGCAGCTCAAATAGCAAAACCGTACATGACAGTGCAGTACAGTGGTATTTCATCAGCCTCTGGCAACAACGCTTCCAAAGAAAAGCCTATCTTTACTTCTCACAAGAGGTGCTCAATCAAAGGTCAGTCAGTCCACAACTGAAAGATAACCTCCCCAAAACCCTCAAAAACACCCCCAAACCCAGCTCCAAAGTCCCACCACTTGCTTCCTCTAGGCTAGGTAATTTTGAAACCCATCATCTTGCCATATGGAATACCTACTGCATGGTTTAGAGTGATGTGAGACCAAAAGGACAAGAGTAGTCAGCTACCTAATTGGTGAACATTATTTCTCCCTCATCAAGCCCCACAAAAAGTCTACAGGCAGACTTTGTCCTCAGGGTACGGATCTCTCAACACCTGCTGCAGGCCATCGCCAGTAACAGGATACTGCATCAGCCAGACCTTTGCTATGCCTGGTGCAAGTTCTTCACATGAGGCTTCCTCAGGCTTTGAGTATTTGGGAAACACTGAACATGTAAAACTTCCTTACCTCATTTTCAGAGAGCACAATTTAGAAACACTTGAACTGCTAAAACTGCAGTTAAGCAGGAAGAGAATGTTAGATTGGTAAAAAGACACCAGGTGAACTGCTTATACTCCTCTCTAAATTCCTGATTGGATTGAGGCCTAGGCTGACAACATCCACATTTTAAAGCCCTGGGCTAAAACCATATTCAGCATTAGTAAAACAAAACTGCCCTTAGGTGTTTTCACTGCAGTAGATCTCTCTGTTCTCCTGCATTACAGCAGCTGAAATTACATGGTACCGCTCCAGAGCGGCCTTTGCTGTACACCACTTCTTGCATCAATGCACCATCCTATCCTGCACGTGTACATAAATTCATTTCACTTCTATTTTGTAGTCTAAAGTGTGCTCTGTTGGTTAGGATGCATGCCTTACCTTCACATTCTGAAGAGAAGCCAGCTCAACAGCTTTCTGGGCCAAAGTTAACAAGTTGGCTTCTTGAGAAACACGCCGTCTCCGTCGCGTGCTCTGGATGACACCACCTCTGACACCCTGGAAATCATTAGTTCTCTGAGTGTTTTCTTCAGCCTCTGCTGCCTGTTTCTCCCCATCTCTGCCATTCTGGGCTGTGGCTTGCCTGTCTGTTTCCATCTGGCACAGCTCACTATTGACCAGGGCATCCTTCTGCCCTAGATCCATTCTCTTGGGGTGCGAGTAGTTACTTTTGTTGTGGGCCAGTGATTCGGGTGGCTGCTGTAAGGGGACTTCTTGCTGCTGTGATTGCCAGTGGTGCAAAAATAAATTGCTGGGTTGTTCTTCTGCCTGCTTGGAAGCCAAGGCTTCTCCTGTGGATGTCAGCAGGGCACCTTCTTTGGAGAGTCTCCGTGATCGCCTTGGAAAGGGAATTTGGGTCTGAGGTAGCACAGTCTGTTGATTCTGCTCTGTCAGAGCCTTGAACAGTTCCTGGTTCCGCTCTGTTTGCTGGAACTGGTGTGCCATCATGTGATGCTGAGGTGCTGCAGCCGCCACATGAGGCTGCCCTATGGAAGTAGTTTGCTGCAGGCTGAAGGCTTGTGTGGCAGCCTGCTGCTGCTGCTGTTGAGGATAGAAGTTTTCAAACAGTTGTAGCTGGGGAAGAGCTTGCTGTTTTTGTTGAGCAGTAAATGCTGGACTGGAAGAAGCTGGGGCTTCTTGAAAGACGTGTAACAATTCAGGAAGACCCTGTTTTTGGCCTTGGTGACCAAATGCAAGTTGGAAAGGCTGCAATGGCAGGCTTTGATTCTGTTGCTGCTGTTTCTGCATCTGATGAAAAGAATTCATTTGAGCTTGCTGTCTCACCAGGGCTTGCTGTTCCAGCTGAGCCTTCTGGGACATCATCTGCTGGACAGCATCTCCATACAAGTCCAGCTGTGACACAAACACTCCTTTCTCTTGATTTCTTTTAAGGGCTTCCGGGTGGCCATAGAAGCCTGGAGCACCAGCATTGGAGTGAGGTCCTTTTGGGTTGCCCCCAAAAACCATACTATGGTTCCACATTGAAGGTGGAGACTGCCAGTGGCTGTCACTCCTCTCTGGCAACCGGTTTGCCATTAGGGAATTCTGCCATTTGACAGCTGTTACCGTCTGGGACATCATCATCGGTTCTCCCCTATCTTGACTATAAACAGAGTTCATCAAAGCAACATTGTTGGGGGGACTTGTTAATCCTCCTGTGTGAGAAATCTCCATAGTTTGGGAGACTGGAATATTCCCTCCGTGACCATAGTACTGTCCTTCCTTAAGCTGCTGCTGTGATTCTTTTGGTGACACAGCTATTTCTTGCTCATTAAAATAGGCAATTCGTTTCCCAGTCCTTTTGCTTGAAGACTTTTGCTGAGCCTGAAGATTCATGGTTCAGTCTATTCTCCTGGCTGCACACACTGTTTTTACAATCCACCCATCCCTGAGGTTGGGGGAGGAAAGGCACCTAAGTCTCTCTTTTCCATTCAGTTTTAGTAATAAAGGGCAGGAAAGAAGTCCAGATGAAAGTGCCTCCACTTCCTTTTTCTTCGCGTGCTGCTTCTCCTGCTGCTTTTCACTCTTATCCTTTGTGGTTCAGAGGTCAGTAGGGTCCACTCAGTTACAGGTCCTGAAATAGAGAAGCAATTGCCATGAATCATCAACAGACATAACTGACACACAAACCCTTATGTGATAACCAAGTGTGTGTCTGTCCCGTTTCCCACAGAACCTAAAACCAGGATAATATGTGTAGAGAAATAATAGATCTGACCTGCTGGAAGAAGGCAAAACAAAACATCTCTGTAAAACTAAGTTATCACACTGTATTTGCATGACACAGCTCCCAATTGCACGCAGACTTCTGACTAATCACTCAAGCTCATCCTGAAGGTTTTTCTCTTTGACTCCCTCTCATCTGGGCAATTACTGCTGTCTTCCTGTAGCCAGAATAATCTGGTTTTAATCTGAACTCAAAAACACAAATCAAAAAAAACCCTCCTGACTCACCAAAAGACAAACAACACGTCAGACCACATTTCCCAGAGACATATAAAACACACGTACGCGAAGGCTGCAGCCAAGCTCACAGCACAGGGCTCAATGCAGTGGTTTGAAGGCAAGGATTTAGGCAGCAGCCCATCACACACCCCCAATCAGTTCTTTCCAATTAAGAACTGCCCACCAAGAACTGAAGCCAGGGCCTGCTCAACCTGCTGCCCTCACAGATACTTTCTTCAGCAGCTGGAAGCAACTGCTCCTGCTCAGGTCACACTCATGGAACAGTGCTCCAGGCCGACTGTTATGGCTGCTCCCAGACACCAGCAAGTATCTGACAGTGTAAAGCTGCAAACATAACATGAGCAAGCCTTTCCAGAACATACAATCCAAGACAATTCTACCTTCCTTTTCCACAGAAGAAACCTATCCATAAACTTTGGCTTTAAAAAAGCCTGGTTTGCAGGATTAGGGTCTAACATGTTAACACATACACTGGTATTTCTATTAGGATACCTAAAAACTTTAAAGAAATTTAGTTTTAAATTTAATTAAATTCTTAAACTATGACTAATAGAAGTTAAGTGTGCCTAACACTATCTCTTTTCAATATGCACTCTATTCAAACCACAGTGCCAATGTATTTCAGAAAGATTTTAATAAGCTATTAAAAACCTGCTCTTACTGCATCCCTTCTGATATAAAATCAAGTTTCTCCTGCGTGGAGCAGGGAAGATTAACACACACACACCCCTGCCCTCTAATGAAACCCACAATCCACACAGCTCTATATAAATTGGAAAACAATGGAAGCATCAAGCAGGCTGCAGTCCTGTAACCTGAGTTTCCTCTGAACAGACAGAGCTACAGGGGAGATGTTATTACTGGGGTGGGGTTGGGAGCACCATGAGGAGAAAGAGACAAAGAGTTTAAATGAACTTACGCAACTTCCAGCTCAGAGGCCAAGCTTGGCTTCAATGCCACTGGAACCATGGGCCTGTGTTTCAGAGTGAAGTGACTCACTTCCTCAGACTGTTACATGGCTGTTCCCCCCCCCCACGCTCCCTCCCCCTTCATCCTGGCTACAAACCATGGACCTCTGCCACCCTGTATCTGGGAGCCAGGGCGTTCCTCCCTCCTCTAAGCACCACGTCTCAGCTCATTTTCCAGTTCTCTTTCAACAGGACAAAAATAACTCTAGGAGAAATTATGGACACGTGAGATGGAAAATTCTCTCTAAACTAGCACACAAACAAGGGTTTCATAAAGTTACATTTTTCCTATTTTAAAACTTCATTAGGAGAGGAAAAAAACATCCTACAGCAGGAAACTGATCTCTGGTAGCAAAAATGTAGAGGTGGAAAGGTTGCTATGTGCCTCTCTTTCTCTCTCTCCTTGCTTTTTGCAGCGCTGCTCCAAACATTAACAGAGACAACAGCTAAACCACAACACCTGAGGCAATACTACTAACAGCGGTTGCTGGCACAGTCTTACTTTCTGGAATCATCACAAGCTATTTTTCTCTCCAAACTAGATAACCTTGTAACAGCTTTCCTTCCTCTGATGTTTCTGCATCAGGAAGGAAAAAAAATCAAACCCAAAACACAAGCAGCTGATGCTGTTCTTAATAGTGGAGGCTGTGATTTGCAACTCCTACACACGCAAGTGTCCAGAAGGCCTTTAGAAAGAGAGCTCTGATGTTAGTGAGAAAGCATTGCCTTAGCACAAGTCTCCAAACCTCCACTGGAGGAGACGTTGGCTCTTTTTGCCATTACTAGGTAAGAAGTCACCAGTGTTGCAAAGCTGGAACTCAGACTTGTTTAGAACCACACCTATCTAGGAAAGATGTATCAAAAGTATTAACATGCAAACTTTAGCAAAAAAGAAAGCGGTTTCAGAGATAACCTAAAAGAGGGAAAGGAGTATGTACTTCTGTGTTCCATAAAGGGAGTCCCAGAAAATATTACATATGTCTTGGGGAAGTTACCTTGTCACTTAGGACTGCAGTGATTGAAGAACAATTGCAGCTCAAGTCACAACAACACAAAAACCAGGATAGTAAAAGTTACATTATCAGGGAGGAAAGATTTCAGATGCTTTGAGCAAAACACACTTACTGAAGGTCTCAGGCCTCCCAATCACATGCTATAAATAAATCTTAAGAGATCACCAAGAAAAAAATAAGAAACAATAAAGGAGGATTTGGTACATCTGGTATTATGTGGCTAAAAGAAAGTTTCCAAAGTTAGCTTCGTAAAATTTCTTTCTATATAGAAAAAAAAAATGCTGAAAGCTATCTTGTATGTCATCCTAGTAATAACAGTCCATAATTTAAGCTGAAGTGATAGATGTTCAAGCTGCAGCATGACTGAGCTCCAGGAAAGCTCACGCTTGGCAGCGTCATTGGCTGAGCACTGCTGGCTCTATGACTAAGCAGGCTTCCCTCCCTGAGGTTGAGGGATGAGCTCACATTATCATCATCCTAGCCAATTACCAGCTTTGGGTGGGATTTTTTTTTGTTCTCTTTTACTTTAATTTCAGCACAAGAGTCAGCCTGCAGTAGCACAGTAAAACAGCAACACACTTCCAGGCTTGGGAGTGCTTTGGAGCAGCGTGCCCCTGGCCATTTCTTACTTTGGAATAAAGCACAGGGCAGTTCTGGAACCCTAAATCCCAGAAGATACTGGGTCTCGACTTGAAATAATACTGAAGCATTATGAAAAAAGCAGAACCTGTGCATCAGTATATTTTGTTTTAAAAACACTAAGATTTGGCATGCAAGATCATCAGTTATTTTCACTTCCAGAAACTTCTGGCATGCAAGAACATCTCTCAACCTTTCTTCAGATGAATATGAATTGTATGTCACCTTTAAGACTGTAAATATCTTCAGATTTCTAAAGAATTTCTTATGTTGCAAGGTGTTCTCCTCTAGACCTAAGAAGAACGTCAAATTAGATACATATATACTGCATAATTGCCCACTGGGTGTTTCCTGGAATGATAAAAAAAACCCTAAACCAGCAAAGTAACCCATGGCACCTTAGTGAGAGGAGTTAGGGTTAGCATTTTTAGCTAAAACCTCTGGTGTATCTGCACTGGAGTGTTAAACACACACATACAGAAGACCACGTGGGCTACACATAGGCAAAGTCTCCTGAAGAACTTAGATATTTAACAGGACTATGGAGGAGTCTCTTCCTGCATCCGGGGCCCTGTCCTCAAAAGGAGTCCTTTCAAAGCAGAGATGCATGAGGAGTGCAGTGCACAGGCACTAGGTGCCACCCCACCAGGCTGGTTACAGCCCTCAGCATCCATTAGCAGATTCTACTCAACCCAAAGTAGGTTCACAGGAATTGTTTCGATGTCCCTATCTGTCCCAACAATCTTGTCCCAGTTAAACCGTTAGCCTGGAGAGCTTGCTACAAAACCTTTCTTTTTTTTTAATTAAAATTAAAAGGTTATTTGATTTAGTAGACAAGTTACAAACACTCCATCACAACCACTTAATATAAAATAGCTTTATCTTCCTTTAAAACGTTTTCCTTGTATATTTAATAACCACCCACCACTATTCCTTTTCTTTAAATACTCTTTACTAAGTATGCAGATATTTGTACAGTTTCCCATAGCAAGTTCAGGACCTCACACACTGTAGCAACTTTAAATTCTACTCTTCAGCCCACCTGCCGAGGGCTGTGCTGTTCTGTGCTTTGCTCGGCTCTCTCACTACACCATCTATATTTGGCATGAGAAGCAAGTTTAAATTTTGAACATTCCTAATCTCCTTTGAGATCATTTGCACATGATTCTCTCTGACGGAATGCTGCAGAAATGACCCAGGGAAGACTGGCTTCTCAAACCCTGGCAAAGTTAAGGATGCAGAAAGTAAGTGGTCACAGACCATCTTTTTCATCACTTTATTTTTTAATATATGAAGAAAACTAAAATAGAAGTATTAAAGTGTCCTTGGGTCCTAGCTAATGCACATTCTCAGCCTTTCAAGCAACAATGCTGTCAAAATTCCTTACAGGAAATCTGTCAAATTAGAGTGATAAGAATCATTTCTCACCAAATCCTCCTGCTGCCAGTGACTCAAACTACTTTTAATGATGACAAACAGATTCCAGGAACAATTTTTACATTCAAGTCAAATGCAGTGAGCTACTTGGTGTCCTTCCAAGACAGGGCAACTGAGCCTTCTTCTCCAATTTGCTCACTATTCTGATCAAATCCCACATTTATGAAACAGGTAGAAAATCATGGCAGGCATTTTACTAACAAGAAACAAAACCAGAGGAACTAAATCACTTCTAAGATCACATAAAGCAAGTCAAAATTCAAGAAGAGAGTATAGGGTTCTAGCTATCGGTTCCCCTCCAATCCTGCAGGAAAACATGGGTCTAAATCTACATGCAAAAGTAAAATTGGGTGTGCTATTGACACGTGTGCAGAAAGGGCAAAGAAAATGGCATTCCTCCAGTGCAATAGCAGGACAGAGGTAGTTCAACAAGGTACATATTGTTTCTGGTTTTGGTGGTTTGTGGGGTTTTTTTAAACCACTAGAGACTCACAGGGCATCACAAACAATGAACTTATTCCAGCTAACAGAAATTTCACCCCTGGGAAACCACCACCACCCACCACCTTTGCAAGAGTCTTGAGTAAGACTAGGGGAGCAATGAGAGCATGGGATAGTTTTTCTGCTAGGTAGAAGCTCTGCAAAGCTTAGTGCACAGCTCATCCGTATCCTATGCTTACCCTGCTGTATATGAGAACAGCTCCCATCTCGCCTTCACAAGCATCTTCTGCACACTCAGTTTGCCCCACTTTCTTCCAGCTAGCTACACTTAAATTCCTGCCGATTGTTTGCAACCTCCCACTCACCACCTTCAGGCACCTTGAACGGGAAGGATAACAGCACAGCTTTCCTACACATCACCAAGGGAAGGAACAAGGAAAAACAGAAAAACAGACCATCTTTGTATAGTTCTATACAGCAAAGCACAGCAATTTATCTTCTGAAGAAAGGGAAAGCCCACAGCAACTGAGACACGCAACATTGTTGAAGCAAGCAAAACATGTAACGGAGGATGCTGGTATTGCATCCCTATCACCTTATCCCAGATATCTAGGTAACAGATATCCCAGATATGTAGATAACCTGTCTAGAGAGCTTGCCTCTACAGCAAAGGGTTTGTTTTACAGGAGCCTAGCCCCACAGAAGAGCAGCAACAGAAGTCCAAAATGAAGAACCAAACCAAACAACTGCAGAGCCTCCAGTTTAAAAGCAGCCTACTACAAAAGAATGTGAGTAGGTGACAATCATCCCCGTTCCCCGCACACCCTCCCCCCACCCCCCCTTTCGCCAAAACGTCCAAGTAAGAAGCTAATCTAGTGATCTGTCCCGGATGAATCGATAAAGCCTATGAAATGGGGAAGTCTTGTCTGGTAACGCTGCATAGCAAAAAGTACAATTACACCCCACAATAGGGACAAAGAGATCAAAGGGAAGCTGCTTCACAGACAAAAGGGAAAACAGCATCCAGGAAGCTTGACAACTTCCACTGCTGCCTGAAGGTGCCTGCCTGAGGCTAGCAAGCGCATACCTAAAGGAGGAGTGAGTACACATGGGAGATGCTTTAGGCCTACCCACATTTTTGTGTGATTGGCCCATTTCTATTGCAGAGAAAGGCTGAAGCGGTGACTGACTGCAAGGGTGCCTCTGCCTTGAGGACAACATGGTTAAAATTACTTCATTGCCACTTTCACTTTCCCATTTTCAGAGGCTGGGAACCGACAGAGCTGTACTAAAGCACCAGAGATTCAGAAATGAAATCCCTCAGCTGTGTGACATTGTGGAAAATGCTGAATTGTTGCTTTTGCAGATTGAAATTTTGTATTGTATATTTTTCTGACTTGGGAATTAAGGTTGCCTCATTAGGAATTCTTTATAAAGCATATTGTTGCTAAAAGATAATCCTGGAAAGAGTTAAAACCGTGACTGAGGCCACGGGTTGGAACTCAAAAGAAATGTGGCTCAATACTGACAGACGGTGTGGAGTCTTGATGCCATCTAAACAAAAGCCTGTATGAGCTTTTAAATTCCTTCAACCCTAGGCCCATGACAGTTACCGGGAAAGTTAAGATAAAATCAAGTACCTGCCAGTAAGCGATTATCCCAGACAAAAGAGATGTTTAAGTGTTAAAAGCTCATACATACTGATTTTTCTCACTAAAGGGAAGCAGGAATTTGCCGGACGTGCAATATGTATTCCATTATGTCATAAATGGGGTACTTTGGTTGAGCCAGTAAACTTTTGAAATTGTTAATCTCTAGTTAAACGGTGGGAGGGATTTCGGACTGGAAAATGGTATAAAAATGCTACGTATTTTGACCAAAAGGGTGCCTACTTTTGGGTTACCCGCTCTTGCAAGAACGTATAATAAATTAATTACTGCTTCACTAACGTGTCTACCTCGAGTCCTTTTTAGGACCCTTTTGCATTTCTAACAACATGAAGCAGAGAAGACAATGGTCAGACTATGTCCCAGCAAAACCAGGCAGCTTGCATTGCACCACCAGATGTGGCTAACTGCCACAGCCTAGAGCATTCCTGACATTCAGCATCAGGTTAATTACCTACAGCAAGCAAAACAACACAAAATGTAGAATTACCATATTGTTTGGAAGAAATACACATACCCAGGAAGAAAATATTAGCTACCTCACGAACTAATCAAACCAAGGACAAATACAAATCCTACATTAGTAAAATATCTGGTCTGTTACAGTATAGGATGTAATTAAGGAGAGACGGTGAAAATACTTTCTCATAGGTGCTATTTAATTATGCAGCTTTCTTTTCTGTTCAAATGGTCTTAAAATTCATCTAAGCATGCATGCTGATTCTATTTTGACCTACTATTCACATCCACGGACATGATTTTATTTACTGCCTATCTACCACTATTTTCCACGTTCCACATAAACACACAGATGCATTCTAGTACACAGGACATTACAGAGAAAGATTTTTTGGCTTTGAATGATAGGGTCTGAGGCACCACAGATGCTGCTCAAAAGGAAATTTTGAGATAACAGGCCTGAGAGGGCAGTTGTACACTTTCAAGGAAAACTCAAAGAATAACCTGTATTTTAGGTTGGCTTCTGTTAGAAATGCAAAAAGGGTCCTAAAAAGGACTCGAGGTAGACACGTTAGTGAAGCAGTAATTAATTTATTATACGTTCTTGCAAGAGCGGGTGACCCAAAAGTAGGCACCCTTTTGGTCAAAATACGTAGCATTTTTATACCATTTTCCAGTCCGAAATCCCTCCCACCGTTTAACTAGAGATTAACAATTTCAAAAGTTTACTGGCTCAACCAAAGTACCCCATTTATGACATAATGGAATACATATTGCACGGCTGGCAAATTCCTGCTCCCCTTAGTGAGAAAAGTTAGTATGTATGAGAGCCTTTAACACTTAAACATCTCTTTTGTCTGGGATAATCGCTTACTGGCAGGTACTTGATTTTATCTTAACTTTCCCGGCAACTGTCTTGGGCCTAGGGTTGAAGGAATTCAAAAGCTCATACAGGCTTTTGTTTAGATGGCATCAAGACTCCACACCGTCTGTCAGTTTTGAGCCACATTTCTTTTGAGTTCCAACCCGTGGCGCCTCAGTCACGGTTTTAACTCTTTCTTTTAGCAACAGTATGCTTTATACAATACAAAATTTCAATCTGCAAAAGCAACAATTCAGCATTTTCCACAGCTTCCTCAATTCAAGCTGTAAACTCAGTACAAGTACTGGAGGGTCACCTTCCAAAACCCACCTAGGATCCTCCACATAATTTTGTTTTAAAAGAATGATAAAGACACACAAAGTGGTTACAAAGAAAACACCCATTAAGAGCTGATTAGTCTGGTCCTTAAACATATGAGCCCAGTAAAACCCCGCTTACACAAACAGCTCCATCAGAATAAAATCAGCATGGAGGAAGACGAAAAACTATTAAAGAGACAGACTGGAATTTGAAAGCTGAGCAGATTATTAAACAAGCAACAAAAGATGGAAAGAAGAAACCATCCCGAGTTATTTTTAGAAGAACTGACAATGCTGTTTCTACCACCTATTGAAACAGTACTACAGCAAATACAAGTTAGATCAATTTAATTTATCCTGAAGTAAAATTATTTCAGTGGTATTCCCAAAACACATTGACATTTTTCCCAAACCTCATCACACAAGAACAAGAGTCATGATTTGCACCAGATTCAGCTTTCACCTTGCCCAGCAACAACACACTGTTCTTAAGAGACACAGCTATGTAAACCAGACTTCTGCAAACAAATATGCAGGAAAGCCCATCTTTATAAATGGCTTGGCAACACAGTCCAGGCTTACCCTTTAAAAAAATAGGTATATGGTAGGTTTCTTAAATTAGTTAATGTTTATCAACTGCACTGAAGTTAGGAATATTAGTCACTATAATCTGTCATCATGATAAACACCATGATCTGAAGATGCTTGGGCAGCCTCAGAGTTCAGAAAGAGCACACAGCAATTAAAAAGTCGGAAAAGCTGCTTTTGGGCTTGGTAAAATTACAAGGAGATACTGCTCTTTCCCACTGGAAATGGGTTAACAGTTCTAATTGTAAGCACTTAAGTAGCTATTTTAAGCCTTTCTGTTTGGAGCTGTCAGAAAGGGCAGTTGCTACCAACAGAGACACCAATACTCCAACATGCAGGCCATCGCAGCAGGCTCTACAGTCAGAATGGCAAAGAGCAGGCCAAAAGCTTCCCCCGCCCTCGCACTCACATAGCTGACATAACCACACCGCGTCCTTCGTTCCGAATGCCTCTCCTGCCACAGACACACCAGCTGCGGGATTGCATGGATACACCCCAGAGACAGGCCAAGCCTCTCTGCACTTTAGCCCTGAGAAGAAAATACAACCTGAAGGCGTTAATCTGCAGCAGGAAAGACTGCTGCAGGCGCAGTTGTTTCCATCTTGTTGTTTCTAGCTCTCCATCACAAAGCCAGACACACACAAATGTCCAGTGCGTGGAATACCACAGGCTGAGCACTTCAGAGATTCCTTCCAGGCTTTTCAAGAGGTAAGGGTCACAAATAAGGGAAAAGAAAGTGGAAAGTTCACAGAGATGATGTTACTTTCCATTCCCAGAGGTTTCTTCATGAGACATATAAGCGCACTCAATACCTAGGCCGTACTCTCAGCAGACACACTCCTGACGCCATCAAGCAGACAGGATCACTTGCCCAAGTCTGGCTGGAGAATACCTGAGGCTAAAAGCACAGGCAGAGCCTCTGAGGATCTAGGATCAATTCCAGGTCTGCTATAGAAATGCATGTTAAGCAAACCAGTTCATAAAATGAGAAAAATACCCTAAACTCAGTACACTGATATTCATGAAGTATTTTGAGGTGATAAAAATTGCATTCTCTTTACCGGTACTCACGTACAGGCTAGATGAGGATTCTTCTGCAGAGAGCTTAAAAGTCTAATTTGAGACATGATGATGCAACAAGGCAGCAATAAGCAAAGAGTGAGTGAGCCAAAAAAATGAAGGAAAAAGGTCACATAAATAACAACACGGTTGTTCTTTTGTCATATGGCTGCCTCTGCCTCACTCAGCCCAGAAATCTCTGGTTGTTTTTCAGCAGTTATCTAAGCTGAAGCAATGCTGATCTCAGTTTCCCCACATCTCCACACTTGCAGCCAGGCTGATGCCAGTATTGCCTGAGCTAATCTATTATAGAACTACTGTAGTAGTCAGCCATTGTGACAGCACTGGCAGGACTTTAGTTCCAAGTACTAAATTTAGGTCTTTGAAGTAGTCTTGTGGTCACTGTTGAATATAAAAAGGTCTCTGTATTGTGCTGGTCTGTTACAAGGAAACAACAAGCTCTTGGACACGAACTCGGCTGTCAGGCATTACAACCACCCAGGTAGGTAAATGAACACTAGTTAATCCTGGGGGGTAGACACACTGAAAGGCATGGGCAAGCATGATCATGACATGGAAGCCAGCAAGGTTTAAAGCCAGGAGCCCAGAGAGTACTCAGATTTCTTAATCTTTAATTAAACAAACAGAACACTCTCCAAGCTCCTGGATTCAGAGCTCCCTGTCAGTTACCTGCCAGACAACTGTCCAATCTCCTCCTTTTAGCCACAGAGATTTCAGCAAAGGGAAGAAATAGCAGATGGTTGGCACCAATACTGGATCAAAAGTCTCTTCCATTTCTGTAGTGGCTTATCTGTATCCTTAGTAACATTATAAAGCACTTCTACAACTGAGCCTACATGACACCAGCCTCATACTTACTTTCAGAAGCTTTCTAAAGATTCAACTCAAGAACCCACCCATCCTTCACTTTATGACTAGAAAGGAAAACTCATTCAATACCAGCATGAGAAAAAAGTATCCTGTATTAGAAGCCATTACAAATCTATTAAAATTGAGCAAAAGACTCAGTTCTTAGTAGAACATAAAGCTAAGGTTGCAATGATTGAGTTCAATATTACAGGAGAAGTTAAACTTTACACATTAATCTGTGTACACATGGAATTCTGTGAACATTAAGCAAATTGAAGTATGACATGCTTTTACATTTTCCCCCTGCACTTAGTTCACTCTGCAAGTCCTGGAACAATATAAATACATTCTAAGTGAAGTCATAACATCTTGGGTCAATAACCCCGTATTACACTTTGAATACCTGTACTTCCTAGAGACACAAGCTACGTAATTGCTGTTAACAGGAACAGTAAAAAAAAAAAAAAACAGACCATAGAAAATTAGAAAGTCACACAGCTCCTTACTAGAAAAGCTGAAGAGATGATGATCAGTACTGAACACTTGACCACGTCCACAAGATATTGCTAAGCCTTAAGAAAAATTAAAATCCCTTACATAATATAGGTTTCACTCTCAGAATGACAGGCTAATGAACTAATCATCCCTTCTGGTTTATGTATTCCATTAACCTGATACTCACAGCAAAGAACAAGAAATTCTGAGACTGACACTCCTTTACAATCCATACCTCCTCTAGTGGATCCTATAGGATTTTTCCACACAAGCTAGATAGCACTCTTATTTCAGATGATTTACTAGTTCACCTTTTGTCCCACAGCTTCTGATGATTTTACTGTTTTCAACACATCTCCAAACAGTAAGAATGAACGCTCAGTCTCTCATCAGCAGGTTGACATGTATTACACTTTTCTTCCTCATTTGGAAGAGATGAACAAATCAACCAAGGCAGAAAAACATTCCTCTCTAGCTGCTACACTGAACACTAATTTCATTTGGGGAAAGCAGCTGAAGGAACTTCCCCACAAACAAGTGTGTTATTGGTAAACCTAAGATTTACACAACACTTTGTAACAGTTAAAGCAATATATTAACACCAACTCAGCCAACTTCACAACCTGTGTCATTTGCAACACTATATTTTAACAGGTAAAACTGAAGAGCAACAGGTAGCCGACAAGGATACTATTCTTCTGAAATTCCTTGAGCTCAAGTTTTGTCCAGTGTCCACTCTGTCATACCTTGTAAATGCAGTCTGTATCTGCACTGTGTCAGGTAAAGCATCTCTATTTTTAACGGATGCACTAGAATTCAGGAACCAGTGTAGAACGCCACTTCTCAAAATACCCTGTAGCGCTCCCCCCATTCTGATGCAAGTACTAAGTCTGTTTTGATCTAAAAAAATCACCATGTTTCCTAAAGCACACATGTTCACCCACCCATGTCTGTAGAAGACCTCTAACATTAATATCTATGTGGCAGTATTGTACAGGAGACCTCTAACCGATACTCCACAGATGCCTTTGGACAACCCACCAGCTCTGCCTGGAACTGCAAGGTAATGGGAAGGGCTCTTCCATTTGCACCAACTGTACTAGTGGTGGGCCTGGCACTGTTTTGGTAAGAAAATCACAACGTTAGCCAGGTGTACTCCTCTTACTTCTTGCACTGTAGTACAAAAACTGCACTAGAGCGGTTTCTATGTCGCACGGCCTCATAATCACAGTATAATAACTACAGGCTCTGGAATGCACTTACTCTGGCAACGCCTATTTAAGGGAGGGGACTACTATTACTCTGTTTTTATTGAAGAGGACTGAGTCTGAGAGAGAGACTATGAAGTGACTTTCCTAAGAGGTCCATGACAGAGCAGGGAACCCAAGTCAGCACCCTACCCTTTCGATCGCCCTTTAGTCTCTTCAGTTTGAAATTCCATCCTAAGGATAGCTAAAACACAGAGGAGACCTCTTTGAAGCACTTCTTATTTCAGCCTCCCCATGAGATTGCATGCCATGCATCATAATAAACTCAAGATAAGCACAGAGCAGGAGATGCAGGCTTATTATGGCTCTAAAAGTATCTTCCTAGATTTTCTTTAGGCATGTATGTGTAGTAGTGTCCAGGGGACAGCATGTCAGAATACTACGCAGACCTATTCAGGTGCAAACATGATGCTGATAGTAGTTTTGTCTAGGGATTAGGTAACATTGCTAAATAACCTCATCAAATCTCTTCCCTGCAAGAGATTACAGACTCAAATGAAGAAAGAAGAGAAGGAATATACTAATTTATAGCTAAACTAGATTAGCTTTGATACATGTTTGCACCTGGTTTACATCACTTACTACCACCGTAAGCACGAAACCCACACTTTTGGGCTAGAGAATAAAAGAGGGGAGCTCTTAAATGTCAATGCTTTTCTCAATTACCATGCAGGTATATTGCATCTTCACAATTTCCTTCCCCACAACTCTCAAAAAAGAGATTTTTTTGTTCTTTTCCCACAACTGCAACATCTGAGATGCCACAACTACAAAACAGCTTCCAGGGCCAATAAGAAAGGGATGCATCAGAGCTGGATGTGTTCAGAGCCCACCTGTGTAGGGACAAGCTTCCACTCCTTGAACCCTCTGACTGAATCTTCTGTTTAACACTGTCTCTGGCCAAGTTAAGAGCAAAACTTGTACTGATTTTCAGGAGGAACACAGCAGAGATCACAGCAGTTGGTCTGCAGGAGCAAGGACTCTTTCACTGTACCATGGAAGGGGCTCTAATGCTACTACCACTGGCCCTTCTGAGGTCCCAGATGTGAGGGGCACCAGTGTCCTTGCCCCAGTTTCACTCTACACCCACAAATGTGGGATTTCTGTCATTTAAGAGTGGAGAGGGGGAAGAGAGGGGACAGCACTATAACACGTTTGGTTGATGAAATACAATGAAGCATCATGGAAAAAATACAATAGGGGGCAGAGTTCTAAACGCCAACAAGAAAGGTGAAATCCCAAGTCTTGTTTCCCCCTTTCTATACAAAACAATCTATGCATTTAGAGCAGCTGTTTGAAAAAAAAAAACCACAAGCCATGAGAGTTATACATGAGGAAAGTCAAGTCACAGTACTACTCAGAACAAACAAGTACTAATTTCAGAGAATCAAGTCCAACCATTCCCATCCTAAGCTAAACCATATCCCTGAGCACCTCATCTGCCCATTTTTTAAACACATCCAGGGATGGTGACTCAACCCCCTCCCTGGGCAGCCTGTGCCAGGCCCTGACAACTCTTTCAGGGAAGAACTTTCTCCTAACATCTGATCTGACCCTGCCCTGGCACAGCTTCCTGACATTTCCCCTTGTCCCATCTCCTGTCCCCTGGCTGAAGAGACCATTGCTCACCTCTCTACACCCTCCTGTCAGGTAGTTGTAGGTGGTGATAAGGTCTCCCCTCAGCCTCCTCTTCTCCAGGCTGAACATCCCCAGCTCCCTCAGCTGCTCCTCATAGGGTTTGCCCTCCAGCCCCTTCCCCAGCCTGGTTGCCCTTCTCTGGACTCGCTCCAGAACCTCAATGTCCTTCTTATGGTGAGGAGCCCAGAACTGGACCCAACACTCGAGGTGCAGCCTCACCAGTGCCGAGTACAGGGGCACAGTCACCTCCCCAGACCTACTGGCCACACTATTTCTGATACAAGCCAGGATGCCATTGGCCTTCCTGGCCATAGCCCAGATTTATTTGCAGATAACTGATAAAATGCACCTATTATAGTAGGTTAAGTGGAGTCAGTTCTGTTCTTAAATCTCCCACTACTTTTACTCATCGCTTTGTTCTCTCTTCCTTGCTAAAAGCCCTGAACACTTGGAACAAAAGGTTCTCTTGCAGACAAAATATGCCTAATCAAAGTCACAAAAGTACTGTCAGAGTCACAAAAAATGAACAAAAAAGCAATGTGAATTCACTCTCATCGCTACCTACATGTAAGACCATCTGGGAAAACAGTTCAGCTAAAAGAACAGCTTCCATCTATATAGTTGTTGCATGTAGTTGGCTATGTTTGTATGATTGTAGCCTTTTCTGTAGCTACAGCTTTTCTTAAGCAAGGTTTACACATTCTTACGGTATCTTCAGCCCATCTTCTGCAAGTCTGTGACCCTGGCATTGGCATAAAGCTTTACAGTAGCATCTGCTCAGACATCAGGATTCCCCAGAGCAGCCTTTCCAGAGGCCCAGGGCTGAAGAATGTGTCACTTTCGATTTCAGATGGAGGTCAAGTACAATGGTTAGTTGCCATTAACTCTGCAACATGCAGGAAATGAACACATCAGAAAAAGGTGAGACAACAAAACAAAAACCCTGTAGGAAGAAGAAAAGACCTCCCCCTTCTGAAACCAGAAGTGTTATCAGTCCCTGCAAATGCACTCCCAGTACATTTTGTCTATTTTCTGGAACTTGAACCCTTACAGTTAAATATACTTGGTTCCACAAAGATAACATGTCAGGACAAACTGTTTTGAAAGACATGAAGCGCCCATTCCATTAAGCAGCTGTTATAAATTCTTAGTCTGCTTTAGTGTGACTTTTTCTCTTTTCCTTCTCACACCTGGTAAACTCACGATAATTTTTTTACTTCTACCTTACCTGAAAGTAACAGGACAAATTTGGATATAAAAAAAACCCTACAGCTCTGCTCCTACCCTTGAAGAAATACAAGGTTTCCCAAACATTTCACTTGTTAATATAGATATTTTTAAATTTTATTCACAGATATTTGTGAAGAGGAATTAACATTTTTAACACTTTTTTTTAATACAGAAAGAATACGTGTCCCAATTTCTCAGTATCATTGGAGGAACTGCTTACAGTTGCAAAGAGTGTGAATTCTCAAAAATCAGATGAAAAAATGTCATGCTCAGCTCCCCCTAACATTCAGCAGACACTGGATTCAAAGGTTCAGGTTTTCCATGGCAGCAGTTGGAAAAAACCACCTGTCGGTTGCTCAACTCCCAGTATCACTTCACTGACGAGCTCTCTAGTCAAATTCTAAAATAAGCAGATCTGCAACTCTACTGTTAAAAAAGGAAATTGCTTACCACAGTCCAACTTTTCAAGCTTCTTATACCTTAGGCAAGTAAAATGATATTTCTGGTGGGCTTTGATAAAATCCACAGCAATAAAGATGCTTTGCTTGCCCAGCTGCAATGGCAAAAATCTCCTCATCCGAATATGGACATGTTCTTTTTCTTTTTGTCCTGGAGAACTAACTCTTCAGTACCAGTACCCACCCGCAGCCTGTTTCTTGCTAATCTGTGTACTTAGAACACTATCACTGACAGTCACGGACTCACACAGAACATTAGGGGTTGGAGGGGACCTCAAAAGATCATCTAGTCCAACCTCCGTGCCAGAGCAGTGACTTAGCTGTTTCACTAACCCAGCCTAGGAATAATTTGCACACTCATTCTGGGGTGGAATGGGGACAGTTGTATACTTGTAAATGGTTAACGCTTCTCCCTCTCCCTCCAAGCAGGCAGCGCGCACACAGACACAAAAGGCAAGGGAAACAATTAACCTTCCAACTCCAGAATTTCAGCTTCAATTCCCTAAAGTAGCTTCATGCACAAAATTGACATGTGGAAAGAATAATCAGTGGTGATCAATTTGCTGAGGGTTGTGGAAAACTGGCTTGTGGAGTACAGGGAGCTCTTGCCAGAGGTCTGCTGCAGCCTTGTGCCGCACAGACCTCAGTGAACGTGCACCACACAGGCAGCACCATGTCCTTCCCAGGCATTCTGGAAAACCTCTGTGTTTAAAAGCAATCACTGACCACCTCTTCCCTCCCATGCTGAAGCTTAACCACCTTTTTTTTTTTTAAAGGAAAAAAAGGCAGAGACAATCACAAACATATGGACTAGCTTAAAGAGCTTAAAGTCACTTTTTAGCCTTTAAGGCATGCAACTCCATTACATGGCCCAGGGCCTCGTCTGGATACTGGCATCATTTCTGTCAGGAGATACAATCCATTTATTTTAAGACACAGAAGGGTGGTGGTGTCTTAATCTAAAAGCTTGCTTTCAGTTTGAAGCTGCCTTTTTCAAGCAAAATCCCTCCTCATTTAATATAGCATCTTAGTATTTGGAGATGAAGTAACAAACAATATTTCATTACAGAACTCCCTCATTCAAAGAAAAAAGAAAAAAGACACATGCAACAGTCTTATACCAAATCTGCTATTTTAGCATCATAATTCCTTCCTGAAGATGCAGCAGCTCTTGTAAGTGCTGCCTACATATAATTTTAGCTCTGTACTTTGCTCTACTCAGTACCAAATATTTTAGCAAGTATATCTATAATTACTAAGTATCTTCTAAATTTGCACTTTTTAAAAAAAAAAGTCTTGCTTTCCTATCCAAAATTAAATCTGTATTTGGGAGGTGCTGAGACACTGGGTTTCCCCCTGGCAGGGATAGTCTATGCTCCCCTGTTCTCTTCGAGCATACCAACACCAGTTACGTTGGTACCTCTGGCACATACATCTCTTCTATCCAGGTCCACTCACAGTGCTGTAAAAGAACTGCTTGCAGACACTTTTGTTGGCATCTGGGGACCAGTAACAATGTACACTGCTGTTACAGCTCATGGCTTGTATATCCCTCGCTCCTTTCCTTTTCCAAACTCCCTAAGATCCCTCTTCTCTTTCCTACCAGCCAGGATTAGTGCTCTTAAATCTCTGCTGCAAGAAGCAAGTGTAAGCACAAATTTCCATTTATAGCTCTCTACTAAAAAGTTTTTTTTTTCTCTTGTTGAGGCAAACACTGGCAGTGGTATGATTACAATCCATCTGTGCATGTAGCTGGTAGAAAAGTTATTTCCTCTTACAGAGGGTTATATTTATTTAGCCATCGTACAGCTGCTCCAAAGCCACTTGGAGTCTAAAAGCATGCTTTTCTGATGCTGCATTTTCCAATGAAACACATCAGCTGCTGAGCAAGAACCCAAATGACAGCCTGGAGAAACAGTATCTCTCAAAAGGTTTGTGCCCTCCTTGCAGCTGAGCACACTGGTCTCAAGAGTGATGAAAATACCGGCTGCCCTCACAACCAGGCACCTGGCAGCTCCCCCTGCCCTTGCCGACAGCCTGACATGCCACGACCTGTGCCTGCAGCTGCTGTGACACCCAGCCACCCTCACACCCCCTCACAATTAATTTAGGATCCCCCCAGGCCCAGCCAGGCACTAAACACCCCTGTAAAAGACAGGTGAGGTGACAGACATTTGCAGCACAAGCGTGGAGTCCTGAGCCCTGTACAGCAACACACATAAAGGCATTCTGGAATTCAGTCCTTTCATTTAGGTCTTGGGTAAGGATTTGTGTTTTAATACACAGCCCCTTCTGTTGTTTACAGCATTATGCTTTGCATTTCCAGGAGCAATGAATACACACGGCTTCCTTCTCAATTTCTGCACTAGAAGGAAAGTAAGCTCCCTAAAATGATAAGCTAGATTAAAAAGAACACCACGGTGTTCAGATGTTGCTACAGGGGAGGCTTTTTTCCCTTTTGAATATTCAAGGCCCCAGACACTACTACCCACAGCCCTCAAGAAAAACCCTAAACCAAAGTATCTCTCAACTGCTTTAATCCTCAGCTTCTAAAGAGAGTCAATGCTTTCGATGAAGTTAAGGTTACAACATATCTGCAGCCTGGTCAAAGATGGTGTTGTTCTCCCTTACAAGCATCCAATCTCTATCTGGGTATTTATTTTATTTGACAAGAAGGGGCTATGAATGCTATTTGCAAAGCGCATTTTCTATGAAGTCACAACAACAAGCAACACCTGCAATCATTAATCAGCTATCAGCTTTTACCTTGGCTACATTATACCTACGCTGTACATATACATGCATACATTTACATGACTACATACACTGCAGAGAACTACCAGTTTAAGTGGGAAAAGTTTTCCCTAAGTAGTTTTCTTAAATATTCTTCTTAAAATGAGGCTTTACCCCCACAAACAAACAAGCACTACACAAACGATCTGGATAAATTATGAAGCATATTAATAGTTTTCACCTCCAAAAATCCAATTTGAGAAACTTCTCAGTTACCAACAAGTGACTCAGCTGCATTTAAGTACAAGTGTTTATTTTTTTCACACTTAACCAACAAGATTTGTAGTTATTTAACCTGTATTTAGAGTGATCTACAAAGGAGAGGGGGAAAATATTTTTCAGCTGGAAATAAAGCTTTCATTTTTATGTTACTGTGAGAGAGGAAGCTTTTCTTTAAACTAGGAACAGCTAACCTAAAATGCTAGACAAGTTACAGATTTATTACAGTGAAAAATTAGCAGAGGGTACTGAAAAAAGAGCTTACACTGAAATTAATATGTAATATACACTTCAGGGAAAAAAAGATCTTCAAAAGTAAATTAACATCCCTGCCTTCAATTAGGATGCAAGACCTAAGACCATTTTTTCCAGCAATTGTATTTAATAATAGTAAGGGACTGTTGCTGAACAGATAAGCTAACATTTGACACTGTTCCAGATGCATGAGTTTTCCAGATACTCCTGATTTTAAAAAAAAATCTGTAAAAAAGAGACTGGGGATAAATCATCTTTAAAGCAAAATGGTCTCCACTGGCATGCCAAGTATTAGCCCTTACTTTACTTCTTTATCTTTTGGCTTTTTAAAAGTTTTGTTTGTATAACAAAAACCTAATCAGTGATTCTTCCCCTTCAAAGTGATTGGTAAGTCATCTGTTCTCAAAATTCAGCATTGGTAAGAAATCCTGCCCTGCTGCTGTGAGACTGAGGTGAATGGTGTGAATGAATAAGGGGATACAGAAAGAATAAAACACACAGCTTCAACTTTTTGGTAAGGCGACTGCAAGTAACACTAAAAGTCTCAAGTAACTTATTTCCAGCAATTAAACAGTTTTCAACTGAACTGACAATGCAGTTGAGAGTTTCCAAGGGTGTAATAGTACAGAGTTTTGAACTCCAAAAGCAAGCCAAGTTTCTCCCAGAATAAACTCCCCAGTTGCTCCATGCAACTTTGTTACCAGCTCTGCAAGTCTGGACTGTAGTAGCAGCTACAAGGAACACACCACAAGAAAGCTTTCTTCTTACTTTCTTATCCACTATGCCAAGCAGTAGTAGTCTTGTGCAAATCTGCCCCGTGCAGAAGATTTATAATAGGAAGGGCAAAGTTTCCCCACGACATGGCAGTTGTTACTGTCAGTTTTTGATCCTGTTTGCTGGGTCTGTCTAGCCATGTAGTACAAAAGCAGTATCCATGTCACACAAAATACAGCTGGTGCTGTGCACACAACCAACTTCTCTCAGCTCCCCTTACTTGATCACCATCCCGTATTTCCTGTGCCCAGGACAGCTGACTTTTCTATGTTGTAGCACTTTGTGCCCAGGGCCTATTCTGAATCCAAGCTCTAATTAATTTAAATGAAGATTATAACATGATAAAGGGTTACAAACCAAACCATCTTTCCCTTTTTTCCAAGCAAGGAAACATCATACTCTTCAAGTCTGTTGTATGATGCATTAAGTAATTGCATAGTACTGGATTTTCATTAAAATACATCAACAGTATGCACAAGTGTTCAGTGGAAAAGCAAAGGGTTAAAATCTCCATGACAGTTGTCTCAAAGAGAAGCAAGTAGCTTGACAGAATATTCACCAGGTTTCCTGCATTCAAAGCCATTGCATCTTTCCCCTTCAGACAGGGTCACTATGTCCTGCCAATTCATGAGCTCCCAAAAATAAACTAGTTGAGTAACTAAAGATGTCAATAGATTTTCACATTCCCTCCATGCATCCCAACTGTACTAGTCAGATGCTTACTTGTAAACAGCCAGGCATCCTACACTCTAAACTAGAGCAATTGCCCAGGCAAATTCTGTCACAATGTCAGCTATATGCTGGAACACCCTTCCACCTCCAAACTGTACCTTTCTCTCATAAATCAAGTTACTCAAAGAGCTGTCATCTTAAAATACTTTTTAGGACAGAGCAAAACTGAGTAGAGTTCTATTCACCTTCATAATTAAAAAAAAACCCACCACAAAAACGAAACCCACGTAGTAAGGGCTGACAGATGTATAACCACCTGGGGAAAATGCCCTAGAGCCATGCTACAAGGGAGAAAGTTGATCTACCACTTTGGCTTTTTCCAGCTTTGACCTTTCTGATGATGCTGCCAGAGTAACCCAATGGAGGAACAGAAAAGTATGAAATAACTCTGTGTAAGAGCCAGACTGAAATCACTTAAGTGCACAGAACCAGAGATAACTGTTCACTGACAGCCTGAGTTAAAGCTGAGTAACCCAGCTAAGGAAACTACTCAACCTGCTCCACATAGAAACTGGTGCTGCATTTCTAGGTTGCAATCCAGAGGCCTCAGTTCCACAACTCAGAATTCTAGAAGGAAAATGAAGAGATTAAGCACCATGCAGAGAACCAAAAGTCAGCCTTTTAACTTGGGTGTCTAGGAAAATGCCAGTCAGAAGGGCCCACAGCGGATGTATCACATAGGCAAACTTGTATCTGCAACTGAATGAAGTTGCCATTCTTCCTAATGCTTCGGTGCCTCAAACTGCTGGAGAGCCACAGCACCTCTCCTTCCAAAGAGAATGCCAGTAACTATTTCTGGACAAGGCCAGTTCTTTTTCAATGGCAGTAGGTGTGAGAGGGCGTGACCTCCTGTATAAAGCCTGCTGACACCACACTCACCCGGCTATGGATATGCAAATTCAGACTCACAAATCACACCTTCCCCTACGGTTCCCCCCCATCCAGCAGCTCCCCAGTGTGGGGCAAAGTAACCATTCCCACTCTTGACACTGTGCCACTGCTTGTTAGGTCAGAGTGTGGTCCTGTAGCAGATCATAAGACACAAACTCTGTCAATTCCTTCTCAGCAGTGAGACTGCAAGAAAGGAAGAATGCTGGAAACTGTTTCATGTCACTTAGCCCCAGCAAACACCTCCTCCCTGTATAGCATTTTGTTGCTTTCTCTTTCAAGTCCGTCTTTGGTCTTAGTTGCCCCAGACCTAAGTGTTTGTAAATGTGCGTGTAGACTGATACTAGATGTAGGAAGCTCCATGACCTAGTGGTCTTCTGGGTCAGGGTAAAGGGCAACACATTCTCCAAGCTGTAGGTACACACTCCATGCTGCTGAGCATTTTAACTGTAATAAGCAGCTTGTTGCATCTATGTAGGACTAAAAAGCCCAATGGCTTGTAAATGTACACAGCTACACACACACACCTGCCAGAATATTAACACCAGTTAACTCACAACACTAAAATAATTTCAGGCTAGTAAAACAGATTAAGAGCAAGATTTTTCTTAAGATTTTTAAAGGCTTAACAAAGCCATTGATTTCTTGGTCAGAGTAGGGATGTGACTTCTTAAACATTGTAACCCAACTAGTATATGTTAGAAAGCTCCCATGAACTTGAACTTCTAGGCTGTACTCCTGCAAGTAGACCTCCATGAGAACTGCTGCTAGGGATCCAGTCACAGCACTACAGCCTCCTCCAGCAGATCAGACCCTCACATTGGCTTTTGATGAAAGGGACACCTACAGATCATTTAGATGTCTGAAGGTCTAAGTGCAGCCTGCACCTCTGTTACATATTATTTAAACTAAACCAGTAAAAACTTAAAGTAAAACTGCATTGGCTCACAATACAGAAGAAACAGCAAGGAGGGAGACTTATCTCTACCACATACCCTGAGAATTACGGAGCAGGTGTAGTCTTTTTTATTAATCCTCATGATGTGGAAAGCAGAAGCAAACCACCTTATGCTGATTTGAACTAATCTCACAAATCCTCTTCAGTTGATTTCTGCTCACAATTTGGACAAGAGAATGTAGAAAAGAAGATGTATATTTTAAGAAATTATTTTTCTGTATTGGGTGTAAAAGAGTTGCTGCCATCTCTGCTCTTCAGCTGACATGGGAACCAGTGCAGATACCAAGGCTTCTTTGCTTTCTGTCATTCAGCCCTTGAAGTACCTTATTGTGGTAGCAGACAGACTGAAATGAGTGTTTACAATTTGAGATCCAAATCCAAGTGTAGTTTAAATTGCAATAAATTTCATTTTAAAAAGCATTAAAAGCTTCCAAGTCTAGTTCTCTTCCTACCTGGGCACCTGTTTATTGTGTGTGTGCATGGGAATTTGGGGGCTGTCTTCTAAAAACAAGTCTTGCACTTTCAGCAAAAAGCATCAACAGTAACTCCAGAATACTGTAACAACAGAATATTGCTGGTCAAGATTGGAACAGATTATTGATTTGTATTTATTGCCACTGGGGAAGAAAAACACTTCTGGTTTTAAAAAGTAAAAGCCAATTCACTGCCAGCCAGGTATATATATAGTCAACACCAAAGCAGCAGCACCTTGCCAACACAGCTGTTTTTAACATCTGCTCCAAGTCTCAAATACAGTCCCTTTAACTAGATATCCAAATTCAGGTGGTCAAGCAATTGTTTATATTAACAAGTATTCGGGCCACTGCCTTTGGACTCATACTTGCCTAATGATACCTCTGGAAGAGGTACCTTGTAGAGAAATACATAAACTCATTAAAAAGCAGCAGTGCAACCTGGAGTCCCGTGAAAGGTCTCTAACCTTACTCTATCACCCCTGTGTTGAAGAAATGCCCAGGTTCTTGATGACCAGTCTCCAAGTTTCTTTTGTCTCCCGTGCTTTACAATTTAACGAAGATATTCATATGTCATTCTTAGACAAACAAAACCCCACATCTCGGCATACATGTGTGCACAAGCAGGTTAGCTCATTTTAAAACACCAGGAGATGGCCTGAATGAGGAAATAGAATCTTCCAGAGTGCAATTTATATCAACAATTATTTAATTGCCGTTCCAGCTGTAGAGAAAAACTTCACCAATCAAGGATTCAAATCTGCATTTTATTTCTTTCACTAACAAAGCTCTCAGCATTTTAACTTCCTCTATAAAGGTAACTAGGTTTATTCAGATTACTAATGAAAAACCTTTTTCAGGTGGGCTTTGTTCATTTTTTAAAAAGAACAGTATCAGCATTGACTTCAATGAAGCTTCTTGTGAGGCAGCCCATTCTTTGCCCTTAAACAGGTATAAAACACAAGCACAGTATAACATATACCAAACTTCCTAGGTTTCTAACACCACAAATGTTGTTTCTTAGCTCAAACTCAAATGAAAATCAATTGTTTATAAGGAGTTCCACATTCTTTTCAAATTCTTCGTATTACAGATCAAATTTTTCTAAAGAAAGAGTTACAGTACATTTTCTATAAAGAGAAATAGTGGTAATAGCAAAATAAGACAGTACTACACCTCAAATATTCAAGCTTTTGTTTAAAAAACACAAACCAAAACCAAGGAGACAAAGTAATTCTCATACTTCAATGAGAAAAAAAGGTCTTAAACTTATATTGCATTCTTGCATGTATTTAGAAAGTTATGGCTCCAAAGACCACTCCAATACTGAAATTCAATCAGAAAAAAAATAAAGCCCATATTGAAATGTAACTTTTTGCGCAGTTATGCACTTGCAATAGCAACCTCTGTGTGCAAAAGGTTTCCCAAATATTCAAGGAGGACAGCTTAAACTCTTAAGAATGCCCTTCACTACAGTATTACATTTTAATATACTAGAAATTAAAGCTAGGAATTAATTTATTTCTCCCCAGACATCCCAACTTCCCTTAAAACATTTTAATTTAAACAAATACTGTTGTAGACAACATGATTTACTCACATATACTTTAAAAAAGCTTTCCAATAAAATTTATAATTCTGTATATATACTCTATTTCAACAGAACAAAGATTACAAATATTTAGCATGTCTCACACAGGAAAGCATCTAGAGCTTATAAAAAAATGAGTAATTCCATTCAGAGTTTTCTAAGTCACCAAATCAAACTAAACCACAGGGGCAGTCAGGTTTCCCTGCTAGTTTCACATAAGTCTTTAGCATCCTAATTTGTTTTTCATCATCAGAATCTCCTACAGCAACCAGAATGCCTTACAGCTGCAGCTCTCTCCTCTAACCACAAACTGAGTGCCAGGATTTTGTTCCCAAATGGTACAGAATAAATTCATAGTAAGAAAACACTTTGCTAACCTCTTCTCCACCCAAGTGTAGTAATTTCCCACGAACACAGCTAGCTCTCCTTTCAGGAAGTGCTTGAGAGAATGAACAATACATGATGTAAGAAGAAATAAAGCCTGAATATAAGACTGTCTAACAGCAAACAATCCAGTAAAATCCCCAGAGTATTTTTAACATATGGCACTTGGGTTCACTTGACTTTTTCAATGTGTCTAAGAGTGAATTATTCAGGATCAAGGAACTGAATTGTTAAGGATATTACGAAGCTGTAAGAATAGATTTGCATTACTATGAAACTATAAGCAATAATCTAATTTATGAGATTATTAAGAGACTGATGCAGGAGTTCAGAAGGAGATGCTCAAGGAGTAAGCATACACAGACGTAGCAGATAAAGCCACACCTCAGCATACCATGATTAAGTTGAGTTTTAAATCACCCCACATCCTCAAGCAACCAGGGATCCAAACAGACACGCACTTTTACCCTATGAACTATACAATAACAGGGCAATTTAGAGATTATCTGGACTCCTGGAAGTAGTTTCAACTTTCGACTTGATGAGAACACACTCTGCAGACAGGTGACAAACATTTCAGCAGGCCTAGTGCCCTACAACATGTAGCTACAGAGAACAAATCCCATTTACCTTGCTGAAGAGATGCAGCCTATCTGGTAGCCAGGAACCAGCCACACAATGCTGTACCACAACCAGACTGCAAAGCCAGACCACTATTCCAAAAACTCTTCTCAATTAAAACCCCTTAATAAAAACAAAATTAGATACAAGAAAAATCCTTGCAGACTCAACTCATGCATGTTATGGTCACTATAAGGCTAGAGATACCAATTAAAACCGATAAAAAATACTAAGTTAGGATAAAACCTAAAATTCAGCATGATGTTCAAGCTTGAAATAATAGTACAAGCAAAAAAAAGCTTCAAAAATTTTTTTAAAAATAAACAAAACTTCACAAGCATTACTCTACCACCACAAAAAAAAGGACTATTCCCAGAGAAATTGAGTTAAGATAAACTTAAGGAACTATAACAGAATAGTGTCTGTACACATATGCATACACATTTAATTTGCCTTCCCAAAATAAATTATGAGAACATAGCAATATGTGTTATAGTATTATTGCTTTTATTAGTAAGCTGTAGGGGGAAAGCAAAGCAATTGAAAAATCAATTTTCATGTGAGAAGGTAATAAACAGCAAAGAGGAAATAATGTGCACACTGGATTGATCCCACTTCCTATCTCTTCACATCCCAACACGGAACATGTAAAGAGTTAGTAACAAACTTAGTAAAAAAAGATATCAGGACTGTTCCTCAGTTTACTACAGTCATTAAAAGCATTTAACTTACTTCAAATCTTCACCAATACTTAAGTCAAACTAAACAGAACTTTAAAATTAATCTTAAAAAAACTAAATGTGGAAAAAAGTGTTATTCCATATTTTGCTGTAAGCCTTTCAAGATGCCTTTAAAAAAAAAAACCCACAAAACCACCAGTGAACACTTTGCCACCCCCTCCAAATCTAACTTTCCCCATTTTAAATCTCTTGATCAACACCAGCTGTCAATGCAACAAGAGACATTAATGTAATTTACGTGCACATAGAAAGAACATTCTTTTTAGAGATGTAAATTGCAAAAAATACATGTGGAAGTACATCTTCCACACTACACACCGATTAATTAATTATATTAATTCAGGCCTGCTGATTGGGTGGCTGTCAGTCACACCCAAACACATCCACACAGACAGAAAAGCAAAAATTAATTACCAAGATTTATCTCTGCATCCTCATTTAATCATTTGCTCCTGAATAGCTGAATCTTGGCTGCATTCAAAATGCATACATTCACATTCTCCCCCAAGCACCAGAAGTACAGCTTTTTCTCCTGACATTCTGTGTATTTTGCAGTCACCACAGCTGATCAGCAGAGCACTTGAGAAGGGCTACAGTTGGAGACTGTTCAGAAACAGGAGTTATGCAAAACCTTGTGAAGTGCTTATTGAGCAGCCTCACGCTGGAAACACAGGCCATTTGTTCACTGGGAGCTGCCAAGGAGCTTCTACACAGAATGAGAGTTGCTGGTATGCAGCTACAGAAATTTAAATTATTACTTGAGCAACCACCTCCTTCAGGGACCTACATACTGCATGACAAAGATTTCTTGGTTTGAATGCTCAGATCACACTGAAGGGCGCATGTGATTCGAAGCACAAACAACTCCCACCTGACCGATAGCTCTGCACCACGCTATTCCAATTACTAGGGGAGGTCCTAACGATTCTATTTCCTTGAATTAGCAGTACATCCCTCCTTATTTACAAATTGCTTGGTGACAAGTCTTCCGTGTGGAGTTGACTCATGAGCCCTGGCTCGCCTGTGCCAGAATTCACTAGCTTTCTGTGCATGTGTTGCAAAACCTCACCACCAGAGCTCCTGCCTCCCTCACCCACCCCCATTTCAGAAGATGAACAGTCAAAGAAAAGTGTTTTGCTTCTCCCTTTGTGCCCACAGAATATAATTAACTGCACTGGAGACAATATGCATATTTAATACATTTCATTTTAGCATAAGCTGTAATTTACTGCAACCAATACTAAGATTTTATGCAATGCCTCCGAAAAAGAAGGAAAAAAGAACAGATTTTACTTCTGAAGGTGAAACAAACAAATCGGCTTTTACATGTCCCTCCAATATCCTCACTGCACAGCCTGATCAGTAGGTTAAAAAGGCACCTGGCTCAGTGTTCAAGGAAAAACTAGATAGTTTTCTTGATCAGCAAGTCCCCAGGAGTTGCTAAGCACACAGAAACCACCTCTGGAAAGGGGACCACGGGCTAGACAGACTACATTTCTGGTCCACCGCAGCCCCACACACAGACACACAGCTGCTGCCACCACCACGGTGTCCATTTCTAAAGAGAGGCTGCAGGGTCTCTGTTCAGGGGCAACTTAAGGGATTGCCTGGCAGCTTGACAGAATAGTGTCATGGGAGGGATGCCAGGCTTTAAAATAACTCCTGCAGTTACCACTTCCAGGTGACTGTAAGAGTGAAAATGCAAGAGCAAAAATGAGCATCTGGAATGAGTACGGAGGTTCCTGAAAGGCTCGTACCACACTACAGCCCTCAGCACTTCCTACCACAGCTACTCTCGTGCACCTGGATGGGTTAGAGGACAGCAGGGCTACACCTCCCTTTTGCTAACACACACACACAAACGCTCCTCTGAGTAATTCTACTGACTACCACAGGACAACTCACAGACACCCAAGTTACCCACTCCTTTTTACACAAGCCCAAAGAATTCTGGCCTAAAAAATTTTCTCTCACCACACTGGCTGTGAAAAGCCAGACTCAGCATAAGGAACGACTGTGTTGTATCACTGACACCGGTTATTCAAAGAACCTTTAAGCACTGTCTCTGGTTTTTTTTCCTAGGAGTATTTTTGATACTAAAACAACCAGTATAACAGATTTACAAGTCGGTCAAGACATCAAGAACAATTCAGAGATTAAAAAAATCTCCAAGTGAAACATCACAGTAATGCACGCATTCACCTATCTGCTTATTCTGTATTAAAATGCTACGAGCTTACAGAAGGATCTTACTACTGAAGTTTGTCAAGTGACAGGCCTAGTGTTGTGGTCCATGAGCCACTTGCTAAGAAAAACAAAAAAAGAACCAAAACCCAAACAAGCTTCTTCATCAGATCACATTCTTCATTAAGAAAACCACATGCATTTTACATGAAGCTCTTAGTTGACAGCCTGAGGAAGCTACCAGTAATAAGATGATCAGTGTGTTAAACTAAAATAATACTCTCTAGTCGAACACCAAGAAATTTTAAAGCAGCTTTCCATTTTTAGAGTACTTCCCATCACAGTGCTCAGAACACTTTACAAGCCTTTGGAGCATTAATGACAACTAAAGATAACATTTCTAGAAAACTGTCTCTAATCTTAGGCCATTTTCTGCATACCAGAGCTGAAACATTTTGGATCTGATATTTCATTAATTCCAAAACTAAACTGACAAAAAATACAGCTAAACCAGCATCTCTGAAAAACAAATCCTATGTACCTTACATTATATCTTGAAGAACTTCGGCATAATTCTGATGGTCTTTCAAAGTCTTCGTTAAAAGACCTGTGTTGGTGGCACACTCTCAATGCCTTGTCCTATCCCCCAGCCAACATTGCCTGCACGACCACTGAACAAGATGCAACTCCAACTGAAGTTGTACATTCTAAACAGCATGCTGTTTCATCTAGTCCAGCACTCCTTTCAGCCCCCTTCTTTTTGTAGCCTTACACAGAAACTCTCCCCAATGCTCTTTTCATTTCCAAGCAAGATGATGTGCAGTTGCTACACAGGCAGGTTCCCCCCTCCCCAAAAGCATTTAGAGCTGAGCAAGAATTACACAAAATCTGATAGCAAACCTGATTAATTTTCACCTGTAGCATAATTGCTTTGGAAACAAACTCAGATTCAAGGAGCTTTCAGTTTCTTCTGTGATTTCAGAGATGTGGCATTTCTGCTGAGTATTTCACGTCTGTGACTCGTATGATCAGCCCCACTCCACTTCTCCTTTCCCCCTCTCCTCGGATTCTTCCGCGGAGTCAAAGAGGAATGTTGCAGCTCAATGCAGAATACATTCTCTTTTTAGCATTTGCAATGCAAAACTAGGTTTTGTTCGGTACAGAAATCTTGCACAATAGCCTGTGTATACGTACGCGTTCCAACAATGCTGTCCTATGCAATCACTCTAATTACACACAGTCATAAAGCTGCTGCTGTTGCTGCTGCTGCTTGGAACTGCAGTCTCGCCCTCTAAACAACCTAATATCAGTCTCCGCATTAGGACATTTCTTGTCTCTCTTCCCCTCCCTTAACTGCTTACTGCTTGCTCCAGTACAGATGGCCTTTACACTGCAATCGAAACACGCAGTCAGGATGAAATCAAGTTATTTGGGGTATTACGAAGAAGCAGCTATGCGTTTTAAAGAGGATGCCCGGTTAAATCTCTGTTGAGCAAAGAGACTATTCCTTTTAATTCTGCAGGCTGCAACCACAGAAGACTTTACAAACCAAAAATAAATCCCGCTTACGCCTGTTTAAAAAAACCCAACAAACCCGTAAGTATTATATAAGACTCGCACATACGCGCGTGGGTGTATTGTCAGCTTTTACTGGCAAACTGCAAAGAATCAGTCCTTCGCAGTTGCTGCCAGAAAAAGAAAAAACCCAACAAAACAAAACAAAAAAACCCCTCGAACCGCACATTTGAGAGCACGAGATCGTCATAATTTATCTAATAAATTCCTCCCCTACCTCCACACCCCCCTCAGCCACACACACACACACACCCCCCACGCCCAATCCTTCCAAGCGCGTAAATCTCGGCAGAGAAACCCAACTCTCGCAAGCGGCGGCTGCCTGCGCGGTACCGCGCGGCCGAGGCACGGGTGCTTCCCGCGCAGCGCCCGCAGGCCGCGGCACACGCGGAGCTGCTCCAGCACGCAGCAAGCAAGGAGAAAAGCCAAAAAACGAAAAAAAAAAAAAAGAATTTTAAAATCCGTCCCCCCCCCCTTCCCTTCCCCAAAACCAGCACACACATTTCTCCCCCCTCCTACCACCCGCAGGCAGCTCACCCGCACGCCGATACATCCCTAACGCGCTGCTGCAGATAGGCAGCAGGAAAATAGCCCCTCTGGAGCCCTGCGAACGATTCGCGGTAAAGCAGGAGGAAATAGTTCGGCGATCGAGCTTGCCGCCCCCCCCATCCCCCCTCCCTTCGTCGCTGCAGGCGGGCCGGGAGTGCCGCTGCCCCGGCCCCGCGGGGTTGCGCGGCCCAGGAGCGGAGCCAGCCGCCCTCGTCACCTCCACAGGTACTTTTCTTCCTCATCCTGCACCCCGCACACCCCACAAACAAAGCAACACACCACCACTTCCCACCACCACCACCTCCTCCCTCCTTCCCCCCACCCCCCCCAAAAAAAAACCCCAACCACCAAAGCAAACCCCAGGAAAGGCACCCCTTTCTTCAAAATGGCAGGAAAACGGAAGCAAATCGTGCGGGGAAAAAAAATAAAAGAAGAAAAATAAACCCGCGGCAAAGAGGAGGGGGAAGAAAACGTGCTTGCTCACCTGCGAAGCGAGGCACGGCTGTGGGGGCGGGCGCCCGTGGAGAGACGCGGAGCAGCAGTTAGCGCGGGGGGAAGGAAGGGAGAAGGAAGAGAGGGGAAGGGGAGGGGAGGGAGAACGACAAACTTTGTTTCTTTCTCTCCGGGACTCAGGGAAAGCGTCACTTCCTAGTGCGGTAAACGGGGAGGCTCCCGGGCCCGGGCTCCTCAACTCCTCCTCCTCCCGCCTTCCTCCTCCCCCCGCCGCAGCCGCAGCGAGCAGCCCCGCCGCGGCGCAGCTCCCCGCAGCTCTTTTCGGCGTCTCTTCCTGGCACCGGCCTGGCGCCCCTGCCCTTTTTCACAGATCTTGGCTTGACCTTCTGCGCTTGGCTTCGGCCGCAGTTTGCGGGGAAGGAGGGAAAATCCCCAACGGGTGAGGGAGGGAGGAGAGGGAGGGGGTGGGCGGGGAGAGAGTTTGCAGCACTGATTTGAAAACCAAGCCCTGCAAAATACCGACCTGTTCAACACCTGGCAAAACTCGCCGGTTTGATGCCCCGAGTTCAGCCAGCCTCCTTGGTGTGACCAGGCTTCGTCACCCTTCTCTCTCTAAAGAATCTAAGAGTTGCTTGAGTTTCTTTGGGTTTGTTTGGGTTTTTTTTTAAGGAAACGCTGGCACCAGAGGAAACCATGCTTTCCTTTTTCCCCTTTATGGTCTTTTTTTTTTTTTTGCGCCCCGCTGCTTTTTTTTTCTTGAAGAAAAAGTGGAAAAACAGGGAAGGGAGAAAGGATTGCAAATCCTCAGGTCATCCCTATGCTGTGGCCGTTTACCAAACAGCTGCAACTTTCACAAGAACACATACGGCTGAGGTTTCTAAAAACGTTCAGCTCATCTACTGGAATATGGCTTCCTCTCTTGCCTTGGTCTGAGAATAAAAAAAAAAAGAACACACAGTGTGCAGGCAAAAGCAGACATGCTGCTGCTCTTCAGGCAGGAAATAATGTGCCTGCTTCGTCACTGCCCCCCTGTAGACCGCTCCAATACTCGAGAGTTTGTTAGCTATTAACAAACCTTTTAGAATATAAAATAATATTTAGACAGCATTCACAGGCTAGACTCTCGTTCAGGGAAACATGCCAAGCATACGAAAGTGCCAAACATTTTCCCCCCACATGCACATTAGTCTCATGTTTACTCTCATCCAGGCTTAGCATGCAGAGCAGCACAGCTTTTTTTTTCCAGACTAGCAGGGCAGCTTCCCTTCTAGCATGTATTGCTTTATAAAGTGTGCAACAGAGAAGTAATTTTTGCCCTGCTTGCTTTAGTTTGGATTTCTTTCACAACAGTTCCTGGCTTTTATGCAGAATTTCTTACCAGGGAAGCTCAAGATGTGTGGAAACAGGAGCCCAGAGAAGTGACTTACCCATGACTACAGAACATGTGTGACGCGTAACCAGGTTTCTCTGATGACTCCCAGGTCAGTAGTCTAATTGCCACACCCAATCTTTTCCTGTCAGGGTGCAGAGAATAACAGTGAGGCACATGGAGGTAAAGAGCAAAATAGTAGCCACAGGTACTGCTGGTAAAGTTAGGGTTTTTTTCCTTTCACAGCCAAAGGTATCATTCGATCCAACACTGTCTCAATAGACCATTCAAGGAAATCTTTCTATGCTACTGTTAATTCATTCACTCTTCTAAACCCCTGAATAGAAAGGAGCAGTAAGTCAATAACTAATAAAATCAGTACAGAAAGAACATTCACAGCTGTTCATGACTTAGCTAAATAATTGAACATACAATGACTAAAACTGAAATCAAAGGCAAGTTTGATTTGCCCTAAAGACTGAAGAGACAGATTGTATTAATTGGAGTTATTTCCTTCTCTGTTACAGTATGCTAAATGTGCCTCTGATATGAAGCACATCAGATATTGGTAAGATCTAAAACAAGTAAGATCTATCGATAAGATGCTTATCTTAATTTTCATTGGAAAAAAGATCAAACCAAAACCATTCTATGTCTGTAAATCATGTCATGAAGTGTAACTCTTCTTTCCAGCCAGAACAAACACATGTTGTAGTTCACCTGTTTGGAGTTTGGGAAGCAAAAGTATGAGTAGTATCTCATGTTTCACAATACATAATCACGTAAAAGCAGCAGACAATGGTAGGAACATCATCACCTGGCTACAGGAGCTTAAATTGCCTAGACCAGGCAGTATGCTTTCTACCCTGTCTAGGAGACATTTTAACATTGTTGGGTTTTGCCAGTTGCCTCCCAAATAATGTGGAAGGTAGACAGGAATCCTCCTTTACTAAGCCAAAGACAACATAGTATCCACAAGGAAAGGGTGGTACTTCTTCCTAATCATACCAAATGGGATAAGAACAAAACCAGGCAAGGCTGTAAGTCTGTAAGTTCACCAGCCCGTTTATAGATCTAAAATAGAAGTAGTGCACTTGAAAGATACCACAGCATGACTGTTTCTAGAGCTGTACACTACTGTTTGTCTTACTGAGCAATAAACAGTTTTATGAAGTGTTTTGTGAAGATTTTGCCACTACACTCTTCAGTTGTTTCTCTGTTCCTCACATTATGCAGTCCTTGCATCTCCTCCAGAACCAGCCATCATGATTTTCTTTCATGCAGTAGCAGTTTTTGCTATGCTTTTTTTTTTAGATTTTTTTCCCTATTTCCTTTTCTCAGCATATGCTGAGACAGCATGCAGGCATCAGTTTTACAGTATAGAAAATTTAAGACATATATTCCTTGTTATATCATTATTTTATTACTACATTGAAGAAGATTGGAAAATTTCATTGCTATCACCATAAAAAAGTCGTAGGATTCTTTGGCTTGTACAGACAGATCTTGTGCAGTAACAACGTCGACTCATATCATTAATAAACTGGATTGCACTGAGTCAGAATTTGGATTAAAGAGTATGCTTTGCATACTTAGGTTTGCAAAACTGGGACATACACTCAGCAGGTGGCACTCTTTTCACCAAGTCAGAGCACAACCTATGCCCCATCCTCTTTCTAGTCATCACGAGTTGAACGAGTGCTCCAGCATTACGGAAGACCATATGGAGCTATTAGTTCTCCCTGAAATTAAGTATAAAATGAAGGCCTTAATCACTATAGCTAGTAAGAAAATAATTACATACTTTGTAATAGAAGGCTCAGATTCCAAAAAGCCCAAAACATCCATCTCAGCCACACTGAAATTTGGTCTAAAACTTCCATTGGATGTGATATTTTTCTTCAAAAATGAATGACAGCATAAAACAGTAATGAATAGCTGCAGTGTTTATCCTGCAAATATATTCAGTGCTGAAGGGCAGGGCTGCCTCTAGGCACGCTGGAGAATGGACTGACAGGATCCACAGAAAGTTCAACACAGACTCATGCAAAGCCCTGCACTTTGGCTGGACTAACCCTTTGTCACTGTGCTGGTGCAGGCCACTCGGCACCACTGAGTAAGATTTGGGGTTGGGGTGGACGGTGGGGTAAAACACCATCCAGCAGTGAAGGTTAACAGCATCCTGGGCTGTACAAAGAAAAGCACTGCTAGACCAAGGGAAATTATTGTTCCTCTTTACTCAGCATTTGTTAGTCTCATCTGGAATACTGTGCCCAGTTTTGGGCATCCCAGTGTGAGAAAGATGTTGATAAAATTGAGCCAGCAGAACAATAAAAAGCCAGGATGGTCACGGGCTGTAACAGACACCCTGCAGTAAGAGACTGAGGGAAATTTGGCTTACCTACTATGGAAAGGTAAACAGGTAGGAGAGAGCTAACACCAGCCTTCCAGTAGCTCCAAGATCTTTACCTACAAGAGAAGGCAGAGCCAGACTTTTTACTGAAGTGCACAGTGAAAGACAGAAGTCGTAAACTGACACAGTGTCTGTTCCAAACAACTAGTAAGGCTAGCAAAGCAATGCAACAGGTTGCCGCAAGAGGCTGCGACATTTTCTTTCTTTAAAGTTTAAATATCTAAGAAAGCCTTGACTACCTGACCAAAAAAGCCCTGCTGTCTCAACTTTAAGCAGGAGGTTGAACCTCCCAGAATCCCTTCCAATGGAAGTGATTCTATAATTCAAGAATCACATAAGAGGAGGATTAAATTATAGTAATATAGTTTGAAAATATCTTAGAGGAAATACAAGTTATTGTATGTGTTTCTGGTTGGTTGACCTTTCATTTTGAAGTCATGAATTCAGAAGACTGTCAGCATAAATACAAAACCAATTCCCTCACAGTCAGCATTTCTCAACTGCATTATTACAAGACAAAATGCTTACACATACTTTTTTATTTTTAATATGAGATTGATTTCTCCTTACTACAGAGAAATGTGAATTTCCTCAGTATCAATGTCTGCCTCCCATCTTTCTCAGAATTTAAATTAAACACATTTTAAAATTAATCAAGAGTACAAGTTCTCTTGGGAAAGGTGATACGGTCAGAGTGTTTGGAAAGAAGGGGATTGCCTTTTTAAAGAGTTTGCAAAAAAGAAAAGACTTCCTGCATATTTATTTTAATCTTCATATCTGAATTTAAAATTAAAACAATGAGTTTGCTTTACTTGAGCAAGAATCAGCTTCTTTGATCAACTTAGGGAAAAATACATGTTTATTCATAGAGCATGTGTATGTAAATACATATATATACACACAAAGTGTCATGAACTGGGTCCCTGAGAACCAGGATGAGACCTTGTTATGTGAGGGAAAGGGAGGGCCACTGTGGTTTAGAGAAGAAACCACATGTAAAAAATGTTATTCACATTGGTTAAACACTACTCAAAGAAGCTCAGACACCGTGGTGAGAAAGGCAGTGTCAGAATCTATGAAGTGCCAAATTATATGGCATGCTGAAACTTTCTTCCTAATTTTGCTAGGTTGTGTAACTTTAAACACTCTTTGCAGTCCTTTCTGCATTTACTATGATTGCTCACAGAATTCCAAATTATTTGTTTTACCAACAACAGTCTGTGGTAATATGATTCACTGTTTACAACTCAGGAAAAAACAACATTTGGAGAGGCTAAGTGGAGAGCTGAAGGCCACAGGGAAGTTCAATAGCTGAGCTTCGATTCACTCCAAATGCTCAAGTCCACATGCAGATTCATCTGTCACACTACATTTTTGGCTGTATTTTCGGAGCTCAGTCTACAGACTGTACTAAGCTACAACATGCACCCTCATCTAAGTGTCACTAATCAACACATACAGTTATAGGACAACAAATGTTTTATGCTGCTCAATTGAATAGTGGCACAAGTTCCTCTGAAAATTAGGTTCAAATCAGCCTAACAAAAATTAAACACCTAAAATAAGACAATTCTCAAAAAGCTGACTGTAAACTGACTGAATTTTTTTTAACTATTTAGAGATATATTCATACCTGCTATGTGAGAGGAACTGTTATAAAAGGATTAATAAATATGTAGTATTCTGGTACTCTGAAAACGTAAAGTCCTGTAAAAACATTAGCTCTATGAATATACATACCTTGGAAAAGGGAATAGATTAACAGCTTTCAACAAGATGAGGAAAGCTTCAGGTCTGTAGAAATATTCCTGAAAAACATGGTGGTCAACAAGGATCAAAAACTGGTGACCATATGCATATTTTTAATTCTAATACACACTTTTAATGCTATAATCACTAAATGGTGTGATGGCCACTATTGCAACAGATTTTAACAAGCCTTTCTGGGATTTCTCTCTCACTATGCATTACAAGAGTGCATCATCTTTAAAAGGAACACACACTACTGCTTTGGATGTCTACATACATTGTTTCCAAAACCTTAAAGTTTTGGAAGTTTGCAGACCTGCAAAGTTTTCTTTCAGGAGCACTTACATCTATTACTGCATTGGGTTCACAGGGAACACTTTACAATATATGAGTGTAGTTCTACAGCTTCTGCGAAACTCTCATATAAAACTGTCTAGAAATCAAATGGATGGAATTTCTTATTGGTAATAGATACTATCAAACTTAAACAGGTAACTGTTGGGGAGCATCAAGGGCTGGGGCTGCTCCCCATGGCCGGGGTCTGGAGCCAAGGAAATCCTCAGGGTTGGCAGTAGAAGGGCTAGGGCTGGTCCCACTACCCTCAGGGCAGGGGAACACCCCCAGGGGCATCAGGCACCACCATGAGGATGAGGCAGGGCTGAAGTTAAGCTGGGAAGACAAGCTCACAGGTCAGAATCAAGCGCTGGGCACCTGCATGGCTGCGATGCAGCTGCAATGTAGCTCAGGCAGGGCCACCTGCTTGAGCCTCAGCTTCCAGCAGCTCCTAAGCAAATATGACAGAAGTCACTCTGAGCCCTGTTTTTGCAAGTCTCTTCCACTGAGGTTTCTTCCACCTCTTCTTTCCCAGAAGACAACCAGCTGTGCTTTAAGTTGGCTTTGAGCCCAGACAGAGAAACACCCTGGAAACACTCAACAACAACAAATCAACAAGAAAAAAAAATTGAAAGCCTTTAGTGCAGACTTATATTCACAGTTTGATTGAATTTCATGAACTAACAGAAATAAAGACTGGAACTGAAAACAATGAGCTGCAATATTTTCCTTTCTTTATATAACATTAATGCTATGTACTAGGAATTATTTTTATGGACAACAACCCAGGCTGTTCTTTTCGTAGTCTGAATGGTACAATTTCTTATTGAAACACAGAGTAGGTAATGAATTTGATCAGTCTATTTAATACCCTAAAGTGCTTTGGTTCAACTTGTGCTTCATTTTCACATACATTATATTCCTCACAGGTACACTAATACAAAGGTAATGCTATCTCTCCTTTGTATAGAAAATAGAACCAACATTCAGCTCTAAGACTGTTGCTCTGGACTAAGAGATTCTCATTTGTCTAGGAAGTCACAGGCTGTATAATAACTGAATAGTTCCTACACCATGCAGCCCACCAGCAACAAGTGTCAGCTCAGAAGAATGATTAAATATTTCCTTGTGTTGCACTGTTTGTCCCAGCTACTGACTAAAGCTAATGACAACAACAATAAACCAGCAATCCTGAAGTCACATGCTAAGAATATCTTTGCACATATGCCTTCCCAGCAGCACCGAACAGAGAAAACAGAAATGCAACTTACAGGAGTCCTTAGTATTTCTGTTCTAATGTGTCATCTAAAATGTAATGCTTTCTCTAATTATACGATTGCTAATGCATTTGAAAATTTAAGTTTTCAATGGCTTATGACTTTCAGTTCCACGCTGCATTTTTTTAAAAAAGAGCATTTCTGCTGTAAAACATTACTAAAATTAGTATCCCCTGCTGAAGAAAATCTATTCAATCTATCCACTACACACAAAGATCTGCAAGCAATGAAGAAATTCAGAGATTATAATTTTCCAATACATCTACATAAATATAACAGTTCATGCCCACAAACAATCTCATCTGCACTACTGACATTAAGGAGCTACTTAACTAATCTTGCATGGCATATAAATATCTGCAGGGTTTGGAGTCTTGTTCAATATTTCTATTATGTATGGCTTTATGTACAATTTGCATATATATATACACACACCTATACACATACATAAAGAGCATGCTTAAAGTCATCTTTTATAGAGAACATCAACTAGGAACCCCTCCTGAGTTTCCTTACCTGATATATTACAAGTAGCAATCTCAAAGCCCATTTGAAATCATTTGACAGTGACAATCATTCAAGGACCTTTCAGTCCCAACAGGTTTTACTGACAATGACTCAGTACCATTGCGATTAAATTGAAACTTATGCAGCATAAACTGGGGGAGGGGAGAGGGAAGGGGAATCGAAAAGCAAGCATTTGCTAGCGTCAGGTGCCATAGGCAGCATATGGCACTCTGTCTCATCGGGACTCGTTCTTAATTCATCCCATAATAAATCATAGAAGGGGAGAGGGATATGGATCATTCGCAATGGGAGACGCCAACATGTATAAATAAGATGACAGGCATGTACCAAATACAAATGATAATCTGGAACCACATAATTATGCACCTTGATGACCTTATCTGTCCCTTTACTCCATAATCCTTCTTTACTGACGCCACAGGCTTGCCTGTGCAGGCAGCCTGCACTGCTGCAAACCAGGCTGCAGAGCTGCTTCTGTCATCATTATTGCACTGCAGTGTAATTGGTGAATTACTGGGCATTTTTTATTCTTCTCAGATTCATGCACAAGTTACATCATATTGATTTTCATGCCTGGGCTCCAAAAGTATTTTGGTAATCCCCCAAGCTGCTTTCCAATGCCAGTTTGTGTCCTATCCCAACCGGCTGCTTTGCTAATCTCTGATCTCTGAACAGTCCTTAATTCTATCATAAAGTACTTGGCATGGTTGATAATATAGAAAATAAATTCAGTCTCTCTATTTTATTGGGACAAGACTTATTATGGAATTCCCTCCCACCCCCACCCCCTAATAGAAACCTGGCAATTTTACTTTCTTGTCAAATAGAACCTCCAAAAGGTTCACATTCAAAGTATAACACACATCTATTTTGTAATACCTATATAGGGCAAAAAATGCAACTTCAAAGTGCTAGCCCAAGCTAGGATGTGGTATTCCGAGCCAGGAATGCTTCCCAAATCTGGATATGGTTATAGTATTGTCTACGGAGCATCTGAGTTACCAGAAATACACTACAATGCTCAACAGAAACACACACCTTCACAGCTATCACAAGACTGTTAGCCTGAAGAAAATGTAAAGCAGCAATAATGTCTTCTATCAACATGTCTCAGCCATTAAAGCATGTCCTCTTAACACCCTTCCCTTCCTACAAAGGAGAAACTGTCTCAAGCAATACAAAAACAATCACTACTGTCTTGTCTTCAGCAAGATCTCCTCCCCACAAAAAAAAAATGCTCTGAATATGTTTGTGTTTTCTTCATGGTGCCACTACCAACAAACAGCAGAAACTCACCATGCCCGAGGCAGAGAGTAGCAAATCTACTGTCCACCAGTAAACATGGTGGAATCGTGACACTGGGCTTCATAGATCAAAGCACATCAAAGAAATCCCCTGTAGAGTCTCTCAGGAATAGGAAGTGATTCAGGAAATTTGCACTCAAAAACTGCAGGGGAAAACCAGGCTTATTAAAAAACAAAAATCCCACCAAAACACAGACAACCCCCAAACCTCCTCTTACCATGCAATAAACTATGAAAGTAAGGAAAAAGTCATCAAGTTATAGGATCATCATTATTAGCATCCACACTACTGAGAAAACAAATGATACAGCTGTTCACTATCAGGTGACTACAACAGTTTGTTGGGTTTTTTTCACCCTTACTGTGAAAGCTCTTGAAAGATGCAGATTGGGTAAGAACCAGCAGACATGAACAGAGCTTCAAAGCAACACAGAGGACAAGAAAGAGGACTTCCTTACAACAAAATACTGTCACAATTCACTGCAAAAGATGGACTTTGTAATTGCAAGGTAGAGCTTTGCTGCACAGGATGCACACAGAGAAACCAGGGACATAGAAAATTAGATAATGGAGTTTCAAAGGAGCATATTTTTGGGGCAGCATTTTTTGTAAAAATTGCAACCCTTTCTTACTGCATGCACTTCAGTCTTGGGGTTGTTAGCCGTGGTTTGAATATCACCAGCAGACCCTCAGCCACAAATCTTCCAGTCTGTTCTGTAGAACACCATTGTGTGTTCATTTCTGACAGCAAAACAAAATTCTGCCATGCCATTTCAGCTTCCAAAAAGTAGTGGTAGGACCCATGAGAAAAGACTGACTGTAGAAGTCATGTAGTAATTTCACCTGGACAGCTCGTTGATTTGTAGACCTGATTTCTCAAATTAGTCACCTACTGCTAATAAATTTTATAAATAAAATATATAGCATGCTTGCCAGAACTATGATATAGCCTATCTATTCCTGTTTACTTTTTGATGTAAAATGAACACAATTTGTAGAATCTGCAAAATCAGTACCCACTAAGTGACCTAGAGGACTATCTTGCATGGCACACCACAGAAAGCAGCGCAAAGAACTAGGAAAGAAAGGCATCCAAGATCTCATTCCCTCAGCAGATTTACAAATGACCTCCCTAAAATGCCCTTTGTATTTGTCAGTCTCACACACTACACAGACAGCAGAAAGCCTTTTGACTACTACACCTGCCAGCTGTGCTGGATAAAACACGGGATACAATTATAACTAAGTAAAACCTGCTACAGGTTCTCTCAGACCTTCCAGCTACCAATTGTTGATCAGACTCGACAACACAACCCTCACTGTTATCCTGCAGTTGCTCAGCTGAGAGTCAAACCAGTTGTCATCTAAGTTTCACATGTCCAATAAAATACTTTGTCACCCATAACAATAAAGGCAAGCACAGCCTCCTAGTATACAGCCACTGACACCATTCATTCCTTCCAGACCAGTTGTGCTTACCTATCCCTCTTTTCCTTAGAGGAAACAGGTGAAAGCTTTGGTAAATTCTCATTTCCTGCCAATGGAATACAACAGCTGATATACTGATACCAAAGCTGTTAATAATTGACTGCTAATAACCAAGTGCTGTAAATCTCCAGAAGAGAATGTTCACATGCTGCATGGATGAGAAGCATTTTACTAATAACCAGCAGCTCTGAAATAATCCCTACAAAGAAGTCCAAAAATATGCCTTTGGTTATCTTGATACTTTCCAAGTCTACATAGTCCTCTCTCACCAGCCAGTACTTGCCTTTCAGCAAGTTTCTTGCACTAGCATCTGTAAACATGATGCTTGTGCAAGTTCTGTATGAAACAGCTTCCCCCTCATTCATTTTCCTCCTTGTTCACACCCGCCTTTATTCACCTTTAGTCAGCTTCTATCTTTCATCAATATCCCAATGTGTTTCTCCACAAAACAGGTTGAAATCCAGAAGACAGGACTTTTCAGTTCAAACAAGGGTTAACATAGGAAGAAGCCTTACAACAAGGAAGCCACACTATGTATAAAAATCACACAGCCTCAAATACATCCCTCATAGGAGCATCTTTTTTTGGTTTTGATTCTAGAAGACCCATTTATCTCCCTGCTCCTGCTTAGCCATTAGCATTCGCTCTTCCAGCATTACCATGCATGAATAAAAACCCAGGGTTGTTTTATAATTATTCTCAATTTCAAGTATGGAAAAACAGAATATGATGCAATATTTTATTGATATAAGGATTTCCCCATGCATCACAGCCTATGCCCCACTGTGGCCTCCTGGTCTGGTACAGCAATCAGCAGCATTTTCAACAAATGGTGTGCACATGTTTGCTGTGCTCATTTCAGACAGAAACACTTGTCCTGACCATTTGCTGCTAGCAATTTCAAACCAAAGAAACATGACTTGGCATTACTGTGACTGCACAAAGATCAATTTGTGTTCTGAATAAGTCATTGAGCCTTTGTGACCACGTTTCTTCCTTCCCCCTGTTTTTCAGGATGGACTGATAGGTTGGATACTCACATAATAAGGCTTAATTTATACCCTCAGTTCTTTCTAAAATACAAATTTAGTTTCCTTTTTGACTAAGTGTTCCCAATTTCCATTCACACAAGCTGTGAAACAAGGGATAGTTACATTTGACAACTTTGTTTCCAAATTGGCAGGGTTTTTTAGGCAAAGCAGAGAAAATAGCAGTAAGAAGAAATACTTTCAAGGTTATTGGCATTCTTAATTAAAAACAGCTTTACTCTTTCCTGTTTTGAATTATAATTATGCATTACAAAGCATATGCAGCAACTATGTGGCATGACAAAATTAAAATTTACACTTTTCAATGGCATCTACAATAGATGAGTGATGATAATTTATATTAAATAGGGAAAATTCAAGACATTTTTGTTCTGATACAGACATGCATGACTGAACCTTTAGAGTATGAAACATAAACCATATTAGTACCTCACTAGCTATACCAAGATATAAATTTACCGTATTTAATAATATAAAAAAAGACTAGAACATCACCCAACCCTGTTTGTTTGGATTTAAGAAACTGTCACTAAAACTAAAGACAACAGGAAAATCAGTCTCTGCAGCAAGCACTTCAGTGCCTTTTCTCTTAAGGATGAAAAAATGGTACAGACAGAAAAGGAGGCAAAATGATGAGCAAAACTTTGTGACAATCAAATAGTAATTGCTATCAGATCACAATAACAACATACTGTGTTCCTTTTACATAGGTTTAAACATTTAGCAAAACACCAAATGGTTAAAGATCAGGCCCAACAACATCTATGCAAAAAAAGTCTTTTAAACTTGTGTTTTCCTTACAGAAGTTCGGTATCCAAGAGTTACTAGATACTATATTTTATTTTCCTAACAGAAGAAGTTATACAGTTTAAAAATGGATGTGATTCTTCAAGACATGCCTTACAGATATTCTGCTGTGTGAACACATATAAAAAACAGTAGTTTTGACTAGCAAAGACTGTTTACAGAGCAAAGCTTCTTTACAATCACAAAAAAGAAATGTAAGCAACAGATCCTACCTATGCTCTTTGGCCAGTCTTAATCCAGATGAAAGTTTTAAAACAACAACAAAGAAGGGTGGGTGAGGGCATTCCTAAGCACTAAAGATCAGAAAAACAAATTACTACAAAAAGCAGCAATCGCTTCTTATCTGTATACTTACCTGTAGTCCCTTTGTGATTAGCTAGCAGTTAGCATCAGAAGACATCAGCCTCATAAAACAGCTGAGGGGCCACTTGGAAAACTTTCCAGTTAATACCACTGCCCCAAGCTAATGCTCAAAACATCAGGGATACGTTTTGAGGGTTGCTTCTTTTTACAAAACAAGACCCTCATGAATGCTTGAAAAGCAGAGACAGTTCAGAGGTGGATGGCATAACCTGAGTCGCATGATAACTTGCTTTCCCCAGCTGCCTACCTTTTCCAACAATTTCAGCTAACAGGGAGCTGAGCTGCTCACAGATCACCTTTAAACTGTGCTCTAGGGCACAGTATGCCACTGACAAAGTCAGTTGAAAAGCTCAGTTCAACCTCAGCAGCTGTCTCAAGCTAAGACTTGTCAGTTCACATAATGGATTACTTACACTGATTCAAACAGTCACTGCAAATGGCTGTGATGACCTCATGCACTGCTGTCCTCTGCTGAAGTTGTTACATCTACAGCTTAGCTGGCAGAATGAATCACCTCCAAGCTCTGAAACGATTTCATGCAAAGATACATGCCTTAAATCAAATTACACTCAGCAGTACTTCAGGCTGTTAGGTGACACTGTATCCACCAAACAGAGGAGCTTTCTCACTGTTCTCACAGCAAGAGCAGGGAATTTAACACTAGTAAACTCATAGTTTAGAAAACTGGAAACATCAAGTCTAGCACAGAAATCTTTTTTTCTTACAAATTCTAAAGGTGTTTCAGGCTGCAGTAAGACAAGTGAACTAGGTTGATTACCCAAGAACACGATGAGGTATTGCTCACTAAGCTCTTCCATAAGGTTTTATGAATGGAGAAGACATAACCTTTTCTCAAGATGCCTTCAGTTACATTTGCTGAATTCTCTGAAGCACACTTTCAATACTGTTTATCTAACTTTCTGTACCCTTAGAAAAATGCCTCGTTGCAGATGACATCTTATTTGCCTATTGTGTCAGAAACTTACTATATCAAAACCAAAGACTGGTGTTGGATTGGAGTAATCTAACAGATCATTCCTGTCCACAAAATCCATAAAGGATGTTTTTTAAGATACCTCATAGAGCACTTTGCTCCCTACACACATAGGCTAAAGAATCTGATGTCATTCTGAACTCATGCATACCCCAGAGAATTTCAATGGCCAAATTACAGCTGCACTTCAATTACATAAACATCTGCACTATTCATCTATACAGATTTAAAAAAGACTACCTATTATTGTGACATTAATAAAAAATAACAAAGAAAGAGCACACACACCTATAAATATGGAAATGTACAAGAGGTGACAATTTATTACATACTCTCATCAATACGATGCACAAGCCCAGTAAATTTTGGAAAATCAACAGGATTACTGGGTACTTTAGAAACACAGTATAGGCAGAATACATAAAGTCTATTGTGTCTGTATGAAAAGGTCAGCTAAACAGTCAATCAATCTTAAAAGAAAAAAAGCACCCAGACTGATTTTCTTTTAGTTCTATTTTAACTATTGTTATTGGCTTCCCTGGAATCGGTGGCAATATCATTTTAACCACTCTGAACCAGATGGCTGTTTCACTTTTACACTCTGCCCAAGTTCACATGATTCTGGGAGCTAATGACTTTACACCCACAAAGTCTCTTCTTGATTTTCTCTTTTTTGTTCTAAAAAGATCAAATGGCATGAAGTCTTTTTCATCTCACCATGCAGTCAAGAAAAGTTTTTTTGGTTTCTCAAATCTGCCTGAAGCTAGTCAGAATCTGGGGGAGCATCTGTTCAGTGAAGTAAGGGTCCATTGAGAGACATCTCCCATTTGGGTAGACAGCAATGGTTTGTTGACAACGTTCACAACCATCTTCCAGCATAGACACGTCCCCCCATTTTATCTCTGCCCTGTCTCTGGTTGACTTTAAAGTGATGACACTTATATTGATTTAGCCTTGTTTGCATATGGTAATGACCCTCAGTATCTATTACATAACAACTACTCAATAATTGCCTGCCTTCACAGTTTTATTTCACATGAAGTGTGATTTCTCATTGTTTAGTTTAGGCCAAGGTTGACTATGCTAAGCCACAAAAAAGCATTCTTAGACTAAAACATGTATCCACAAGGCAAGTCAGCACAGAGCAGCTACTGCACTTCAAACTCATCTAAGCTTAGTTCACTGCAGCTACCTTGACTACCAAGTACTTAATAAATGAAACTGGAGTGGGTGTGTGTGAATATAAGGGTTAAAGCAGTAAACAGCAGGTGCCTGTTGTAACCAGCTTTCAGCATAACCTTGTTTGTGGAGGAAACAAAGCCTGTGCAAGAGAAAGAGTTTTACAGAGACTTTTGAAAGCCCACATAATGCAGTGGGGTTCTCAGATACTCATAAAATGGCTGAATTTGCATTGACAATATATATTGAAAAATTATGTACATGTGCCCATGTGCCCATATACAGCATAACTTTCCCCCTTTTCTTTAAATTATTCCAAGTCATTGAGATACACTACTACAACATTAACAGGGAGCTCTCTAATGCACCTCAGTCATTTCCTGCTTGCTCATATAGTGAAAGATATTTAGCATCCATTTCTCAATTAATTCTTTCAGTAACAATTGTGCTGTCTTTCTCGCACAAGTATGAGGCAAATCAGTATTCATTTGTTTTACTGAAAGCTTTCTACACACAAGATATGCCCATTTAAAACTACAGAACTGACTTCAACCCTGAAGACTAACTTTCAGGGCATCACACTGGTAAGAAGTTGACCTATCACTAGATCAGCTGATACAAGAAAGCACAAAGGTATAATTCCCCTTATTAAGATCTCATTTATTTTTCCCTAGAGCATCCCTGTATTAAAATACTATGGTGAAGTACATTAGAAAGGCTTTTCCTCCCTTTACAAGGGACAAAGTAATCAGGATTATCAGGATGGAAGAATTTTTCCAGTTTTAAGTGGTCACTTGGAGCTCCATAGTAATTTCCACTGACTTAGTGGCCAGTCCACAGACCTGTTTGCCTTTCCAGCACCCTGAGTCACTACAACACAGAGCAAGAACACATAATAACCACAACAGGCAGCTCCAGGACCCAAGCCCCATTCCAGGGGAACTCCAGCTCTTCAGTTAGCCACTCTCCTGCAGACTGCTCTTTAAGTAAAAATACCCTTTTACCTACATTCAAGCATAACAAAGATACACACACCATAAATACATCATATGGAACAGTAGCAACAGTTGTAACACAACCTTTTATTGCAGTAACAACCAATATCTCACTTGCCAGAACACACAGGGAGCAATCATCAGTCAGTGTTAGCCTTTCCCTCACAGGAAAAACCTTCACGAGTCTCAGTAACCTCTCCTTGCACCCAGGATGAGCCACCAACACCTCGCCTATACCAAGGAGCCAAAGCGGGAGACCATGTCCCAGGGACTACTCCCAGCAAAACAGGAGCGTGAGGGCATACAGGTGAGAAAGCCGCGCGCCTACAGCCGACGAGCAGCTACTGAGGCACCATATCGCCGCCTGCCCGCGATCCCGCCCTTCGGGAACCAGGCTGAGGGAACCGCCGCTTTAAGCGCTGGGCCGTAGTGTGCCTGTCCTTAGAGCCTGTGCGCATGCGCACGGCGGCCTCTCTGTCCTGCCGAGGAACGTGCTGGAACGTGCGAGGCGAGGTTCCGGCTGAGCATGAGGCGACTCCTTGGGAGGGGTATGCACGCGGGGCTCCGTCACGAGTCGATCGCGTGTTGGTCGCGAGCGGCGTGCCCCGCGCGGGAAGCGAGAGAGGCGGGAAGTTCGGTGGAGCCCTCCCTGCCAGGGCAGAGCCCGGCCCTCCTTCCTGGAAGTAATTTCCTCAGGAATTAACACCTCGGCGGTGCAGGATAGGCAGGGGAATGGGTTTGAGGGTTGGGAGAGCCTCATGTCCAGAAAAAGCAGCGAGAATCGGGCTTTGCTGAGCCCCTGTGTCTAGCCGTGCCCCAAGGCAGTGGGAGTCACAGAGGCAAGGAGTCCCCTCAGCACCCAGCGTGTCAGGCTGAGCACCTTGCGTTTCTTCTGACCTCGCTTGCTTTCTCTTTCCTAAGTTACTCTGTTTGCAGCTTCTGAAACTGGTACCAATCCATCAGCAAGACAGCCTCCAGTGGCTCTTCTGCTTTTGACAGAGGCAATTTCTAATTTAGTCTGTGGTCTTACGTAGGATAGTGGATAATCAGTGCACTCTGGGATTGCTGTTGTGTTGGAGCCCATATATATTGTATCACAGACCTCACAAAAGTCAGGTGGTGCTCCTGCCTTTCTGGGAGCAATCTGTGTTCTTGTGTTTATTCCCAGTTTGAAATTCGACTAAGAAAAAATAAGCCTCATGTTGGTATTTAAAAACTATTTTCAGCAACTCCAATGCAATGGAACTAGTTATTTAAAAAAAAAAAAAAAAAGGTGTGCCCAAGAGGTGGTGTGGTGTTGAAAATGCTGAGGAATGTTGATTTTGCAAACTGTGGAATAAGTATAATGTTTTTCTATACTGACTTGAGGAATAAAAGACTCAAGCTGCCTCATCAAGAATCATTTACCAAAGATTAAAGTGGTCTTGTGGGAAACTAGGCCTAAAGCTAAGTCTTATGGTAAAAGGAAGATAAAGGACGATTTTCAATCAAGATATGTTAATAAAGGAGCAACAGTGAAGGGCTATGTAAGATAAACAATAATAGAAAGATACTGCATTTTGCTCAGTAAGCTCATGAATATTATTTTCTTCACCAAGGGGAAGCAGGAACCTGCCAGACATGCCATGTGGATTATATTATGCATGGACTGTTGTGACATAGGCACTTTGGTTGAGCATGTAAACTTTGGAACTACCTCATTTGTAGGTAAACAAGGGAGGGATTTTGAGTGGAAATAGGGTATAAAAATGCTGAAAACTGACCACAGGTGTGCCTCTTTTGCTAGGACACCTGCTCTTGCTAGAATATGTAATAAATTGCTGCTTCACTGGTATGTCCTCTGCAAGTCCTTTCTTAGGACCACTGGCATTTCTAAGAGTGGTACCTGAGAGCTTTCAGCTTGTTTGACACCTAGATCTGAAAAAGTAAAGTTTACACAATCCTGTTGTGAGTAGGTGTGAGAGTTTATGCTTACTGGAACTTTTGTTCTGTATGTCAATCAAATTTGATTAAAAGCTCTTAAGATATTAGGCTTCTTGGAGTATGAAAAAAAAGAAAAAATGTGTGGATTTGGACTCTGCTGCTATTGTCGTTCTGCCTTTTTCACCCTTCTTTCTCTTTAGGGAAAGACTGGGAAGAGGAAACCCTTAGAGTGTGTCAGAGAATCCACATGGAGAAAACACTGTGAGGAAGACCCTCCTACCAGAGAATGCAGAGTAATGAGACATGAAACATTAAGAAATCTGGATTTTGGTTCGTGAAAATGCTTGAATTTTTATGGCATGAGTTTTTTCCATTCATGATAATATTGATTCTGGCTTCTGCTCTTTCAAAACTTGAGCTTGCAGTTCTTCATAGGTAGAGCTCTTCAGGCATGTGGTTTAGCAGAACCTGGTAGTGCTACGTTAACGGGCCTGTCGATTCTAAAGGTCTGTTCCAGCATAAAAATTGTTCTGTGATTCCTCCATGCTGCCTGGGGGTGAGACAGGAGGGATAAGTTACCTGCTCTTCCTTTTTTGACTAGACTGCACCTGGCATGGGCAGGAAGTAGGCAAGTTCATTTTAGCAAAAGCAGGTGTGACTGAAAGCATGTCTTCTGGGTGGTCTTGGAAGTAAGTTCTATGATCCAAGCCCAGGACAAACAAACTGGAGCAAACTGAGGAGTTTGTTGTCCTGTGTCTCCCTGCAAAAATAGGAAAAGAAAGGTAAGGGGAGAAAGGGATAAGAATAAAACTATGCTAAAACATGCTTGAAACACACCCTGAAGGGACTGTTGTGCTGCTGAATGCTCTTGTACTCATGAGATGAGTCAGGTGATCTTGCCATAGATTGATGACATTAAAGCTTGCAGTTAATTTTTACTCTATTTGATTTATAGGAATAACTAACTATTTTTGTTGGAAAACCTAAAAAAGAAAAAAGTAGTGCATGTTGCATTCTGTTGGTCTTTAAAAAAAATATTTATATATTGCCTTTTTTCACTTAAAAAAAAAATCTGTTCTCCAAAAGCTTTCCTCAGTTTATGGTGCTTTGAAAGGACAGTGTCTCAACTTTCTTTAGTCACTTCTGTAGTGTTTGTAATGCAAGGAAAGTTTGAACGTTTCTTACAGTATTAGTGTTAACATTTGCTTGTGTACTGGTGTTACTTTCACTGTAGAGCAAGCCCAGTCATACTTAGAAGTAAATGTCCACCTCCAGCGCTGCATTTTGCTGTGACAGCTGCCATGGAAAGAGCCACAATTCAGTTGCCAGCCTCACTTTCTGTCCACCCACTCACAGTATCTGGAAGATCTTCAAAGTGAATTAGTACACAGGCTTCTCAACCAAAAGCTGTGAAAATGACCTGGAAATCGACAGCATTTTTGTTCCTTCAGAATGTCAGGCATTCAAACAAGTAATCTAAACTTAACAGTGTATGCTTTTTTCACCCTCATCTTTCTATGCTGCTCTGCATTGATTTTTCTTTCTTTTAATATGTTAATACCCTAGGCTTTTTTTCTTTTAAAGAACTAATTTTTTCTTTCTCTGTTCTACCATAGGAAGCAGGTATTTCAAGTGTGTATTATGCACAACAAAAATACTTTTCATCATCTCTTTTCTCGTTTAGATAGGGTTTTTGTGTTTGCATAATACAGGTATTAAGTTCCAGGATAACAAAAACTGAGTCAGCAGGTTTGATAGAGGGCCTGTCTGTAAGGCTTGAGCTGTACAGCAGTTCTGCCAGTGCTGTGTGGTTTCTAAACAGCAGATCAGACCCTGAACACCATGGATGGATTTGAACTGAATATGAATAGTGCATGGATTTTATGTGAGCAGTGTTGGTTTATAGTCACTGTATTCTTAACTCATTATTTCTGCACAAAGCCAATTTCATTAGTGGTTGAAAACTCCAGCCAAGTTCTGTATGTGCACAAACTGGTTTACTAGAGTGTGGTTGTCTTATTCTATTGCACTGGGCATGTCTGACAGTTCATAAAATGCTCATTGAATTGGCACAAATTCTGAGATACTAATACAATTGCTCAGGGGGTAGCCACTGTACCACTTGAATGTCATTTTGTTAGGCAGATGTTATCAGGAGGAATGAGGTATTTTGTTCTGAAAAATATAAAAGCTCAAAGTGACGTGCCCATGATCACACAAGAAGTCTGTAGTTGAATATGATGCTGAACCCAAGATCTGCCAAAATTCATCTTAGGCCATCATTCCTGTTAGGGTTTTCCATGGGTGTGTTCATTCCAGAGATCCTATCAGATGTGTGGGTGTGAAAACGGATCTTTATTTCTCTCTAACTGTTCGTTCCTGTATTTGCAATGCTTTGGAAAAATTATTTTGAACGGTAACTAGTAACTTCATCAAAGGGTGAGTTGTTTGGGTTTTTTCCTTTCGTTGTAGACTGATGCTCTACATTTTTCTGTCCAATGAGCTGTGCAGGTCACTTTTCACCAAGAACCATTTGAGATCCATTTCATGTAGTATTTCTTGTGGCACCCTGGGTGTGTGGAAATACTGAAAAGGAAGTAACTCTAACAATTTTTGTCTAAGTGGCTCTTCAAGTGTAAACACATTTAAATGGTTAAACCTCTATCTGGTTTGTGAACGAAATACTTTTCATTTGAGTAATTTCATTTTCATTTGCTCCAAAATGGTGAGGGTAGAAACAATCCCTAACTTAAAATACTGCCTTTTGTATATGTTAATATTGCATGCAGCAACAAATAAAGTTTATTGTCATGTGTATTTATTTGGACTGTATATACAGATTTCTAAACTCTTGGGTGAGAAAAAAAAAGGGTTAAGGCCTAATATATGAGAAAACCCTAAGTGTAGGGACTCAAAGTGAAGAAAAGTCAGCAAGCATTCCTTTTTAGTTTCTGACATTTATTCTTCTCACATTTTAAGAGATGACTGAAATGTTTTGTTACTGTTAATTTTTGTTTCCTTAAATATTGCATCTTTTCTTCTTTCCATGCTTCAAAGTGTTTGTTTTTAAAATTTACACTCTTGAGGATTTGTTTACTTCCTTGCTTACACATTTGCCTTGTTATGGATGTCAGCACAATATTTTGAATAGTGTGAGTATAAATCATATTTAGTAGTAGACCCACGTGTGTGCATTAAGTTTTTTGGGAAGTACTGTATGCTGCTCAATGCCAAAATAGTCCTAAGAGGTCAGAATTACTGCATGACCTGTCTTTTCTAATGCAAATCAAATGTTACAGCGGCCCTGCCCCCCTTTGTTTTTTCTTTAATTTGCCCTAATTGTTTCTAAAAATTATTTCATTTGCTCTAATTGTTCTTAAAACTTAGGTGTAGCAAACAGTGCAGACATTGTCAGCCAGTGCCATTGCCTGGTACTGGCCCAGGTAAGCATAAGCTGGCAGATGAACTAGTGTTTGCTTCAGATGGGTGGTGGCACTGCACCCATTTAAATTGTGTCTGCGGCACAAAATCTGAAGGTTATTGGCAGTTTTTATACCTGAGGAAAAATACAGCCTACTTTATTATTTTAAAATGAACCACCTTAAAAAAGGGGCTTCCCATACTGATTAAGGGAGGGTCTATATTATTTCCTTGGTTTTTAAAATAATTCTGTCAAAGAATGGCATGCCAGTGGCTGAGAACTTCCAGCTGGAAAGTACAAAAGCAGACATGATCCAGGCAGGGAGGGTACATTTTAAAACCTGTACCACTCTGCCACCCCTTACATGGTAGGTGGTGGACTTAGAGCTAAGCCAGAATTTGGTTTTTAAAGTATGTTCAAGTCCACCTGTTGTGTTGTTTAGTGCCAAAGTCACCAGTTATGGGACCAATGTATCTCTAGTATAACTTACTAGTTCTGTTCATTGTGATGGAGTTACATTGAGAAGGAACTTGGCATTTATATGACAGTGATGTGAGATAAATATACACACATATATAAATCAAACTATGGCTTTATAGGACCAGGAAGAGACTGAGAGCCCTGGTTTATAATTTCAGATTTGTTTGTATCAGCTTTTTCTAAACTTTGCTTTTCTATATACATTGTTAAACCTTTTTTTTTTTCTTCTTTGCATTGATGGAAGTATTTTTCAGTTGAGTGTGGGTAGAGGAGGAGAGGAATACATCATGATGAAGCAAGAGAGATGTGACAAGGGGAAAAAAATTGGACAAAACACATAAATGATTCCAGTTAAATGTTATGTAGCTATTCCCAGTTTTGTTCACAAATGACAGATTTTCTCCTTTAGTGGGTGATGGCAGGACCAAAGTGCGCCCATGCTTCATAGACAGTGGAAACAGCAGAGAGGATTAGTGAATGAAGCCATAACCAGCACTTGCACCTGATTCTCGAAGCACTAGGAATCATGGTTGGGAGATTTGTGGGAGAAACAGCAGAGAGGAGTAGTGAATGAAGCCATAACCAGCACTTGCACCTGATTCTCGAAGCACTAGGAATCATGGTTGGGAGATTTGTGGGTTGAAACGGAAGTGAAGGTAGGAGAGAACCAGACAAACCGACTTTGCTATAAAGAGAATTAAAATCGTTTGTTCCCTCACTTGATGGAGATAGTAGAAAAGAAACTATTTCAATTTAAATTTCAAGAAAACAGGTTTAGCTTGGGAATTAAGAAGTTTAAGAATCCTGAGGTACTAACTCACGCTCCAGGGGGAGATAGAAAGACAAGACTTCCGATTTCAAGATGCTTCCTTAAACATCTGTCTGTCAGGGATGGTCTACATTTGCGTGACTGTTGTGCGTAGGCTTGGAATAGGCCTGGCCTACATGGGTGGTGTGTGTGCTTTAAAGTGCTGCGTGTCTGTGATTCGTCCAGCTACGGAATGGTGTTGACAGGATTCCCATCAGACCCAAGTCAGTTGCCTTCTCTTGCGGCTGACTTCGAGGCAGCATCTATAGAATGTGTTTCAAACGCAGCTGGAGAAGATCAGAATGCTCCATCCTCCTTTTGTACTGAGCAAACAAGGGGAAAGTGGGAGCCAAGGGTGATTGATATTCCAGGCTTATTGAGACATTTTTGTCTCATCCTCCACTTCATCTGAACTCGTAAACAAACCATGTCTCGCGTCAGACCCTCTCATTAAAGCCTTGTCATTCAGCGCTGCCAAATAAAAGAGATACTGGCTCAGGTTATGCCCTGCCTTCCCAGCTGCCTCAAGTTGTTGATGGACAGCGCATCGGCATTGGGGTAAGAGCAAGCAGGATAACCTTGCCGAAGGAGACTGTAAATTCTTCAGTTGACCCTGGTAGAAGGGGGCAATTCTAGATGGAAGCTTGCTACAAAAGGTAACCTGGATGTCAAGCCCAGACTCTCCCTGGGCTCTTTTCCTAAACACTTTTGGTTTGGTTTTGCCTAGTGGCCAGTGGTACTGTTTCTCAGGCACAAACAAGCCAACCTTATTGGAACAACCAGTTCTGGAAGAGCAGGTAACTCGCCTTGTGACTCCAGTGAGACAAAGTTAGAGCCAGGTGATTCAAGCTGTGTTTTAGGAACGCTTCATTCTCAAGGAATTGGGAAGACCAGAATTTAGTCCATTTAGTCTTTAGTCCCACAAGATTGGAAGCCAGTAGAATTAAGCAAGAGCCGAAGTTTACAGATTTCATTTTTTTTTTCTAGTGATTGCTACTTACAGGTGTATATATACATCCTTTTAAGGAATTATATTAAATGTAATAGTCATTTTTCGTACTTTGTTTACTCAACAGATTTGTTCTTTTGCATCAGCTGTTTGCATTTATTTTACTATGTATTTTTAAACCTTCACCAAGGCTATCTCTGCCTTTTTGGGGGGAGCTGTTCAATACATTTGCTTCTACCATTACACTTTTTTTATTTTTTAGAAATTACTTGGCATATTTTGCTTGGTGTATTTCATTATTTCTCTTAAAGCCGCTTCCCAGTCCATGATGAATGGAAGCAATGTTGGAAAACAGATAATCTCAGTTTCTAACTAAAAGTCATTGCATGGGGGAGGGGAAGAATAATTGGATCCTGTCTCTCCATTTGGTAACAGAAAAGAGCAGGCTGACTTTTGCAAGCTTTAGGGGTGTTGATGTTATCTCTTAACAAGGCTAATGGACCCGGGGCAGGGTCTTCTCCTAATGACAGAAGAGTAACTGGTTTCACAGGACCAAAGTCAGCATGCCAGGAAGCCTGAGTATGTCACCACTGAGTACCCCTGACTCAAATCACTGAGCACATGCAACTGGGAGGAAAGTATGCAAATGAATTCTGGGAATCTTATTATGACAAGACTGGCTTTTCTAGGAAATAAAATGAATATGTATGTCTCTTCTATAAAAGCTGCACTTTAGGTCACTCTTGGTGCAATGTTGGATGTTGGTGGAAGTTATCCCCCTTCGCATCTGGTGCCGCTTTCTAAAGCTCCAAAACAAGTCTTAGAGAGTTCTGTAAGCCATGCATTTCGGTATCATGATGAGCAAGGTTTTATTTTCACTAATGGCCATTTTCTTAAATAAAGCATGAAGTTGTTCTGTCTGTACTGAAAGCAGAAGTTCTGGGATGCTAATACATAAAACTGCAAGCCAGAATGCAATCATCTGTACTAGAAATGACTGATAGGTTCTTTGACATCATGTTGACGGTTGCCAGCTAGCGCGTTTGCGAGTATGTTGTGGGTATGGTTTGAAAGTTCCAGCATCCCAGGAACCATTTCCAGTCACCAGTTTGTGTGCAGCCACCTAGTTTTGGTGGTTAGAAGAATCTGCTAGCGTAGGTGTGCACCGTTCCCATGCTAGTTTGTCTTCGTGCCCAGGAACATCTAGGAATTTTTAATTTAGTAGCACAAGTTTGCCCTGACAGTCAATCAGTCTGGCTGATGTAAATGTTCTCATTTTTACCAATAACTGCAATGAAAAATTCTGTTTCTGCAGTTCAAGGTCTCTAATAAGAACAGTATTTCCATTTTGCCATCCTGAACAAGTTTCCACTGTCCGTTTCTCTGTACTATATCGTTGCATCTGCTCTTTTCAGAGCACTTAAAACCTAATTCATTTACAATCCCATTTGCGTGCAACCTGAGACTTTCATTAGAGATAGGGTCAGGTGCAGGGAGAGCCTTATTCATTCTTCTCAATCTTTGCATTCCAGACTTAAGTGAAATATTTTTATAATTCTTTTTCTAAAATCTATCTTATTTTTATGAGAATCTCCCGGATCTCACTAGATTTTCTGGCTTTTACACCTTTCCAGGGTGACCTGCAGAGGACCTGAAACCATGCCGCCTGATGGCAGAAGGTAAGGGCAGACCTTCTGTTTCCTGGGTTACTTAGCACAGGTTTTTTGGCCTCAGAATGCTCTTTTACCATCTCTGTGGGAAGCCTGAAGAAATGAGTCAGGTTTTCAAGTCTGACTAGCATAACCCCAGGCCAAATGAGACAGAGGAGATTAAGTCTTCAATAGCAAAGTCCTGAAAAAGGGAGCAGATAATTATCTTAGACATTAAAATTCCAGTACTGCGGACATTTAAGAGACATTAAAATGTATTTATTTAGAGTGTCAGATGGTTCCAGACGTTCGGATTTACAGGTAGTTGGGTTTGGTTTTAATTTGCCTTTAAGACAAGTGATTCCAAACAGCTGGGCTCAGTTGAAGTCTCCAGAGAATGGATTATCTAGATCTCTGTGAGTCATTACCCAGGCTCAAAGGAAACAGAATCCAAGGACTAGGAAAGAAACACTGTGTGATACATTTGGCATTACAAATCATTTTGTGTGCTGTGGAAAATAAGAAAAATGGGTTTTAAATTGCCTGCTACGGTCTCAAGCGATATGAAAAACAGTCCATGTATTTCCTGGTGCTGAAAGTGGCCCTGAAAGAAGGAAGCACGCTGAGTGAGAGGTGCCATGAACTTCGAGGGAAAGACACCTGCAATGTAACATTCCATGGTCTACACTCTTCCACTGTGTATTTTTCAACTACCACATTAGGGACTGGTTCACTTTCAGCCAGAGCATGACTCCACCATCAGCAAAACTAGCTCAGGCAGCGTTAACCAGTGTCATGCTGGGAGAGAAGCTGACATTTTTATGCAGTAATATCAGTGTAGTCACACTTGGCAAATACAGACTCCAAATACAAATTTGTATTTGGTGCAAATACAGCACCAGGTGAATGATAAGCTAGGAATTCCTCCATCTTGCCAGGGAAAGTTAGGCAGTGCAGCCTGGGTAATTTGTATGTATACTGAAACTGGAGGCAGGTGGGAATACAGTGATCCTGAGCGCTTGGGTTCCTGTCACGTGGGCTGGATTTAGTGGGGAGGGAGCTGATGAGAGTACAACCTTTCCAAACAGCGGTTGTGGCATGTGTGAGTGCTGATGACAGGTCTATTTTCCCTTCCACGTGCTCCCACATGCCTGTGCCTGGTACAAATACTCAGATTAAGACAGCATGGCCATCAGCCTATATGTTGTTACCTACTGCCTGTAATCTGCCTTTAACTTCTGCCAGGAAGCAGATTAGCCTTAATGCACATTAACACACTTCATCTCTCTGAATAAATACCCTGCTCCTTACAGATCATTCCTAAAAAAAATGTCTACATGCAAAATAAAACAGCCCACTCCGCAGAGATGACCATTAACCCTCCATGCCCCTGCAGTAAAGCTGGTTTTAACTGGACACTCCATTGCCACTGCTCCTGATAGTGGTATGATGCAAGAGTACTTCTACAAATGAGAGTGTTAATGTTCCTGTCCCTGAGTTGGAATACTATCAGTGTTAATTTGGAACAGAAAGTCCTCCACTGAACTTGGTTTTGTGTGTGTGTGTGTGTGTGTGTGTCTAGCTGTACATAAATACATATGGTGCTTTGTGGGACACAGTGCCACCATGATATTTTTGTATTTTCTTCCATGCTTGAGGACTAACCTCTTCCTACACTAAAGTTTCAGCATCTATGACTTGTAGTTCCCTATATTTGCTTTTCTCAGTCTTATTTTTGTTTCTGTTTCAACAGCCTGTTTTGAGAAAAATGGGTATCATAGGGCAGTACTGAAAGCAAGCTGATTAAATACCTCCACGTTTTAAGAGGCTCCGACTATGAGCTGGGGTGAATTTGTGTCGTATGAACATAAGAAAGCAGTCGTAACGATAACCACATGAAAATGTTTTCATACTTTCTAGGTGAAGGCCTCAGTCTGACCTACTTCTGTTTCCAGAGTTACATTTGCTTGTCCAAAGTGCAGGTTCTGTACTTCTAAACAGGGCTTGCTGCAGACCTATGCCAGAGTGAGCTCATCTCTGAGTGCCACAGGCCTCTAGGAAGTTTTTTTACAACCAAAACAAAATATGATAAAATTCTAAAATTCCCAGCATTGTTATTTTTACAGGAATTGCTCAGTAAGCTGTGCAACTCATAAGCCTATTAAGAGCTGATGATGTGAGGGGAGACTCAGAGCAGGATCATGCTGAGATTACTGATTCTTTACTGGAATAAAGGCAGCTTGATTGCGGCTGCGTTTCTGTAGTAGGTAAGCTGTGAAGGGCAACAGAGGGTCCATCACCTTTCACCAGATGGTTTGGGGCAGGGGGAGGAAGATGAGGACAGTCAAAATACACCTCATCCTGGGACCTCCCTCCAACATTTAGGATTCTCACAGACATGTAGCTTTACTTGTGAATCTTGGCTCATGTCACCTTTTAAGAATGAATAAAAGTCAAAAGGAGAAAATGCTTTCAAACAAGTACCTAGAATTGTAAAATACATGAATATGTCCTCTTTTCACCTTGTCTTAATTTCTCAATTATTCTAATAGTGTGGTTTCTCATTGCAAAGGGTAGTATAACTTACACAGTGTTAGGCTGACCTCTCTTTTTTCAATAATTTGAGTCAATTTTCTGCTTGTTTGTATTTGGTAGTTTCATGCACTCCCATTTCCATCCCTTCTTCCGCTGCACCTCAGAGAGCTGCTGTTGGCTGTCCTGTATTTCACTTCCTTCCCTTCTGCTTTCTCACTCTCCATTTTTTCCCCTTTAACGTCTTTATTTCGTCATGTTTCTTGTCCTTCTTGTTGGCTTCTTCCTCAATAATGAGACAAAGATGCTTTTTTTCATAGGAGCACCTATTAGTGGCTCAATGCAGTTTAAAGGCAGGATTTCCATGTCAGTGATATCATGAAAGGAACTTGCCATCCCAGACATAAACGTTTCTCACTGCAGGTCGTAGTAGCTGCTGTTACAAAAGTGAGGAGAGAGAAGGCAGATGCCTTTCAAATAGCTTCATCTGTTTATTCTATACTTTGCACCGATCAAGGCAGCAACAGATGCAGGATTACTTAGTTTGTGGTGTTTGTACCATCACTCTCTCCTGTTGCTACGCTGCCTTTCCCTTTACTGGGTGGGAAAAGTTCATACAATCCATAACTAGGCTGCTGAGGGTAAAAGAACAAGACAGGCAGACAGCATTATCCCACAAAGGAAAAGAGTGACAGCAACTGGAATCAGCTCCAAACTGAGAAAATCCTTTGTGAGATGCAACTGGGAACTTGTTATGAGATGCACAGAAAGAAGCAGAAATGAGCAAGGACTTTTTAGCCCCAGGAAGACACAATTTTGCAATTAGAAATAGACCTTGGGCAGCAAAACTCCCTTTTGCTACAGCATGTTCTGCTGGGTGGGTGGTGGTCAGAGGGTGGCTGAACAGTTCAGTGCTAGTGAAAGAAAGCGGCGGGTGTGAAGCAGCAAAGCAGTGTTTATGGAAGAAAAAGGAGGCACAGTGTATTTTTGTAGGAGACTGAGGACAAACTGTGAGAGAAGGCAGCGAGGTTTTATGGGGCTATGGGTCTACCTTCCTCTGCTCCATCCTCTTCTTGTACCAGCTTCTCTCAATCTCTGCAAGAAGGAGTCTCTCTCATCCCTCAGCCCTAGCTTGATTTCATTTGCCTTCCAGGCTGGGTGATGCGGGGAGGGAAGATAAAGGGCCAAGGACCAGGCTCTGTGGGGTGAAGTCTGTATGGGAGCTAGCAGGGTTGGGCTTTCTCCTGATTCTGGGGGGTGACAGAGAAGGGCTGGACTCCCTCTACAAGTGCCTATCCTGCTGGGACTGAGCTGCCTGTATGTGCAGCTCCCCAGAGTAATAGCTACATCTCTCTTTGGGCAGCAGCAACCCAGCAGGGAGCTGCATGGGCAGCAGTCAGCATTTCAAGCTGGAACAGCCTAAGCGGTGTCCTCAGGCCAGACAGCCTGGGTGAGCAGCCATGCCCTGGAGGCAGCTGACTGCCTCAGCCAGCTCCAGCCAGGGGTTCTTTCCCTGGGAAGTTTGGGAACTGGTTTGGAGGATTATTTCTGTATCTTTGTTTTTTTAGTATGCTGTGCAGATAGCAGGAAAAGCACATGGGAGAAGCCTCTCTCCTCCAGCCACTCTTGCATTTTCCACTACACAGAATGCCAATAGTTCTCCATTGGGATCACAAGATTGGACAGGCCCTCACTGACAGCAGTTATAGGAAATGATGCATGGCAATGGCACTCGCCTGGGAACTTCCCTTGCCAAGTTTTGCTGAGCCCTCAGAGCACGGAGGGTAACACATGTAAAAGAATCTTCTCTCTTCCTAGTTTGCTTTGCATGTCACAGCACCTTGGGTGTAATTCACTGATGAACACAAGGATTCCTTCAAAATCAAACATCAGCACAAAAACTTACTCGTGTTTTTTCTAAGAGACTTCTAAAAAGAGAACAAGGGGGGATTTTTTCCCTTTCCAAATAATCATTTCAGGTGTCCTTTCAGAGTAGTAGTTTCAAATGGAAGTTAAGTATTTTAAAGGAGCTCCCCATGCAGACTAAAAAAACCCAAACCAACAACCCCTGCAGAGTATTTTAATAGAAACATTTATACTATGAAAGATTGATTTGCCACAGATCATACTAATGTCCTCCAGCACCACATGAAGTATTTCAGCAGCCTGGTTCCATGATCTGCCGCTTGCTTTGCTCACTTCACGTAGCTGATTTGTCCTACTGATCACTCCTGACTTCAGAAGCCCTCTGTACTCTCATGCTTACCCCAAAATAACCATGGAGTACTATTTTAAAAGAAAGAACACTACATGCCAGAAGTAACAAAACCATTTGCTTCTGTTCAAGTTAGGAAAGAAAATATTTTTGGCCATAATTCATCCATAAACTGGAAAAAATGTGTTGTAAACCATGCAACACTATGAGCCATCTCACACCAATGTTGATAGATGTAAACTATGGAATCACAGACTGGTTTGGGTTGGGAGGGGCATTATGCACTATCTTTTTCCAACCTCCCTGCCATGGGCAGAGACACCCTCCAGCAGCTCAGGTGCCTCAAAGCCCCATCCAGCCTGTCCCTGAACACTGCCAGGGAGGGGACAGGCACAGCTTCTCTGGACAGCCTGTGCCAGGGCCTCACTGCCCTCAGAGGGAAGAATTTCTTCCTAACATCTAATCTAAACCTGTCCTTCAGCATAAGGCTATCACCCCTTGTCCCATCCCTCCATGCGCTCACAAACAGCCCCTCTCCAGCTTTCCTGTAGACCCCCTTCAGGACTGGCAGGCTGCCGTGAGGCCTCCCTGGAGCCTTCTCTTCTCCAGGCTGAAGCACCCTGACTCTCAGCCTGGCTTCACAGGAGAGGCAAAGATACGTTACAGGTTCTGTATCTTAGTACAAACACAGCCTTTCAGTGAGCAGACAAGCTGAATTTTAAAAGAGAACCAAGCACTTAATCAGGACAACGCAGAGCCTGTTGTCAAGGGAATGTCTCACTTCAGTCCACCACATTGATTTGTACCTTCAGGGCACCACAAGCCAACAGGGGAACAGATGCAGTTTTCTTTATAGAGTGACATGCAGATTTACTCTAGTATCTGCATAGCTGCAAGAAGTTTGTCCAGGTCATTTAAGTTCATTGTTCTGGGCAGTGGGCTACATTTCAAGAAAGCAATTTATTTTCTTTGATTGTTAAGGGAAAACATACTGTACTCTGATTTTTGTTACTCTTAGTTCACTCGAGGACTTGCCTATCTGATAAGGACAGCTAAATTCAAAGCTAGTTCCTAGTCTGTGCTTCTAAGAACTTTTATCCTGCTGAGATATAAAGAACTAAAAAGCTTTGAAGGTGGCCTTGGTAAATGAAGTATCCTGTGTTAAAGGGTACAGCTCAGGTAGAAAAATGAATATCTTCCTGCTAAGGTTTTAGAACATCAGAAGGCTGTTTAGGATGGAGAAAATCCGAGTTTACTTCTCTGTTAGGTAAAAAAAGCCTGTGAGAACTGTCTGCAGACCACGAGCCAAGAGGTGCTCTGAAGCAGGTCGGAGTTAGTTCTGAGTTTCAGCAGCGTGCTCTTCACCGGCATCCCAGGCCGGCAGGATAGTTCTTGCTCTCACCATTTATTACATCATCCCCACATAAGTACGTAACACACATCAACCACGTTTCAGAGCCTGCAATTCTTACTTGGGTCCTTGGAGCCAGGGATAACACATCTCCAAAGAGTAAGAATAGCGCCAAGAGATTCCTAACAGAATTCTATCCATCCACCAAACACAGCCCACGGAGCCAAAACAGTAAGTACTTGACAGACTGTAAGATTTTTAAGTCCACAGACAGTTGATTACAGTAAGTAATCAGCTGCTACCTCAGCAGAAACAAGGTCTCATTTAAGAACAGGGTCTTGCTGCAGGGGATAGATAGGAAGTATTTTAGTCCCACTTCTTATGCTCCCTGATCACATAAAAGTAACTTAATTGTGAACTTCAGGTTTATTACTAATTTTTCAGTAGGGTTTCTCACGAGTAAATTTTGTGCCCCACTTCTTTGATTTTCTAATAGCTTTACAAAAACAAACCTACGTAACAACAAACATTATTCTGTAATCTCTTAACATAATTTATGCAAATCATAGAATGGGCTGGGTTGGAAGGGACCCCAAGGATCACCCAACCACCCTGCTACAGGCAGGGCCACCAACCTCCAGGTCTGGATCTATACAAGATTGCCCAGGGCCCCATCCAACCTGGCCTTGAACACCTCCAGGGATGGGGCACCCACCACCTCTCTGGGCAGCCCCTTCCAGCATCTTACCTCTTTCTCTGTAAAGAGCATGACTCTTCCTTATTACCTTGTCAATCATTGAGGAACAAGAAAACCATCACCTTCTAGAAATAACAAAAAAGTCTTCGTTGCACTTAATATTTTCTTCCAAATCAATTTATTTTCCTGTATGTCCTACTACAGTCACTGGTGGGTTTTTTCCTAAGGCTCCATAAATAAGTTACACCTCTTTTTTCTGAGCCATGAATAAGTTACTGTAAAATTACCTGATGTATTTTAACTGTTCCGCTCCTGTGACGCAGGCCAGTGTTCTCCTTCCTTTAGAGACAAAGGCATCTCAGCTCTCTTGGCTCTGGATCCTTTCATTCTTCATAAGCACAACTGTTCTCTCACTTTTAGACTTAGAAAAACTGAAAGCGAAGAAATGAGTTTTCCAAGGTCACTCTTCATGCCTTTGACTGAGATCCAGAGCTACAGCCCCGATCCCCTCCTTTATAGACACCACAGGCATCCAACCAGAGTCCTTTGGGCTCTCCCATCCTGAGGCCACTGTCCCCATTTTCTTGCTTTAATGCCAGTCTCTGACTGCAGCTGGGAATGCCTGCAACACTGGTCGTTTGCTCTCCTTTCACTGGCCAACTGTGGGGAAAATTGGCAGCCTCAACAGAGCAATAGGCCACATAAACACAAGTAACGTGTATACACACCTCACAGCCTGCAGACTGCTGGTCCAGAGCTTTAGGAGCTGAAAAACTCTGTGAGTAAAGGAAGGCCACCACCAGGAAGGCCACCACAGCACCTCTGTAGAAACCATTCGTTCACAAAGACATCTGGTCTAGTCTTGTAGTTAGTCTTGTAAAAATCTATCTAAAACTTGCAATAAAAAGCCAAGTTAGGCACAAATCTTGGAGCTCCTAATCAAGATCTCTGCTCATTCTCCCCAGCATTATAAAAATCAAGAATTTAATGAATAAAAAATATTTTTCCATTCACAGTAGCAATGAGCAAACAATTCCATTTATGGTCCATCTGCACATACCTCTCTTCTGTATCACAAACCCCGTATTATAATTACAGTTTCCTGTATTAGTGTATAATGTACAGCTGCATTATATAACATGTATTATACAGGAAACTATATGTATAATACAGTAGAAGTATATATAATACACACTGTTAGACATTTACTACTTAATACAGCTCCTTAGCAGCACAGGTACAGTTTCAGATCTTGCCACGTGACGGTTGGGCTGTGTGGAATTCCAGCATCACAGACTATAGGTTGTGCCTTGACATTTTTTAAGTCAAAGAACTCTGAACGCCTCTATCGTGCTTGTACTTCAGGAGGTCTGGCAGTTCTTCAGTTCTACTATGTAAGTTCTGAGCTCAGGTGATTTCAGTGTCCAAGTTTTATAAATCAGCGCTGAGGCCAGCGCCACCAGCCACGTTCTCATGGGGGAGAGGAAGAACGCCAAGGTGCCGTAGGTTCGCTGCAGGAAGTAGCAGGAATAGACCTGCCAGGCCAGGAGGAGTGCCATCGCCAGGTGGGCAGCCACAGCCACCAGGCGTCCGATGTGGTGGAAGTGAGAGCAGAAGCCGTGACCCTGGCATCGCAGCAAGAGGCACCAGCACAGGTAGGCCGTCAGCGGCAGGTTGAAAAACAACATCTGAAGAGCAGAGAAAAAGCAGCTGATGAGCAAGCTGAGCATGTTGGGTTATTACGTGAGGCCACAGAAAGGTAAGAAGACATAAACCTGTCCCATTCTAAGGGCTGAGTACAGTTCCCAGAGCCGGGATCTCAGGGTGCACTTCCAGAACTTGGCAGCTGACAGAGCTGCGGCTACCCAAGCATTCCTGCCCACTCCCTTGCTGTGGGAGGCGCTGACATGCAGCTGACCTTTCCTGGAGCCGGTTCAGGGGCTAGACTGGGCAAAATACCAGCAGAGTGAAAAAGGAAGGGCCTTATGCCCGTTCAGCCCTCAGACCCAGCCCACTTTGGTGTCAGACAAATGTCAGCCCTGGCACAAAGGAGGGACCGTGAAGGAAGCAACGCTGGCCTGGTCTGCCGTAAATGCCAAGGAACTACACCGTCTCTTTCAGACTAATAGCAGCTGAGAAAACCAGAGCACAGGCAGGTCAGACTGCTGGGAAAACTGGACTAATGTGTGCTTGGAGGGTGACACCTACTGATGTGAAGGGTTATTCAGTGTGCAAGGGCTGCCCTGGCCATTCTGTTCCTTTTGCTGAACCACTGCAAGCTGCACACAAGCTGAGGACAGGAGAAAATTCAGGGATCTAGATCTGTAGAGCTGGCCTCTAATCTAGACATCCAGAGAGTCCAAAGCAACTTCAGAAGAGGAAAGGAGAAGTCTGAGAAAATAAGCCACAACCTCCTGCCTTTCTGCCCTTTAAATCTGCAGAAGGGTAAGAAAGAGCTGCTGTAGTCGGGCCCAGCCACTAATCTTCTCTGTCCTTCCAAGACTGCTTTCTTCATGACACTATTAAAAACCTCAGAAAAAAAATCCAAGAAGAAAACAGTTGTCAGCCTTAGTTTTTATAAGAGGTACCTGTAAAATCCCAACCACAAACGTCAGACTGCCCTGTAGGAAGGTACCACCGACAAATAGCCCAAAGGAAAAACAGGCCCCCATCTGGCCATCTACCAGTTCACCTACAAACCACGGTCCTGGAAGAGAGGAAACCAAAACACAGCACCATAAGAAAGTACAAAAGACACGGCCTTTCTGCGGGTGGCCCTTTGTACTCCTGAGCACTAAGCCGTTAACTGGGATAAAATGACTTATTGATTGCTTGCCTATAGCAATAAATCCAATGTTTTCATCTTCAACGAACAGCAATCTGGTGAGCATTCCTCGTGTGAAAGCATCATTGTACACCAATGAGTTGTGGAGCCCAGTGAAAATACTTTTAAGATGATTTAATCTCTGCAACAATTTTCACCACCACATATAATGTTTCGCTGGTGAAAGAAGGGAAAAGTGACCCTGCCCAATGCTGCCTTTTCCCAGGATTACAGTGCTACTTCTGCAAGGCATGGTCAGAAACAGTTCCAGCTTGGCTCAGGCTGCACTGTGTTACACGTACTGCACCAGCTGCCACGGGAATAGCTAGTTTAGTAACCTATTGTTGGAGGAGAAGTAAACTAAAGTTGTTCACATCAGAGCCAGGATGTCTTAGTGACATGTGAAATATACATTCCACATACGCATTTCACACCAAGGTCCAACCAGATCTTACTCAAAGAAGTGAAAACCAAATTAAATTTTAAAATATGCACTTTGCTTAAATTACTTTGAATAATTTAATAATTTGTTTAATTAATTCTAGGGCTTCTATGTTAGGCTCTTACAAGCAAACCTTTAGTCTCTTTGGACACTAACTTTTGAGGTTCCACATAGAATTTCTAACTTAAATAGATATTTTAAGTCTCATTTTTTATCAGGATCTGATGTGTAATTTAAAAATACAATTTCTGTCTTCCAGTACTCTAGGTTACTTACCCAGAATGGTGTATAAATTCAGGGCCAGGATTGAGTAATAGAAGGTGTTTGTTTTACTGAAGACGTGAAGGGAATATGAGGTCAGAGTAAATAATCCTGGCTTTTCTAAACAGAAAAATACACTTGATTCAGGTTGCACCACACACATATCATATGTGTATATATATAGATAAAACACTGGACTTTCTGAATCAAATCTGTACATTCTATTAAGTAACAACTATAGAAATAATATTTGGTACACCTCTAAAACAAACACAAGGGAATGCATTTCTGCTGTTACCATGATAGCTGAGAGTAAGGAAGTGATAAAGATGATAATCTATGTTAAAAGCAGCAGAAGCAGCTGCTTACTGTATGTAAATAAAACTGAATGATCATTCTATACCCAGAAAATGAAGTTAGCTAGATTGAAAAACACAGAGAAAGCTCATATTAAATGAAAAGTGAGATAATCAAAGCAATAACTTTGCAAACCAAAAAAGGTGGGTCAGCCTAGATTAACTGGATTTTCTTTGATTAAATCTACTTAGCACAATGGGATAGCAACTCAGAGAAAATGAAGGTTAGGTGTTAAAACAGCAGCATTCTGACCAGCACAACAAAACACAATATTCACTTTCTAACCCAAGCAGACAATTAATAGACTGAGATTAAGAGAGCCTTAATCTCCAGTTTCCAGACTTTCACCTTTTACATGGCTGCCCTCCTCATAAAGCATTAACTCCTGGAGGACAACCTTGACCTCTGGAAATCAGCAGCTCTAACAAATTTGTTCCCTAATTTGTAAAACATTTCTTATGGTCTGTAGGGACCTAGCTGAGCAGAGCTCTAGTTCTTTTCATTTTTAGCTGCTCAATTCTACAAAGGCAACTGAAAAATCTGTTCTCTTTTGATGCAAGCAGTTGCTGTAGTTACCTCAGGATGCTACATGATTATGTGTATAAAGAAAGGGACGTACACGGATATGAATATAAAGGGAGGTGGCTTCCAGAAAAATCTCATTAGTAAGGTGTGGTTCAAACAGTTGCTTAAAGGATAAACACCACAGGCTTAACAGCATTAATTTTCATTTACCGGATTTATCACAAACAAAATGTCAAGTTATGTCAGAACTGGTCTCAAGATCATTCTGAGACAGACCCAAGCCCGTTCCTGTTCTTTGGAAAGATTAGCAAACTTATTTTTGCAGAAGGAAAGCTCTTCCTCCACTCAGGTGACAGAATTCTGTGCTAGCTGTGATAAAAGCAGCATACACGTGGAACCCCTGCAAAACAAAACACTACCTTCTCTCTGCATTGCATTCTGCAGTGAAAAAATGAAACACTTAGGCTCAAATTAATTGAATTTTCATTTAAACAAAGATATCCGATCAAGTTCTTAGTTTTTAATTTATTTGTACATTTGGGGGTTTCCTGGATGCCCCTAAATGCAAAACAGCGGCTTCCAAGAACCCAACCCCACAGTGTGAGATGACAATTAACAGGGCACTTGCTTGCACATTGTTAGCATACAGATCAACAGCAAGAAAGGTCTGGGAAAAGCAGATCCTCTAAAAGCCACAAATGTTGGGTCATACCTTTGAGCACCGGCTTTTGGAGGTATCTGAAAACAACCAGCAAGGCGATCTGAGTCAGCACCGTCAGTCCAAAGAGCACACGAGCCTGGAGAGACAGTTTCAACCTGTCAGCCAGCTCTGAGCACGCCTTACAGACATTGAAAGAAGGACACAGAGATCTCTAACCGAAACACATATTCAAAGTTCATGATACCATTGAACTGAAAAGTCACAAGAAAGTTAAGAGATTCTAAGTTACTGGACTGGTATCTCACTGGTTTGAATTCAGTTGGATGGTGGAAAGCGACAGACCCGAATTTTTTAAAACCAGGGTCTGTAAGACACATTGGCTGAGAAAGTGTAAATACGCTCCCTACCTACAATGTTTTCTGAGTGCTGGACTGAAGAGAACTGCAGCTGAAGGCATTGCAGAGAATACCAGTTACTGATTAACAAAATTACTGTAATAGCTTTCTTTGAGCCAATTATGACACGATGACACAGACTTTCCTACGTTGTTCTGCAAGTGCATCTAAACTATCATGACATGCCTTCTTTGCACACACTGAGAAGTGACACCGCCAGATAGGAGCTGGAACTTACTGAGGTCAATGGAATTTTCCCCTCTTTGCTAGAGCTAGCTACAACATCAGCAGAAGATGCAAGACTTTTTGCAGCGTTCTTGACAGTAGATATTGCAATGGATCACAGTGAAGTTTTCTTTTATTCAATATTCCCTTTATCTATCTCCAGCAGCTTCTTTCCCATTTCTTGCTTATACAAGATGTGTGGACACCTATGCCCAAAACCAGACAACTGCAACTAAATCCAGGAAGTCCCCCAGGAAATGCCCCTAAGTTCAGGGGATGTTCAGCCTGGAGAAGAGGAGGCTGAGGGGAGACCTTATCACCACCTACAACTACCTGACAGGAGGTTGTAGAAAGGTGGGCGATGGTCTCTTCAGCCAGGGGACAGGAGATGGGATAAGGGGAAATGGCAGGAAGCTGCCCCAGGGCAGGGTCAGATCAGATGTTAGGAGAAAGTTCTTCCCTGAAAGAGTTGTCAGGGCCTGGCACAGGCTGCCCAGGGAGGGGGTTGAGTCACCTTCCCTGGGTGTGTTTAACAGACGGGTAGATGAGGTGCTCAGGGATATGGTTTAGCACAGGACAGGAATGGTTGGACTCGGTGATCTTAAAGGTCTTTCCCAGCCTTGTGATTCTGTGATTCTGTGAAATATGTGTGTGGGTGAAGTCAACTGTTTGCCCAAACCATCGCTGCACATTCACAATCGGAGCGTGCAACTTGAAAAAAGAAACCTGAAATGTTTGTGCAATGCTGATTAAGTTGTATCCAGAGAGAGCAAAGCCCATTCAAGACTCCCAGGAATTAGAATAAAGCCTCCTGTGATCTCTGTGGAAACTAAGACGGAAGGACAGTTGTTTTGCTGAAAGGACTTACTAGAACATAGTGGTCAGCAAGAAGAATAACAGACGGCCAAAAGGCAAATCTAAGAGAGAGGTTTTCTTCCATAGCAAATATATGACTCTGCGTGCTAATTCTTCCTGAAGCATCCTAGATTGATGTAATGAGAGAGAGAGAAATTAAGATTACAGTAGTGTGCAAAATACCTTGTTAAAATTTCTAATTATGATTATGATGCATGATGTCAGGCATACTGCTGCACAAAATACTTCTACCTACATAGGATCACTTACTGTCAGTTTTGTAGCTTCAATTTAATTGGTGTTTTTAAGATCATAATCTGAAAGTGCTACATATGGAGGAGAGAGTCAGAGATTCAGCAACCTGTGGAAGACAATGACTATTGGCCACCACCATTTGTTTTCTGAAAGCTCAATTCTAGGTAATAGCCCATCTTAAAATATTTTGAAGCTTTTTTTTTGTGCCTCTTTTCTGGTGTATTTGCTAGAAACTGCTACATTTATTCAGGAGCTTGTCATTTCTGCATGTCTAACACTGACCCTTTATTGTCCAGTACATAATAAAAGGTGTATATGTAAAGGACATGCAAAGGTAACTAGTTTCCAGTAAAGGATTCAGTATGTTTAGTGTGATTACAGCTGAAACAATAGACAATTCTAGAAACAAAGTACAGCAACTGAGTATTCATATGTTCTCCTGATACCTAACTCAAGTTAGTGCTTCATCCTCCTTGCTTTCCCAGAACTATTCAGCTATAGATAGTGATTTATAACTGGAAGAAATTAATTTTTAAATAATCCTTTTCAGTTACATGATAACAAGCACGTATTTGCAGCCAAACTATTGTTATGCAGGCCTGTATGACTCTTGCCAAGTGTTACCTAGTTCTGAGCATATATTTTCATCATCATTAAAAAAAGAAAACCCAAACAAAAAACCCACCTAAAAATGCATCTTTCCCAAGTAATGCATGGCAGAAAACAGTAACAAGCCAGGAGCTGGAACACTGGCAGCACAGAAAGGCCATTAGGAAAAAGAAAAAAAGCATTCTTACTCTTGTCCTATGAGAAAGAATGCCTAGCTGGGTTCCCCCAAGCAGGACAAAGCTGACTGAAGAAGAGAAGCCTTGACTGAAATATGCCTTTTGCACCCAGTAATCTAATACCAGTTAAATCTGGTGTTCTGGGAAACAGAAACCGTATTCACTGTCAGCCTATAAGAAATCATGAAGAGAACTTCAAACACATAATGAAAACCAGCATTCTGATCTTCCAGATCCAGTTCTTTTGCCTTCTGAACAAACAGGATGCTACTCCCTGTTTTTTCTTGATCAAGCCCAATTATTCTTTATTCCAAGGCAACCTTGAAACCAAATTGTTGCCTGTCACTCAAAAGAATTCATTTTTGAAAAATTACTCGCTATTCTGTCAAGTGTTAATGTATTTCTCACAAGCAGTAAGAATCCTTTCCTTGGTCCAGATGCTTTATGAATGTTCAGTGCTCAGCAGCCAGTGGTTTTTAATTTAAGAAATCCTTGGTTTTTTGTAAGCAGGCAAATATGAACCAAGTCTGTTACCATGTATTTTGTCCCTAGTTATATGATGCAGAAGGGTGATGGAGCAGACAAAAATTCAAGACAATGAATGCCAACATTCCAGGACAACCTTACCTGGACAGTCACATCTATGTGATGGAACCCTTCCCTGTAGTTTTGTGGGCTCCACTTCAGTACATAGAGAGGGCCAGACACCTGGTGTGCGTTCCCCAAATGAACTCCATCTATATAGACTTTGATGGAGATAATGACAGAAGGAGAGAAGGCCAGAATTCTAAGGAGTTAATAACAGCAAAACATACATATTTGTTACAGACTTGAAGATTTGTCATTACTTCCTGAAGAAAAGTCTCTAGAGATTATGCTGTGTTGTACTTAAGAGTTCAAAAGAGTTATAAATTAAAAAGGTGAAGTATCTGTAGGCTAAGGGTAACATGGAGCTCTTCCCTACAGTAAAAAAGAGAAGTTCTAAATGGTATGGTGCAAAAGAATCGATAAGAAAACCAGGCTGTGGAACAGACAAAAGAATCAGCAAAGATCCTGCTATCCTGGCAGAAATAATCTTAGAACTCTTCCTCTCAGAACATTTGCTAACACAAAGGGGATGCACCCTCCTGCACACGTACAGACAGACACAGAATCAAATAGTCGTGTTAAAAATCGCCAGTCTCTGAAGTCTTTTGTTGCTGGGTGTGATGGTTTGCTTGGGTTTTAATTTGTATTTGTTTTCCTAGTGAGAACAGAACCTCTCAGTCTTTGTAACTGAATTTATGAAGAGTGGAGTTAAACACAAGGCTGGCATCACACACCTGAGATACCAACAAATGTAGCATCCCTCAGCAGTGTTTGTACTCAGAGAAACAGTGATGCTAACATAGATTCACTGTACCCTCTCATCTCTGGTAATACAAAAAGGCATTCCAGCGGATGCTTCAGGCAAATCAAGGAGTCTCATATAGTTATGGGGAATGATTCCACAAGTTCATACATTTAATATAATGATAAGAATGGTCAGATAAGGTTATAAAGAAGAAACTGGAAGGTAGGCAGACTTAGTGGGACACTGGTTCCTGACTGAAAAGTATGATGAACTTCTTTTGATTGTAATTCTGTGTATGTAATACACCCATGTTTTTCGTGTGCATTGGTTTAACAGCAAATATAAGATGTTGGAAAGGGCACAGGAATTTGAAATTAAAATTAAAAAAAAAAAAAAAAGGAAAAGGTAGAAATGGAGAGATGGTGAGATTTAAAGCAGAAGCTTAAGATGTTTTAACCTACAAGGGACATAAAACTGAAAACACAGGAGGTTAAGAAGTCTGAAATGAATAGAGGAAACACTAAAAATTATGTAGACAAAAGCCTGAAATCAGTGAAGACAACGTGACTGCCTAAGATTAACCACACAGATAACACGTTAATCTAATTCTACCAGCTTTGGTCACATAAAAAAGTTCAACTGAATTTAGGGGAAATAACTGCATAAATAAAACAAATATTAATTACTATGTACGATATCTGTGATAAAGAGAAATCATAAAGTGAGCTCTCAGAAACAATCTTCCAGAGAACAGTGAATTCTGAGAACAGTGGACACCCATTAAAAAACCCCAACGTTTTGTGTATCAAGGAAGACCCCAACTATTAAAATACAGTCAAATACTGTGAAACCAAGAGATTACAGGGTACCTGATATGAGTGGAATAAAGGATTTTAACCAGTGGTTCATGAACAGAACTACTGTAAAGGAAGGATTTGGGATTGGTGATGAGAACTACAGGCCATTCTTCAAAGTTAAGATCCGCGAAGCTGAGGAGGTCGTGATCAAAGGCAAGGAGCCGGTACCTGTAATGAAAGGAGAAAGAATCTGTTGATACAGAGCACTGCATGCAGAGCTGATTCCCATGATTCACAAGAACCTAAACAGACCTTGTTTGATTCAGTTTCCATTTATCCTCTTCTGTAGCTGATCCATTAACGAACTCTGCTGTATTAACTGCACAGCTGGTTACCTCTGATCACCTTCATTTTATTGGGGTTCACTGAAGCACCACTCAAAATTGTAAATGTACTATTGAATTTTGCATATGAGTCAGATAGATGAACATAATGTTAAAGAATTCAAATATCGTGTATATTACTTCAGTGTCTGGGTAGGCACTCTGACCCCAGCATGTTCTCTTCCTGTCTTTGAGCCAGCGGTGTGCCCTGGTGGCTAAGAGAGCCAATGGGATCCTGGGGTGCATCAAGAGGAGTATGGCCAGCAGGTCAAAGGAGGTGATCCTCCCCCTCTGCTCTGCCCTAGTCAGGCCCCACCTGGAGTATTGTGTCCAGTTCTGGGCTCCCTGGGATAAAAAAGACAGGGATCTCCTGGAGAGAGTCCAGAGGAGGCTACAAAGGTGATTAAGGGCCTGGAGCATCTCCCCTATGAGGAAAGGCTGAGAAGATTGGGACTGTTCAGCCTGGAGAAAAGAAGACTAAGGGGAGACCTTATTAATGTTTATAAATACCTTAAGTATGGGATGCAGGGGAAATGGCCAGCCCCTTTTCAGTGGTCTGTGGGGACAGGACAAGGGGCGATGGCCTCAAGTTGGAGCACAGGGAGTTCTGCACCAACATGGGGAAGAACTTTTTCCCAGTGAGGGTGACAGAGCCCTGGGACAGGCTGCCCAGGGGGTGTGGAGTCTCCTTCTCTGGAGAGATTCCAGACCCGTCTGGACGCCTCCCTGTGCGACCTGTCCTAGGGAGCTGCTTTGGCAGGGGGGTTGGACCTGATGATCTCTGGAGGTCCCTTCCAACCCCTACAATTCTATGTATACGATTATTTCTCTGAGGGTTACTGCAGAATAAGATCTAATATCTGACACATTCCATGACAGTTTTTCATATGCTGCAAAGTTAGCATTTCTCAGCTAGAGTACTTTTCCTCCAAAATTCTGACAGCTGGTGCCAAGCAAGGGCAAGAGGAAGTAGTGATGCTGAATTTTATTCCAATTTATTTGTCTACTTTGAATGGACATACTAAATGGACATTTAGATGTCATCTTTTCAATTTTTAGCTATCAAGAATCAATCAAAAATTACCTAATTTGTTGGCACACTGTTGGTATAGGGGAAAAATGACCCCAAATTTATATATACAAAACAGCGTTCTAAAACTTTAATAGGAAAATTCTCCAAAGAGCATGAAAGTGAGTCACAGTATAACCATGTAGGCTCCATATAATATATTTTCCTCACACAGGGTTTACTCACCTCCTGTTATCCATCCAGTCTCCCAGTTCGAGTTCCAGAGTGCCACCATGGTGTTGACTGTGCAAGGCTGGCATCAGCCCACCCATTGTATGGAGATGTCCACACAAATAAGCTGTGGCAGAACTTAAAAAAAAAAAAACAAACCCAAAAAAAACAGTGTGAGAATTGTGATTACTTGGATGGGAAGGAAATACCACTGCAGAAAACCTGAAAAGTGACAGATGAGTATGGGAAAAGCAGCAAGAAATGTTCTCACCTCATTAATGTTCGTATTCCTGGAGCTGGGGAGATGATTGTTGAGGTAGGAAAATGGCCAAACCAGATAGTATGATTGCTTTTCAGACTTTCTGTTGCCATCAAAGACAGCTCTTTCATTTGATTCTGAAATGGGCAGATGTTTGAAAAACAAACAAATAAACCTGGTCAAACTTCAGGGTATTTGAAAACAACAGCAAATGGAAAGCAGAAAGAAACTAATAAAGAAAACAAAATTTTTGGTGGTTTTTTTTTTTTTTAAATAGACAATACTATCAGTTGGTTCAGGGACCTGTGCGATGACAAACCACACTATCAGATATACCCCTAAAATCTGGTGTTGGACAAAGCAAGTGAAATCAAGACACTCAACGCCTTCCTTGCAACCAAACACGGGAAAAGGGCAAATGAAGAATGTATTCAGTGTACCATTGTGCGTTACATGAACAGGGTCATTAAGTAAGATTACATTTCCTTTGCCTTTATGAATCTGGATTTTGATAACATTTTTACCCATACTATGCAATCAAAACACTAATATAAATCTAATTTATTTTTCAAACTCCTAGCAGAGGTTTAATTCTTAAACTTACAGGTAGCTACCTCTATTTTCAGTTTGGGGCAAAAAACCTGCAAATTATGCTCTCTGGACTCCAAGCTGAAAAGGTCTGACCTACAGCAGCCAGCTCTAGACTCAACTGCACTTCTTAGATCCTTGAGTTTGCCTGCAAATCTACTGCATCCACTACAGATTACCATAAACAATGAGAAGAGTACTTGGCAATCCTGCGTCACCATTCCTCTAAGTATCATGAACAGCTTTACAAACTAAACTAGCTTTAAAAACTATTAACACTAGAGCCTCCTATAGACAAGATTAGAGGGAGAATATTTGGAGGTTACTCCCACAGGCAGAATATGGACACCTCTGCGCCAGAGTGCTGTAACTCTCTGCCGGCGTTTCAGAAGAGGATCTCAAGAACAACTGCATGTCAATAAGCTACAGAGAAAAATCCAAGGGAAGCCAAAATGTTATTTGATATGTGATTTAAACACTCTTACTCCTTCAAAACAGTACCATGGAATTTTTATGGTCTCAGAAGATCAGCCCTCACTTGCATAAATGACACATTTCTTTACAGCGTTATCTTTCACATTATTCCATGGATAAGCGTGACTCATCTGTAATAGTCATGAAAAAAAGCATCTACCAAAGCAAAAAGGAGGGAAAATATCGCTCAGCTCTAGCTAATAGCTATGAAACTACTGAGAGTGCCCTTAAAATGAGTAATTTTATGCTGCTGTACTGATTCTTTCTTTGGAAAGAAAATAGGGTGAGCGTTGACACACACACTCAGTTTTGCTAAATAAACATCCCATGTGCATCATAACTTAAAAACATGAAGATTCTTTTAGATGAACACAAATCTTTCAGATAGTGCTTGATAAGAATAAAGACACCCCAACTGCCCCACTCCCCTCAAAAACCCACCAAACCCCAAAACCCACTAGAGAAATAAAACAGACAGCAAAATGGAATACCAAGACTTATCAAATACCGTGTTTAAAATCCCGAAGAAATTATAGGGTCTCTTAGGACCTGGGCTGAGAGTGGCATCCACACAGATGAATGAATAGTTCCCAAAAGGGGTGGTGTGGGTGTAATGGAAAGAGCCATCTTTACGCCACACAGAGTACTTCCTGCCAAAAGAAAATGACAATCTTGCCATCAGGAAGGCTGACATTGCTGACAATGACAAACGACAGTGACCTACTTCATATAAATGCAAGACTTCTTGCATTAGATCTAGCTCCATCTTCCTGCTGCAGTAAAGCCTCCTCTGAAACACCTGTGGCACTGAAAAGTCTGTACTTCAGAGAAGATGCATCACATGGCTTGTGAGTTAAGACAAGTGGCAGTTTGGCACACATTTGAGATATGTTTCCTCTGAACAATATGATAACTAACAGGGATCCGTGAAGGAGAAAGAAGTTTGTCCTGTGTTTATTGGTGGTATCTGAAAGAACTGTTCCAAAATAATTTTTCCTTCCTTACCTAGAAACACCAGGGACATCAAATTTGGATAGAGATCTCTTAAGTTACCCTGCTGGATGATTTTGAACCACAGAAATATCAAACCTTTTCAGTTGTTTCTCCAAAAGATCCAAACCACAGGATCACAAGGTTGGAAAAGACCTTTAAGATCATTGAGTCCAACCATTCCTGTCCTGTGCTAAACCAGATCCCTGAGCACCTCATCTACCCGTCTGTCAAAAACACCCAGGGTCGGTGTCGCAACCCCCTCCCTGGGCAGCCACATCCCCACAACTCTTTCAGGGAAGAACTTTTCCCTCACATCTGATCTGACCCTGCCTGGGCACAGTTTGAGCTCATTTCCCCGTGTCCCCTCTCCTGTCCAAGCAGACAGTGCTTTGTTATCACTTAGGGGTGTACTTCTGTCTGTTTAACTTTGCAAGGAAGGGGTAGAAGAAAAATGATCTTAATTTTTACATTTTATTGATGCATCAGATTAAAAGCAGAACTATCTTTTCAGGGACAATTTTATTAGTGATGCTTAATAGCTTTTAAGGCCTCTTAGGTGTGAGAAATTTCATTAAAGTTTCTTTTATTTTGCTGTGACAATGCAAACCCCTTTGAGAACACATTTGTTTAGCAAGAGACTGATAATTAATAAGCACAGACTTTTTCACCTGACTCAGAATTTCACTTGGAAATTCTTAGGTTGGCTAAATTGCTTCCAAGTTTCACCCTATTCCTTTCCAATCCTTTTTGCTATCGGTGCATCTTCAGTGTGGACTACAGGCAGGTGATCCAATCATCTTGTAAACTTGTCTAGGCAAAACAATTTGGGGAGGATCCAGCAAATTCACTGGTGCTACATGTTTCCATAGGTGTCACTAGGGCTTCTGATAGCAGCCTTAAACCCGAGTGGAAGACTGATCCTAGACTGTCACGTAGCCACAACGGGGTTGAAAGATGTGGGGCTGTGGATCTAGTGCTTCCAAACCCTTTGTAGCACCACACATTCATCCTGTTGTGGTAAATCTACATGTGAATTCCATGTTTTCCTCCAAATGCAGCTGCTGTAGGATCATTTCCCACAGAGTTTGTGGAAAATGTATCTGTACTGCTGGGCCACAGGGAACTGAAGCAAACAAGTATTAGATGTTTAATCTGCAATCTTATTGCAAAGTGGAGGGCTTAAGAGCCTGAACTAAAGAATTTAGATTTCCAAGTCCTCCTCCAGATCCAAAGTAGTCAAAGCGCTACCAAATTATGAGATGAGATTTTGTGTTCAGATGTGAAGGGCAGGAGAAACTGAAAAGTTAAACGTGAGTTACAGCTGAGGCTACCCTTGCAATGAACAAGCAAAAGAGCCAGCTGAAGAGCAGAAGTTTCCTCACCTACCTTCACATATACATCTCAAGTGTGTTCCTCAAGAACATTTGTCCACTCATCACGATCATTTGCCTTCTTGCTTCTCTACTTTCAGTTTTCTAAAATGACTCAGATGTGAGGAAATGGCTCAGACAAAATTGAGACCCATACGATGTGAAATGCACTTTTAGGCATGCAGGACATTAACAACCTGGACTTTTCTCTTGCTTTCTTTTTCATCTATTTTTTTGTCTACACTAGCTTTACAGAAATATATCACAGGGCTGTCCTGAGAAAACTGAATACATAAGGCACAGAATATTTCCAAGACACAGGCAGGCTGACAATACATGCCATTAAAAAACACAGAGGGGAAGGGGATAAAAGTCTGCATGAATAATTCACTGTTTCCTCAATTTATTCTGCTGTATCAACTGGCAAAGGAATAGACAGAGGGATTAAAAAGTATGGCCCTGACCACTAGAAAGTCAGAGAAAAAGCATGTGATAACTGAAAACAGAATATTGCTTAGTGAGTTTGACCTTGAATACAGTGGCACCTGCATGATAAATAAAAGTACCTGTAATAATTGAGGACACTATCCAGGTGTGGAATGTTGAATGAATCTGTAAAGGAGAGAAAAAGGAAATTAAGAAACTTTCAGATCAAATTGGTTGTTGATCTCTGGCTTTTATTTCATACTGTTGATATAACGCAGTCCCAGCAGGTACTTAAAAGCCCCTGTTTTTGTTAAATAGTTGACAACCAGATTGTCTAACCCTGCAGAGAAAGTATTATATACTTGGTGCAGCTAACCTAAAAGTGGATAGTTTTCTCATTTAAGTTTCAATTCAAAGTTGTGGGAATGTAAATTTTCATTTAGTGGCTAAAAGCTGACCATGTGTCTCCACTTTGGCCACAAAGCTTTTCAAAAGCTTTTCATACTAAGTGCATTCTCTGTAAGATATAACGCAGACAAAGAAAATAAAGTAGCAATAGCATGTGTAAAACAGCAGCTTGTGGAGGTTTGTACTTCAGCTGAGGGTCCACCTCTCCACTGAGGCTGGTAACAGAAGCCTGAGAGGCAAATGGGAGTAAAATGTCATATATAGGCTGTAGGTGACAAAGCATGTAGGGGTTTCCCCCCACACCCAGTAATACAATTTCTAGTTTTTCCCCTTCAGTAACACCTGACTTACAAAGGCTACAAGGTTGTTAGCTTGTATTTGAATGCTTAGAAGGTAGTGACAATGTGGTGGTTGAGCCCTGGCCAAAGGCCAGACGCCCACCAAAATCAGTCTATTACTCCCCTTCTTAGTTGGACAGGGGAGAAATAACATAATTGGGCGGCTCAAGAGGCAAACTCGTTACTGACGCGGGCAAAACTGACTCAACACAGAGTGCTGGAGAGAAAGTTATCTAATTGATTACACTACACTAAAGAGAAACAGTGAAAAAGAACCAGAGTCAGGAGTGCAACCAACAATCTTGAAACAAATGCAACCAGGCAAACACTTTTCCCCCCCACTCCCTCCTTAGCAGGCTTTAGTTAGAAGTTTGCTCCTTTCTTCCCTCCCGGTCACAGCCCAGGAGGGGCAGGGACTGGGGAAAATGGGGGTCTCCATAACACCTTCCCCCCACCCCTCCATTCTAAAGCAGACTTCCCTTTCAGCCATGACTTTGCTCCCTTCTTCCCCTCTCCTGCTCGCAGCACAGGACAGGGGGGCAGGGACTAGGAGATGGGGGTTTTAGTCAGTCCCTTGCAAGATGGTTTCCTTCTCGGCCGGGATGGGGGCATCCATTCCACACCCCCTCCCCCTGCTGCACCGTAGGATCTCACCCACAAGAGCCGGTCCTCCAGGAACTTTCTCCAAGGCAAATCTCTTCCCACTGGGCTTCATCTCTGCTCTGGCAGGCAGCAACAAATCACAGTGTCTGTCAGTCCCAGTCCTCCACGGGGCTATGATGCCTCCTCCAGCAAACCTGTTTGGCTCATCTCTGTAGGTCGCTGGTGCTGGCAGGGGCTCATCCCAGCGTCAGTCACGGCATCTTCTCTATGTCTCCACCGGCTCCATCCAGGGTGGAGCCTCTCCACCGGGCAGGTCGGGTCTCTGCCTCCTCCATGGGTCCTTTCCTCTGGCTACTCCACGAGCTTCAGCTCGGGCTGTAGGGGCATCTCTCTCGGGTACCTGGGCGCCTACTCCTCCCCCAGCCTTCCCGGCCTTTTGTGTCTGTCAACTGCTTACATTTATATGCCAATAGACATCCCAATGCCCTTGACGGGCCAAAATTGCAGCCTTCCTGGCACTCCGTGTTCTGGTGGAGTCTTTGTCTCCTCTATGTGATTCTCAGAGGCGCTATAAGCAGGCCTGCAGAAGACTCTAGCAGCCATTTTCTGTAGCACATGGCCCTCTCTCTCAGTAGCCAACTATGCAAAACTGCGACAGACAACTACATGGGGACAAACTTCCAGGAGTCCTTTGTAATCAAAAGAAACAAAGTTTCCTTTAGTTGCTGAATGTGTGATACTTTTTAATTTAAACCTGTGGCAGGAGGTCTAAAAAAAGTAAGTGTAAACCATTTCTTCAGTAGGGTAAGGTTACAATTTGCCCTTCAGTTTAAAGATGAGTGTATATAAACTAAGGACCTGGAAACCAACATCAGAAGCTGCATTCTACCACTTGCCAAGCAAAAGCAGTAAAAGAAGACTTACTTCCTTGGTACTGAAACTCCCCTGCCTGTAAACACAGTGTGCCTTCAGTAGAGCAGGCAGGCAAGCCCGTCTACTGACTCATAACCACCACTAACATGCTAGCAAGTACTAATACCTTATATTCTAACTTGCCTAAATGAGCTCTGTAATCACAGGAAAGAGAAAGACATTTCATTTCCTTCTTACCATGATTCCCTTTGATGTCTATCCACTTGGTTTTTTCCGTAACCCTTGATCTCTTCAGGATTGACTGGTAAGTTTTCCATTCTGCTTCTATCTGTTCAGATCCCAGTTTATCTCTTGTCTTGGCATCCGTCAGGTCACCTGAAAGCATACAAAGGTGAGATATAACTAGAGGCTTACACTGCTCACACAAACGCTGTCACTAGGCAAGCATGCAATCCAAGCCTCCTCGGGTATGTGACTGGTCCAAGAGGTTACTTATAAGGGTAAACCTTCACTATCTGTGAAGATTCCAGAAGCTTTAGCTTCCTTACCTTCTGTATCCCCTCAAGCTCCGATTAAAGTTGGAACCATTCATGTTTCTGCTCATATGCCTCACTGCACTGCTAGTTCAAAGATGAATTCTAACCATGTCTGAACTCTTAACTTAAAAAAGCAAGCAGCAGATAAGTAACTCTCTGTAGAAACAAGAAGTCCAGGTCTAGGACTAAGCCTCGCATATAGTAATGGCTCCAAGTCTTTTTCAGTTGCTTGCCAATACTTAATCCATTTCAATAGCAAGCTATCAAGTTAAGTGGCAAGGCTTATTTCACCTGTCTTGGAATGATATGCTCAAACAGAAACCAGCAAGGAAACCTTGCATTACATAGGTGAATTTAATACTAATCAGCAGAGATTGTTCTGAGAGAGGAACCAGCTCTTAATGACCAGAGACATTGCTCACTTCTGTGACTTGAAATACAAAGCACGATGTAGAATCATGACTAGGAGAACAAGAAGGAAGGTAGTTGCTAGCAAGTACTAAGGTCTAGTGACAATTACTATGAAGACTATAGCTATATTGCATTATTATGTCTTTGTTACATACAGTACACACAAAACTCACTGTCAGACTACGAATTGAACAAAACATTCTCCTGAGTTACACTCTCCTGCTTCTCACAGTCTGTCTTCAGCTGCGATTCCATTTCCATTGCTTAAGGCACCTTAAGGCTTTAAAATTCTCTCTTGAGATCCTAGAATTTTGCTTGTTTACTCTTCCTTTGACAGCACGTTTAAGAGAAAACTCACACTTTTGACTTGCTTACCTGTTGCTAGGACAAGTTCCGGCTGAATTATGTCAATTGTTTCAGAACAGAATTTTTCCAAGTCAGAAGCTCGTTTGGGATCCCGAAACCTACTGATGTGAATATCTGACACCTGCAAAAGAGGAAAATGAATTCCTGAGCAGAGGGTTAGTGCTGCTCAGGTTGTTCTGCAGAGCCAAGCACCTAAGAGTGCAACATAAGAGCAGTCATAGTCATTGACAAAAGTATAAGGCATACAGGGAGAAACAGAAGTGGATAACTAGGGGAGAACAAAAGCAGAGCAAGCATATGATATTGCATCTTCAACCCCTAAAATCACATTTACATCAAGACTATTTCCTTAAATTTAAGGATATAGAATAATATGGGGAAATATTTAACTATCTGCAGTAAATTTTGATGGCTCTCAGTGGCCTGTTGACTTTCAAATCCTGCAAGCTTCTGGTGCAGCGCAGTGATCTTGCTGCACAAGGGAATACTCAGTAGTTCTGCAAAGCAAGAATAAGTTAAAGTTACCTAGGACTTGAAGCATACAGGTAATCAGTTTCACACCTGGTACAACATTTCCAGTAGCTGGGTGGAAGCATTTACAACATTCTACCCTTGGATTTTACCAGAGCTAATGAGTGTGCTTAGATCCTGTTCCACGTGCCTTCATGAGGGCAAAGATTGCCCAAGAAACAGTGATACCATTGTACATAACTGTACAAGATGCTGCTCATTTCTGAACCAGTCAAAGCCCTCACATCCAAAGAGCTGTATGGGCCAGGATGGGGAGAGGAAGAAAAGTAAGGTTTATTTATTAAGATTGCAGCTTTTCAAGTCTGTCCAAAATAAACCTTGTGTGAATACTTTCAATTCCACTTCAGCCAATCAATTAATGAATAAATTATCCTCCTTGTTTTAGACAAATGGTGTTTGATATTCAAAAAAACAGTGAGCACATACATGGTCATGGCCATCTGACAATATCACTAACTGAGAAGGAAAACCAGTAACTTTTACTTTCAATTTAATAAACCTGGCTTTTGTAAAGCTTCTTCCTTCTTGAAGAATCCAAATAAAAAGACAAAAAGCATTAGCGTCTACTTACTCAGTCATCTGAGTATGTAGAAAACATTGCCTGAATACAGTTTTTAATTCTGCTTGGGAAAATTCCCCATTTGTCTATACGGAACTTTCGCCTAGATCAGCTTTGGATGCTATAAAAGGTAAACCCTTTTAAACATAACATTAACTTCACTTTTATTGATACATTCACAGAATCACAAGGTTGGAAAAAACCTTTAAGATCATCAAGTCCAACCATTCCTGGCCTGTGCTAAACCATATCCCTGAGCACCTCATCTCCCTGTCTGTTAAACACACCCAGAGTCGGTGACTTGACCCCCTCCCTGGGCAGCCTGTTCAGGCCCTGACAACTCTGTCAGGGAAGAACTTTCTCCTGACATCTGATCTGACCCTGCCCTGGGGCAGCTTCCTGCCATTTCCCCTTGTCCCATCTCCTGTCCCCTGGCTGAAGAGACCATCTCCCACCTCTCTACACCCTCCTGTCAGGTAGTTGTAGGTGGTGATAAGGTCTCCCCTCAGCTTCCTCTTCTCCAGGCTGAACATCCCCAGCTCCCTCAGCTGCTCCTCATAGGATTGGCCCTCCAGCCCCTTCCCCAGCCTGGCTGCCCTTCTCTGGACTCGCTCCAGGACCTCCATGTCCTTCTTATGGTGAGGAGCCCAGAACTGGACCCAGCACTCGAGGTGCAGCCTCACCAATGCTGAGTACAGGGGCACAGTCACCTCCCCAGACCTACTGGCCACACTATTTCTGATACAAGCTACTGTGAATCAAAGACACAGTAAAACTACCTCAGTACATCAAATCAATGTCATCAATTAAACAGAAAAAGCAAAACTTCCATTGTTGCTGTCTCCAGATTCTTGAGCAAAAAGACTTACAAGAAACCATAATCCTGTTTTACCAACAACTATGGAGAATATAAATTGCCAGCTAAAATCCATGAAGTATAAAGACCTTGGAAGTGGAACTTCTCCAATTTATTTATTTTTTAAAAATTAACTTCAAAAGATGTCCCCAAAAAAGGGAAGTCAGCGGGCAAGGGGAAAAGTTTGCAATGTTCTTATTTAATTTCCCAAAAGGTAAGTAAAAGCTCACTTGCTGCATTTCTTTTCTCTTCCCCCTCCCTCTGGTTGATGTGGTAACCTGGCCTCTCTCACTACATCAAACACAGTAACTTTCACCAAAATGGGTTGAAAGAACCTTAGGACTAAGGAAAAGTCACCATTCACATTCCTCATCTACAGAATATGTGGCTCAGGATAGACAGGCATTAACTAGGTGTAACTACAAGGCCTACAGCAACAGTAGAGTGCATCCAGCTGACAGAACAGGAGAAAAATCAACAGTAAGCTTGTCAAATATAGAACTAGAGTGCCTAGTGGGCACTGGGTAAGAGAGGAAGTGCTGTTATAAGAAAGGTGGAAGAGCCATTGATACAAGGGTATACAGCACAAAGAGTGCAATTTAGTTCCATTAAAGAAGAAACAGTCCTGCAGATGGGAGGAAAAACGAGGCAGGAACTCTTGGGGGAGGAACTGATCATTTTGAGCTCTATCCAGTAATGGAGGCTAGACCTATGAAGTAAGTCACCAGGGTGCCTGAAGCCTGTTTCCCACAACATCATCGGCACACTGGATTTAGTGCTTGATTCATTTCCAAGTCAGGTCAATGATAAAGCAGCTGTTGAAAGGCACATCTGAAAGAACATAACCATTTGGAAAGTAAAGCCAAGTCTCAAAATAGCTGTGCCATGACCTATCCTTGGGAGAATCCTCTCAAAGTAACACAAACAGAGAGGACATGGCAAGAGAAGCATGGAGCTGTGCACGCTGTGTATCAGCATAGCTCCGCAGCTGCTGTATGGTGCTGTAGCTCACACTCTTCAAGATAGCAGCTCTAGACTGGGGCTTTATCTACATTAATTCAATCACATCACTCATCCTGAAATCTGCTCTGCAGTAAAGATAAGCCCAAGGAAAAAACTATGGGGAAAACTGACTTTGAAAACATGCAGCAATTGAAGAGAACAAAAGGACTAATAATATGCCAGCTTATACACTAAGAGCACTGCCTGCAGGTAATGTGTCTAGGCAACGTGTCCCTGAGCTGAAGAATAAGGCAAAATAGTAAGTGTAGCCTATTTGTTAGAGAGGCCACAAAGATGATCAGGGGGCTGGAGCACCTCTCCAGTGAGGACAGGGTGAGAGTTGGGCTTGTTCAGTTTGGAGAAGAGAAGGCTCCAGGGTGACCTGATTATGACATACCAATATTTAAAGGGGTCCTACAGGAAAGTGGGAGAGAGTATGTTCAACCAGGGAGTGCAGTGACAGGACAAGGGGCAATGGCTTCAAGCTGAAAGAGGGCAGGGTTAGGTTAGACTTTAGGAAGAAATTCTTTACTCTGAGGGTGGTGAGGCCCTGGGCCAGCAGGTTGCCCAGGGAGGCTGTGGGAGCCCCATCCCTGGAGGCTTTTCAGGCCAGGTTGGATGGCACTGTGGGCAACCTGGTCTAGTGGAGGGTGTCCCAGCCCATGGTGGGGGGTGGGGGGAGTGGGGTGGAACTAGATCATCTTTAAGGTCCCTTCCAACCCAAAGCATTCTATGATGAGGAACTGCACAGCAACCCCTGTGACATCTCAGCCCTCGTTTACCAGCAAATATGCAAACAGCTTGTGATTAGCTACACACAGAATACTTCAGGAATGCTCAGGGCCACAGAAGCACCCAGACGAGACTACGACAGGTTAATCTGGAATGAATGTTTAGCCTGGAAACAAACCTGTGCAGGTCTAACCTAACGTGCATCACCTCTACACTGGCAAAGCCCTTTCTAAAAGGTAAAAATCCACATCGCTACATTCGCAGTCATTCAACTCTTCGGAGTCCTGGAAGGGGAAAGGGACAGGCAGTTCTCACCGGAGCCTTAGATAATACCGCATCGGGTACTGGTGCAATAGACAGGACACCGTAATAGTTAGGCGAGTTTTAATAACCTGCTTCCACCACGCACATCTGAGGGCTAGGGCAGCCTAGCAAACCGGCCAAACACCCGTCACTCCGGCTTGGCTCCGGGCAGCAAAGGGGGCCGGGTACCGCGAGAAGGTGACACAGCTTCTCCCCGAGTGCGGGAGCACGGCTGCTAGGGCTTCCCCGCTCGCCGCCTCACCCAGCTCAGGAAGGGGTGGGGGGAGCACCGCCAACCCCCGCCGCTACCGAGCCCTGAAAAACAGCGGGCGGCCGTACCTCAGCGCGGCGGGCCGTCGGTCCGACACGTCCCTCTACCTGGCCCCACTCACCTGCACTACCCACAGCAGGTTGGCGGCCTCCGCCCCGGGGACGGGCTCAGGGACCCGCCGGCGGCGGCGATGACCCACCGGCAGCGCTGCCGGCGTGGAAGGCGCGTACCAATCCAGCAGCAGCGCCAAGGCGGCCGCCGTCAGCAGTCCCACGGTCAGCTTCAGCATCCTGCGCCGCGCTGTCGCCGTGCGCTCGCCCCAGGCGGGCTCTCTCGCCCGCCGCCAGGCAGAGCCGCTGGCTTCAGCACTTCCGCGTCGCGGCCCACCTCCTCGGCTTGTCGGGCCGTCCCTGTCGCTCCTCTGTGGTTGGCTCGGAGAGTGGAAGCCGGCGAGGCGCGGGGCGGGGCGGGGAGAGGGAGGTGGGCGCTCGCCTGCTTTCGGCGAGGCGTGGGGGCTCGCCTGACGCTTCCTGGCGGTCTGCACGGGCTGCTACAGGCGGCCCTAGGCCGCCCCGCGGCTTGGGTTCTGAGGGTGCCCGCTGGCTGCTGGGGTGCCTGGGCTAAAGCAAAACAGGCCGGAACCTCACCTGAAATTCGGTCTGTGTTTGTCTTCAAGCCCTCTTCGTGATTTGGCGGGGGCAGGGTGCGCTGCAGGAAGGCCTCTGGCCAGGAGAAAAACAGTGGCGAGACCAGCATCTGGTCCTGCTTGCTTCCAAGTGCAGCCAAGAAACATTCTTTCCTCCCCTCCCGCCTGTATTTATAGTTCCACCTTCTCATAAATACAGGCAATTGACTCTTTGTCTCCTGACGTACTTAAGAAGTCTTTCTGTGCGTTTTGGAATATATTTTATTTTCATATGCATTGATCTAAACCTTACTACAGCAACTATACATAATTGGTAAATTATTCTTTGCTATCAACTCTCTCTTTTTTTCCCTAACTGCTCCCCACATTGACTCTTGGGGGTCTTTTTTTCCCCTTAGCATTTTAAACCACAGTTAGTTGAAAAGTCTGTCGCTTTACATCACTGTTTTCTTTGACAGTTGATGTAGTGCTCTCAACTTTTCAAATACTTAGAAGCTTCTGATTGACTATTGCTTAATTTTAATTATATTCCCTCCTGTATTTTGTCATATGACAAAGATTTAATTTAACACTGATCAAGAGAAGCACTTTTCAGATCAGTTACACTTTATTAATATATTACACCACTTTTCAGCTGTTCTTGATAATGTAGCTGCTTTTTCCCCCTGGGATTTACTGTATGTTTTCTTGGGTTTTTTTTCAGCTGCCTTCCATCTTGCTTGTTTGCTTCTCACTTCCCCACAAAGAACACCCCAAACAGCCACTTTTAAATCAACAGCAATCAGTAACCCTGGTAATCTTGGGGAGTAATCTTGAAAACAGTGGTTTGCTCAGTTTCTTCCTGGTGTCCCTCCATTTTGTTTTAGCTCTAGCAGGACTGCTAAGCTTCAGCATTTTTTCTCTGTTAAAATTTATCTGAATTTCTGTTTTGTTCTTCTCATTACTTTAGTATCCATGGAGATCTTAGTGTTTTGTGCCATTTCTGCCTGGGTAGTGGTGCCAGCTTGGTTTTTTTTCCCTGAGGTTTGCTGTCCCTTATTTTGCTGTCTTCCAGCATATGTGGGTTCCAAATTTTTTGTATTATTATTCTTTTAAGAAGTCCATATTGTTGTGCAACTAAAGCAGCTGGTTTACATTGGCTTAGCTTTTACTAAAAGTCCCACAATAAAGTCAAGCTTTACTGATACCAGTCTACCCCCTGCTTCAGTGTGTTTGCTGCTGTCTTGGAATCACTGCCTTGCCCCACTTGCTCAACTGCATCAGGAGCCAGATTATATGATTGCTACTCTCGATGCTAAAACATGAGGAGGACTCTGGTGATCACGGTCTAAACTTGGCTGTTGCACAAACACTGCTGAGTAGTAGTTGGCCATGCTATCAGAAAGGGTTAAGTACAGATCTGCAACACAGAGAGATGAGACTAGATGAAGCTTTGAATTGATTGAGTAGCTCGATTGGCAAAATTCGCTTTGTCCTTTTTCACGTCTTGCACTTAAACCTGTGCCTAGCGGTGTTCCCCAGGGCTCGGTGTTGGGTCCAGTCCTGTTTAATATCTTCATTGATGACCTTGATGAGGGAATAGCATCCACCCTCAGCAAGTACGCCAATGACACAAAGCTGGGAGGAGTGGCTGACATGCAGGACACTGCGCTGCCATCCAGTGAGACCTGGACAGGCTGGAGAGCTGGGCAGTTAGAAACCGGATGAAGTTCAACAAAAGCAAGTGTAAAGTCTTGCACCTGGGAAGGAACAACCGTTTCTATCAGTACAGGCTGGGGGATGAGCTGCTGGAGAAGAGCTCAGTGGAGAAGGACCTGGGGGTCCTGGTGGATGACAGGTTGGCCATGAGCCAGCAGTGTGCCTCGGTGGCTAAGAGAGCCAATGGGATCCTGGGGTGCATCCGGAGGAGTGTGGCCAGCAGGTCAAAGGAGGTGATCCTCCCCCTCTACTCTGTCCTGGTCAGGCCTCACCTGGAATATTGTGTCCAGTTCTGGGCTCCTTGGTATAAAAAGGACAGGGATCTCCTGGAGAGAGTCCAGAGGAGGGCTACGAAGATGATGAAGGGCCTGGAGCATCTCCCCTATGAGGAAAGGCTGAGTAAGTTGGGACTGTTCAGCCTTGAGAAGACTAAGGGGGGACCTAATTAAAGTCTATAATTATCTTAAGCAGGGGATGCAGGGGGAATCAGCCAGCCCCTTTTCAGTAGTCTGTGGAGATAGGACAAGGGGCAATGGCTGCAACTTGGAGCACAGGAAGTTTCCCCAGTGAGGCTGAGGGAGCCCTGGGACAGGCTGCCCAGAGAGGTGGTGGATTCTCCATCACTGGAGATATTCAAGACCCGTCTGGATGCCTACCTGAGTGATATGTCCTAGGGAGCTGCTTTGGCAGGGGAGTTGGACCCGATGATCTCTCGAGGTCCCTTCCAACCCCTACAATTCTATGATTCTGTGATTCTTTCACAGTGACAGTATCTACCTGGTAATTCTAAATGACAGGTTTCAATAGAGTAAGTCTGCAGTGGTTTCTTAAAGTGAAGATGTGTGGCAGCTACTGCAGAAGAGCTGTGGTCAGCTGCTCTGAAGACCTGAGAACTCTGTGGATACCTGTGGCCAAGTACAGTGAGAAAAATATATTGAATATACCTGAAAAGGTAACCTGTAAGCTTTATCCCAACCATACTGGTAGCTAAGGAACACAGAAAAGCTGCTTGGAGGCTTGAAGCAGTAAGACTATGATGGAAAGAGGCCAAGGTAGGAGGCATTTGATTGGATGTAGGTATGTATGCCTGCAAGGTCCAAAGCCAAGGCCGTTTGCCTATTTCAAGGGCCCTGCAGAGGTACAAACAGGGGGAATTGCACAAACAGACTGACTTGCAACACTCTGGAAAACTTCCAGCAGTACTTAGGCCAGATCTGTCATGAATCAGCGAAGTTTCCAAGTGCCTCAATATTCTGCCCGAGCAGCAAACTGGGCAAAGCACCCAGAATGTGTACGCTGTAGCAAGGAGGCCTGCAGGAAACAAGTTGACCTTGCAGTCAGGTATGTGCCTAAAGGTATTGCCGCCTCCTATGCAAGTTTTCCTGCCCGACCGTGCAGACGGTGCCGGGGAAGCGCTGTGTTCCGGCCTCCCACGGGAGGCAGGAGGCGCTACCGGACGGGTTTGGGCCTCCCCAGCTCCTCACAGTGCTCCTGAGCGGGCCCGGCCGGGCAAGGCGACCGCGGCCGCCTCACCGGGGTGGCCTCACGGCCTTTAACCTCCCACCGCCTCAGGAACTGAGCTCAAGACTCGCTCCGCCGCCATCGCCACCACTCAGACCTGACCGAGGCGGCCCTACAGAGCATGCGCGCAGGCCGCGTGGCGCCTGCGCGGTGCGGTTCGTGCCACCCGGGGGACTGGTTGTGGAAGCGACGAGGCGTAACGGCCCGGTGACGGCGTCTGCCGGCCGCCTCTCTCCCTCTCAAAATGGCGGACGAAGCCGACGGAGGGCCCGGAGCGGCGAGAGCAGCGGGCGGCGGAGTCCTTGTGCCGCCCCTGGAGCGAGCCACGGTGAGGCTGCAGCTCGGCGCGGCGGCGCGGTTCCCCATGCCCCCGCTCGGGGGCAGCCTGTGCCCTGCCAGCACTGCGACCTCGCCGCTCGGTCGAACCCTTCCGGCCGCGGGGCGCCCCACTGCCGCCGTGAAGGGAACCGGTGCCCCCTTCCCCCCCGCCCCCTCCTTGCCCGTGATGCGGCGCCGTGGGGCGCTTGCGTCCTCCGTGGTGGGGCGGCCGTGCGGCGCCGCTCAGGGGAGGGACGCGGAGGGGGTGGCGGCACACGTTGAGGCGTGTAACGACCGCGGGCTGTGGGGCTGAGGCTCGGGGCACGCAGGGAGGAGAACGGGCGGCCCGCTGTTCCCCCTCCTTCCCTGCAGGGCGGGAGCGCGCACCGGGCCGCTGCCCGGCACTGCCGCGGTCTCGGCGGCCCAGCTGGCTGCGGCTCCGGTGGCAACCGCCTTTGCCCCGGAGAGCCAGCTCTGCCCGGAGCCCGGCTGTCAGGCGGCCCAAAGGGCAGCGGTTTGTCGCCAGCTCCCCCGCAGCATCTCCCACCCCCTTTGTCCCGTGTTTCCATTTGACCTCTACGTAGTTAAACCAGATCAAACATAAGAAAGTGCCGGTGGCTCTCCCGCGCCCTTAGAGCTCTGTAGTATGTTCGTGCACCTTTTACCCTTTTCGGAGTTCATTAAAGGTGACTTTACTGTGGAGCAAAAAAGGCTGGGTAACAGATGATTGTTCTGCAGAGTGTGAACGAAGCAACGAATAGTGAAGTTTAGAAGGGACATAGATGAAGGCAGTTGTTTATTTGCTAAACAGAAGTACCTGGGTTTTTTTCTCCTGTGAATTAATTTAATCACCTATGGATTTAATATTCCTGTACTGAACACAACTTAGCATTCAGGCTGTCTAGTGGTAGTAGGTAAGGGTCTTCTGTCCTTTCCTTCACAGCCTTGTAAAGTGATTACTATGTTATGCTTTGGCTAAAGGGGTTTAAAACCCAAAGGCTGTCAGTTTAAGGAAGTGAGTCTGAATGTGTATGGGAGCCCTAACCTTCTATGTTACATTTCCCTGCAATTATCTGAATACATAGAATGGTTTTGAAGCTTGACTGTGGCTGTGTAATGGGTGGGCACTGGCAAGCCTGTAGAATAGCTAATTTTTGCACGATGCTACACACCATTTATAAAATTAGCAAGATATAAGTAGGGAATTGTTTATTAATGGAACTTATCTTGCAGGTGATTGTGCTAAGCCAACAACAATGATTCATAGTACCTTTCCTCATGGTTGTAAGGGTATCTGCAAATCATAAGGATGCAGTCTATGACTACAGAGCCCGTTTCTGAAGTCTCTTTCTGTGGCCATATCAGGCCTATTGTGGGTTGTTTTTTTTTTTTCTATATTAGAAGTGTTTTATTTTTTAAAATTAGTAAAAATATAATTTGGTTGTATTATAGTGTCAAAAATGCAACCTGAGTCATGCAGCTTCTTGAGAGCCATGTGTAGAGTCAGGTACTGAAAGCAATAGTTGTCATCAACAGAGAAGCAATGCAGTCGACCTTTTGGTTTCTGGGGACATAAGAGGCTGAGTTAGCCCTGGCAGTGTGTAAAACTGGTGACAGTGGTATTGTGAAAAACTTGGGGAAAGATGTTGAAGACATTCTCAGCTGAGTTAAGTCAACTACGTTGGCCTCAACCACTGGAGAGTCTCTGTATCAAAATGACTGTTATTCCAAGAGAGGTGGGGTGGCCACCAAGGCTGTGTTGCCTGTCATATAGCCAAGCAGGAATTTTGACAGAGAGTATGGGGTGAAGGTATTATATTAAGGGAGAAGGGGAGCTATTAGGTTGGGCCTGACAGCGTTCATGAAGTGTGATTGCCGACATGACTGTACTACTGCCAGAGACAGCTGTAATCTGGAGCAGCACAACCAACGTACTGCTGTACTAAAGAGGTACTAGTTAGGTGGAACTAAAGTATCCTGTCTGAGTTGTGTTTTCACTGTGCACAGCTAGTATGAATGTCCTTTCACTGTGATGCTACAATCAGCACGTGGAGTGAGTGTGGAGCAGAAACAACTGGCTGAATGGTCTTACTGACATTGTCAACTCTGTCTCAGAGCATCAGCCCAGTCTGACTGACTCTTGCTCTCCTTTTTGTCTCTGGCTCTGGGTGTGGTTGGTTTGCAGTGCAGCACCACAGCTGGCTGCATGACCAGTAAGCTTCCCAGAGTGCTGGGTGTGTGATTCAGGGTTACCTGAAGGAATGATTCTGCAGGAGCCAGCCTGGTTTTGAAATGGATGGTGATGACTCAGGTAATAAACTCTTCTGTACCCAGCCCAACTCCATGGTTTGTTCTGTGCACTTAACTCCAACTCTGGGGCTGGGTGACTGACGTTGGAAATATCTGAGTTGGTGTTTCACTGCAGCAGTTGAAGTCGGGTCCCTGCTTTCCCCTGTTCTTCACTATAGTGGCTGTATTGCTTCTTGAGCTGAGCTGCCCCAAACCAGAGAGGGCTAAGTTTGGGCTGCACTGGCACTGACCTAGAAGTAAACACTAACAAATTTCTTTTCTTTCCCAATAGCATCCGCAGTTTGCTTGGCTGGCTAATGGGATGGACTTGGCTTGTCCAGCAGTTGGCTAGCAGGCATTGCTGGTGGCCTAATAAAAGCCTGCTTTGCAGGCTGGATCCAGCCCTTTGGTTGTTTTTCCATCTGTATTCTAAACAAATTCCAGTTAGACTGCTGTCTGCTTTGTGGCTGCTATGTGGAATATATGAGCAGTGTTTAGATATTGAAATAGTTCCAAGGTTTTAATTTATACTAAATCTTCACATTTTGATGTATATTCTCAGTAACATTTGTGAAGAAAAGGGATTTTTTTCACAAGTCCCATCTTTTGCCATCAGTCCATAGTCATATACAAAAGTATAGATGTAATTGAGGCAGTGGTCTTCAAGAAGATAAAAGCTTTATTATCAGAATATTTCCTTTACAGGCAGCTTCCTTTCTGTCCTAAGGAACTTGCTTTGGCAGGGGGGTTGGACTTGATGATCTCTTGAGATCCCTTCCAACTCCTACAATTCTGTGATTCTATGATTCTAGGTAATAAGCCCTGAACTGCATGGAGTCAATGTTGCTATTCTTACAACAGTGTAGTATATTAGCAGGGCCGTGTATAAGGTGTACTTGTGTCAGTGCAGTTGCAAAAAGTAACTGGAGCATTGCCACATCCTTATATATTTAGCATATTATTGAGGTGCTTTGATTTTGTTCTGGCATTGCTGTGGTTTTTCCTTCCGTGCCTGCTTTCACGGTTAGTTATACTTCTTGATAATTTTTGTGGCTTTTGTTGGTACATGAGTGAACTGTGACTGTGAAGGTACCTGTCATCTTTGCTCAAGTCCATGTAAAGTGCACAAATCGTGGTTGCTGTAGTACTGCTGTAATGCTGTTAGGGTGCTGTGAGAGGTACATGGCCCCAGGAGAACATAGCTGCACGTGGACATTCCTGATAGCATGCAGCCATGTCTTCAGAATCCCAGAGCAGTAGAGAAGCTAAACAGGTTGGTTTTGGTGTATAGGGGAAAGTGTTTGGGAGATGCTGAGTTTAGTGCTAGATACAGAGAGGTCCCACTGAATTTTATTATGCATTCATTCACTACAGAATTAAACTGCATATATGATGAATCTTAAAATTTATGATAACTGGAAAATTAGATGGGTGCAAGATAAGTTTGAGTACACAGGCCTTAATATGAAAATTAATACACAAATGTCAGGGTTTGTGGTTTTTTTTTTAACATAATAACTATACTAAATTAATTAATTGCTTTTTGATACATATCCACTGTAGCTGCAAGTTTTGAAGTGCATTGTGGTGCTAAGAAATTTGATAGATTCTGTTCTCTCAAGAGTAGGATCCACAGCATGGATGCTAAGGAACAAACAAGGAAAGAATCAAAGTCTTTACTTTGTTTCTCTAGAAATAAAATCAAATGGATCTGTTAAACCACTCATCAGAACTTAAAGTCTTATAAAATACTATGAATAACTCTGCAATGGTGATGATTTTGCTGTTTTTCTAGGGAGAGTTACTTCCCCCCCATGTATGTATTTTGTATATTGTTTTGCTTTAGTGCCTGATGCTGAATTAGTGTTTCCCATAGTGTTGATGTGTTAGTTGTATGCTGCTATCCACCCAACATGGGTTTGACAAAAAAATTTGGAACATGAGAGTTGTTTAGATTGCATGCCTCAAAGGCATGGGAATTTTAGAATTTCTGGCTGCTTTGTTTTGCCTGTTGCTCCTTCTTAATAGTGTCCTGATAATTTTGTAGGAGTGTGGTGTGGTTGCAGTATGATATCTACAGCATGGTAGAGAGAGAACTATAGGCCATGATTTCATTAGAAACATCTCTTGGCACCTGTTTGCATCCAACTGCTTATCCCTGTGTGCTGAAGCTGCCCTCCAGTCATTTTGGGGATGAGTGTGATTTAAAACTGACCCCTGGCCTGCAGATTGAAAGAGGTCTAACTGCCTCGATCTGTTTATTATTTACCCTGAGAACAACATTAGTTTTACCTGTCTAGCAGCCAAAACAGTAACCAATGGTGCTGGTGGTTGCTTCTGCTGCTTTGGTTGTCAGTGGTTTGCTGTAGTTTAGCTAAACTGGTAGCTGTTGGAGACTACTGGAATCAAGGTAGATTCTACTGAAGACAGAGTTTTAGTAGTGTGCAGTGTTACAAGTCTCATTGCCAGTGGGCAAACACCTGCATCATCAAACATCTTTTAACATTAATTGGCACCTGACTTTGGCTTGAGGGCTAAAGTTTAAATGAGGGTAAAGATCAAACAGTTCTTTTATGTCTTCAGGTCAGAGGTGAAGTTTTGTTAGGACAATGTTAAGACAGTCTTGTAGGTTACCCGTGTTGTACCAATGGAAAATAACTCCTGAAACCAAATTTGCTTCTTTTAGTGTAAATCTGATATCCAGAGCAGACCAAAGTTTGGTATGTGGCTGATTACCAGGTATGTTACATAAAGGAGCCATGTGAGTGACGTGTCTGAAAACAGGTATTCTGTAATTGAGTTCTAAGTGGTCATTTTTAAGCTTAGATTCTCTACTAAAAAGTTGACTGTTCTTTGTTGGGGAATGTGAAACATGCCCTGAACAGCTACATATGCTTATGTGACAAAAAGCTAGAGTAAGCTTCCATTTTTAACTCTCTGAACTCTGTTGCTCCTGAGATAGTAGAATTTATGCTCCTAAAAAAATTCAGTTTGATTTAAGGCTGGGAAGAACAAGCATGCTAATGATTTTCTAGTTGTTATTTTTGAAGCTGCTTCTTTGGGGAATACATATCTTTAAGATTGAAATAGATTGCCTCGTCTCTTTGTTATTTTTGGTAAAAATAATGCCTAATTGTTATGTGCTGCAGTTGGATCTTATTTTCAGTGCATTGGAAAACTGATAATTTTAAACCAAAATAAACAGAAGGAAAAATGGAACAAAAATTTTAAAAGCAGAACCTTGCATGAAAATCTTACTTCAAGACTCTCTTGAAGTTTGCTTCCTAAAGAAATTTTAAGTATTCTGCATACTTATCTGCATGTTTATCCTTTTAAAATGTCTTTATGGTTGCTCAGTTGGATAGCCAATATCAGAATGAAAGTTTTCTGGGATCTGTTGTTTTACTAATCTCTGTTTAATTATTAACAAGAGTTCTGTACATAAAAGTAAAGCAGCCTTTTGCATTTGGTATTTATGTTGAATGGCACCTTCTGGAATTAATATGTCCCTGGCATTTTATATAATTACTTTTAAAATTCTACTTCTAACAGCTGTTTTGACAGGCAGCTGGGATTGCCATATCACGCTTGAGAGATTTATGTCATGCACAAACTAAGGTTTTTTACTACTCCTTTAAACTGGAATATTGGACTGGGTACAAGTTTTAGTTTGTGCTACTGGCAACATCTATTCCTTCATGTTCTTTATCTAATGTTTATAAATAATAATATTGTTTTAATTTATTACATTAATGTGTATTTCCAAAAAAAATACAGTACTGAAATTTATGGAGTCCCTTTTGCTCTAAAAGAGCAGTGTGTCAATCAGGGCAATTAAAATAGAGCTGCTTTTTATAGTGTTGCCTAATGCAAACTGTTAGTTTGAACAGTTTGACCTGAGAATTCAAGCAGAACTATGCTTAGAATGTAAATAAAATGTCATGGAAGTGATGGCTACTGACTTTATGTACATAATAAGCATGTTACAAGGGTTAGGAAATTCTGTCATAGTGGTGAGAAACCTCATTTGATTCTTGATCTATAGGTGAAAAGTAATTTTTATTCTCTTTTTCCTTATATACTTCCTTAGCTCTCATTCCTATTATTATTTGCAGTATTCATAAATGGATGCATTTGTGAGTGACAAAATTGGATCTGCCTATATTGGATATATCAATGACATATTTGGCTCTTTTTATAGCAGTATTTGTAGGCAGATATAATTCTTCATCTTCTGACCTTTTCTGACATGATGTTTATTCAAAGGGTTTGGAAAAAGCCTACAAGCTGTTCTTTTTAAATGCAGGAGAAAACCCTTTTGATTGGAATTCACTTCTGGGAAGAACTCTCTAAGGTTACACATGGGAAGAAGTGTTGGATGCCACAGAGGAGGACACATTTCCAATGCAAGATAAAAGATTATCTCTTAATGTATCTTTCTCAAGTGGCATTGTGAGGTACCACTTCTGTAGTCATATTCTTCTGAAGAGCCATTAAAGATTACAGAATGCTGCTTTTCTTATACAAAACAAATCAAAAATCTTGGACAAAATGGATCCTGCCTCTGCTCTTTTGACAAAAGCAGTTACACTTGAGAAACATTGGCTTTGCAATTCCTTCTGGTTCTCTTTGTCTGCCCTTTCCATGTGGTTTGAGACTGAGGATCACCTTAAAAAAGAGAATATGATAGGAAGGCCTGGTTAAAGGAGATGGGGCTGGAGAAGTCTAGAGATGCAAAGTGTAGAAAAGAGATGGGAGGCAATGCGTGACTTTTACGCAAGCTGTTGGTTAGTGTTGGTTTCAGAGTGCCTGCTTTGCCTGCTGTTTTCAATACCTGGGAATGCCCATGGACCTGGTGTGGATGCTGGTCGCTGTCCCTGCGGGAAGGGTGGTGGTGTGCTGCTGCCATAGTTACTCCCTGAGCTGCTTCTGGTCATTGGTTTTACTGTGACAGCTGTATTTCTGGACTGTCCCTATGCCTGTATGGCCCATCTGATGGCATAGATGTTTCTTTAGGTAACTTAATACAACTGAGAAAAAAAAAAAATTAAAACCACTTTACTGATGTTGCTAATCCAGATATTTTTAAGGGAAGAAATTTAAGAATTAAAATTTGAGGTGAACTCTTAGTTCACACTGGATGTATGTGGAGGTGATTTGTTTTCTAAACTCTGACTCTGGAGGTCATCCTGTCGAAACAGGTATTGGACAGTCAATCTTAAGTTAGAAGCTGCCAAATAAAGCACATGCCTGTGTTTTTGATAGCTGTGTGTGTAATTTTATACAGTTGAATTTAGTATATGAAGCAGGCTTTGCCGCAGGGAACAAATTACTTATCCTAAGAGACACAGAGGGCATGGGATAGGTCTGAAGTTGAACCCTGACACAGCTTCTAGAAATATGAAAAAGAATACTCTTGTTTTTCTTGTGTATATAATGCACAATTCCCTCAGTGATGTATAGGTTGATGATATGATTTAGTGTGTTTACCAGAAGATGGCTAGCTTGCTTGAGAGAGTTCTCTCCCTTTCTTCCCCCTCATTCCCCTATTTCCTGTCTTTCCTTCTCTGGACAACATTTAAATAGAATTAAAAGCTTTGCACAGGAATTCTCACAATGCTTGTGAGTTAGATAGTGTGAGAACCCATTCTATGCTTCTGGCAGATTTTCAGGAAAGCTTAGCCCTGTGTTTCTCGAGACTATGATGCATTCTGTTCCACCAACAGAAGCTAAACTTAATACCATCTCCTGGGAGCACAGCTTATTAAGAGAGAAAAGCTACGGACTGGGATTCTCTTGTGCTTTTGGAAAGAGAGCATGCCAAGGGGTCATGCACACCCACCTTCTGCCATTTGAGTAAATGCAGTAATTAAGTTGGGAGGGGAACTTGCTAAAGCCATAACACGGTGTAGTTAAGTTAAAGCAACAAACAAGTTATAGGAGGAAATGTGCCTAAGGGGTAGGATTGAATTACGGAGTTTAATTATGATAGGAATAATTTACTTCCATTCATCTGAAATCAGCCATATGAAAAATACGCACGTGTGATCAAGGTACTGGGTTTTCAGTTAGTTTTAATATTTTTCTGTCTTTTTTGAGCCCCAGTATTATTATGCAAGTATTTGATAAATTTGGATTTAATTTCTGTTGCTTCTTACAATTTGGTGTCTTTATGCCCCAGGCAGGCACAATTTTTATTAAAAAATTTTTTTGCTAAGTAGTTGAAAAATTTCAACAAATTAATGTAAATTAAAACAGTGTCAGCTCATGTTCCTTTTTCCCCTTGTTCCTTAACATTGTGAATAGGTGAAAATCAATACATACCTATGTGTCTGACTGTGGGGTTATACAGAATGCATATATATTACATGCTAAAGTTCTTGTGACAGACATGGTCATCACAGTGATGCTTGCTGCTCAAATAATAAATCTCTTCTAGATCAAGAATTTTTGTTAGGATGGGATTTTAAACAAGTGATTCCCTTCATTTCATGGGTGGATTTTCATTTTCAGATTTTTGAGGATCAGTTGAATGCTTTGGTGATTCAAGGAATCTGATTAGACTGGTCAACCTGTACTTCTAAAATGAGGATGTTCTAGGACGATTCAGGACACATTTGCTCTCCTGCTTGACCACACTGTCCATAGCTTGTCTTGTTCATCAGTACTTGCCATGCAGTTTCTTCCATAACTTTGAGTTCACTGATAACCGTGATAAATGACATAATGAACTACCTAAGGGGTAATGCTAATGAAGATTGATGGTCAAAATATCAGTAGAAGCCTCAGGCTAAAAGTGACTGGCACAAAATGTAGTGTGTCTAGCGTGTCATCTTAAAGTCATAAAGCAGGTATTTCAAGTGACTATAATGTGGAACAAACCTCCTTTAACAGATTAGTGTTGGGTTATTGATGTTATTATTAATCTAGGCTGTTTCAACCTGCTATCTTATTTCTGTTCCTTCTCTTTAGGTTTTGTATGTAGACAGTTGTTTATGTTGGGTAGACATAGAATTTTTCAGGGAAGAAAAATAATTTCTACATGATCCTTTTAGATCTGGCTTTCAGAGTTCTGGGATCACAGCATTTTGGACTCAGATGAATTTCTTTTTTCAGAGAACTGTTCTACTCTAGGTAGTAAACCTTATAGATTTATTATTTAATCCCTTATCCCCATCAATTTCTGGAGGAAATCCATTGATTCAATTGATGTAGATCCATTTTAAGTCTCAAATTGGTATTTCTTGCCTTTCACATAAGATGATGTGCCTTTGCATCCTTTTAAAATAGTTGAATAGCGTGCTACTTTGAACCTTCTTTCAGTCTGAACTACTTGGTGAATCCTTTGCTCATTCTCTGCTTGCTTCCTAGAAGAAACTCCCTTTAGAGCCGTTTGTGAAGTTATAAACATATTTTTTTCTTGCAAAAATGAATTTGTGGCCATAAATCAAGGCTATGTAGGAAAGGAGGTTGTCTTTAAGAAACTTGATGGGTAAACTTGTTATCTGAGTTGCAATGTGGAAAATCAAAAGGTAATTCTAAATAATGGAAATAATGTGAAAGAAAGATTTATCAGACTTGAAGGCCAGAAACAGAGCAATTGGATGGGGAGAACTGAACAGAGAACTAGAGTAGCTGCAAGTGAAACTAGGGACTTAATTTAAGAAAATGAAAGTACTTACGTTTTGGCTTGAGGTTTTTAATTAAATATCTTATAAATATGAAACTGCATTTTAGTCTGTTTTCACAAGAGCATTAAGGTTATATAATCATTTTGGCTTCTTTCTCCCTCAGTAACTATTGAGCCCTTATCACAGAATCGCAGTGGGTGGAAGGGACCTCAAGAGATCATCATGTCCAACCCCCTGCCAAAGCAGGGTCCCTAGGACAGGTCTTGCCTTGGAGTGTTTTAGTAGAAGACTTCAGGGGAACAGAGGTTACTGTGGTGGGGTACTGAAAGGAAAACAGCAGGGAAATTCATGGGAAGCCACGCTTTCTTGGGTTTTATTGCTCTCAGAACTGACTTGTGATGCGGGAAAAAATTCTAGATTCACACTAGAAGTGCTTAATCCTATTGAAATTTATTGATTCATTTATGTTTATCCATGGATGTGTGTTTCTTGCAGTGGTGTGATGAAAGATTCAACTTCCAAGCTACGTTTTTACAGTGCTTGGCGAAACATGTGCCAAATATTTATTCAGCTGAAATGGACCCCTTGCTGGAGAAGCAAGAAGAAATGGTCCAGGCAGCAATATTATACCCCCTGGAATGTTATTTGTTTGGGGAAGACCCTGATATGTTTCTAGAGAAGTTGCAACAGAGTGGAACCTCTCAGCTCTGTGGGAAGGTGTTCAAAGGAGGGGAGACAACATACTCTTGCAGGTAAGAATGAAGGTATGTTATCATGAGTGTATCCATGTGAGGTAATGCAGAGCGGTTTAATTAAATTAGTTGTGCTGCTGACGGGTCATCGCTTGTCCTGTGGCAGGTCTTTGCTTAATTGACAGTGACATTCACTTCATGTTTCAAACCACTGTAGAGAGGGAAGAATTGCTTATGAAAAACAGGCTCTGGCAGAGAAATGAGGAAAGAAATGGAAAGCGTGCTAAAGGTACCGAAAGCCATGTAAAAGATTGGATAGTAGGGTATGAGTATGGGGTCTGTACCTGAATTGGGGGAGGACAGGCCTAAAAAATCTGTGCATTGTGTAGAGCTCACCCTTTGAAGGTCTGCAACAGAATCCATCATTTCTGAGGATGATCAGTCCTTTGCTTAAGCAATAGCTGTGTGACCGGTGGTTGCTTTCTCATCTTCCTTCTCATACTAGAGTATATTAACAACGGCAGCCCATTGGCCTGATAGTATTTTATGAGTTCATATCAATAAAAATATGTTAATAATAATATTAAAAAATGAGAAGTTGTTGTGGTCGATATAAAGGTTGCAGCTGTGTTGGCACTTCATTGGTAATAATACAAAGCCATTGTCACAGTTTGTTGTAGTTTTCAGTTTATTTTAAAAGTCCAGAAAATTTAATCAGAAATAAAAAACATCATTAAGGATGAAAAATATTATGGCCAAAAGACCCATCCCTTAGAATGTAGGAAATGTCAGAGTGAAAGCTGAAAGCTCTCTGTAAATTTTGTTTGTGAATTACACTGTGAGGTTTTAATCAGTCACATACTCTTCAGCTTTTTCTAGGAATAAGTTATTGTCGTGTACACAAGAATGGCCTTTGAAGAAGTCTTTGTGTGGTTGCTAGAAAGTGCATAATGAATGCAACTTTGCATTGTACAAGGGAAAAGGAAGGTCAAGGCAGTTCTGTGCTGCTGTAACAGGAGTGATTCTGTTCTTACCTCTGCAGAGTTCTTGTATGATAGCAGGCAAAATGACAAAGCCATATTTCTCAGAGGTGGTCTCTAATTTTTATGAGTTGCTGTCTTGAAAAAAACATGGTACTAATTATACGTAATACTGTATTTACTGCTGCAACTGAAGCTAAATATATTTATTTAGGCTTCTAAAATGCTAAAAGTAATAGATACTCTGAAATATTAAGAGCTAAATGTCTTGAATTGAGCATTCCAATCTAACATGCTTCTGGCTTAATTTTTCTTTCTTTCAAATTGCCTTGCAATAGATTTATGGTAATATTTGAGTATTAGTGAACTGTTTTATTATTGTGAGGATTATAAGCAAAAGGAAATATTAAAATTTGAAAGGAAATTAATTCTGTAATTAGAATTACCATACTATTGGATTGTAAAGGAGGCTTGAACTACATGGTAAACAATGGCCTAAAACAAAAATCTTGTCATTAAACACCTGGCATCTATGTTTTGCATAGGATGAAATGGCATTTAAAGAAAAAAGCTCACCATGTGGCCAGTAGGTCTGGGGAGGTGACTGTGCCCCTGTACTCAGCATTGGTGAGGCTGCACCTTGAGTGCTGGGTCCAGTTCTGGGCTCCTCACCATCAGAAGGACATGGAGGTCCTGGAGTGAGTCCGGAGAAGGGCAACCAGGCTGGGGAAGGGGCTGGAGGGCCAATCCTATGAGGAGCAGCTGAGGGAGCTGGGGGTGTTCAGCCTGGAGAAGAGGAGGCTGAGGGGAGACCTTATCACCACCTACAACTACCTGACAGGAGGGTGCAGAGAGGTGGGTGATGGTCTCTTCAGCCAGGGGACAGGAGATGGGAGAAGGGGAAATGGCAGGAAGCTGCCCCAGGGCAGGGTCAGATCAGATGTCAGGAGAAAGTTCTTCCCTGACAGAGTTGTCAGGGCCTGAAGAGGCTGCCCAGGAAGGGGGTCGAGTCACCGACTCTGGGTGTGTTTAACAGACAGGGAGATGAGGTGCTCAGGGATATGGTTTAGCACAGGACAGGAATGGTTGGACTTGATCTTAAAGGTCTTTTTCAACCTTGTGATTCTGTTTTAAGGGAAAAAGGGCAATATAAAACCCAATATATGTATGTGGAGCCTAGAAAAACATGGAATTAGATTGACTGAGTGTAATTCTGGATTTTAAGGTGTTTGAGTGAAAGACTGAAACTGTTGAAAGGAAATTTCAAAGTATGTATTCTTTGGCTTGTTTTGTAAAGGATTTCTGTTTAGATTTTAACTTAAGTATAAAATGTTAGAGAGATAACCTTGCAGAAGTGTACAAAAGTGTTGTTAGCAAATCGGCTCCAGTTGTTGGAAACAATAATAAAGGTGACTTTGGAGTTGTCATGATTTTTAATAGCTGCTTATTCTGAGCAAAACCAGTAATGTGGTAGCAGCAAGTTTTGAAAGTGGAAATCCAGCATGTTTCTGATGGAATTTGATATAGCAGGTTAAAGTACATGGTTCAAGCCTAACATGACTGGCTTTCTTCTTCTTTTTGTGAGTCTGAGTAGCCAATGTTCTCATAATTTGAATCTGTCAAGAATACCAGTATTGATTTTTCAGAGCAGCATTTTCTTGTGCATGAAAATCCCATGTGCTTGTTATAGAAGTTTTCCAGTTACTGTTTTTGTTGCAGAGACTGTGCAGTTGATCCAACTTGTGTACTTTGTATGGACTGCTTCCAGAACAGCATTCACAAGAACCACCGCTACAAGGTAGAAAAATCTTATATTAAGGAATTGTGCTTGTATTTATAGAGAAGAATTGTAATGGAGTATATAACTAATTGCATATAAACCATCAGTAATTTTTATTAAAAAAAATCCAGGTTTTACTACTTAGTTAATTACCTCTCTCATATTTTGAACTACCTAAAGCTTTTTTAAGAACAGTAGCTTTCTACTTCAAGAACCAAATGGTGAGGGACTGCTTATGAATGCATACATTGTTCCTGTCTTTGGCAGTATCACAAAAGTGTATGTCAGAGCAAAAAGCTGCCACTGAGAGTGACGGTCCTGTTCTGAGCCCCAGACAGTACTGTTTGGAAATTTAGAATGAGTGTGCATACAGGGGCCATTCCTTCAGCACTTTTGTCATTGATGCAGTCTACTTTTCCACTCTATTTCTCCATTTAGATTTGCAGAAACTATTTTGCACTTAGCATGTAATGAAAAATTTAAAACAAAGGTTAAGCATCAATTTTTTTTCCTGAGGAAATTGTTCTAGAACTGGATCATCTCTTTCTGATATCCTTTTGATTCTCTTGAGTCAAATCTGTTAATTTTGAGACATTTCCATGCTTTAATTAAAGAAGGGTCTCTTCAGTCTTAACTCACTGCCTAAACTGTCATTGCTATTTACTTCACCCCCCCCCCTTTTTTTTTTTTACTTGCCTTCTTCACTGAGAGCTCCATAATTTCACAGGCCTGGAAGCAGAAATGGAAAACAATATATTAAGTCTAATTGCAAGAGGCAAGAAAATGTACAAAACCAATATGTAATACATTTAATTACCTTTCATGACCAAAGAGTGTGTTAGATTATGATTTTATTTTTTCAGTTATTCCTTCTATTCATTGATACGACATCCATTTAAGAGATTTCTCTCACTTGTATTATCAGTTGGTCATAAATCCCCCTTAAGTGGGTATGTTTCAACAAGAGACAGTTTGGAGGAAGGTCCAAGCACTCTCAAAATTAACTGAGACTAAACCACAATATTCTGCCCCTCTGAGTTTTTGTATACTGATCTATGAATGTGTTGTAAGTACCAGTTTAAAGTTGTACAGAGCTACTTGAATAATGTAATTATAATTTCCACAGACACACATGTGCACACACAATTTATAGAGAGGTGAAGACTAAGGAAAATAGATAATAATGATTATAGAGCAATTTGGAATCACAGCTGAACTGTGAAGTTGGCCTTTCCCTGTTTTTCAGTAAGTTCTTCAGGCAAAACATTAGCTGTGGAAACATCTTTTAAAGATGTGAGTTAAAGAATACCTCATAAAGATGCCTTATAAAACACTTTAGGTTGAAAGGGACCTAAGGAGGTCACCTAGTCTAACCTCCCGCTCAAAGCATGCCTAATTAGATCAGGTTATTTTAAAACTTTTCAAGTAAACAAATTTTCTAATGTCTTTTTATTGGGTCACTTAGTGCTTTTGTAATTATTTTAGGATTGGGGATTTAGAGTAAGCTAAGGATGATTATTTTTGCCTGAGTTTTGTTCCAACTTTTTGCCCTAGTGACCAGCCAGAATTTGTACTTCCTTGAATGTGTAATGCAAAGGTAAAATGGCAACAATATATTTAGATGCTGAATATGTGTCTTTGGTTGGAATTGGAGGTACTACTAAGTGTCTGTTCAGTATACACATTCTTGGTTTTTTTGAGATTTTACCAACTCATTTGTAAAGCAAGCATTAAGCAACCTACCTATAGTTTTGCCAATAAACCCAGAAGTTATTATTTTGACATTTATGAAGTGCTTATTCATCAGTCATACCCTTTTTTCACTTGCTTTCAAGTCAAATTGGTTTGACTTGCTTGCATTTTTTTTCAGCAGTAACTCTATTTCCTCAAAACTTTTATACTCAACCTATACTCAGCCCCTCTGCCCCCACTCCTCTGAGTCTCCTTTTATCTAAAAAAAAAAAAATTTAAAAAAATATTATTGTGGTCTGTTGGTTGTCCAGTAACTCTTGTCTTTGCCAGGTAGGAAGTTATACTTGTGTTTGACTTAAATAATGCACATTTCTGTTTTTTCTTTTGCTTTTTATGTGCATATTTTGGGAGTGAATTTTTTTTTTTTTCCCAGATGCATAGCTCCACTGGAGGTGGATTTTGTGACTGTGGGGATACAGAGGCATGGAAAGCTGGACCACTGTGTACCAAACATGAGCCTGGAGCATCAGGTTCTGCAAAAGAAGTAAGAATCTTGCTTAAAGTGAAAGAATAAATATTGTGCATACTGACTTTGAAAAACAAAAAGCTTAGTCCTCTGTATCACAGAATCACTAAGTTGGAAAAGACCTTTGAGATCATCAAGTCCAACCATACCTGTCCTCTACATATGAAAGTATGTATTTTGTATGATTCATGTAGCTGGTCCAATTGACCAAGGAATCAGGATTTCCTTGGCCAAGGTATTTGTTGAGGTCAAATGTTTGTATTGGACATCCTTTGTTTCCAAACAAAAGGGAGGCTTCAAGTAAAACAGTTCCATCTACCTGTCTTGTGCTTTAAAATTGTGGTCTCTTGCTCTTTCCTTTGCTCTGTAATACTTCTTATTTACAAATAATTGGTTTCCTGGTGGTTAGTAAATGTTTAGATAGAGTACTTGATTTTAATAATATGTTTATTTCTGGACAACTTTTTTTGGACACGTCTGGTGTGTGATCTGTCATTATGACTAAAGAAGTCCTTATGCTTTAAAACTAACTACTTGTACTAGGGCATCTCATGCTTATTGTATCTCACATAGTACTGTATTAATGAGGATTATGCCATCTTGTAAGTAGTTTTTGGAGAGATTGTGGGCAACTCGGTTCCTTTAGGTAAAACTGGTTTTTCTGAGTCCTGCATTCTGACATAATCAGGAGAAAAAAACCCTCATCATTTGTCATTGCAGATAGACCCCTAACTCCTCCCGGTTCTGTTGCAAAAGTACTGTTCTTTATGATCTGGCAAAAAATCAAATGGTAAAGGAATAAAGAAGCATTGGCCTTGAAGAAAAATGAGACTGTTTTCCTTCACTTATTCATTCTTCTCAGAGATAAAAATAGTTGAGGTTCCAAGAAGGGGTCATCTGGTTGCCACTTGGAGCTTCTCGACATAAAGTTCCCTTGCTTCTACTTCAGCAAAGACTATTCTGCTGTGCCATAATTATCCCCTACTACTGAGCCTTCTGGTGTATGTTTGGCTGATACCTGCATATTACTTATGAAAACCTGTAATCAAAAGAACCAAATCATTTCCCTAGTATTAGAATATCCCAAAATAGCTACAGTGTGGTGAATTTAACTGCTGTCACCATTACTGTATACATGTTTAATATTTCCTCAGCATGTTCAGGAGGTGCTTCCAGAATAAGAAACTAACACAGTTCCTCTTTGAGAAGTCTTCATTTTCATCCTTGTGTTGTGAAGGAAAATAGGATTTTTTTTTTTTCCCCCAATGCTAGATTCCTGGTACTGTTGATAAAGGCATATGGGAAAGTAGAGAACTTGTGTCTACCAGCTTCAAAGCCTGGAAAATGTATGTTACAAGATGCTCAGTGTCAGATTTCTATCTGATTGCAGAAATGTCCTTGTTGTATCAGAAAGAGTATGTAGCAAAACTCTTCAGACAAAATGTTTGGGTCTTGGTTGAGAATTAAGTCCAGCAACTCTGACCAGAGTCCCTGAAGTGGGTTATGAAATGGTATCTTCCTGCTGAGGAACATGTCTGTCTGCAAGGTGTGGATTTTGATCTCACGATCTGGTATTGGCAGCTGTGACAGCGTATTCTGGTTTCTAGCTCCTTATCCTTTAAAAGAGTGTTTTATAACAATAAAATAATCCAAACCCAAATGTTTGGGAAAAAACCCAAAACCTTTACCAACATTTTACCTAAAAGCTGTTTATCTCATGTTAAAATCACATTGTTCAAATTTTGTGGGCTTTTTATCAAAACCATATTGAAACAAAGCTTGCAGGGAAGGCACTCAGAATCTGCAGATTCAGAAGATGCATTCAGAATCTGCAGCATTTTATTTCTGTTTGGATGAAGATATTCTGCTCTTAATATTCCTTAGGCCATTTGTGTCCACTGGAGATAAGGTTAAAGAAAAGATCATATCACTACTGATATATCTCTTGGATTTAGATTTTATTGAGAACTATGATCATACCTGTTCTTCTCTGAGTAATGTTTCTCTTCCAATCTCCAGTAAGTTGTTTGATTGGTTTGCAGTGAATTTGTTTGATCATCACTTCTGTTACAGAGTTGTGCAAGTCCAAAGCTATGTTACAACTGCTGTCAAACTGGAACATACTCTTACAATGAGCCCTATGCAAGAGTCATGAATGATAGAAAACATATAATTAGATAATTATGTGAATTTGAAGTAGAAAGTTACTCCTTATTATAGTTATTTGTTGTCAGTATATGTAGTTATTATGCAGTTAGTATATGTAGGCTCTAGTAAAAGGGCAGAAGTACAACCACTGCAGCAATTAAATGCATTGCTGCATTTAGGACAGGGATCTCCTGGAGAGAGTCCAGAGAAGGGCTACGAAGATGATAAAGGGCCTGGAGCATCTCCCCTATGAGGAAAGGCTGAGAAGATTGGGACTGTTCAGCCTTGAGAAGAGAAGACTAAGGGGGGACCTAATTAATGTTTACAATTATCTTAAGCAAGGGATGCAGGGGAATCAGCCAGCCCCTTTTCAGTGGTCTGTGGAGACAGGACAAGGGGCAATGGCTGCAACTTGGAGCACAGGAAGTTCCGCACCAACATGCGGAGAAACTTTTTCACAGTGAGGGTGACAGAGCACTGGGACAGGCTGCCCAGGGAGGTGGTGGAGTCTCCTTCTCTGGAGATATTCAAGACCCGTCTGGATGCCTATCTGAGTGATATGTCCTAGGGAGCTGCTTTGGCAGGGGGTTGGACCCGATGATCTCTCGAGGTCCCTTCCAACCCCTATAATTCTATGATTCTATGATTAATATATATTATTGCCTATTTGATACATTGCATTACATTACCATCTTCCTTTTTTTAATCAAAGACTTGTCCATCAGGGACTTTTTATGATGAAGAGGCTCATGGGTGTTTGGATCACGTCATAGTTTGCTCACTGTTTTGAGAATCAAGGACAATCACAATGAGGGAATTTTCTCACCATTAAAAGAGATGAGTTGCAAAGCACATTTGGAACAGACGTCTTGCATAGTTCTTTTCCAGCTTGCTTTCTGATAGTATAGAACTTTATCACATGCTTGTCAAAAAGCACTCTCCTCTGGCTGATCCTGACCAGTAGTCTTTTAATTAGCTCTAAGTGCTGAGGATGAATCATGGTAGGGTGTTGATAAACTTACTCTGATCATGTAGGAGCAAATAAGAAGAGGGGTATATTTGCAGTATGTTTTTCTGGTATGCAGAACATGGTAAAAACATGCTTAGGAACTGGCTGCTGTTTTTTACAAGGTAGATTTAAGTTTAGGGTCTGATCTACAGAATGACCTCCTTTTAAAATGAGTCCTCAATACAGGACAGGTTTAATCTATAACACTGAAGATAAGCACCAGGGTTTTTAGCATTTATGAGGTAACGAGGGGAGCATTAGTAAAATACAGTATCCTGACAAAAATCCTAAGTAAACCGTAGTCTATCCTCATTGTGAAACTTGATTTTTTTATTTACAACACTTGTTATGTGTGTAATATGGGAATCAGAAAAGCAGTCCTTCATTTGAGAACCCCCTGCTCCAGGCTTTTGGGAATGATCCGGTCCCTGTTGATTCCAAAATAATGTCTTCATTATGCCAGAAATATAAAACTCATTTTGCCTGACTCTGTCCTTAAAACCAGATAATTTTAACAATTTGTGTCTGAGATAAGGCAAAACTTCCCAAAGTTGGTTGTTACTTATTTTTAAACTGTGATATCTAAATATACTTTGTTCATTCATCCACAGGGTTTTTTTTGCATCCACAGGGTGTTTTCTGGGTTTTTTGTTTTGTTTTTGGTTTTGGTTGGGTGGTGGTGGGTTTTTGGGTTTTTGGGTTTTTTTGAAAAATCACCTGAAGCTTGAATAATTACACATTTTTGGGAATATTTCTGAGTAAATTTTATTTTTACCCTTTTGATTTACATTAGAGGTATCTTAATTTCATTTCATTGGGACTTCTATTAATGTGGACAGGATGGGAGGTGGCATTGCATCATTTAACTTTTCACTCTTTGTATGAGTGCAATCCCCACTTTTAATACTTTATAAATCTTTTGATGTGATATCCTCTCATTTCTTCTACACGCTGAGGGAGAGCAGCACATCTTACAACAAGGTTCTTGTTTGGGGTATTTCTGTGCACAGCTTTGTCCTTTCCTCCAGCTTCATCATTTTTGCTCAAAATACATTAAAGCTTAAAGTCAAACTCTTAAGGAACACTGGGAAAAAATTAGTATATTTACAATTCAATTAATTAGATTATTCTTAGCACTATAGTTTTTTTCATTCTGCTTCAAACATTATGATGATGCATTTGAAGCAATTGGTCATGTTAATGCATTTTTACTTCCACTATGTTTTTATCTTTTCCAACATATGGATGCAACAAGATTTTTCCTTGATTTTTTTTTTTAAATTTTTTTTTTCCTAAAAGCAATCTGCTTCATAAACAATTAGATGGGACTGTGTAGTTGATTTAAGAATTTTTCAGAAATGTGATTCTTGGCTCTATTCAACACAGCACTCTTTCTATTCTTTTGTATTTAACATCAGCCAGGTTGTGTGTTGCAGGTATGAATGCCCTTAGTGCTTTGGGATGAAAACTCACATGTGAAAAGCTTTATCCTTGCAAAGCATCTTGGTGCCTCGTATTTTCTCACTCTGACCAACACTCAGATTTTTAGGCAGTTTGGGTGATCCTAAAATTATAGGAAACTTTGTCTAAATACTTCAGGAAATACTAGCGTTTGTTTTTGTGTCATATTTGTATATGAAATTACTGCATTTGGTTGCATTAACATTAATTACATTCTATGCAATTTATAAGTGCATATGCTGACGAGAAGGAGGTATATGGACAAGGACCTTTGGATTCAAGTCCTCTTTTCACACAACACTGTTGCAATGTGTCTCTGTCTGATAGTTGAAATTGATTGCTTCATTCTTTAAGTGCAGATTCAGTAATGATTTTCCTTGATTATAACCTTAATTACTCTTCTGCGTAAACGCTTAGGGAACAGATCAATAATGTTATATGATGTAGATGATTCACTTAATGAGCTTTTTCTGAGTGAATGGGAAATATGTCATTTCACAGGGATATTTTGAATTATTTCTATATCTGGGATGGCATCTCTCAAATTAACTGAGTTAGGTTCTGTTCAAGGAGTGTTGTAAATGATAGACAGAATATGCCCACAGAAGAGCTAACAACATAGAGAAAGAGTTTTGGTCTGGACTGCAAACTTTTTTGGGGTACAGAAAGCTGTTAACCAGCTTTCTTAGAATTAAAAAAATTAAATTGAAGTTTCCTAACACATTTGGTGAGGCTTTTCATAGTCAATTCCTAGATAAAAAATGAACGTGTTAAAAAATGTACATGAAACTGTTGGAGTACTAATGAGAGTCCTTGGGATGGAATAATTTTGAAGAGAAGAAATCAGTTGAGATTTTCTTGCAAATAATGAGAAGACTAATTTTTTTTGAAGTAGCGTAATAAGGTATTCTACCAACCTTTTTTAATTAAAATAAATGTCCATGTTAATATTACCACCTGTTTTACAGAATTCCGAATGCCAGTTGAATGAAGAAATTATGGAGCACTCTAGGAGGGTGTTTCCCTCTGTTATAAAATACATTGTAGATATGCTTATATGGGAAGAAGAGAAGGAACTGCCTCCAGAGCTCACACTTAGGTAAGGAGTATTTCCAACTTTCTCTTCAAGGCACTAGACACTTGGATAACAAATTTGCCTGTGCTGTTCTTACACTCATGCAAACATATCAGTGCCAAAATGCCTGTTAAAATGCACTGTAACATTTTTGACCCACAGTTCCATTGAGGAGAGCTCTTGATACTTCATGGATCAAGTAGTGCGTGATCGTGTGTAGGGTTAATCAAATTGAAGAAAGGCTGTTGGAAGTCATATTAAAAAGACAACTGGGATCATAAGACAGCAGAGAGGGGAAATAATAATGGAATAATGAAAGAATTTAAAATCTCTTTTATACTTGGTATGCGGTTTCTGGGCCTTGTTTTGGTATAGATGGTGAGGGAACTTTTGAGTGTGCTTTTGACATGAAGAACATGCTTAATTTTCTTCAAGAATTGTTTTGTATTTGGCATTTCTCTAAATCTATCAAGTGAGTTGTTGCTTGTAGTGTATAGGACACGATTTACAACTTCATTTGTGTGCTGATATGTTTACTTTTTCCCAGCAGGGAGAAGGTAGACAGCTACTACTGTGTTCTGTTCAATGATGAACATCATTCTTATGATCATGTCATCTATAGCTTGCAGAGGGCACTTGGCTGCGAACTCGGTGAAGCCCAGTTGCATACTACTGCCATAGATAAAGAGGTTAGTGCATTCTAGATAACTTTTTAATCCTTATAGCCTCTTGATCATAGAATCTTGGTTTCTGGGATGCTGGAGCTTGAAGAAAGAGAAAGTTATGTTGCAGAGGAACAGTTCTTCAGCACTTGCTTCGAGAAAGTATTTAAACTGTATTAATTTTTTTTCTTCAGGACTAAATCCAGTATCTAGTGAAAAGGAAGAGCTGATTTGTCTGAAATCGCTCCTTGCCTGTTTGGTATATTTTCCTTACATCTGTTTTTTTTATCCCCACAGTTGAGATTAAGGTTTTATTTTATTGGTATTTGTCTGGAAAAAAACCCCACCAAAACAAAGTCAGAAATATATATATTTGCAGTTATATTTAATCAGCAATGTAACTTACAGTTTGCAAGAGCTAGTGCTCATTCTGGCTCAGACTTAAATTTGAAAATCTTAAAGCTTCAAGTTAAGCAAGTGAAACCAGGAAGAATCAATGAAAGAATGTGAATGAAATTGACAATTGTACTATTTTTCAAACTCATAGCCTGTGTAAAGACCTTACACTAGTAATGTGAGCTTGTTTCTTCTTCTCCCCCAATGGAAAAAAAGGATCAGTGTTTGAATTATCAACTTTATTTTTATTTATGCAACTTTATTTTTTTACCTCACAGAAGTAGGAAACACACTTGCACATTGAGAAACTTTGTCTGTAGCTATATATGTATTTGTTGTATCGTTACATAGAAAACATCTTACTAATTGGTATTACTGAAACATCTTACTAATTAGTATCACTTCTTAATCTGTAAAAACCATGCTTGCTGTTTTGTATTCCCATTTGTTCAGGTAATGAAAGTTTATTTGTATTTTGTAGTCTTAGGTAGTTAAAGGCTTGTCCTGAAACTGCAGGCTTTCAAAATTGTGTTTATCCTTGCATGCTTATAGAGTCACTTGTAAAGGTTTCTGTTATGAAGGTTCCTTTTGATTGAAACCTAAATTTTAGATCCAGAGTTGATCAGACTTTTTGTTTTACAAGCGCATAACTAGGTTATATTGTTTTAATTACAACAGTTCTGCAACGTGCAGCTACTTCCTCCCTTGTGTGAAATTCTGCTCTGTGGAAAACTTGTTTTAGAAACTGCTATCTCTCATTTCCTTTGAGTGGAATTTGAGGTCTGAGCTGGATCTGCTCTTGAAAGAACTATCAAGCCCACGCTTAGCATATACCTTGCTATTCAGATAAAGAAGTCAGAAATAGTAGGCAAGATTGTAGACCAGCAAGTAAGGATGAGTGTGCTTGGAAGTACAGAAGAAGGAACAGAAAGGAACATCCTTTCTTTCTGTAAAGGAAGGAAGTTGATGGTGGTTTGTATTATTCTGCAGAAATCCCACTCATTTGTTTTAGTGTGTACATGAACTTTCCTTATCTAATAACATTAAGATACCTGAACTTGACTTTGCTCTTCCATTGTTTAATTAAAATAGCTTTTTGCTCAAGATAATTATGTTCATTTTGATTTGCTTCTGTCTAAAAGCACCATAGCGATGTTGGTCCCTGCTTTCTGTACAAAAAACATAGCAAGGATCAGACTCGTGAAATCTTGGGTTTGTTTTACGTTGGTCTCATGCTCAATGTTTTCTTTCAACAGGGTCGTAGAGCTGTTAAGGCAGGACACTTTGCCTCTTGTCAGGAAGCAAAAGAAGAAATCAAGGTAACTTCCTAAAATATTTTTCTCTTTGAAAAAACATAACGTATCGACCTCATAATTATTAATCCTGAAGACATATTTTTTACAGTTTTTATCTTAGTCTATTTGTGTTTTTATAACAATCTTGTGAACTTTTTGACATTGAATTTACCACCTTTGGTATGGATAGATATATTCAGAAATAAAACATCAAACTGATTTCTTTTTTTGTTAGAGTTTGCCAGTAACATGTGCTTTGGAGAGGTAATGGGTGGTAAAGGCAAATGTGAAAATTCATGTTATCTTTGTTTTATGTCTACTAATATTTACCTGACTCCTAGAGACATTCTGAAAATGTTTCTCAACGACCGCTTCATGTGGAGGTTCTGCATGCTGATGTTATGGCTCACCAGAAGTTTGCCTTGCGCCTTGGTTCTTGGCTGAACAAACTCATGAGCTATTCAAGTAAGCATAACTGTGTTGTTTTTTTTTAATTAATGATAAGGCCATGACAGAATTTGAATGACTACTTCTCTCTCCAAAAAATGCCTTTACCAGTGTTATATATGATATTTCTTTATTGAAACACTTCCACATTTCTCATAACTAGAAAATAAATACTACAGTAGTATGGGTGATGATACTTTTCTGTGCCTTTGTGCTAAAATAAATGTCTTTCCCTGCTTGAGCTCTGTCTGTTCCTCTAGAAGTTTATTATTTTCAGTTTCAGCATCTCATGCCCTATTTCAGTGACTTCTTTGCTTAAAAGCTGCTGGTGGAAAGCTGCAGAACACCTCCATCACTGAAAGCATACATCCTCAGCTTGAATTAATTCCCACTTCAGATTTGATAGCTGTGATTAATTAGGCAGTACCAGTAGAACAAACAAACAAAAGCCTTAATTAAAAAAATTAACCAGTAGTGGAAGGCCTATTGTAAGCTTTCAAGCATTGTTCTGGTGCTCAAGGGTGCTCGTAGTTTTAAAGATGACTTCTGCATCAGTGTAATTTTAATTTCTGATACTGGTTTTCTTTCATACCTGGGTTTTGCCAAACTAAAGCCATAATACAATTTGGTTTCACCATACAAATATGCATTCATTAAGCTCTACTCACTGCTTATCTTTCTTCTTGATAGGGAAGTTCATTAGTCTGCTTTAGCCTTTTTTGCAAGCTTGGATAAAAAAGCTAATTCCTTATTTTATTTTCCTGAACACCCAGCTAATCCCCCAAATTTTAGGATTTTAAGCATTACCTTTTTGCTGATGAGAGAAACTAAGAAGGAGTCTCGTGTTGTGTGTAGGATTCTGAGTTAGGTTATTCTTACAGGTTAGTTACTTTTATGAGATTGAAGTCGTAACATTTCTGTCCTTGTTCTTTTGGATTATATACAGAGATGTGTTAAGAGTCTAATGTTCTGTATTCAGTTGGAATTTTTTGATGATCTGGTGGTTCCTGTTCTTTTCCTTGGTTTTGCTTTAAGTAGTAGAACGTGGATCAAGAAGCATTCCATACTATTTATTTCCAGGTTGTCAGGAAATTGATTTGTGACACTCCACGTTTCCTTTTGAAACATGTATTGTAAGAGCTTATTTCTGAACAGAAGTAACCCATGGGTGGCTCTGATATGTGGATTCCCAAAAACTACTTCAGCAAGTAGGGTATTTACTGATAGGTAAGAGCAGATACACTGTAATGTTCTGAAATCCTACAAAAGACTGCCTTTTAGAGCCCGAGATGGAGGCTAGCTTAGACTTTACGAAGATGATTAAAGGCCTGGAGCATCTCCCCTATGAGGAAAGGCTGAGTGACCTGGGGCTGTTCAGCCTGGAGAAAAGAAGACTGAGAGGGGATCTGATCAATGGTTATCAATATCTGAAGGGTGGGACACAGGGGGAAATGGCCAGCCTCTTCTCAGTGTCTGTGGAGACAGGACAAGGGGCAATGGCCTCAAGTTGGAGCATAGGAAGTTCTGTACCAACATGGGGAAGAACTTCTTCACAGTGAGGGTGAGGGAGCCCTGGGACAGGCTGCCCAGGGGGTGTGGAGTCTCCTTCTCTGGAGAGATTCCAGACCTGTCTGGACACCTCCCTGTGCGACCTGTCCTAGGGACCCTGCTTTGACAAGGGGGTTGGACTCGATGATCTCTGGAGGTCCATTCCAACCCCTACAATTCTGTGATTGTTACTTGCCTAGCCTGTGCATTTCTGTGCTGACTTAGCAAACTCTTTCTATGGCTCTGCTTTGTAAAGCTGTCTAATTTTAATTTTTAAAAAAGCTGTCTTTTAATTTTAAAACACTGTTGTGCTTTGCTGGATTTCTTAAATAAAGAAGGTAACAATAATAGGAAGAAATTAGTAAAGGGAGAGTATGTGGGGGTTTGCTCACTGAGGGGAAAAAAAACTGTTAGAAAATAATTCATACAGAAGTGCCATCTATTTTCTTTATTTAAAGAACAGAATTCTGTCATTCTCATCTTGTTGGCTCATACCATTTCCATAACAAAGCATTCTTACACAAATGAGTAATTTTATCCCCATAGGTGACTTTCGCCAGATCTTCTGTCAAATTTGCCTCAGAGAAGAAGCTGGATCTGAAAAGCCCTGCTTCATAAGCAAGTTGATGTTATGGGATGCAAAACTTCATAAAGGTTCGTGTATGCATGTTGCTGGAGAGGCAAGATAATTTTTCCAGTGTGTAACAAGTCTGTAAAAGTAAACAAGTAGTATGCAGGTGGGGTTACATTTCTTTATAGTTATTGTACTATGTTTTTTGATATAGCCTTTATTTTTATGGTGCAGATTATTGATATTTTGGTGTGTATTCACCTCCTGAAGTTTTCCTGCGTTATGTAGATCGAAGAATCTTTTCACAAGTTGTGATCTGATGCTTACCTGCATTTTAAATACATAGCAATAAACGTTAAAAATTAGAAAAGAAATAGGAGTAACTTTGTTCATGTACTTCATAACCATGTCAAGGTTTTTAATGATTTTTTCATAACTATTTCAAGGTTTTTAATGATTTAGTTATAAATACTTGTTCCTTTTTTGCACAGAAAGCTCATCTTAGTACAATAAAGTGATGTGCATTGTATTGACTCTTCACAGGGGCAAGGAAGGTTCTTCATGAACTTATCTTCAGTAGCTTTTTTATGGAAATGCAATACAAAAACTTTTTGCTGTGGAATTTGTAAAGGTAAATGTTTGGGTTTTTTTCTATGAATTTTGACTGGGTTTGTAAAACTTCCCCCAAACCTGAAAATTGTTTCAATATAAATAATGAATTTTCAACAAGAAGAGCTTCTACAACTGTCTTAGCCTTTATGGAGTGTATTAATTCTGATGTCATTGGTTTGTTCCTTGTAATCATCATGGGATATATGCTGTTTCTGAATGCAGTATTCTGTGTATCTTTTGAAATGGCAGATGAACTGCAACTGAAACTGCTCTGTTTTATTTTTATAAATTAGATACAAGAGTTAAGATACACACAAAATCAAGTGTTCTTTGTTTTAGAGCGAGACTTTAATCCTGATAAGGGTGAATGACACCTCATGGTTTTCACTGGACTGAAACAAACCAAACAGACTTACTTACCATGCCCATCTTTTATAGAAGCTGTTGAGTGATAGCTCACTGCAGGAGCAAGACCTGTTTTATATGAAGTTAATGCCTTTACTGATCCTTTTTGACAGATATTTAATTTTCTTGGGGAAGATTGGTTATAATAGAAACAATATTTTGGTTCCAGTCTGGCAGAACAGTTAAATATGTGCCGAATTGCAGTATTAAGGCAGCAGAGAAAATACATAATTGCTTTGGTGCATTGAGGATGCTATGCCATTTTTGTTGTTTCTATTAGAAAGGAAGAAGGGCATTGGTACTTAATTCTTGCAAAGAAAAAAAGCAATAAACATTTTGAATTAACACTTGTTTTATTTATTTCCCCAATATTAATTTTTTTTTCCCAGTATTACAAGGCATTGCAGAAAGAGTACATCAACGATGATCATGACAGAGTTCTCTCTGTGACAGCACTCTCAGTTCAGATGTTCACCGTACCTACTCTGGTATGTACAGCCCTTCTCTGCTAGAAATGTAAAATACATTTGAGAATTGCTAGCAGTACCAGCTTTGCAGACTCCTGTATGTGGCAGAGAGTCTTTGTGCATTATTGAGTTGAAAATGAACTATTTGGAGATTTGTTAGGGCCCATGTGAAAGAAGGAACTTGAATTTATGTGGAAATTCATTACAGAAGACAGAGGAAATGGAAATAGGTAGAAGTTTTAGACAGCATCATTCTCTATATTTAGACAGCATCTCTATATTTAGACAGCATCATTTTCTACATTCATTTACTTTTCATGTTTACTTTCTTAGGTAACTTCAAATACTTGGGGGAAGAGGGCAAAAAATAGTTAAATATCTTTTTGTGGGGGTGAAATATGTTGAATCCTATGTGGGAGGAAGTATGCCTGTAGGTTTTAAAGTTTCTTGCCTGAAATACCAATGTGAAAGTCTTTTTTTTTTTTTCCTACATGATCTTTTTAGAATAAGCAGCATGTGTGTTAAGCTGAAGCTATCAGAGGGAAAAAGCACGCTAAGTTGATAGAAATTGTACATAATAAATACTGTGGAGGTCTTTGTGGCTTGGACTACTTACAGCTACTAATCAAAAAGGAAAAATTATTTTGACAGTTCTCTTCAACAAAACCAGGAAGAAAAATGTTCCATTTTCTTCTTGCAGGCTCGACATCTTATTGAAGAGCAAAATGTAATCACCACCATTTCAGAGACACTCCTAGAAGTGCTTCCTGAGTACCTAGACAAAAACGACAAGTTCAACTTCCAAGGTTACAGTCAGGACAAACTGAACCGGGTATACGCAGTAATATATGACCTCAGGTGAGTGTAGAGTTGAGAAGCTTGAGCAATGCTTAGAAAGCTGTCAGTAGGATGAGGTGTTTCAGTTCAGTAATCTGATGATCAAACTGCTTTAAAAATAAACCCCTCAAAAAACACATGCAAAACTTTAGTGGTTTATTTTTCTGTGGAAACAGCGTTTTCAACTCCTAAAATTATATTCTATAAATAGAATCTTTGATTATTTTTGCTGATATCATTCCAAGTAACAATTGAATTAATGAAATGCATCTACTGTAAGACAACATGGGAAACAGAGCTTCTATTCATTGTCATTTTGGGAAAACTATATAACCCTCATCTGTAAGAGTGCAAAACACTATTACAGGTCCCAGATTGCTCTTATAAACTGAATAATGTGAAAGCAAACCACCCCACATACCATGGAATTAAAAAAATTCTTTTAATTTCAAATGATGGGGCCACACCAAGCAACTCTGGTGTGTGGTGAAAATTTTAAAAGGAGTTTGAGATAGGATGGGTCATGTAATGTGATGATGCAGTTGATTATTTCATTACAAAGAAGAGCTTAAATACAAACATAAGCAGAAAAGAAGTGTTGAGCAAAAGATGATAATGTTTTCTTTGGGGACAGGTATGTCTTAGTCAGCAAGCCTACGGTATGGACAGACCGTCTGAGGGAGCGGTTTTTAGAAGGATTTGTCTCTTTCCTAAGGATTCTAACTTGCATGCAGGTACAACACATCTAAATAATTTCTTTCTACTGTTATAAAGATGCTACAGCACTTTTGTTTGCTCAGCTTTATGTCCATAGCAATATTGTGGATATAAACATGCAATTAAGGTGGTAAATTCTTCAATCCCTTTCTCCGGTGGATGAAGAAGTCATGTTTTCTTAGCAGAAGTAATATTCATCAATTTCTAACTACATGTATTTTAACAACCTGTGTTTTCCCCTTTGCTTATGGGATTGTTGTGGTGTTTTAAGCCTGCGATCACTGATTTACCTGGAGTATTTTGTGGCATCTCCATTTCAGGGAATGGAGGAGATAAAAAGGCAGATTGGTCAGCACATTGAGGTGGACCCTGACTGGGAAGCAGCTATCGCCCTACAGATGCAGCTCAAGAACATTCTTTTGATGTTCCAGGAGTGGTGTGCCTGTGATGTAAGGATATAAATTTTCTGGGGTTCTCACATGCATGCCTTTTTGTTAATATTCGTGAGTGCTTTTTAATTAGCAGCTTTTAAAAAAGCTCACTATTCAATACAGATCTCCACAAATAAGAGTCTGAAAGAATTAATCTGTGATATGACAGGGAAGTGATCTCAGAATATAATCTTCTAGCTGACAAAGCTGCACAGGGTGTCAGGGTTATGAATATTAGAGTATTGGACTGAGCAGCTCTTTTTAACAGAGCATGTTTTCATTCAGTTTCAGTGGATACTCCACTGCTCAGTCCAGTAAATCTCAGTATTAAAAAAGAGAGTGCTAATTACGTTGTGGGTTTTTAGTAACAGTTTATGCTGTTACAAAAAATATGTGAGGCATTCTAGTGCATGTCTGTGATTTTTAATTACAATGCTATGTATTAATTGTAAATTCTAGGAAGAGCTGTTGCTCAAGGCGTACAGGGAATGTCACAAAGCCGTGATGAGGTGCAGCACAAACGTCCGCTCACGGGAAAAGACAGTTTTTCACTTGTGTGGCCATACTTTGGAGAGCAAACCTTACAGAGTGTCTGCAGACCCTGTCAGCATACATTTACCACTGTCTAGAACTCTTGCTGGTAGGTAGTGTTTCTTGTTTTGATTGCTAATTCACGTTTATCATCCATCTCTATTTCGTTATTCTAGAAAGCATTTTGGCTAAGTGCTCCACAGATCAGTTGTGCTCTGACTTTCTGACATTCTCATCATCAGGCAGCCCTATTCCCCAGATGTCCCACTAAAGGAATTCAAAGAAGCATTTGCTGTGGAGGTTGGAGAACATTTTTTTTTTTTTAAGCAGGAGAGACATAAGAGAGGCAGTCAAGAAAAGTTTCATGTTTTAATGAGATCTTAATTTTTCTCTGGACTATTTGCATTTATGTGGTTCTGTTTGGATTTCTATCTGTTTTGTCTAAATGAACGTTTGTTATTATTACTGCACCTTGAGTTTATTTTCCAGCCACATAGTCCATCTTAGAACAGTCAAAATGGTCCTTCTAAAGGACATATGTTGGCAGGGTGTCAGGACAGATTTCCAGTCAGAATATGAAGGACCACAGCAGTGGATGATCACCACTTTCTTTAGAATACAAATTAAATAATATGCTATTACTAAGCTGTGGATTCTTTACAACATTATTAGATACCGAGATACCATCTGTTAAGGCTTTTAGTCTTGAAATTCAGCTATCACTGACATACAATTTAAATGAAAATTTTGCTAATACTGTTTAGTTTAAATGTTTTTAATTATTTCTTTACATTAATATATTAATTAATGAACTGCGAGACTGGTAACTCTTGCAATAATGTAATAGAACTATCTTAAAGGAAACAAATCTTTCTAAATAAACTTTGACTTTTTTTTTCTGTAATTCTTTTATTCATAGATGATTTAGCTAACACTTAGAATGGGTTGAAGGAGAAACTACTGATTTTGGTTTGGTGGACTTTTTGTTTTGTAGGTCTTCATGTACAATTAAGCAAGACTGGAGCCATCTCAAGATTGCATGAGTTTGTTTCTCCTGTAAGATTTTTCTTTTTCCTCCCCCTGCCCCCCATGCTTCTTTGTGAGGGAAAAAACCCTAAATCTCATGACACACACATAAGTTACTTAGCAGCTTTTAAAGTCTCTGTTCATTAGCATTTGCACTCCGAAAATTCCAGTCAGATTTATTTTTGCTCAAGTTTTTTAAAAATCTTTTTTTCTTTCTCCTTTGTTTAAATTCTAGGAAGAATTTCAAGTGGAGCTGCTAGTAGAATATCCTTTGCGATGTCTTGTCTTGGTTGCTCAGGTTGCTGCAGAGATGTGGAGAAGGAATGGGCTCTCCCTGATAAGCCAGGTACTCCCTACAATATTCAGTAGTGAGTTGATCCTAACAGTTTATGAAGGCATTTCTCAGAAATGCTCCCAGTGGTGGTTTCATCCAGTGCAGGAAGAAGTCATGGGGTTCACTCCTACACTAAATATAAAGGTTTTGAGGTGGGAATTTAGATGATTTGGTTTTATTTCTAGCTTCATCAATGGATTTCTTCCCATATCAGACAAGTGTTTTTTCATCTCTCGTGACTCTTTGTGACTCTGTGAAATGGTATTAATGTTACTGATGTCTACTGTAAAGTACTTTCAGATCTGATAAAGAAATTACTGCATAAGTACTGTTAATACTGTTGCTTCTAACATAAAATGTTGAAGTATCTTCTAGTGTATGGTCACGATTATGCAAAGGTTAAACTATTTTAATCTCATACTAAATTTTTGACTGCTATATAACTGGGCATAACAGACATCTTATAATATGTGTGTGCTTTTTTGTTGCAAGGGTTGAGGTACCCTTAAGTACCTGTATTTTGCCTGCTTTGGCTTCACTCTTTTATTTTTTATTTGACAGCAGAAATTTTTTGTGTTTACCTTTCACAGGACCCTTTGGTTAAATCAAAGTAAATATTGGTAGCCCCCTGTAGAGTTGTGTCTCTGAGAACTGGGCTGGGAAAAGGAGAATGTTTTGACTTGAATCAGTAGCAACCATTAGATTTATGTTGTCTTGGAAGGAGGTACAGTGTAGACTTTCTCTGGATAGATAGAAAACCATTTTTCACTTCCATCAAAGTACATGTTTGTTTTCAAAGAAGCACAGGACTTACTCAATGAAGGTGCTGTACAGTTTAAAAAAACATCAGGCTGTTGGTGAGCATTTGATAGTGCATTATTTAACTTCTCTGCTTAAATTTTGTTTTCCTGTTTTTCAGGTATTCTATTACCAAGATGTTAAATGCAGAGAAGAGATGTATGACAAAGACATCATCATGCTCCAGGTATAATCATCTGAATCATTGCTTGCTTGACTCATAAAATTTTCATGGAATTTAATTTGATTTAGTTTGTATGATTTAATTTTTTTTTTCCTCAGTAAAAGACTACTTTTTATAATTAATGAGCAACTGTAATAGTAACTAATGTTCATATTAGTTTGGGTTTTTTGATAGGTAGGTGCATCTATTATGGATCCAAACCAGTTCCTCCTGCTGATACTGCAAAGATATGAGCTTGCTGATGCTTTCAGAAAGATCAAGCCCATGAAAGATCAGGTAAGTGGCAAGTATTTCTGCTGATTAGTTTGTTTGCTTTGTGTTTATGGAACAGCAGTATGAAAAACTAGCTACTGTTGATAACTGTATTTTTGTGACCCTTCTAAAAGTCAGTCAGCACAGGACCTAGTAGTTAGATAAATGATTATGTATTTGGAATTTGTAGAGGCTTACTCAAAATTAGCAAAGAGGTTTTGCTCTCTTGGACCTCTGTTTCATAGGGCATCTACCAAAATCCACATAAGTGACTTCTCTGTAAGCCATATTATGTGTTCTTATTTTGGCTGGAAGTTTCTTTTATTTTCATGTTACTTCCTGAGCCTTGAAATTTTCATGTAATGCTTCATTTGGGCTGCACTGTTGTTTCTTTTCCTGCATGTGAATTTTGCACTTCAGTTGCAGAATAGTATCTCCTCTACAAGTGCAGGCATTTTTTTCCAGCTTGTTAGATCAGAGGTTTCTTCTTACAGTGAGCCCTTCAGCACAGTAGTGCATGTGAATGCTGAGCTTCTTGTTGGCATTCGATAGATGGTACTGCTTGTTTGGCTTTTTTCTTAAACTGGTTTCTCCAATTCTTGTAGGATTTGATCAAACAATGTAATGTGCTAATAGAAGAGATGCTACAGATTCTCATCTATGTTGTGGGTAAGTTCTTAATGTCTCTCTCCTGTTGTAGCAATGGATTATTATAGTTTGACAAAGCGAGCGTGATGACTTAAACATAGATGGTGTGGAGATGGTACTGGAGAATGCCTTTCCTATACAGATGGTTCAGTAACCTAAGTATTTTTCAACCAGAAGCAGTAGGGATTGCATAGTGAAATAAAGTTGTTAGATAACTTAATAATTGACTATTAATGTAGAATATAAAGAGAAACTCCATCTCAGCTCATTTTGTTAGGAAGCTAGGATAAAAACCATTTTTCCTCTCAGACACTTGGGATAGGTTTCTAGCAAATGCAAACTTGCTCTATGAAATAGCCCAGCAATAGCATTACCCCTGTGCAGAATTCAGAATTGCTTTGTAACTGTCATATTTCCCATTCTTCTCTTTTGTTTCACTCTGGTAGGGGAAAGATATGTGCCTGGATTGAGTAATGTGACAAAAGAAGATGTTATCATGAGAGAAATCATCCATCTGTTATGTATTGAACCGATGGCTCACAGTGCCATTACCAAGTCCTTGCCTGAAAACGTGAGTTCTGGTTCCTTTTTTGCTTAATTCACTTTTTCTTGTTTTAAGTCTTTTTCTTCTTTAGCTTCCATATCTTCCAAGTGGAGGCATTTTATTTCTGATATAAAGCTCAAATGTTGGTTTCAGAGTTACAAAATAGCATAACAAAGAAGCTTAGACACTTTACTGATGGAAATGTCATGGATGGAAGCATGGTCTAATTCAAAAAGGTTTGTATGGGGAGTGTTTTTCTCATGAAGAGGTGAAATTTTTAGAATATTGAGCTGTCGTTCTCCTAGATTCAATAAGAAAAGGTTTAAATTATTTTTTTCTTTTGACCTTGTAGGTTTTTGCAGCTGGATTCTATTCTGCCCTCTGTACCATCAATAAATTTGATCCTGTAATTTTGATCTTAAACCTGTTCAGGTCCAGTGCAAGTCCAGTATTGCACAGGTCTTACTTGAAAACACAGATCTCCCTGCCATTCTCTTCCAACTGTTGACAGTTCAAGCAAAGGAGAGGCTTGTGGCTTAAATTTTATAGCCTGTGTGAGCTTTCAGGGCTGGCAATCAGTGCAAAAAACTTACGGTTTATTAAAAATTAAATAGCTTGGAATATTATCAGAAACTAATAATTGGTGATCCATAGACTCTTTTATGAGACAAAGTTTTTTCCTCTGTTTCTTGAGATCAGCTCTGTTCTAAATAAAATTTTGTATGATTATATTGAAGTATTACTAGTACTTCTTTGTAACTTGTGAGTATCTGCCTTCTAAATGACAGTAGGCAAAATGTATTAACAAATTAGGGAATTGATATAGATTTGTATGTTTATTTTTCTTACACCTTGCATAATACTTCAGCTATTTGAGTTATATATTTTATCCCAAACATTTTTTTTACTAGGAGAACAACGAAACTGGCTTGGAGAATGTAATTGATAAAGTGGCTACATTTAAGTAAGTTTATTAATACTGTTTTATAAGTAGCTTGAACACAAAATAAGATGACTTTTATATTGTATTGGTTAAACAAGCTGCACTACGCAGTCTCTGTTCAGCTAGTATTTTGCTGTCTTGAAATATATATGCTTTCAAGTATGCATAGGAAAGAAAAGGGTTGGGATAGCCAAAGCTGCTGCTGCTTCTCTCCTTTTGTCTCCTCCTTCCCTTGAATTCAGTTTTCTATAGCTTACAGATAGGAGTTAATGTAAAAAGAATAACAATAATAAATATATATGCCAGGTAGCACAATCAGTTGTAGCAGTTGAGGAAAAATCAGGTAAAGAGTCTGCTATTTTTGTCAGAAATGTCTTGTAATTATTTTACTATATTTTAAATTTCCTATGGCTCGCTTGTTTATGTTTCATCAAGGACAACTATAGGTGTACTTAGGAAATTTGCTTTGGGAATGATGTGGAAGGTTCAAAAAAATACCTCACTGGCTGGAAAGGAGCTCTTTGTGTATTACTTGTGTCTTGGTTAAAGAAAGTAATGAATTTTATACAGCAACATCCAATGTTTGAAACTCTAAGCCATAAAGTTAAAAAGAGTTTACCTACTAGAGGCTATATGATGTGCTGTAGGTGGTATAGACTAGAAATATTTTCCTGCTGGGTAAGATTTACATTAGTAAACAGTCGTGAAAACTAAAGACTGAGAACTGGACTCGATGCTTTTTAAGTTAATGAAGCAGCCATCATTATTCCACTTCCTATTAGCACTTCCTTAGGAAAGCAGTTGTGTTACTGGGGGGGTTGTTTGCAATCAAAGATGTGCTGAAGGTACATTATTAACCTGTATGTCATGAAATATTTCTCTGAAAGGAAACCGGGTGTGTCTGGCCATGGAGTTTATGAACTGAAAGATGAGTGCTTGAAGGATTTCAATATGTTCTTTTATCACTATACCAAGACCCAGCACAGCAAGGTAAGCACTGTAAGATTCACTCTCAAAGGCTAAAAACTAGGACATGCTTACCAATGTCTAAAGAATTTTGCTGAATCAAAGGAATTAATGGAATCTAAAGAAACCAATTCAGCCAAGAGTAATGTGTAGCTAGATGCAAAACTAGACTTCTAATGAAGTTAAAATTGTAGTACAAATTGATGTAGTGTGGTTTGTATTGATATTTTCCCTATGGTGACTTCTGTGTTAAATGTGTTAACTGTTTATGCTAAGAACAAAATCTGCCAAGAATTATCTTTGAATTGGAAAACTCCAAACTTTGCTTTTAAAACTCTTATTGAGGAAACAACTATGTCAAATTACTATTCTAGTACAGATTTAAATGTGAAATGCAATATTGTTAAACAGATTGCAGGCAAGATTTTAATGAGCACGACCAAGCCACGTTTCTAGTTTTGGGGTTTCTCATTCTTGCATTGCGTACTTTTGTATGCTGATATAACACTGCTATCTCTTCTATAGGCTGAACATACACAAAAGAAAAGAAGAAAACAAGAAAACAGAGATGAAGGTAAAAGTTTGAAACTGACTCAACAAATATGATAATTCAGTTGTGTATGTAGTTGTGCATATGAAATGAGCTTCGGGAGTTCTCGTGGCTTAACTGTGGATAGTTGAGTTCATATTAATTGTTTTATTTTATAGTAATTATACCTGACATCTCACTTCTTTTATTTTTAGACAAAGATAGGAGCTTTGGAATTTTTAGTTGAATTTCTATGAAGAAATAGAATTTGTTCCCATTATAAAAATAAACAACTTTGTGTTTTTATGGTGGACTAACTAGGAGCTAGAAGTTCTTCTTTTGTGACTAGTTTCTCTAGCGCAATGTTAAGACATAATAATGTCATGTACAGAAGGTTGTCCCAGGAACTAGTGTTCATATCCATTCTGTAACTAGCTCAACATTTAAGTTTTCAAAATGAAATTTTCTGTTGTAGAAGCTGCAATAAAACCCCATATTTCTGTTGTAACACAAATGTTTTTTTCCTTTTGAGTTTACCCATTCAAGAGTATTAATTGAGTTTTGAGAAAGATTTTGCAAGCTGAACAAATAAGTCTGAAGATCAATGTAATAAAACTGGCTGATAGCAACAGATAATTATATTTGTCTTTCCAGATTCCCCTTGCTGTTGAATACCTTAATCTTTACTTCCTGCTCTAAAGCATATTTTGATTTTTGTTTTCAATCAGTGGGAGTACAGCATTTCATACTGAAGATGGTTGAAATTCATTCTGAATTAAAGTGATTTGCTCTGGGTTCCTTTCAGTAGGAAAACTGTTGAAGGAAAAAAAATAAATTGGCAATGTCCTTTAGGAGGACCACAGTTAAATCAGATATCCCATTCTCTTTGAAAAAATCTCATTTCCTTCGCTTGTAAGTAACTCAGAAGATTGACAGCTGGACAATAATGAAGGAAAAAAAAATACTTGGTTTCTTGGTCCTCTGTTTATTTGATGCAGCTGACAATTTTCAGTAGTACTTTCTAATTTCTTTTTCCCCTCCTGTTCACTTTAGTAACTTAAAATGTTAGCAGAGATGTTTATTTTGTAGAACTTGGAAAAAATGCAAATAAGTATATATTTTTTTTTTTGGTCAGAAACTGACATTCATGTAAACAGACAATAGAGTTCCAAAATACAAAGATGATTGTATATATTGATGTATATTCCCCCAAGGAGACCTGTTTTGTTCCAACTACTTGGTGCATATGCTTTGATGGGGCTGGTTTGTCCTGGTCTATAGCTTTTTATAATGTATTCAGACTAAATTGTCAGAAGATTGATGGTTTCAGAGACTAATTCATAGTTTTCTATGGAACCAAAAGAAGAATTAAGTCAAGTAGGGACCTGGCTTCAGGTAGGGGAAGGCCGCAGTGTTAATGAGGCTGCTATTAGTAGGCGCCAGGGTATTGGGTGGCTTCTGGGTGAAACACCACATCTCACAGTTAAAATATTAGCTCAGAAAGTGGACATAGCTAGAAATGATCAGGATGCCCCAGTAGCAGGGAGAATGTAGAGCTCCGCCTGGTTAGGCATGGAACACTGGAAGATCTGCTTACTCTTGTTTAACAACTTGAAGTCATAGAATCATAGAATGGTCTGAGTTGGAAGGGACCCCAAGGATCACAGAGTTCCAACCCTCTGCCACAGGCAGGGACACCAACCTCCAGACCTGGATCTACACAAGGTTGCCCAGGGCCCCATCCAACCTGGCCTTGAACACCTCCAGGGACGGGGCATCCACCACCTCTCTGGGCAGCCTGTTCCAGCACCTTACCACTCTCTCTGTAAAGAACTTCCCCCTCATATCTAATCTAAACCTTCCCTCCTTCAGCTTCAATCCATCCCCTTTGTCCTGCCATTGTCTGCCCTTTTAACAAGCTGATTCCCCTCCTGTTTCTCTGCTCCCTTCAGGGACTGGACTGAGGTCCCCCCTGCAGCCTTCTCTTCTCCAGGCTGAACAAGCCCAGCTCCCTCAGCCTCTCTTTGTAGGGGAGGTGCTCCAGCCCTCTGATCATCTTTGTGGCCTCCTCTGAACCCTCTCCAACAGTTCCACATCTTTCTTGTATTGAGGGCCCCAGATATGGACATAGTACTTCAGAAATCTTTGTATCTGATGCAAAACGCAAACACTATGTTAGTGATAAGACAGTGCAAAGTATTAAAGATTTCCATTTACAGGTGCAACTAAGTACTTGTGATTGATTGCTTAGCTTAGTTTGCATGTGTTTTGCATAAGAACTTGCTAAAAGTACTTAGTTTTGTTAAAGATAAAAGCTGAGATGAGCAACTGTGGTTGAGCGTGGTTTTATTAATCTGAAGTTGCAGTTGTTCTTGCACTGGAATTAGTGTGTTTGTGCACTCTGGGTTTTGCCTGCAATCTTTGGGATGCCAGTTTATTAATACATTTGCACGTCTCCATCTCCTAGCGTTGCCACCACCACCTCCTCCAGAATTCAGCCCTGCCTTCAGCAACGTGGTGGGGATTCTGAACTGTGATGTTATGATGCACATACTGCGGACCATTCTTCAGAGAGCAGTAGAACTAGAAACCCACTTGTGGACTGAAGCTATGATCCAAATGGTATGATTACCTTTGGCCTTTCCTGTGGTTATTCCTGTGTTGACCACGTTAACTGCTTATCCTAAGAACAAAATGTGTAAAGATTAACTTAGAATGATAAGAATTTTCTTTTTGTCCCCAAACCTGTTTTTGTAAGTCTTACCAGAAAAGAAAATACTTCTAATTCTTCATCTCCACTGTAAAGTAGAAATGTGAAATACAATTGTATTAAACTTGGAATATTCTGCAGTTTTCTATTTTGCTTTCCCCCTTGTATTGCCTCCTCACCAAAGCTGTGTCAATATATAATTCTCCTTACCCTGTGGTTTTCTTGAAACATCATATGCAAATAAATAACCTTTTGATCATTATAAAGAAACAGAACTGCTTCATCTTGCAAACTGCTAAGTCTTCAAACACATCTTTGGGGAGTATCTATCATACATAATATAATTTTGGGAATATTAACATTTTTCTTATTACCACAATGACATTCTGCTTAAAAAGAAAAAAGCATTACTGACATTCAGGTCCTGAATGTACAGCCTGGTTTAATGAATCATTTCTGTTAATTAGAGTGCATAGATTATTTAATTGCATTGCCTTACCTGCTGATCTTGGGATTATGGAATTAACCAAATATTCATAAATTTATATCAGCAGAATGACAAGACTCCTAAGTTACTAACGGAAAGAGGGTGCAAGCTTACTAATTTTACTGCAGGGAAATTATCTTGGGCTTCATTATTTCACTTACTGTTTACAATCTCTGCACTTGTTCTCATTTCTTTGTTTTAGCCTGAATATAAGCAACATAAAGTACTGAACTGTATTAACAGCCTTATTTCATGTTAGTTTTCTAGATGTCTAACAGTCAATGAGATTTAGCTTTTTCCTCTTTTTTTTTTTCTTAGGTGCTTCACCTCCTTTCTTTAGGGTTATTAGAAGAGAAGCAGCAGCTACAAAAGTCTCCAGAAGAAGAAGTAACCTTTGATTTTTATCACAAAGCAACACGTATGTTTCATTTATTTTAAAAGAGCAGAGTCAGTTAGGCTACCTTGGCTTTCTAAGGCCAAGAGTAAGTTTGAAGATAGTACTCCGTGACTTCAGTCAGAAAGGATTTATTTTCTACTATACAATTAAAACCCACCAGGTTGGGTGGGGTTTTTTTCTATCTTTAAACAGTGAAGTAACTGGAGATGTACTTCTCTTCCTCGGAAAGAAAGGGAAGAGTAATACTTGTGTTATGTAAGTGAAAATGACTCTTCCTTTGCAAGAAGCTAAGAACTCCTTGGAAAATGACAGTGGATTTACCTGCTGTCTCCATCTTTTGTACTCCTGAGCTGTGCAATTACTGGTTTATCTGCAAGTTAGTGTCTTTTACTATGGCAGTGATAATAGAAGCAAAGCTTAGTGGCAATGAAATGTGATTATTCCCCCTCCTTGTTTCTTTACTTTCCAAATCCCTACACAGTACTTCCTAATCTTGTGTTCAGGACTAGTGAATGGAAGTTGAAATCCACATTTAAAACTAATCTTCCATTTTATCTGGAGTTTCACTGTGTAAGAAACAAATAAGTAAAAATTCCATTATCAAATGCAATTGTCACTGGATAGATGAGGCTGGCATAAGAACTATGAAGCAAAAGTATAGAACCATAGAATTTTTTAAGTTGGAAAAGACCTTTAAGATTGAGTTCAACCATTAACTAGCACTGCCAAGTCCACTACGAAACCATGTCCTTAAGCACCACACGTACACATCTTTAAAATGCCTCTTACATAAATAAATGCATCAAGCTGCTGATCTGCCTTTATTTAGTTTTTTGAAAGTCTTGTGTAAAGAGGTGTTGCTGATGTCGTTCTCATTTAACTTTTTTTTAACTTGCTGTTGAGCAAGGAGAAGTATTATTATCACACTGTGAATGTATTTGTTTAAGAAGCTTCATGTCAACTCTAGGAATACGTGAAAAGTAATTACAGTTGAGATGTCAGAGAATTCTTTGCCAGCTTGAGTTTTGCACTACCAGAGAAAAACAGATCCCCATTTATACATAAGGGAGACAAAAATAGTCAGGATTTTTGTAAGAAAACTCTTATTGAGAAGTGCTTTTTTAAAGAAAAATAATTTTATAAAGTACTTGTCTCGTTTTGAAGATTTTGCTAATTAACTTCAAGTAGGAAGTGCTGCAAAAGAAATAGAATTGAGAGAATGGTCTCAGTTTTCAATTTCTCTCTTGTGTTAGAGTATAGCCTAAAACATGATGAACTGTTACCAAGGTGTGAAGAAACAAATCATTATTGTTTATATAATAGTTGTTCTGATAGAAAGAAACTTGTGCACACAGAGCTGTTGGCAAACTTGCATAAGCTGTAAGAGCTTTACTGCTGCTTCTTGCAGCAAAAGGCTATTCTGGTTTTGTCTGTACTTCTGCTCTTAGGAAAAGCAAAAATTATTGATCCAGAAGGAGGAGATAGTATACTCATTTAACTGGAATAAACAGATGAAATTAAAACAGAAGTGTTGTGTTTATGGAGGTGTGCTATATATAATAGCAATATTTTAAGGCATGCTCATGGTTGTAAATACATTAAAATGTTGAGGCTTTTTTTTTCCCCTGAAGCCCCATGCTTTTCTGTTTTTTCTGTCCTTGGTAAAGGAATGGGAAGCTCAGCTTTGAATGCTGTGAACGTATTGATGCTTCTGGAAAAACTAAAGAGAGTTCCTCAGTTAGAGGCACAGAAGGACACAGTCAATTGGATCCTGCAGGTACACAAGGAGGGGATAAGTATTATCTGATTTTAGTAATTTAGAAAGGATTTATGAAAGATGTTATGGTTCCTACAAACAACTCACTGTTAACAGCTGCAGTGGTTTCTTGTGAAGCTTAATCTGTTGCAATACCTTTTTCCCCCAGATGAGTTGTCTTAAATACTGCATTAACACAAGTCACTGCACTTGTTACTGCTACTTTCAAGTATTTGGTCAATTTCTGCTTACATAGCTCTTTCCAGTAATGACGTTTTTATATGCAAACTTCATTCCTTATAGTTCTGTTGCAAAATAACAGCAAGAGATAAATAAAACCTCATTAACTGGGAAAGCATTTTTCGAGGCTCTTGTATTCCTACTTGAGCCATACAGATCAGACTAATGGCCATGTTGTACATGTGACCTGTGGAATTTTTCCATCCAGCTCCCTGCCCTTACTCAGTAACAGATAGGAAAAGTTCTAAAACCGTGACACCTCCTCTAATGTTGGAGGCTGCTGCTTCTGCTTTGCAGGAACTGTCCTAGTACTACTGCTTAGCACTACTGTCCTGTTCCATTTTGGACTTCTTGTTTTAGCTGGTGAACACAAAACACTGTGCTATTGGAAAAGAATAGTATGGTTCCAAAACTATTCTCAGCTACTAAAACTGGGCTATTCTCATACATTAGGGAGGCAGGTTTGAAACTTACTTTTTTTTAAAATAAGTTATTCTAAATTTCTAAGGGCAAAAGTAAAAATATAATTTAAAAAGTATATTTAACTTTTAAATTATATGTATAGTAAATGCAGAATATTTAATGTAATAAAAAATTCAAGATGCTTATTAAAGACAGCTGGAGAAAGTAGTGAGTGAAAATCAAAGGCTCAGTGGTAACTAACTGGGTGTATGCTGGAAACCTCTCTGTTCCAGATGTATAGGTTTTTGCATGATTTTAGCAAGTATTTCCATGTGATCATCCACAGCTCACCTACTTGAAATAAGCCAGCAGTTTCTCTCCATTCTTCTAATGTAGCAATGCTTTAATTGCTTAGCAGTGTTAGTGCTAGAAGCTGAAAAATTTGGAAGATTTTTACTTCCCTTCGCACTGAGCAGGGATTGTCAGGTTTAGGATACAAGTACAGCTGTGTTACAGGAGTGCAGATCTCATCTTAGATGTTTTTGTTCTTTAGGAGTATGGCAGTTGGTTTCATCCTTTTGAAACTAAATACCAAGAGCTTTAATCCTGTCTACATTGTAGTAAGAACCGAGTTGAATTTTATTTTTAACATTCCTAGATGTTTGGCACAGTGAAAAGATTGAGAGAAAAATCGAGTTTGACAACAGGAGCAGCCACATCAGGCTCAGAAGCTACAAAAGGTGATGAGGTAATACAACAAAACTTGAATGGAAGTTTTGTATTTAATGTTTTGAATGGCTGTTTTCAAAAAAGTACATAAATGTATTGTTACCTAACTAAATCATACATTTTAAAATACTAATTTCTCATGTACAAATGGGATTTCAGTTCCAAGATTAATTTGATTTATTAAAAACATTAATGCTAAGCATATTTCATGGAATTGTCAGCAAGTAAGGTGGTTTTGGTTGTACTTCCAAGTTAAGTGAAATGACTGAAGGGGGGTGATGAGATAATTTATGCTCATTTCTTTGTTTCTTCCCTTGATGATTTGATCATCTCTTCTATTGCCATTGTGCAATCATTAGAAATACAAATCCACTTAAAATTCTGTCTTGTAACCTTTGTGACCTACCAAGAGGTTGCTCTGCTTTACCTTGATATTATAAAGACACCTTGATATTATAAAGACATCAGGCTTAGGCAGTTATTGTGTTTATCAGTCTCGGCGCCCTTCCCTCAGAATAACTTTTCAATTCAGTGGCCGAATGACACAGTGAAATGGAGATTTCAGAAATTACTGGTGTTCCATGAGGCTTGTTTTGTTTTGTTTTTTTAATTGGCAGTTGAATAGAGAAGAAGAATCCAGTTACCCTCAGATGGTGTGCAAAGACAGCCCAGTTTGCTCTTACACATTCTGTTTGGCAGCAGTTTGCTGCCAGACAGACAGTTTCTTGCCTAGTTGTTGCACGCATAGCTCTCAGCTTATCACAGCATAGGTTGTGTTTCTGTTTTGAGAAAGTTGTCATATGATACCTGGTAAGGTAAGGGAGCAAAGTACAAAAGTCAGTAAGAAATGAGACTCTTACAGCTCCACTACTTTTGGAGGAATTTATTGATTCATTTCCTCAAGAAACGAGTGGAAGCAACATTGATTACATTGAATTTGTGCTTTTAATAATTGAACAATAGGAATTAGGTTCAATATTTTTTCATTAGGTCTCCCTGTGCTTTTTGAACTCTGTATTTCCAAAGCATATAAACAATTTATACTTTTTGGAAACGTGATAGGCGAAGAAATACTGGCAGAAGAATAGTTTCCCTGTCTGCAGTAAAGAAGAAAGGGGAAAGCGAAATCCTCACAAAAATGTAGGAACAATCTGTTTACTGTGGTGTCTATAGACAGGTCGAGATAAAATTTTCTTAAATTCCCCTAAGGGAGATACAGAATACTCAGTAGGGGTTTCACTTGTGGAGGGAATAACAAAACACTGGAGGAGACTTGTGATTTTCACCTCACTAAAGTGTCTAAAGAACAGATAGACCAGTACCTAATTAAAATAACACCTAGGTGTTACTGATCCTGCCTTCGGGCCAGGGATTGTACCTAGTGACCTTTGATGAAGCCCTCAAAAAATCTCTTTATCTTCTAGTCAGAAGCAGCTAATGAAGCTAGACTTTAGTTTTACATTTTCCAGATAGCAGTTATTTTTTACGTACCATTAAAGTGTTGTTAAGGAATTTGATGCCACTGGGAAGAATGCATATAGTTGGGGAAAGATTAATCTCCTTTTTTGATGTTCTCTGTTGCCTGTGATTTCTTTATTCCCTTTGATTGTAAGACACAGAGCACTCAAGATAAGGAGAAAGCTGAGCGCAAGAGGAAGGCAGAAGCAGCTCGGTTGCACCGTCAGAAGATAATGGCTCAGATGTCTGCACTGCAGAAGAATTTCATTGAATCCAATAAGTTCCTGTATGAAAACACACTGGAGGCACAGGGGAAAGGAGATGCTATTATGGAGGAAGAAAGGTAAAAAAAACGGGTTTCCAGAGTTTTGATGGGAAGAGTTCATCACCTGTTATATAAGTTCATTATGCTGCATAAAAAATGAGAGAGTTTGTTCAAGGAACAGATTACGTCATTGCACACAGCAAGCTTAGGTCTCTATGCACTTCTAAGTCATAGAATCACAGAATGGTCTGGGTTGGAAGGGGCCCCAAGGATCATAGAGTTCTAACCCCCTGCCACAGGCAGGGCCACCAACCTCCAGGCCTGCATCTACACAAGGGTGCCCAGGGCCCCATCCAACCTGGCCTTGAACACCTCCAGGGATGGGGCACCCACCACCTCTCTGGGCAGACCCTTCCTCACCACTCTCTCTGTAAAAAAACCTTCCCCCTAATATCCAATTATCATAATTCATCATCAATTTCAACCAGTCATCTTCTGTTATGTAAATAACAGAACGATATGTAAATTAGTGTGTGTATGCTAATGTAAGAACAGGGAACTCGCGTTGTAAGATAAACAATAAGCAAGTTAAATAGTAAGTAGGTACTTATATTGCTTAACGTTTGAAAAAATGCTATTAGAAAGCTGCTGACTTGACAACACTGGAAATTTGGAGGTGATTGCTTACTTTATTTGAAAATTTAAGTATTTACTTTGGAAAGGACTTGAAAGCCAATATATATGCCTTAAAGTTAAGTTGTGATGAAGGAAGTGTCGTTCTTGTTGTTCAAGTTGCAGATATTTCTGTTGATTACTTTTCAGAAGGAATTCCTTACTGAAGAAGTTTGGTTAATATTGGTTATAGTTTTGTTTGTGTGGATTGTTCCTGTTCTAGAGATTCTTTAACAATATGGAATACCTTATACAATGCTATTTTGACCTGTTTGGGGCTGCACAAAAGAAATAAGGAAAATAGAAATATCTGCTGAAAGAGAGTACGAATCATTTCTGTGCTTTGCTCTTTAGTAAATTATGTTCTATAAATCTTGAACTCAGCAATAAGGAATATTTAAACAAGTACCTGGAAACTTATTGTGTCACTGTGGTGGTTTAACTCCAGCCAGCATCTAAGCACCATGGAGCTGCTTCCTCACTCCCCCTGGACCTTGGTGGAATGGGGAGGAGAATGGAAAAAACAGTAAAACCCTGGGTTGAGATAAAAACAACTTAATGGGACAGCAAAGGAAGAGAAAATAATAATAGAATCTACAAAACAAGTGATACATAATGCAATTGTTCACCACCTGTCCCTGAGCAGAGATTGTCATGACCTCCTCCCCACTAACTTCCTTTGACCAGTTTGGGTCAGCTGTCCTGGGTGTGCCCCCTCCCAGCTTCTTGAGCACCTTCTGTGGAAGGCTCGTGCCTCCTTGCTGGCAGGGTCTGGGAAGCTGAAAAGTCCTCCACTTAACTGTAAACATTGCTTAACAACAACTAAAACATCAGTGTGTTATCAACATTATTTTCATCCTAAATCCAAACCTCAGCTACTGGGAAGAAAATTGACTCTATCCCAGCCAAAACCAGGACAGTCACACAGCACCGAATTAAGGTAGTGGCATTCATTTGCAGGAATAAGAAACAATTTTATTGTGCCTATAAATTAAAATATATTTAATCCAATCTACATTGGATACAGCTTACTGAATTTCTTGCTGTCTGAATCCATATCACTGTGTTATTCTGTGTTAGCTGGCTTCCACTTTCTATTTTTAAAGAATATTGCATTTTAGTGAGGATTGAGGTGTTTCTTCATTGTTTGGTCATCATTTGGTTTTGTAAAGCACTTTGGCATAAAACCAGAAATGTTAATAGCATGTGACATGTTTTGATGTCTGGAAGAGAGTAAGTTTGTTTAGAAAAAGCCATCTGATTTTGTTAATCTGTGTCACTTATGGTCTTACAGCATGTCTTCAGCAGTTGATTACTCCAGAATTGCTTTGGGTCCCAAACGAGGTCCATCTGTTGCTGAGAAAGAAGTTCTGACCTGTATTCTTTGCCAGGAGGAGCAAGAAGTGAAGCTGGAGAGTGCTGCCATGGTATTATCTGGCTGTGTCCAGAAATCAACTGCCTTAACTCAGAACAGGCGCAGAATTCTTGAATTCTCAGGGGGTATGAAACTTTTCTTCTTTTAGACTACAAGCACTCCTGTACCTACTGCTCATACCCTTTGAATTAGACTCACAGAATCATAGGGGTTGGAAGGGACCTTCAGAGATCACCGGGTCCAACCCCCTGCCAAAGCAGGGTCCCTAGGACAGGTCACACAGGGAAGCGTCTGGATGGGTGTTGAATGTCTCTAGAGAAGGAGACTCCACAACCCCCTGGGCAGCCTATTTCAACTCTGTATTCAGATTGCTGTATGGCTCACCATACTTAATGAGAAGAAAGGGAAAATTTTTAAATTGTTCTAAAAATCCATGCACTGAAACGTAAAAATGAGAAGTGTGTGGAGAGTTTGGTTTGTCTCTGGGAAATCAGAAAATGCTTTGGAGCACTTGGAGATTTGATAGGAGTGGTCACTGGGGAAAAAATCCAAGGATATTAACAGATCCTGTTTATTCAAGTACAGCAGTAAGCTTTCCCAGTATGGCCAAATATATTTTTTGTAAGTTAAGAGCTGTTTAAACAGGAGAGATCCTGGTCAGTTTTTAAGGGAAACAAAAAAAAAATAGAAGAAAAAGGAAAACTTCAGTACTTTCAGTTCTCTTTTTGGAAAAAAAAAAGTAATTAAAGATCAGATGCTTGATGGCTTTAAATTTTAACAAGAGAGAAATGCAGTCCAAAATAGGATAGGTAAATTTGAAACAATGTATAGATAACTTGGCTGTAATCATGTTGGCAATTATTAAAATATTTACCTGCTGGAGAAGAGCTCAGTGGAGAAGGACCTGGGGGTCCTGGTGGATGACAGGTTGGCCATGAGCCAGCAGTGTGCCTTGGTGGCTAAGAGAGCCAATGGGATCCTGGGGGGCATCCGGAGGAGTGTGGCCAGCAGGTCAAAGGAGGTGATCCTCCCCCTCTACTCTGCCCTGGTCAGGCCCCACCTGCAGTATTGTGTCCAGTTCTGGGCTCCCTGGGATAAAAAAGGACAGGGATCTCCTGGAGAGAGTCCAAAGAAGGGCTACGAAGATGATGAAGGGCCTGGAGCATCTCCCCTATGAGGAAAGGCTGAGAAGATTGGGACTGTTCAGCCTTGAGAAGAGAAGACTAAGGGGGGACCTATTTAATGTTTATAATTATCTTAAGCAGGGGATGCAGGGGGAATCAGCCAGCCCCTTTTCAGTGGTCTGTGGGGACAGGACAAGGGGCAATGGCTGCAAGTTGGAGCACAGGAAGTTCCGCACCAACATGTGGAAGAACTTTTTCCCAGTGAGGGTGACAGAGCCCTGGGACAGGCTGCCCAGGGGGTGTGGAGTCTCCTTCTCTGGAGAGATTCCAGACCTGTCTGGACGCCTATCTGAGTGAAATGTCCTAGGGAGCTGCTTTGGCAGGGGGGTTGGACCCAATGATCTCTGGAAGTCCCTTCCAACCCCTACTATTCTATGATTCTAATATTAAAATAGTATTTAATATTAAAATATTATTTTAATAATTGTTTGAATATTATTTTAATAATTGTTTTAATATTGTTAATGGTTTTAATATTATCATAGCTGTTACCTATTAAATATTTATTAATAAACATACACTGTATCTTCCCATATCTGAGTTAATTTTTTTCAAATCCTGCTTCTTCAAGCAAATAGCATAGGATGCTCTTGAACGTTTTTAAACAGAATTCTAAAGCAAAGGAAAATTTAGCATTGGTTCTCACGTCTCCAGGGTATTATTACCCAGTTCCCTTTATCATGCTTGCAAAGCTTTAACAAATTGTTCCCTTGAAGACATTTCATGTTTCCTTCTCTGGGTCATTAAGAAATCCTGAATAGTCTTAGAGCCAGGAGAGGCTCCTGTTTGATCCGTCGTTCTTTTGAACAGTGAGCTACTGATAATGGTGATTTTGAGCCAGGTACATAGAATTGTAATCTAGACTATGAACTTATTGCATGAATTTTGGTTTTTTCTCTTCTGTAGTACAAATTTGTACTCTCTGAAGTACAAATTAATTCTGAAGCTCTTGTAGTCACTCACACTTGTAAGCTTTCTGCTGTGGCATACTGAGCTGTTGAAATAATTAAAAAAGAAGGCAATGAAGTTCCTTTTCCTAAAGCCACTTTGGGTTAGTATTTATAGCACTTACTCTCTACTGCATCATCCTCTGCAGCTCATCACTTAGAAGGTGGCCAGCAAGAGGTTGGGTTTTTTTCCTTTTGAAGATCTAAATCAGTGGAAAGATTCTTGTTCCTGCAGAAGCACAGAGAGCAGCAAATTAGTGTTATACCAAGGTTCACTCTCTTATTTCAGGCTCTATTTGATTTAGAGCAGCTTCAGCCGCTGTCAAATAGAACTACATTTTCAGGGCTATTTGTGCCCTAGAGGTTTTTTTGTGGGTGTTTTGGGGTTTGGTGTTTTTTTTTTTCATTTTCATGTTGCCAAACTCAGGTCTGTCCGTTCCAAACCATAAATAGCCCACTGGATGAGGTTTGCAAGACTGCTATTGTCCAGCTGGGTATTATTAAGTATTTTTAAGGGGAAAAAAATGGAATCTCAGTTTGTGCATGTGCAGCACAAAGACACTGTTACATTCTCATAATGTTTTTGCTAGTAAGAATTTTGCAAGATTAGTAAAAGGCAGACTCAACTTTGTTATTCAGTAGTGCTGTTCATGTTGGTGGCTTGGATTAGTTGGAGAAATGCCTAATTGTTCTTGTCCTTAGTATTATTTTCTTCAATTTAAAAACACAATTGCAAATACATTACAAACTAAAGTGATAGTAAATCTAACACAGAGCTATTCCAGTACTGAAGAACCCTTTTTTTCTTTTATTTCTTTTTAAACAAATTTACTACTGCTTTTGGATTTTATTGTCTTTTTCTTCATAATTAATGGAAAGCCTTCAATGGTTTAAGTGGGCTCTGTCTTTGTGATACTTCGCTGAAGTACTGGTCTGGAAAAGCTAGCCAAAGGAGATTTTAATGGGCCTGTGGGGGCAAAAAAAAATCTGAAGGCTGTGTTTTTTGTGTATATGCAATGTTCATTTCTGTTCATGTTAATGGGAAGGTATGTTACTGTTTTTTCAATAATTTCTTTCTGCTGTGTCTCTTTAGATACAGTGGATCCTCTCTTCATGCACCCTGACTTACCCTGTGGGACTCACACAGGAAGCTGTGGACATGTGATGCATGCAGCCTGCTGGCAGAAGTAAGGATGTGTCTTTGCAGCCTTTTCATGTTTGGTTTTTTTTTTTTATTAATCCATTTTCCAAAACATCTAAGTGCACACTGCAAACACAGTAAGTGGTTATTTAAGGAGTCAAAAATACTTGTACTCATCTAAAAATGAAATATAGCACAAGACAAGTTTTGACCTGATGAAGAAAATCATCAGCAAAAGTTTTTAGTGTCTTCTGTGACCCAAAGCGTTTCATATCAGCGTTCTGTAGCAACAGTATTTGGACACTGAAAGTCTGTCATCAGGTCAGCATGAAGCTGACTTAGTCTTTAGGCAAGAATCTGTCATTTAGAATAGAATATGAATGGTTAAATCTACCAATATTTCTTCCCCACCCTCCACCCCATATCCACTGGTGAACAACCTTAATAAAAGGAAGAGGTAAGAATTGATACCGTGCTTTACTAAGTTACTTTAGTAGATTCCTATTGGTAAGGGGAGCCCCCATTTTAGACTAAACATGCTGCAACCTGAGATATTAAAAGACCAAGTTACTTAGCTTGCAGAATATAATCATCCTGGTTGCAGCTTTGTTTGTAGGATTACAGAGGGCAAAGCTAATGCTCTCTCTGTTTGACACTACATAGGTCTGGCAAGTCTAAACAAGCTAAATAGAGTGAAATAACTATAGAAATAATCCCACTGAAGTACTATCACAGATGGAGAGTTGGGCTGTGCAGTGGCAAGCTACTTCATATTGTTGTGTGATACAGTCTCTTGAGGTTTGTTGTTTGTACTTGTGCCATTTTACTTTAAAAAAAAAGGTGACTAAACTTCTAGTGCTTACCACTTTTCTGTATGTGTGTGCATATATCTATGTATTTTGCAATAAAACATCAATACAGAATAAATAGGTGCACACACTTAAATGATGTGGAAATATGTTCCTTGAGTATAATGCATCTGCTCTTGGCAGATCCATCTACGTCTGCGTAGATCTAAAGTAGTGCAACAGTGGAGCTCAGTTCCCTTGCTCCTTTTAAGGAAAGATGACTTGCTGTATGGGTAAATGCATTTAAATGGACCACAGGCTCTTCTCATACGGGATGGCACGGAAGGTTTGAGTATAGTCTTTTATTTATTACATAACAGATATTCTAACTTACTAATACGCCTCCAAACAATGCCTGCCACACCTTCCTAGAGCATCTGTGCAGCCTAAGCCCACTGCAAAGAAAACCCCAAAAGTAGTATGAGTTCAAATTAATGCAATATCTTTGTTGTTGCCGTGAATGAGGAAGAGGAGATGCTTGCAAAAACAAAGCTGTGTGAATGTGGGAAAAAAAATGTATGTTTTTGTTGATTGTAACAGAATACATTCCTAAATATTCTGTAATGATTAGAACTGCTTCAGGTGACACCCCTCCCCCCACTTTCTCTTATTACATAAGTGGGATTTTATTTTTTCCCTTAACATGTGTGGTTTAAAGCAAAAAAAAAAAAAAAAAAAAGGAACAGAAGCTAGAGAATTTCATACCTGTCTTTAAGATCCTACATACCCAGTCTGAACATGAGTATTGAATTTAGTCACTTGTATCCAGGCAAGGAGATTTGAATGTTGGATCTTTTTGTTCCTAATAATACCTGTGAGACATTCATGAAATCTGAAGGCTGGCTTACTGCATGCACTGAAGGGGCAAAATTGTAATGAAAGCTGTAAAAAAGATCATAGCTATTTCTTAGTTTCATTTTGAGTTTAAAATAGCTCACATATAATATTGTAATATAAATTACCCTCTCTTCCTGTTATAAGAAGGCTACAATTTCATTGTCTGGTCATGAGGCTCAGCCACTGTCCTGAATAGCTAATTATGCATTCATTATATGTAACTGGTTGTGTTTACTAAAATTAAATATGAGTATGTACAATCCCTGTTTCAGACTTACTGTAAAAAGTTGCATATGAGAGAGATTAGGACGATTCTTCATTGTTTTGAAGATTATGTGAGAAGAGAATAGAAAATTTAAGAACTGATTGGTTGTAAAAATGTTAATGACGTTTAAAAGCATCTTAAAAGCAAGGAGAATTTGCCATCACTTTTGCATCAGTTCATGTATGTGCTCAAAGGTTTTATTTTATTTTCATGTCCAAGCACGTGAGAGTTGTAAATCAAAGGAAAAGATTTGTTGGCTTGGATAGGCTGGAAAATAACACTTTTATTACTTGAGCATTTGTTTTCATGTCACATTTGAGCCATTCCACTATCTTGTGATTTTCTTTTTCAATGTTGTAGGTACTTTGAAGCCATGCAGCTGAACTTTCGACAGCGCCTGCATGTTGAACAGATATTTGACTTGGAGAATGGAGAGTATCTTTGTCCGCTTTGCAAATCTCTGTGCAATACTGTGATTCCTATTGTTCCCCTGCAAGCTCAAAAAATAAACAGGTGAACTACCAGACTACATAACCTGTAATTAAAAAACCAATCTAAACTCCCCGCTTCGAAGCAGGTTGACTCTTTGGATATTTGGAAGGAAAACTTGGGCTGGCCTTCCTAGACTGTATAAAAGACCACGCATCTCCTTATTGACTATTCAGCCAAATAGACTGCTGCTGGCAGCCAACCTGTTCTCTTTTGTTTTAAAAGCATTTTTGGTTTGGGTTGGTTTTGGAGCTGTTAGCAAATGAGAAAGTACTGAGATCACAGGATCACAAGGTTGGAAAAGACCTTTAAGATCATCAAGTCCAACCGTTCCTGTTCTGTGCACCCTGAGCACCTCATCTACCCGTCTGTTAAACACACCCAGGGTCAGTGACTCAACCCCCTCCCTGGGCAGCCTGTGCCAGGCCCTGACAACTCTTTCAGGGAAGAACTTTCTCCTGACATCTGATCTGACCCTGCCCTGGCACAGCTTCCTGCCATTTCCCCTTGTCCCATCTCCTGTCCCCTGGCTGAAGAGACCATCACCCACCTCTCTGTAGCCTCCTGTCAGGTAACTGTAGGTGGTGATAAGGTCTCCCCTCAGCCCCCTCTTCTCCAGGCTGAACATCCCCAGCTCCCTCAGCTGCTCCTCATAGGATTTGCCCTCCAGCCCCTTCCCCAGCCTGGCTGCCCTTCTCTGGACTCACTCCAGGACCTCCATGTCCTTCTGATGGTGAGGAGCCCAGAACTGGACCCAGCACTCGAGGTGCAGCCTCACCAAGGCCGAGTACAGGGGCACAGTCACCTCCCCAGACCTACTGGCCACACTATTTCTGACACAAGCCAGGATGCCATTGGCCTTCCTGGCCACCTGGGCACACTCCTGACTCGCATTCAGCCTGCAGTCACCCAACACCCCCAGGTCCTTCTCTGCCTGACAGGTCTCCAGCCAGTCTCCCCCAAGCCTGTATTTAGTATTTGGTCTTTATGTTCATACTTCACGTTGTATAGTTTGCCTAAAATTTACAAAGCCAACAAAGCTGTGCAAATAATGACTTAATGTAATTTGATCTAAAAGTGGCCTCTATTTTTAAAGAAAAGGTGCTTAAGTAAAACCTGCTTTCTGGTTCTGTTTTCAGTGAGGATGCAGAGGCGGTAGCTCAAATTCTGTCCTTGGCCAAGTGGCTGGAGATTATCATTGTCAGGATATCGGGCTACAGTGTGAAAAATGCTAAAGGTTTGTTCTCTTAATTTTGAAGCTATTCTGTAGGATACCTAATACACCAGTGCATGTTTTAACTAATACTAAAAGAAAACTTCAAAGAAAGAATACATTTTGCTATCAATCAAAAAAGGCACTATTAAATCAAACTGGGGGTAAAGTCATGAGCTGATGGTCTGATTTCACAGTACCCTCACCAGTTTTCTGTTTTCTGTTAAATTCTTCCATCTTCCCTGTTGGATAAAAATGATGTACTCCTGGAGAGGAGAGCCACCAACTAACACTCCAAGGTCATTAGTGAGATCATTGACTGTGAGGCAACAAAAAAGAGAAAAAATAAATCCAAAGGGCCCAAATAAAAACATTTGGAGTGTTTAGAAAACAGAAGGTACAGAGGATCAGCATACCCTTGCAGTCTTAAAATGCAAGAAAGTTCTTTCTCCTTACCAGCAAAGCACTGCTTTTAATCCTCATTTATTTCTGGGAATAGAAGCAAATGTTACTGAGGGAGGAAGGTTAGAAGACAGTCTTGGCTGATGAGATCTGCTTACGGTTATTTTCAAAGCAGTTTAAAGTAAAAAGAAGTCTTCTGTTAGACTGCTGTAAGAACTCATAACACTTTCTTTGTTTTTAAATGTGGATTTAATTTTATTTTTTTTTCCTGAAAGGAGAGAAACAAAATCTCCCAGCTTTTGCCAACAAGGGAATGGGGAACTCTTCTTTGGAATTCCATTCCATCCTTAGTTTTGGAGTTCAGCCCTCGTAAGTGTTACTGGAAGTGCTCTCTGTGTTATGTTATTTCTCCCTAAAATAACCTAGGCAAGACACAGACATATGATTTGATCTGAATATGGGCTTACTTACCCTTTTCCTTAAGCATTCACTGAATATCAGATCTATACAGAGCTAGGTGTACCTCTTAGTCAAATCTAGTCTGGTAGTTCTTATGTTCTTGGTACAAAGCTAGGAGTCTGGAATTTTTTAATCTACAGTTCAAGGGATTTGGGTCACTTCCTATGTCTCTAGGCAAGTTTGCCTTAATTTTCTTGCTATATGTCTGTTTCAGGAATAGATTTCACTTGGTTTTTGATGTCGTAATGCAATATAGATTATTCAGAGGAATAGGGCTGTGTTGTCTCTTGCTTTTCCAATGGGCAATAGGACTCTCCTACTAAAACAGATTAAATGGACAGATACTTTTCAAGTGTACTCAGCTGTTAGTCTTTTTGGATCACACTCTAAGTACTCTGCTTCTGACTGACATCATAGTTATGCAAAGTACTTATATCTGCTATATGCCAAAAGTGTTATCAGCAAGTTGAATTAAATTCTGCCTTGATAATTCATTTCTGTGGAAAAGATCCCATAGTTTGCACGTAAACACTGTGGTGTTAAAGAATGAGCCTGGCTAAACCCCAGACTTTGTGGCACAATTGTTTTGGCTGTAGAGATTTGGAGAATTAACATGAATGTTACATATTTCTGTTACAAAGTTCTGTGTATGATTTTGAAATAGACTCCTTGTAGCCTGGCAGCTTTTGGTCTCTCCATTTGTAGAGCCCATTATGTCAAGGTACTTCTTTAGCAGTAAATTTTTTCTCCACTGGACCAACAAAGGGCCTCTGTATTCAAGAATTCTTTCAGAAATAACTAGAGGTTGTCAGTAGTTGACCAATAAGTTATAAATACTATTAAGACTGAAATTATCTTGGCTTGGTTTTGCAGAGTGAAATATTCCAGCAGTATCAAGGAGATGCTTATTCTCTTTGCCACCACCATTTATAGAGTTGGGCTAAAAGTTGCTCCAAATGAAGTTGATAACCGGATTCCTGTGATGACCTGGAGCACGTGTGCTTTTACCATCCAGTGTATAGGTAAAGTATAATTTGGGTTTATTCCTTCTCATGTCTTGAAAATCTTAACTGTTGTTTGATTGTACCATTTTATACAGTCCAGTTGTATAAATGATGATGATGATAGCTCTACATAACTAAGAACAATATGTATAACAAAGTGTATTATATGTAACTACATATATAACAATTGAATGATAATCTATCATCAAATATAAATAATAGGATGTTTTTGTTATATGGTAGTTTATAACATAAGGCTTGAAATGCCAACGTTGAATTTAGTCTGAGAGAGCAGGGATTTGTCACGTTCCACTTTAGTAATTGTGACATTGAACATGTTCAATAAATGTTTTCAGGCTGCCAGAAATCATTGACCTGCAGGCATCTCCTACACAGCAAAAGATCTAACAGCTATGAAATATTACTCCCTTTCTCATTATTTGTCCCTATTGTGTAAGAATTCTTATGAACTTTAAAGAAGAAATTGCTAAGCAGATACCTGGTAGAAACCCCAACCCCCCGGCCCCCAAACAACCCAAATATTCAGTAGCATGAATCTCTTTGAAAGCAAAATAATTACCATTAAAATGATAATGATTTTTTGATGCTAGTGTGCCTATTTTAGCAGTCAGTCTCATTTTATTTCTCTACTATGTATACAAAGAAGTTTGTGTAATGAATGTGAAGCTGTAAATCAATTTGTAGCATCTTCCCAGCAGAGAAATGCCTGCTGATGGAATTGAGAATGTAACTGTACATCTCCAGAAATATGATTTGCCAAGTATGCCCTTTTGCCTTGATGAGGTTGTTGAGTTACAAGCATAGTCTGCCTTAAATCTTTAGTAGAGACCCAGCTGGAGTATCAAGAGCTCAAAAGATTTTTAGGAGAGTTGAGAATATTCTAGGTAGGGCAGGAAAACTTGATTGCTTCTTTTTAGTGTGGGATGTTATTAGAGTTTTCAGATGGATTGTGAGAGGACTGGACACCACACAGCTCTATTAATATTAATGGTCTTAATGCTGTGCAGGTTGTTTTCACTTAATACCTACAAAAAAGACCTTGGTGTCTGTCAGTGATGAGTTTGCCAGCAAGTGTATAAACACAGCAACTGTTATCACAGATGTGATAGCAAAGGCATTTGTCAGAAGGAGAACAGTTAAATGCTTTATTAGGCTACAGTTATAAAAACAGAGGAACTCTTGTGACAGTGTGACGACTCCCAGGCCATGCCACTTCCTTGGGTTAAGTTTTGTTTACAGAGAGAAAACTTGTAAAGCCTTTAGTATGCTTGCTTTGAATTTAGTCGTAGGGTGCAATGTTAAAACCATTTAATAGGCAGGTAGCCAAGCTGCCTAGGCAAGGAACCTTAACTAACTAGGCTAGTGGAGTCTGTAGGAGGTTTAAAGCATTGTTGATCCAAAGGATGTGAATTGCTTTTATTGCCTAAAGCCAGACACTCCAAAATACAAATGAGATTTTTCAGTACCAGCAGGTGGCGTGTGTTAAAGCGGTGTGTGGAAGTGCTAAGTTAGACACTTTCCTTTTTTGTTAGAGGTGGGGAAAAACCCAAACCAACCGAATCAAATGTTTTTAAAAGCTTGTTGCAACCACGTATCTGGGGAATGTGAAATGCTGTTTAAGCTAGATATTTCAGGAGAATTCTCTTGCCAGGATAAAGTTGAGCTTTAAAAAGAAGTACATGTACTAAGAAGAAATTAATCTTGGATGAAGTGTATTCTAACAGAAATGTTGTGATGGTTCCTGTAGAACAAAGCAACTATTTTATTTTCTTCCCTATGTTTAATTTTAAGAAAACCTCTTGGAAACAGAGGGCAAGCCTTTATTTGGATCTCTACAAAATAGACAGGTATGGGCAAGTAAGTTATGCAATACATTTTAAAGAAAAAAAGGCTATTTTTGTAAGTATATACACACATATAAAAAACCTTATTGTTAAAACTGCTAACTTCAAGGTCATTCTGTGCTCCTAAAACATTTAGATAACAAAAAGAGAACTCTTGAAGAATAATGTTACTACTTATGCATGAAAGTTCACATTAAATTCACTCATTGATGTGTTTTCTGTATGTAGATATATTTCTACAGCTTGATTTGATGATTGCATCTCCTTTTTCCCTGTCCAACCATTTTCTCTTGCACTCTAGCACAGTGGCCTTAAAGCTTTAGTACAGTTTGCAGCTGCTCAGAGAACAACATCACCGCAGGTCCTGATTCAGAAACATCTGATTCGTCTCCTAGGAGGTATTGTATTCTTTCTCTTGAATATCTCTTTGTGCTACAGAGGTTTCTATTGCAAAATGGCATACACATTAATAGAAGCAAAGGTTAGTCTACTGACAACAGCATAAACTTCAATTTCTCTAATGCTGCCTTAGATCATGGATTTTTCCTTGAACTTAAGTAATCAATAATTCTGTTAACCCAGCCTTGCATCGCTGAAGGCCCCCAAAAATCCTAGATTACCTAGGCCTGGAGATACTCGGCTCTGGAACACTTACAGACAGTTTGCAATCTGTTTCTGCTAATGTTCAAAATTACTCAAATTTCAGGTGCTGAACAGCTGGATAAAAACCAGGTATCCCTCTCTCTTAATGGTGACACTTTGCCTTTTCAGTACTTTCAAAAGGCTACTTGCAACCTAGTTTAAGGTATTTTGGTCCCAGGGAGAGCTCATTTGAAACACATAAATACTATCCTTCATGATTTTAACTGATAAGGTTGGCATGGTGGTCTTTGTGAATCCTACTCTTTGCCTTGCCTTCTGTTTGATAGGATCCTTAGGTGTGGTGCAGGCTTTTGTATTGGGCTAGGCTGTGTGGCATCTAGTGTTGCAGTGCCTAAGTACATTTGGGGACTTCACCCTTAACACTGTGTGTGCTGCTCTAGAGCTGGAGAAATAAACCAAAGATTTTTTTTCTCAGAATTTTGAAGATATAGTCATTAGGATTGTGAGCTGATTAGGCATTTGGGAATAGCTGCACAGATGCACAATCAAATAAGTGGGGTAAACTGTTAATTAAGTACATGCTTCCTTAGTTCAGAGACTTGGACTTTTTAAAATGAAAACTCAGAAGCAATAGAGGCTCTGATATCAGTCTGAGATTGCAGAAGGAGAAAATACATATCAAGTGCATAACTGGTATCTTTATTTTGTAGTTCTTCTACCAAACTTTAAAGTGGAGGACACTCCATCCCTCTTAGAAGTAGACATGTTCCACATTTTGGTAAGCAGTTTCCTTTTGTTCTTTATATTAAAGCTCTCGAGCATGGATTTTTGTGTACTCTACCCTGTGGTGGATAATGCTGCATTATCTGTTCAATTTCATGAATTAAATGATTCTACATGAACACTGTGTGCAAGCAATTACTGGAGCAAACAATTACTTATGGCTGCTATATTCCTGATTCCTTTGTGTTCACTCTATCCTCTTCACTCTTCTTAGATGCTTCTTCCTGTTCGTAAGACAAATCTCTATTACAGTCTCTTCCACTGTTAAAAAACCCAACCCAAGCACCAAAAAGCAAACAAACAGAACCTTAAATCCACCAAAATAAAACCCATTTTGCCCTGGTTGCCTTGGTGTCTCTTCTCACTTTATTTCAATGCACTTTGTCTTTTGTCAAAACCCAGAAATGAAGCTTTCTAGGAATTGGACATGCTTCCTTGGTGTGTCTCTAAACTGGCAACTGCAGTGGAGCTATATCTGAATTTCCTACGTGACAGAGGGACACAACTGGTTCGCAATACTTTGTGAATTAAAACTAGCAAGATACATATCTATATTGACCACGGAAACGGAATTTAAATCTATAGTGAGAGTATAATTTGTATTCCCCATGTAGCTAAAACCAAATTGCTGTTCCATCAATCTGAATTCCTTCCCTTTCGCTGTAGGTAGGAGTTGTGTTGTCATTTCCCTCTTTATACTGGGACGACGCTGTAGACTTGCAACCTTCCTCAACCAGTTCAGCCTATAACCACCTCTACCTCTTCCACCTGACCACGCTGGCACACATAACGCAAATCGTCGTCTCTTCAGCAACAGGTAGAGGTGTGTTTGGGTTGGATTATTCTGGTATTTTTACACAATTACTTAAAAATCACTGATGGACACCATTAGTGCCTTTCAGTTATAAGCTGCTAAATTCATAACTCTTAATACCTAGCACTGCGATTCATTAATCACTGTTTTCTGGTAAAAAAATAAGTAGCAGGACCATCATTTTCAGAGCATTTTAATTGTATTGCTTCTCTCTGCTTAGCCTAAGAAAACAAAGTAGTTATTGGTATATCTGTACTTGATCAAGTCAGTCACTCCAGAGTATTCCCTCTTTGCTTCTTTTAGGAGAAGGATAAGACTGGCCCAGCAACAGCACTCTGAGCTGTGCAGTGACAGTATGGGTTTGGGAAATAACTTTTCTTTGCCCTTCAAACTAGAACATACCCAAGAGCCTGAAATACAGAAACCTCTAAACAGATAGGAAAGAAATTCACTTTTCCCTGTATTTTATATTACAGTTAAAACCTACAAGTAACCTAAATGCTTCCTAGCTGCTACTTTTTCTGCAGCAAAGTAAGAATTAAAAATAAAAATTTAAAAAAATCTTTTAGCTTAAGATATGTAGGACAGGAACTTCAGAAGTTCAAGCAAAGGAAGTGTTTTTAGGTGAGGATAAGCAAGGAGACAGTAATCCTGATCCTTTTCTACAGCATGCAGTTTCAGGAGAACACGTTTTAGGTTAAAACCAGCAACACGATAGAATGAAGCAAAATAAAGTGGAAATAGTGATGTAATGCAACTTTAGGGGAAAAAACCCCAACAAAAAACCAGAGCTCTTACATGTAAAAGAAGAGAAGTGTGTCACAAATGAAGAGTATTTATTCATGTTTTCACGTGCAGAATCCCCGACTGCTCGATCGTATGACAACAGTGAGGAGGCACGCTCTGCACAGTCCTTCTGCAGAGAGGTTTCCCAGTATACCAGTGGGTAAGCAGCAGTTCAGTTGCAGCACTGTGTTTTCCTAGAAAGATGGCAATCCAGCAGGATTGACCTGAACAACACAGAAAACAGAGGAAAAAGTATCTGGTTTGTACAGGGAGTTAGCACAGTGCTTTGTGCTATCTTCCTATGCATCAGCAAACTGGTGAAAGAGCTCTTTTAGTTGAAACAGAGTAAATTCATAATCAAAGGATGGAAAATACTGATACCCATTCTAGAGAGAAATACAGTCACTAATTTTGCCTTGATTTTTTTTTTTTTTTTTTTTACATCTCACAATTGTATTTGGAAACCAGCAAGAAGGAAGTGGTTCTACTATAAAAGGGAGAAAATGATAAAGCTAAACGCTGTTCTTTCATTGCTGCAGTGTCAGTGCCTGTCTCTTCAGATTGTTTGGATAGGTATAGCTACAAACTCTGCAGTACTTCAGTATCTCTGTGTGAAATAAGCTAAGTAGTAGGGATGTACCATCTACAAATTCTGCCTTGATTTATCACCAGCAAGGCTAGTTGCAAAGATATGCCAGTACTACCCACTTGTCTAAAAGCCTGGAGTCTAAATTTCTAAAGATTTAAAATGTCATGTTTAACTAATAAGAGCAATTTTTGTGAGGCCTGAGCTTAGAATCAGAGTAGCTGTGTGTTTTGGAAGATCAGCTCCCTGCTCTGAGATGCTCAATTACAAAGTCTAGGCAATCAGGCCCTGAAACTTTGTGTTTCATTTCTGTGTATTCCTTGTCTTCTAAGAAATCTGGTTGGTCTGTACTTAGGCAGCACAATCTACATAATAATTTTGCAGTGATCTATGGAGTTACTATACAGCTTTACAGGTTACTCCACCACCTGTCCTGGTCAGCCCTTGTGTGAACGTCCTCTTCCCTTGTGAAATTAACATCAGTTGAAAATTTTTAGGAAAAAGGGATGCTGGAGATGAGCTAAATTTATTATGAAATTTAGACTAAATGCTCTTAGAGCACAAGCTGCAAGAATAATTACAGAGATTATTATCACTTTGACATTTTTTCTAAAAAAAAACCCCCAAAAACCAAACAAAAAAGGATTTGCAAGAGCTTTGTGAAAACTGAGTACTGCTGTTGTGACTTCCCTAATGAAGTACGAGGTACTGATTTTTAAATTCTCTTGGTTTTGTTGTTCTTGGAGAATATTTATGTTTGTGAGCATTTAATTTTTGAATTGAAAACTGAATGAAGAACTTTTCACCAAGCGGCATAAGAACCAGTTGATCTCTGTGTGGTGCTGTACTGCAGAGTTTAAATCGGGTTACCTTGAGTTACCTGAAGATGGAAAGCTGTGGACTGGCTATGTTTCTTTACAATAACTCTGAAAAATGAAAGTTGAGCTAACTTGATGGCTTAATTTAAGTGTTCTGCATAAGCTCAGTGCTTATTCCTTATGGGTGGTTGGAAGTTAGGTGCTGGTGGCTGTGTTTCACAGAATTTTGGATATATCACTGTTGCTCCTGTACTAATGCTAGCCCAAATGTGCATGTGCTAGAAGATTTTGCACTGTGAATGACTGCAACTGTTTCTCATTTGTGTATTACAGTTGCTTTAGCCAGGATATTCCAGGCTGGCTTGTGTGGGATTGCGTTAAAAAAGGCATCATGCCTTATCTTCGTTGTGCTGCTTTATTTTTTCATTATTTGCTGGGAGTTTCTCCACCTGAGGAGCTACTACAAGGTAAATATGAGAAAACAAATGTATCTATATATTGATGTTTACTGTTTTCTTGTAAGTGGAGTTTTTCAGTGTTCACAATAACTTAATACATTAAAGTAAGAATTGGAAAGAAAAGGAAATAGTAATTTGTATTGGATAGGGTAGGCATGAGAAGTTGGGTTGTCTGGGCCTTTCCAGCATGGAAAGGAGTTAATTCTCAGTATGTACAAATTGTGAATTACCAATGATTCAGTCATAGTAAGTATTTGTATATACAGAGGTTCTGTGACTTCAGGATCATTCTAGGGTCATAGATTACAGCTCTTGAGAAATACTGTGGAGTATATTTTAAAAAACACCCAAAACCTTGTAGTGCAGTTGTTATTGTTGGCAAATGCTAAAAACTTAGGGATCCAGCAAACCAGAGCCTAGCAGAAATAAAGCACGTTATAAAACCTAGAAGTCTTCCTTAAGGTGTCCTAACACTTTACTGATCCTAAAGGCCAAAATAAGTATTTATGTCTCTTGTCAAAAGGCAGTGAAACACAGAATCATCAGCTATTTGGAAAGGAGGACCACAGTTGTGCACAACGGAGATAAAATTAATCTTAAATTAATTTGTATAAACTGTGAGCTAAGTTTGAATTTGATTAGAATTGATCAGTCAGAATCTCAGCACTTAGGGATATGCTGTTCAGAATCATAGAATAGAATCGTAGAACGTGTAAGGTTGGAAGGGACCTTTAGAGGCCATCTAGTCCAACCCCCTGCAGTGAGCAGGGACGTCTTCACTAGATCAGGTCACTCAGAGCCCCGTCAAGCCTGACCTTGAGTATGTCTAGGGATGGGGCTCCACTACCTCTCTGGGCAACCTGTTCCAGTGATCTACTGCCCTCATATTGAAGAACTTTTTCCTAAAATCCAACCTAAATCTCCCCTTTTCTAGTTTAAAATTGTTACCCCTCATGTTACCCATAAGGGCATAGAGCAGTAGGATGAGGGGTAACAATTCTTCCCCAGCTTTCTTATAGGCACCTTTCACGTACTGGAAGGCTGCTACAAGGTTTCCCTGGAGCCTTCTCATCTCCAAGCTGAACAAGCCCAACTCTCTCAACCTGTCTTCATAGAAGAGGTGCTCCAGCCCTTTGATCATTGTTGTGGCCCTGCTCTGGACATGCTCCAACAGATTCATGTCCTCCTTGTGTTGAGGGCTCCAAAGCTGGACACAGTACTCCAGCTGGGATCTCACGAGAGCAGTGTAGAGGGGCAGCATCCCCTCTCTGTCTGCTGGCCACACTTCTTTTGATGCACACTTCTTTGGCCTTCTGGGCTGCAGATGCACATTGGTGGCTCATGTCCAGCTTCTCATCCATGAGTACTCCCAAGTTCTTACTGTTTCCCTTATTGTTAGTTTGGAACTTTATTGGCGAAGGAGTTGGCTTCCTGCAGTGCCACTTTCTGCAGCAGAGCCAATAAATGACCACCCAGTAAATGACTAACTTAGGCCAACTTTATGCTGACCAGGTCATAGCAACATCGATTATGATTGCAGGCCAAAAGTATGGTGAAAAGCTAAAATGTGTTAAGTACAGAAATCTGCTGCACTAACATGGTAGATAGTATGCAGTTAAATGAAATGTAGCAAGGTAATCTGTTTTTACAGTGACTTATGCATGAGTTGATATAAAATATGTCACATTTGTTAATTTATTAAACCTAAAGTAGATCCTCAGCTAATGAAAATTATTACAGCTTTGATAAATGAGTGGAGATATATCCAACAGTCCTGGCTAGGAGCTGAGCTGGAGCTTTAAGATGCATATTATTCAATGGAAAAGGAATCAGGGATTAAAGTTTAGGGTGAATTATTCAACAGTGCTGAAACATTTTAGCAGTTGCTCATGTTTCTGTTTTCCTTTTGCAGTTTCTGAAGAAGGGCAATTTAAGGCGCTTTGTAGTTATTTATCTCTACCTACCAATTTGTTCCTGCTCTTCCAGGAATACTGGGACACAGTGAATCCAATGCTTCAAAGGTAATTTCTTACTGGGAATGGATGGGACACGTTTTTCTGTTGTGATGGCTCTATTGGAATTCTGCATCCAATTTGCTAACAAATGATTGAACTCAAATTCCTACTGGAGTTCTAACCATTTGCTCAATGCATACAGCTGTACTGAATCTCTTAAAGCACTTCTAAACTGTAAAATCTGTGGTTCTTAGAGTCATCCAAGCATTCCACTTCTGGGCTCCTCACCGTAAGAAGGACATTGAGGTCCTGGAGCGAGTCCAGAGAAGGGCAGCCAGGCTGGGGAAGGGGCTGGAGGGCAAATCCTATGAGGAGCAGCTGAGGGAGCTGGGGGTGTTCAGCCTGGAGAAGAGGGGGCTGAGGGGACACCATATCACCACCAGGAGATGGGACAAGGGGAAATGTCAGGAAGCTGTGCCAGGGCAGGGTCAGATCAGATGTTAGGAGAAAGTTCTTCCCTGAAAGAGTTGTGCACCCATGTGCTTGCTCATAGACTGTTTACAGGAGAACATGTGATTGGTGCTTGTGAACGTTAGAAAATGCTCACTAGAGGCAGGGCTAACAAATCCATTGTCGTGCTCCCAGTCAGAACCAGAGGTTTCAAGTGAGAGGCTACATAGTTAATTAAATGTAATAGTAACAGTTGTCAAACCATCATGCGAGTTCCCATCTGCTTTTTGAAGCGATCTTGTTTCAGAAGGCTATAAATTTGTTGGCTGTTGAGGAGTGTGTTAAGTGCAGCATACTGTACTGACCATCTGCTGCGGTTCTCTCTCCCTCCCCCTCTTCTTTGTAGAAGTAACTTAAAAGTATCTTAGACATACCAATCCCTCTGGTTGGTAACTTGCCAATACCTACCACTGTTTTGGTGGACATGTTTGGTTGCTCTAACTGAGCACACACCTTGCAATAAAGCCTTGTTAGATAACCACTGGGTAATAAAGCAGTAAATATTTCCCCAGTAGAAAATGTGATGTTTTCTTTTGCCATGGCTTTCAGCAGAGATTCCAAAGAGACTTTTGTATTTTAGCCCACTTGTACTGTGAGAATTTCAGTATGTCCTGAAGACTGCTCATGTTTTTTAACTGTTAACAACTGTTAACGTTGTGTTTTCTTACTCATGGTGATAATTTTAAGCGTTGTTGGGTTTCATCCAGGTTTTTGTCTTGCATAGAAACTTAAATTCTTTTCCTGAGACAAGAATATTTGTTTCTCCTTGTGGAGTTGTAGCCAGATCTATCAATGCTTTATCTGTGCTCTGTGTTTGCCCGTTGCTTACTACTTTAGTGATCCTGAACCTATATTATTATCAAACACTCACTTCTCCACGTGTTTGCAATAGGTGGTGTGCCGACCCAGTGGTGTTAAGCTGTTTGAAGGGGAAAAGCATTGCACTGAGGTTAGTTTGGGGTGTGTGTGTGTCTTGGTTTTTTACTCCTTTTTTTGATTAAAATTGTTGAAAGAATGAAGTGCTTGTGTGTGGGCAAGTCAGGAAGTGCTTGTGTTTTCTTCCTCTTGCTCTGCTACCAAAAGTATATTTCTCTTTAACTGGTTTTGAATTATTCCTCATGCAATCACTGTTCATTGGGAACGGCCAATGTTCTGTTAGACAAGATATGTAGCTTAGCCTAGGAAACAACAAACACTGACTGAAATACGAAATGTCTTCATCCTTACATATTACATGTGAACTTTTATTTCAGCACCTCTGCTGGAATATCGAAATGCCAAAGCTCTCCCCTGTGGAGCTTCTCACTTGGGCTTCTAGGACTGAGAGCTCTTCTAGAACTGCACAAGCTTGCAGAAAGGATCCACAGCTTAGCAGGATTCATAGCTAGCTCTTCTATTCTTTGCTGCAAACTTCATTATTCAAATAACAGTTCCTTTTCATTTACCCAGGTACCCTAGGAAAAGAAATCGTTTAATAGAGCTTCCTGAAGACTACAGCTGCCTTCTGAACCTGGCCTCTCAGTTTAGGTAAGATGGGACATATTTAGTTGTCTTTGGAAGCATTTGGTCGCTTCTGTATTCTTGTGGTTACTGCAACTGGTGCTAAAACTATGTAGAGAAATTGTTTTGCAGAAGTAAAGGCACTGCTGTGGTTATACTGGCCAATACTTGCTTGGGTTCATTTTGAATCCGAAACAGCAGTTTACTACATGAAGTCACTTGTGTCTGATAGGATAAGGTAGAAAATTATTACAGCTTAATCTTCTGGTCACTTTTCCCTAGTGCAATGTATATTTCCTTGGGCCGTAAGCCTGCAAAATTATTTTACACAACAAGCCCAGGAGGTTGGCACTGGTTTATGCCAGGAGGAGTGAATCATAGGATAATTTAGGCTAGAAGGGACTTGAGCAGATCATCTAGTCCGGCCTCCTGCTCAAAGCAGATATCTTGCAGATAAAATATTTCAAGCTATGTAAAAGCATAGGCAGAGGAGGCAGATGCATGAAATACGGTTATGACATAGTACGTCTTTGGTTCCACTTGTTTGTGCATTGGGGTCTTGATGGGTATTTTGTTGGTGGTGTTTTTTAAGGAACACTACCTGTAGTTAACATTTCTTTTAAAGCTTTAATTCCTTTCTGGTTACATTTCTAGATGCCCACGGTCTTCTGATGACGAACAAAAACATCCAGTGTTGTGTTTATTCTGTGGGGCTATGTTGTGTTCCCAGAATACCTGTTGTCAGGAACTGGTGAATGGGGAGGAGCTGGGAGCCTGTACTTCTCATGCTCTTCAGTGTGGAGCTGGAGTCTGTATGTTTCTTAAGTAAGTAGCTAGCCAGAATTTATTGTGTTAAAGAATATTTGCACGTCAACATTCACAGCATTGTCAAAGCACGTGGTTCTTTTTGTCTGAGATGATGAAGCATTGCTTTGACCTAAAATATAGCTCACCAAAAAGTTAAGGACCAGCTGGGAGTTGTCTTGTGTTTTAAATGTAGCTGTTTTTTCCTTAAGAATCAGGGAATGCAAAGTTGTCCTCATTGAAGGTAAAACCAGGGGCTGCTTATATCCTGCTCCCTACTTGGATGAATATGGAGAAACAGATCCAGGTCTGAAGTAAGTAAATGTTAGGCTTGCTTCCTTTCTACATGTCCATTTTGGTATCTCTCTCTGATACCTGCTAGGCAATGTGTTCCCCTGCTAGCATGTGCAGTGCTGTTAAATGTATCTTAGCCTGGTGAACTTTAACTTCACGCCCCCGATGACAGTTTCCAGTTGTGAATGGTTCATCCATAATGGAAAAATACACGGTTTTGGTACTGTTAAACTTCCTCACTTTTCTGATGAATACTTTGTATGCTTTTCATCAGAAGCCCATCCCAGCTGCTGTGGCTGGGATGGCCATCGGCACCTTGGAATGGTGATTGTTGCTTGTTGCACGTAGAATTTCTTTCATTTCCAGTAGTCTTGTTGGAATTGGTGTTCATTACAAGTATTTAATATTTTCTGGCTATTGTTAAGGATGTTAATGTGAAACTATTCATGGATCAGCTTGTCAGTTGCTCTTTTAATATGCTCATTGGGTCTTCTCTTTTTTTTTTTTCCCTTTTTTTAATGTAGAAGAGGCAATCCCCTGCACTTATGCCAGGAGCGCTACCAGAAGCTCCATCTGCTATGGCAGCAACACTGCATCATAGAGCAGATTGCCAGGAGCCAAGAAACCAATCAGATCTTCTTTGGATTCAACTGGCAACTGCTCTGAGTATCTTGATTTTTAGGGAATACTCTTCCATTTGGCAGTGCTTTGGACAAGGAAAGGAGGGTGGCAGTACATAGTCTACTCTCAAGTGGATTCTGGAGTTCAGACACAATTGATGAATTCTTTCAGTTGGATTTATTACCGAGACATTGAAACAGAAGCTCACATTGTATGTTTTGCTCTTTTGGCTTATTTTTCCCCAAAAAGGAAACCCACTTTATGTAATTATTTCTGAACATTCAGGTCCAGAAATATTTCCAGGTTTTTTTTTCTTTTCCTTTTTGAGAAGTTATAATCGTTTCACACATTTTTGACGAGGAGAGCTTTCCAAATGCTGTGCTTCAGGGCACATTTCTGTCTCTTCCATATCTTGAGAATACACCTAAATGGTGTTGATAAGGAAAAGCTTCCTTCACTTTCCTCCTGGGTTCTTTTCACGAGCTTGCAAAGCTGCTATGTAGGTCGAGATTGGAGTGGAAGCGATACTGGGCCTTTAGCCATCTGTAGCAACAGGTTCAGCAACCAGTGTGTTGTACAGAAGAAGCTGGATTTCAGCTGTGTTATGGGATTTAATGAAGAGTTTTCATTAATATGAACTCTTTCAAGGAGAAGTATGGGATAGAAAGTGCATGGGGCAGTTACCATCTTGCTTGTTGCATAATAAAAAAATAAAAATAAAATCTGTGCTTTTTGCATTGCCAGAACTGCACTTTATCTAATGAACTTGTCCTCTGTTAGTGCTGTACATCCTAAGAGGTCCAGGGCTACACCATTTGGCTGGGTTGTGGTTAGTTTTACTACTTTTAGTTTGTCTTCTGAGGTTTTTCCCACAAACCAAACGTGAAAACACTGTAGCTCTGGAAGTTGAACAAGAGCCAGAGTCTTCAGTAAAGTAGACCTTCAAAGCTATGGTCAGATGAAAATGAAGGCCCAAAAGCAGCACGTTTTAGAATCAGAAATAAATTTACCCATTTTTGAGGAATTGTTGGCTTTTCATACTCTGTCACTATTCTTTGCGGCCCTGCCTGCATAAATGAAACTGTGTGTTTTGGGGGTGTGTGTGTGGGGGGCGTTTGTGTGTGTGTGTGTGTTTGATGGTTCAAGTGGCAGAGCAGAAAAGGGAAGAAAAACGGTGACTAAATCTGTCTCTCTGTCCTTCAGTAGTTAATAGGAGGTTGTGATTGAACTCTCTCTCTGTGATACGTGACTGTGCTTCAGCTCTAAAGTCTGTTGTTCGGTTTTCTGAAATGAAACCATAATATACGTGAGAGAATTTGTAATGTGATGGGTAAAACTGCTTTCCCAGGAAATCCCCTTGCTGTGTGGAAGTTTAATGTTGTCAGTACTCAACATTTTCCCACCCCTTTGCTCTTTGGTTTCTTTTGTGTCCTTTTCCTAAGGCCTGCGAGGGAACGCTGTCAAATTGATGTCTGAGAGTGTGTTTCTGTAGGATTTCTTCCTGGCTTTGTTTTTCACTGTTGGCTTTTTTTTTTTGTTGCTGCTGACTGTATGAGAGATAGCGGAATCACAAATAGAGATTTAGATTTAAATATTGTCCTAGTTTTTTTAAGCTTTTAGAGTATGTATGAGTGCACTGAACAGCACTGTAACTCATCTAAAAATGTAATATTGACAAACTAAAATACTTGTTCTGATTTCTAATCCTTTTTTATCACTTTTGCAATAATCCTTCCCTGGCTTTGGTATAATTTTCTGGTATTCTGTTCCTTGCAATTGAAACCATTCTCCTTAATTTGCATCTCTCAGATTTTAAACCTGCATATGAAACTCTTTAAAGACAAACGTGAATTCTGTTTTCTTCTCAAACATGTGTTTCAAACACCTCCTAAATTCAGAAGAACAGCTCTCATGAGAACTTACATGCACTGATGCTTTCTAGGGGCGTCAGAACACTTCTTACCAACCAAAATGGTGGGTTAAGATGAGGAAATACGTGCCTCATGGATACCAAAACTGTATTTGCCTACTGTTCCCCTCCGACATTTACTTATTCGTGTATCAGAAACTTCAGTTACCTTGCACTTGGCTGATACAAGATTTCTGTTACTGAGTATGCAGCGAGTTGGTTTGATTTTCTGCCTGAACTGCAGTGTGTTGAGGGCAGGAGCTGATCTGAGCAGGTGAGCTTGTTTAAAGCTCTAGAAACCTCTGCGGCTGGAGAAGTGGGAGAGGAAAGTTGCATCTTTCAGTACGTTTGCACATACTGAATTAGCAGATGGGCTCCCATATCATTCACTGACTAGCGTGGTCATCTGTCATTTCACAAATTACTATGCAGTTTTGTTCACTGTGAGTATAATCCATAGTTAGTGACTGCAAGACGCTTACGCCACTTGATTTCGGTTCCATCCAAGCTGACAGAAGAAGTGATTTGATAATGCACATATTGGTATCTTTAATTGCAAAAATGTAAATTTCAAACTTGTATAATGTTCTCGTGCTTTTGAAATAAACTATCTTGTATATGTATATTTAAAAAAAAAAAGGAAATAAAGTAACTTCTCATAGATTATTCAGCTTTTATTTGGAGGCACTTTGACACTTCACGGTTCATTTTACAAGAGCATTGTCACAGCATCTGTCAGTACGGAAAAAGGGAAGAGTTAGTAAACACTGGGTAACCAATACCAGTTCTTCCCATGGCCAGTATCATCGTTGTTCCAGTTACTAACACTGGTGTGCTTTTTCTTACTTAAAGAAACTTGTGTAGGTGTTTTACAGGTGCAGCTTCCTGCAGTAAGTACGGAATTTGGTAGTTACATGTCCTTAAACCGATTATTAGAGTGATTCTGGGTTGGTAGCTTCTCAAATAAGAACTGGTTTTACTGTCTGTCAGGTACTTAACCTCTAGAAAGGGAAAGTTTGTGGTATTGGTCTCATGTCCTGTGTGATACATATTAAAAAAAAAAAAAAAAAGATTTTATTACAGAGGTAAGAGCCAAGAGATATTTTACATAGAAGCAGCCAGTAATTCTTGCCCCTTTCATGTCACAGGATGCTTCTGTGTTCACTTGTAGTTGTGGGCACCATCATGCTTTCAGCGTTTGGGTGGTATTGATGTTGCTCTCCATGCTTATTCCTAGCAAAGCAAATGTTTTTAAAGAAAGAATTCCTGAAAAGTTAGAAAGGTAGATAGATGAAAGTCTCCTAGCAAAAGTGCTCTGAAGAGCGTAAGAACAAGAAGCTCATTCACTGGGAGGGAGGGGAAGAAGAAAGGAAAAAAGCCAGAGCACTATTTCTTGCCTATTCAGAATCTCCAGGTGCAAAGTAGAAATGTGCAAAATTACATGGGGAGTGTTTTGGCTATCACGTGATTTGCTTTTTGGTTGAAATCCACTTTATTTCCTAGACAACACTCTTGCATAGCCTCCATTGTAACCTAGTCAGATTGATGATACATCTGACTTGGTTATTTAGATTCTTTGAATGTTGTACTTGACAAGATCTTCAGAGATACTTTCTTCAGAAATGAAAGTCATTTCCTTTCTGTGGTGCAACCTCTTTTATTCATTTTTATCTATGTTTTGCAAGTGGACTGAACTGGGGAGTGATAGTGAAGATAAATGAACATCTGCTCCTGTGCAAGGGTCTCAAGCCGGGTGGTCTCAAGCCAGACCCAGCTACGTTTCTCTGAACTCACATTCATGAGAACATAAAGGAAGCTGAGGAAAGGAAATGTGTGCTGAAGGAGGGTGAGCTGAGATTCAAAGGGACTATATACATTATTTCATGTGATGGTGACTAAGAGGAGACCAGATGTGGAGAACAGCGGTGGGTAACATGTAATTTGATATGAATTTTAGGTGAAGCCATTTATTGAGCGAAATCACACAGATTATATACATTTGTTACTGCAAACGTGACAAGCTAAAAAACTGCTAGTTGGTTACATACACTGTTAATACCCCACTGATTGGTTAGTGATTATAATGAGTTCTGATAAACATATAGCTAAATATCATTAGTTTACCTTTGATGCCTAAAAACATCTGCACACCTGCTGTTTTGACCATCTATTATGGCTGGTTCTTGACATGTTCCGTTACTCCCAAATACCTTCCCATAACTTCTTGGTTTAGGGCAGTCTGTACCCCTGTCATCAAGGCCACTGTGTTTTGAGAATGTGATTATTAAAATCCTCTCAGCATGAGTAACTTTTCCTGTTTTACAGGAACACAAGAATGTTATCAGGGCCTATGTCTTCAGTGAAGAGAGCTAGGCCGCCGGCAGGCCTGCTGTCTTCCCCAACAAACAGGTATAAAGTTAAACATGAAATGTTAAAACGGCCTGAATTTTCTTTTGGTTTCTGTGTGGCCGCTGTTCACGAGCTCGGTGTCATAAACAGGAGTACAGTTCGTGTCGTTTAACTACAGGTTGTCAAACAACTTAGAATCCATCAGACTGAATTTTAGGAGGTTTAGGCCTCTGGCTTGCGTGAATGAGACTCAGTGTAAATGTCATGAGGCAGGTAGTGGGGACCGTGGACCTTCATGGTCCCTTCAAGGCCTTGTGAAGATCTGTTAGTCTCTTTCACAGATCACAGAATCATTAGGGGAGGTCCAGGAGCGGCTCAAAGGGATAAATGCACACAAATCCATGGGACCGGATGGGATACATCCACGTGTGCTGAGGGAGCTGGCGGAGGTGATTGCTGAGCCGCTCTCTATCATTTTCAACAGGTCCTGGAGAACAGGAGAAGTGCCTGAGGACTGGAGGATAGCCAATGTCACTCCAGTCTTTAAAAAGGGCAAGAAGGAGGATCCCAGCAACTATAGGCCAGTCAGCCTCACCTCTGTCCCTGGAAAGGTAATGGAACAGCTTGCTCTGGATGCCATCTCCAAGCAATTGGAAGAGAAGAAGGTCATGAGGAGTAGTCAGCATGGATTCACCAAGGGGAAATCGTGCTCGACCAATCTCATAGCCTTCTATGATCTCATCACCGGCTGGGTAGATGGAGGGAGAACAGTGGATGTCATCTACCTTGACTTCAGCAAGGCTTTTGATACTGTCTCCCATGACATCCTGATAGCAAAGCTGAGAAAGCATGGGATTGATGAGTGGAGAATTGGCTGTCGGACCGAGCCCAGAGGGTCATGATTTGTGGAGTGGAATCTGACTGGAGGCCTGTGACTAGCGGTGTTCCCCAGGGCTCGGTGTTGGGTCCAGTCCTGTTTAACATCTTCATTGACGACCTTGATGAGGGAATAGCATCCACCCTCAGCAAGTACGCTGATGACACAAAGCTGGGTGGAGTGGCTGACACGCAGGAACACTGCGCTGCCATCCAGCGAGACCTGGACAGGCTGGAGAGCTGGGCAGTAAGAAACCAGATGAGGTTCAACAAAAGCAAGTGTAAAGTCTTGCACCTGGGAAGGAACAACCGTTTGTATCAGTACAGGCTGGGGGATGACCTGCTGGAGAAGAGCTCAGTGGAGAAGGACCTGGGGGTCCTGGTGGATGACAGGTTGGCCATGAGCCAGCAGTGTGCCTCGGTGGCTAAGAGAGCCAATGGGATCCTGGGGGGCATCCGGAGGAGTGTGGCCAGCAGGTCAAAGGAGGTGATCCTCCCCCTCTGCTCTGCCCTGGTCAGGCCCCACCTGGAATATTGTGTCCAGTTCTGGGCTCCCTGGTATAAAAAGGACAGGGATCTCCTGGAGAGAGTCCAGAGGAGGGCTACGAAGATGATGAAGGGCCTGGAGCATCTCCCCTATGAGGAAAGGCTGAGAAGATTGGGACTGTTCAGCCTTGAGAAGAGAAGACTAAGGGGGGACCTAATTAATGTTTACAATTATCTCAAGCAGGGGATGCAGGGGGAATCAGCCAGCCCCTTTTCAGTGGTCTGTGGAGACAGGACAAGGGGCAATGGCTACAAGTTGGAGCATAGGAAGTTCCGCACCAACATGCGGAGAAACTTTTTCACAGTGAGGGTGACAGAGCACTGGAATAGGCTGCCCAGGGGGTGTGGAGTCTCCTTCTCTGGAGATATTCAAGACCCGTCTGGATGCCTATCTCAGTGAAATGTCCTAGGGACCCTGCTTTGGCAGGGGGTTGGACCCGATGATCTCTCGAGGTCCCTTCCAACCCCTACAATTCTATGAATCTATGATTAAGGCTGGAAAAGACCTCCAAGGTCATCTAGTCCAACTGTCCCCCTATCACCTATATTACTTACTAAACCATGTCCCTGAGTACCTCATCCAGCCTTTCCTTGAACACCCTGAGGGAAGGTGTTAGGCCTTCCTCTGAATAGTGCCTGAAATGTAGCTTTATGTCTTTGGTACAAGTGGTCAAGTACAGTCTAGTGTTGGGAGACTGGTCATCCCAATGTCCCAGAGTTTCTGCACAGAACACAACAGCCTGAGGAGCAATCCACCCACTCCATGATAAAAAGCTTCCATTCTTTCATCCCATTTCTTTTCCTGTGACACACACAGACCTTTACTATGAAGTGGCGACACCAATGTATCTCCACCTCATGAAGCTGCAGGTGATCTAAGAATTCCCAATTCCAACTGAACAGAACTTAGCACTAAGCGCTTTGACTTTACATACTCCAGGTGGTCACCTTGGTTAATTGATGTACAGGAGCAGGATAAGGCCACCCATTGGAGCGATGGTCTCCTAAGAAATAAGGTCTCCTCTTCTGTTCTGTGGGCTTCCCACCTTTATGGTTCCAGACTAGAGAGTACCACATAGAGAGTACCTTTATGAGAGCCTAGAGCGCTCCTGTAGAGGGAGACCGGTACAATGCACACGTTACCAAGTGAGTTGTAAGTTCTAAATATTGCAAATCTTGTCTTGTAGAGAGCTGAACAACTGCATGGAGGAAAACCAGATTGCAGAAGAGAGGTTTCTGCCCTCTAAGGAGTGGAGATGAAACTGCGTGTGCTGGAATTGTATATTTCTTACTGTCTTTGTGATCAGTGTAGAGCGAGCGTGTCCCGTGGTAGTTGGAAAGATTAAAGCAACCTCATCGTGACTGCAGTTTCTACAGTAAGGCCAATGGCATCCTGGCTTCTGTCAGAAATAGTGTGGCCAGTAGGTCTGGGGAGGTAATTGTGCCCCTGTACTCGGCATTGGTGAGGCTGCACCTTGAGTGCTGGGTCCAGTTCTGGGCTCCTCACCATAAGAAGGACATCGAGGTCCTGGAGCGAGTCCAGAGAAGGGCAACCAGGCTGGGGAAGGGGCTGGAGGGCCAATCCTATGAGGAGCAGCTGAGGGAGCTGGGGATGTTCAGCCTGGAGAAGAGGAGGCTGAGGGGAGACCTTATCACCACCTACAACTACCTGACAGGAGGCTGTAGAGAGGTGGGCAATGGTCTCTTCAGCCAGAGAACAGGAGTTGGGACAAGGGGAAATGTCAGGAAGCTGTGCCAGGGCAGGGTCAGATCAGATGTTAGGAGAAAGTTCTTCCCTGAAAGAGTTGTCAGGGCCTGGCTGCCCAGGGAGGGGTTGTGTCACCATCCCTGGGTGTGTTTAACAGACGGGTAGATGAGGTGCTCAGGGATATGGTTTAGCACAGGACAGGAATGGTTGGACTTGATGATCATAAAGGTCTTTTCCAACCTTGTGATTCTGTAACTTCCGTAGCATCTTCCCCAGAAACTGAACATTGAAGTGTTTCAGGGATTTTTTTTCATCAAGAGCTTCATCAAGAAGATTGATGCATAGGTGAGTTCCTCCTTCTGGAAGCAGCTGCTGAGCAAATGTATCGTTATTAATTCTGGCTGGATTAAGTGTTAATAACAAATAGGATAAGAAGTGTCCCCTTAGATCGTATTTATTTCTGTATCCGAGCAGATGCTCCGGCTTAAGGGCTTGGCTGGCTAATGCCATCTTCGGCTTTATAAATTACAGAGAATTAAAGAGGAGTCCCTGCTGCTACCTGGCTTTGTTTTCTCCATCCGCTGGCTGTAATGTTAAATACAGCAGGAAAGCCAAACTGGTGTGACAGGAGCTGTGATGAAGCTCCATCCGTAGAGTGTCCTTCCGCTGCCTGGGGAAGCTCAGACATCCAAAACAAAGGGGGAAAGCGATTATTTAGTAAAGTAAAATTGGTCCTGCTTCCTGTGAAAGGAGCTGTCGTGTTCTGGTGGCATGTCTGTGTCGCCGAGACTCAGAGCACCTTTGTGGGGTAGGAATGAACAGTCTAATGATTAGTAACTACTGGCAGTAGTCAAGATGACTGCCTCCTGTGAAATGCGTGCGATACCCATCTCCTTTCACAAGTGATGACATCGCTGGCTGTGAGACCGAGGTTGCCTTGCCCAACGTTAACTAGTCTTTCCTGGTAAAATGCGTTTGCTTCATTGGAAAGTCAATGAGCTGCATGGTGGGACAGGGATGACATGTGGCTGGGCAGTCACACATCTGCTCTTTGTCCTGACACGTTACAGTAGCTGCTGTGTGCATTACAGAGGCGCTCACGCTGAGTGATGGGTTTAGTTCACCCTTCCTTCCAAATCTACTTTTTCAGAGCAGATTCTTGGCAAGTCCTACAGGGACCTCGACTAGAGAGTCCCTAAAAGAGTAACGCTCACAGCTCTTACCATTATGCAGTAGGTGACCTAGAGAGACTTTAAATGATTATCTTACACCTTCTGGTTATTGAGCAATCTAGATATGCTTTTCCAAATGCAGGTGGCCTAAAATTGCTCAGGAAGTTATCACGATTGACTGATGCCCCTGGTACCCTCCCTTTCTTCAAATTAGACAAGCCCAAGGTCCTTTGATGCTCCTCACAGGACACGCCTTCTAGCCCTTTGACCAGCTTTGCTCCCTCCTCTGGATGTGTTCAAGGACCTTCACATCCTTCTTAAACAGTGGGGCCCAGAACTGCACAGAGTGCTCAGGGTGAGGCCGCACCGACGCTGAACACGGCGGGGTAATCACCTGGCTTGAGGTTATGCTGCGTTTGACATGACCCTGGGTGCGGTTCGCCTCATGGCATGCTGCTGGCTCCTACTGAGCTGCTGCTCTCCAGCAGAAACACTCACATCCAGGATTTTCCTGGAATTGTTATGGCTCATTCTGTCAAAATGTTATCTCAGTGCCCAGCTAAGCAACGATGGGGGTTCTTAGGAAAAGGAGAGAAAGCCTATTCAGTTCACAGTGTCTTTGGCTCTGCACTGTGTTGTCCATTTGAGAATGAGACATGGAGGAGAGATGAAACTTATCAAGGGGGTGAAACAACTTCCACAGACGAAAAGGTTAAACAGCAACTTCTTCAACTTGGGAAGATGGGACCAAGAGAGATTATAACAGAAGACTCTAACATTGGGAAGGACCATTGGGTATGTCCTACAGCAAGAATTAGGGGATATCAAATCAAGCTGTCAGGGAGCCAACAAGCAATGAGAAGTGGTTTTTCAAACACTGCAGAACTGAATTGTGAGAAATTATAATCCAAAGGTTATTGTTTAAATATTTTGGATATCAAAACCATGAATGGTTTTGAAGAAATACTGTACAAATTCATAGGAAAAAAACCCACCAAACCTCACTCCACTGAGAATCATTAAGACACAGCAACACAAACTCCTGGGGCTTCCCATACGGAGCCCCAGGAAAGAAGTCTTTTCTAATGGTCTTGCCCCTTCCATGCCTCTTGCAAAACCTCTGCCAGAGGCTACTGCTGCAGCCAGACCCCATCAGTCCATGTTTATTTTTAACATACTTGTGTATACTCCTCAAATTGTAAGTAGCAATTGTGTTTGAAATGCTGATCGTCCACATAGCCTGCTAGAATTACAGTATGGACTTTGACATCACACACTTTATTTACAATATATTCTTACAGCGTAATTCTTGCTTATTCTAGTGTTATAGAAAAAAAAAACCCAGTGGGCAAAGGAATTTTCATTGTTAGTTTTGCACAGCTTCAAGAGCAGGAATAGTTCTGCTTTGAGTATCCCGGTGATACGACTGCCTTTTACTTGATTATGCACGAAGAAAGCACAGGGTGTCCAAAGTCATATTCAAACCAAGTATTATTCACAACAGTAATAAGCAAAATGTTTAATTCCGTCTTTCATGCTCTATTTTGTGTCAATATGTTTTTTCCTGCTTCCTACTTATGATGAATTAGAGTCACAGGGCATCCTGTAACCAGAGGTGTCTTGGGTGTACACTCCACACATGGACAAAGCTCCAGAGCACTGTGCTGGGAACGTGGCAGGAGATGTTTCAGCCTTCATCGGCTCCAAATAACCCCTTATCTTCCAGCCCTTGCGTTGGATCTATGTGAGTACTTTGGAAATTAGGAGCTCTTAAACATCTAGGGTCATCATTATTTGTTTTACGGGAAGTATCTGCTTTCTTTTAAACTGGTGCTTTCATATCCTGTGTGGAATTTGAAATATCCTGACATGAGCAGTCAGTGTTTGCTCGAGCAGTGAGCTCCTGGCGGCAGTGCCTGCTGGCTTTCAGGGAGGTGGGGTGATTCAGTGGTACATAATAATGCTGAGTAGATTGATGTACACATAGCCATCAGTGGCACCCAGCTTGCTCTGGATAGCAGAGTAGCGGGGATGAAGAGATACTGTGGGCTGTTTTGGGGATGGGGGAGAAAAAAGGTTGGACTAGATTATGCCAAGTCATTGCCTTCAACTCAAATTCACATAGCTAGGAGGTTCTTTTTGAAGGGCTACAATACGTGGCTAAGTGGCTAAAATTTGCCCTATCCTACCTTGGAATTACAGAGCTTTCATTTCAGAGTTACTGTGTTTCTTTAACGAGCTTTTTATCCAGCATAATAATTCCTTCTGGGATTTCCCTGCTGCTGGGATTTCTGCAGATGTGATGACATAGTAGACCAATCTGTATCTGCATAGAGGTAGACCCATCCTATCTGGAATGTTTGCTTGTACGTAGTGACGTATTCTCTGACATGTTCAGACCATGACGTAAGTTTGTAAGCAAGGGAGAGGAGATGGGGAGAATTCAGAAAGTTTGGTTTGTGCAGCGTTGAAAATCAGGGATTTCACAAGAATGAATAAGGATACATCCAGCCAAAGAGGTACCAACATTTTTGGAGCTGTCACCAGCCCGTGGCTTGTTCAATTGTCTCAATAGTTTTCCCACCTCTTCTTTTCCCCACCAGTGAAAAATCTGGTAAGTGTAAGACTGCAACATGTCAAAGCTACGCTTACGACAGTTCTTGGAAGACCTGCCTAGCTAGCTGCTGGGATGGATTTTGTTGTAACATTGGTTTTGCCACAGTTGGTGTTCTGAACGTTAATGTTGGGGTCGTTCATGCCTGAGACGGTGGAGATCTGATTGGCTTTGCCAAGGTTCTTAATGATATTGATGTTGTATTTGGCAGTTTCCACAAAGCTGTTCTCGAGTAACCAGCCATCGGATTCCCCCTCCAGATCCCCTAGCAGCAGGACATTCTTCATTGCTGTTTGTAGGTACCGGACACCAATAAGCACAGAGAGCTGTAAGAAACAAGTCAATGGTTAAATGGAGTTTAAGTTACAGTCTCAATGCTACAGCTAAGCTGGCTTTCTGACCCCTGTATTTCATGATTAATATCAAGTAAATCAGACGTGTTCGTTTCCCCCAGCAAGATACTGAACAACTGTCCTGAATTATTATATTTTTAGAAAGAAAAATACCAGGGAGAGATTCGTTCTCCCTTCTGCAATCTCCCTGAAGGGAGGTTGTAGAGAGGTGGGCGATGGTCTCTTCAGCCAGGTGACCAGTGATAGGACAAGGGGGAATGGCACTAAGCTGCCCCAAGGCAGGGTCAGATCAGATGTCAGGAGAAAGTTCTTCCCTGAAAGAGTTGTCAGGGCCTGGCACAGGCTGCCCTGGGAGGGGGCTGAGTCATCTTGCCTGGATGCCTTTAAAAAAGGGTAGATAAGGTACTTAGGGATCTGGTTTAGCTTAGGATGGGGTTGCTTTGACTTGATGATCTTGAAGGTCTTTTCCAACCTTGTGATTCTGTGATTCCGCAGGGAGCATTCCCACTTGCATATTACTGGCACATAGGTACCTACAATTCCTTGGGAACACTGCAGCCTCAGAGACTATGGCTATGTGCTGCAGAATGGATGACCAATTAATGGGCCATCAGTCACTGGGGAAAGGAAATGAAATTGTACTCTGTTAATTTCTGTAGATTGATTTTTTTTCCCACTGACCCTGGGTAAATATTTCTTGTGAGGAGTTTAATCATTCAATGGAAGCTGTATCCTGCACACCGGTGCACTAACGTTCAGAAGGGACGGGCTGTGGGAGAGGCTCAAGCAGCAGTTCAGGAAAAAGCCCCACTTCCATGGAGAGGAACGTGCCCAGCTTGTCAACATCTAAGGGAGCACAGGGAGCTGGCTCACAGCTCTTCCATGTGCTGCCAGAGGCCTCCAGTTTCTGGCACCCTTCCCCCTTCTAGCACTGCTTGAGGGCTGTTGAGAACCCTTTTAATTAGAGGCCAATATTTATGTGACAGAGCAATGATCAGAACACAACAACTCCTCACAAGGGCAGAAAGCCGCGTTTTAGCCTGTGCCACCGGGTTCCTTCACCTGCAGACGGCAACTTTCCTGAGAGGCTCCAGCAGAATGGGGCCTCTTTGCCGGGCCATATGCTTGCCTGAGATATGCTCACTGGCTGCATAAGCAGCAGGTTAAGCTACATCTAAAGAGGCTAAAGTGTCACGTTAGCAAGTACTGTCCATGGGGTGAAGCTATAGCATGGAAAAGGAGGCCTTCCCATAGTAATACTTACACTCAGTTTTTACTATAAATAAAACTAATGTGTTCATAGAATCACAGAATGGTCTGGGCTGGAAGGGACCCCAAGGGTCACAGAGTTCCAACCCCCTGCCACAGGCAGGGACACCAACCTCCAGGCCTGGATCTACACAAGGTTGCCCAGGGCCCCATCCAACCTGGCCTTGAACACCTCCAGGGATGGGGCACCCACCACCTCTCTGGGCAGCCTGTTCCAGCACCTCACCACTCTCTCTGTAAAGAACTTTCCCCTAATATCTAATCTAAACCTTCCCCCCTTTAGCTTCAATCCATTCCCCCTTTGTCCTGCCATTGTCTGCCCTTTTGAAAAGCTGATTCCCCTCATGTTTCTCTGCTCCCTTCAGGGACTGGAAGGCTGCAATGAGGTCCCCCCGCAGCCTTCTCTTCCCTAAGCTGAACAAGCCCAGCTCTCTCAGTCTCTCTTCACACGGGAGGTATTCAGCCAAAGGCCTGCTCCTGTTTTTTTTATTCTTTGTTAAAACTGACTTAAACCAACCCTTAGACGTTCTCACCTCGCTTTGTGGTTGTGTCACTGCATGCATCATCCTCTAAATGCTTCAGGGAAGGGGATGTGCCACAGTCTATCAGAAAAGCTCTCTAAATACACAACTATGTACCCAGATACGGTCTAATGGTTCTCATCTCCAGTGAGCTTTGCTTCTGCTCTGGGACCTTTAGGAAAGCTGTCTATGCTAAAGGAAGTCCTGCTACCTTCTTGAAGTGCTTGTGGACTTTAATAGCTATGGAGGCACCTCTTGTATGTTACAGTGTAGCCGCTTCCCACCCTGGAGAGGAGGAAGTGTCCGCTTAGTCTGACGCAGCCCGTTTTTATTGAGACTCACCTCAAAGAACCAAATGAGCAACGCCGCGATACCAATGGATCTCATAATGGCTGTGTAGTGATCCAGCAGGGCCTCTCTGCACCCCTTCACCCAGATATTGAGCTCCTCAGTCAGAAAATCGTAGTTGTAGTGAGCGCTGTTGTTTGTCAGCTGGTACTGGATACAGGGCCGTGGAGAGCTTGGGTTGCAGCAGCTGAAGGGAACTCCATCCACCAAGAACTTTCCATCAACGTTGCTCTTTAGACGGCTGCAACAGGAGAGAAAGTTTGGGCAGATGTGGAAACTACATTTTGCATTTGGTGTGTTGGTTAAATGTGGTATGAGCACAGCATCTCAGGTGGTTCTTGGTACCACGCGTGGAAGGGGTGGATTTGGCGTTCACAGAGAAGTTGCCCTTTTAGGTATCTTTGCACTGAAAAGACTAAAGACAATTCCTGAGCTTGCTGATCTTGGTGGAACTCGAATGGAAGTTCCAGCCCTGGAGATCCCATGTTTCACTACTTCTGGATTGATTTTCAACACAAGCATTCCTAAGAGAGAACCTAAGAGCTCCACTGGAAATTGTCCGCTGGCGTTTCATCATTGTGTCCTGGCTCGTTTGGCGTGTTGTGAGGCTAATTTGCAAGGGAGTTTCTACATCTTGTAAATACACTTTTTGTAACTTTTGAAACCGTATTTATTGCTAAAAATTAATACTTTCCCTCCACTGTAAGACCAAGAGAAAAAGGGGAGGGAAAGAAGAAAGATAAAGAAATAGGAAGGGGGAGGGGGGAATGGAAAGAGAACAGAGTCTCAGATTTGATTAATCAGGAGTTTCTGGAAGTGAAATTAATCCTTTACATCCATTTTCCTTGTGCTGCCTGCTCTTCTCAGCTAGCACATCCTTGTTGAGGACTTCTGTTTTCAAGTGGGCTCTTCAGAGAAATAGATTTTCCAGAAATTGGAGAGCAAATAAGGTGATGAGAGATGCTCTCATGCTTTGGGAAAGCAGCTTCTAAGCATGTGTCTATTTTCATGCTGATTGGAAAAGGCTTATTTCCTGAGACAGCCCTGCAGGTGAGAACCACAGCCTGTTCTCATGAAGCCCATGCCCTTTGTTAGGGAGCCAGAGTATGTGAAAGTCAACTTTCTCCTAGATATCCAGCTTCCACCATTTGCTAATAGCAGAATATCTTCCAAAGTTTATCCTCATTTATGGATGTTTGAAAATCCTGTTCTGCTACAGATGGTTTAAATTAAAGGGCAGGAAGTCATCACAAGAAGCTTATGGGGTGAATGGGGGAAGGAGAAGCTCTGTGGTCCAGGGTTCTTCTAGCAATTTGTTTCAAAAGACCCACAAGCTGCTAGGAAGCTCAGCATTTCTGGCAGTGCTGGCAGGGCAGAATAACTCCCTTCGCTTCATTGCTGTGGGCCAGCTAAATACAACCTCCTTCCCCTTTATTTTTTGGGGTGGGGTGGTGGTGTGTTTTGTTTTGTGTAACTTTCTGTCAAAAATACCTTCCTTAGAGATCTTTCCAAGTAAGCCAGGAAGTTCACCTGCCATTTCCCACCTGGGAGGGGGTTAGGCATTAAAGAATTACTCTCTATTTTAAAGCTGAGCTCTTTGCTTCGTGGCCATCATGTTCCTGGTGATGGCAACAAAAGAAAACCAATGCAAAAGAACCTCCACTACAACCAGATGTAAGTGTACAAGCAGCCTAATGGGCATACACAACACTGCTCCCAGAGAGGGAAACAAGGAAGGGGTTCAGAGTGGAAGGAAAAAGGAAGGCTTGAACAGGAGAGGAGGAAAGAGACCTCACAGAGGGAGGAGAGGAAGGCTGGCATGTTGTGAAAGGGAAGCTTTTACCTGGGCCAGCAAAATGCCAGAGGGGAGGGAAGAGGATGTGAAGGACGGGAAAAGGTTCAGTTTGGCAAAGGTTACACGAGTTGAGATTATGTCAGTTCTCAGCTACTTTGCCTCTTCAGCTGCCAAGTACTAATATGGTACAAGATGAATCCCAGAAGAAGATTTGTTTCCTTCCCCATCCTTTCTGGACATCACCAGGTTCTAGTGCTTTCACATCAAATGTTTCACCACCAGGTTTTTTTTAAATCCTTGTATAAATGGGTTATAGAGCACCAAGTTGGATTCCAGTAATCAAGGCTAGAATTATCCAACTTAGATACAGTAGCAGAAAGTCTTCAGGGTAGTTCCCTCTCTCTCACAGGTGGCACTGGCCTCTTCTGCCTCCACAGGGTAAACATTAAACACCAGTGTGTTTTTGAAATAATGGCAGGGCACTGGTGAGACTGCAGAAGGCAACAGAGTTTAGCTGAGGCCCTGAGTAAAACATCACTGTCCCTGCCTGTCTCACAGGAGCAAAAGGCAGTGTATTCTCCTCCTGCCCTTGCAGTCAGACACCGCTCTTCCCTTTCTGTGAAGTGTATTTGTTTGCATGTCACTTTCTGGTGCAGAACCAGGATTTAAAACACCTCTTGGGTCATGTCTGCTCTGTGCCATTGTTGCTTTCCAAGTTCTCTCTTGAGAAGGCTGGTTCTAAAGCTTGTGTTGTTTCCAAGCCAACTGCCTTATACGTGCTGATGCCCTCTTGTCCGTGCTCTCCCGGGTCCTATCCTCTGCTTTACTGGGAGTTTGGTATATACACTTTGCTGTAATAGCAGTTCCAGGCTGCAAATTTGGGGAAAAGAATATCTTTGGCCTCCCTTCACCTGGCTTTATTGTCACTGATGCTTGAGTTCAACAAGACAGAATACTGAACGTAGGCCAGTCAAGCTTTTTGTGTTTCCCAGGAATGTAGAGCGCCTTTGCTCTCGTCAGTGAGGACCTTGCTCCAGCTTCAGAAGAAGGATTCCACAGCGGATTGGCTACTTCATTAATTTTTTGTAATTGTTACATTTTCAATTGTAAGAACTACTGTGCTTTCTGACCGTATGGTTTCACAATCACTACATCATGTGAAGTGCCACTAACCCAAATTTCAAGGGTTTTTCTCCTCTGTTTTCATGCAGTGTATATGGTGTTGGCAGTTCACATGTGAATAGATAGACTTGAACCTGGATTTGCAAAGTCTAGTACTGTGGAGGAGAAAGATCTGCCAGGGCTTAGCTTTGACTGTGCAATGTATTGATAGTACAATCCTTTTTACTTTCCATCAGCAGCTCGCTATAGTTGAAATGTTGAGGTAGCTAAATCACACATTAGGCAAGGAAAGCTGCACCTTTGTTTCGCTTAGCATCCCCAGAAAGTTAGGAAAAGGCAACTTTCTGCATGGAGTTGGCATATTTTGTGAGTAGTGCAGTTGTTGTGCAGTTTTTTGATCAAGATCAAAGCAATTAGCATCTACTTGGCCTTGTGAGGTGTATGCTAGAACCTCAGAATGATTAAATACAAACAGAAGGATGCTTTTTGGCTTGAGTCCTTAAGTATTCTTGGTTTTAGAGGGAGCATATGGTCTTAGAGAAAGCATTATTCCCACTATTTAACCACTAAAGATTACTATCTTAGTTAAACTATGAAGGTATTTGTGAATGTGCCTATAACCAAAGAAATGTTACCTTTTCCTGGGTTAGACCCCTTACCAGAATTATTTAGCAAGATCTTTGAGAGAAGCCTTCTAGCCAGAAGATGCTCCTTTAATAAGTTGGAAAAACACTTCCAGAACTTTTGGCTGAAGGCAGAGAACAAACAGGTTTGCCAATGCATCTCTTTAATGTCAATGCATCTCGAGATCTTTTGGCATTTCTGTTACTTTCTGTTCCATACAAATCCTTCTCGAATGAGACTTTTCCCCATGATTTTTTGTTCTGACTAGTAAATACTTACTCCAGAACTTCCTTGGAAGCCATATTCAGGTAACGAGCAGATACCCACTGAATTTCAAACCAGTCTCTGAAGCCGTTGTTTCCGCAGCACTGGAATCCAATTTGTAACATATCCACCGTTTTCTTTAAGAAACATCGTCCAGGTATGTCTGTGTCCTTATAGAACTTAATAGCATCCCTCAGCCCCAGATAGAGGGACTCTTCCAGCTCATTCCTCATGGTGTAGCACATGAGAGCACCCACCAGGATGCAGAAGGTGAAACAGAAGGTACAAACGATGTATGGGAGCATAACTAGTTTCCATCGAGAGAACTTGTTGGCATCTGAGCAGTCGTAGCAGATTTTGCCACCCAGAAAGTTGATGATACATGCGATGACTCCTACAGAGATCAGCATGTTGGGGACAGAGTTGATGTCCCCTTTCGCCATCACCTCGTTGCGCTTCTTGATCTCTATCTTCAGGAAGAGGCCGAGACTGAAGAGAACGATCCCGCTCACCACAGAAATCCAGTTGAGGATCCATAAGATCTGAGCCAGTTTGTCCCTCTTTGTTTTGGTGAATTTAACTTTGAGAACAGCCATGGTCAGATCAGCGTTAGGAAGAGATGCGTAGGTCAAGGAAAGCCTGTAAGCTGATCAGGAGCATGTATCCCAGGCGTGCAGGAGACCTCTGAAGAAGAGGGAGAGAGATTACTGTCTGTTTGACTGGCTATTTATAGAGACAACAGAAAACTTCCTGTGCAGCCTCACGCACTCTGAGACCTGCCAAGGGAGCGCCCCAGGGGGATTCACAGCTTTGATTTCATACAGTATGAACCACTTAGGAAATTAATTCTACAGAGCAACTGCAGCAATTAAAAATAAGTAAATAGTAAAGTCAAGGAATTCTGAATTCCTAGAGATTTTTGTCTCCAGAGCAATTTTCTGTGCAGATTTTCTGACCTCTAGAAGTGAGATGATGTACTGTCTTTCCCTCCATGAGACTCATGGTACTCTTCCCTTGAACTCATTGCCCCTATTTTCCTCATGATTCTAGGAATTTATAATTAAGATTATTGTATCATTGGTCAGATTTGCATTCAAAAGGTGCTAAACCCCATGAAAATAGCACCAGACACAGTGTTCTATAGGTGTTTTTAGGCATTTAATTGATTGTGTGCCATAAAACATGATTTAGCTCACAAAAAGCAGTCTTATTCCTACACTTACGCTACTAAGATAATGATCACTGGCAAAAACTGAAGGGGGAACTGACCATGTTTATCCACGCACACAAAACGATCAACAAATAGTTAAACTGTTAATGACTGTGTTGGTTGTCTAGAAAATACTATTAACATTTTATTAGATTTTAAGTATTATGATCTGGATATATTGCTGGTGAGCATTTTTCCTTTTGGTCTGGCACAAAAGCACTATCATTTTTATGGGAAGTAACGTATCACCCTACCAAAAATAACCCCCCAAAAAAAGAGCACAACATTTTCAGATGGTAAGAAAGAACCCAGCAGTTTAAGATGTTCAGTTTCTTTCTCTACCTGGTTGCCCTTCCTTCCTTTCTGAAAGTTCTAATTAAAAAATAGGTTTTGGAAGAGCATGATGTATGAAGCAAGGCCTGTTTAATCCTTAGGGAGTCATCATTACTTGCTTAACTTGTGCTCCTGCAGCTGGAGTTGCTTGTTCCTTTCCCTTTGTCCTGAGAATGGTGATGATCCCACCTTATTCCAACCCTCCTACCACCTGTTGATGAGGGTCTCTTTCTGAGGCTCCCTTCTTCCAGTGAGAACTGTAAACTTCGTTCCTGGTTGCATGTTCTGCAATAAGCTTGACTTCTTCACTGCCCACTGGAACTGCTTCCATTCTGCCCTCTGAAGAGGGCTCCTTAGCCCCAAGGGACACCACAGTAGGTTTTTGAAGGGGAAGTACTTGAAAAATTACAGGAAACTACTCACATGTTGAATAATTTTTATCTTGTATATTTTTAGGTTGTTTTTCATATACCTGCTCTTATATTGCTGACAGTCCTTTAACAGGACTCTTGTTTTTCTCTCCAAAGATCACAATAATGGGAATAAAATATATTCAGAGATACTTCCCTCCCCAGCCTCGAGTTTCAAATCTGGTATTTCAGACTTTCACAACTGAAAGAGGATCTCTGTGTTTCAAGGTTTGTCCTCTTTTCTATTAGTGGATCTAAGAGAGCATCTTTCCCAGCACTTTTAACCTTGCTGCTCTGCAGCGCTACTACAAACTTCTCCTTTGCACCTCTCCAGTTATATCACAATCACAGGCAGGGAGCAGCTAATGACATCCAAGAGCTAAAACCTCTTAGAGCTGGTAGGTAACGTATGTGATAAAACTGTGCTGCAGCACCTCAGGATCAAACCATGAACCTCTGCCCTCCTTCAGCGCTTCCCATGCTTTGCGACTGCCTTTCCTCAACGCATACAAGACACATGGAGCTGCTCTTCTCTCCCTGCCCATGCAACCTGCTCTCAGCATGGTCTTGTACTAATTCATCCATTTTCAGCAGAGTGCTTATATACTATACAGCTTTGTATTTATATGACTATACAGTCATCTAATTCCACTAGCACTATAGTATTTATAAACAGTAAACCAGAATTCTGTAAATATTGGGAAATGGAGAAGTAGAAGCAGCTTTACGAATGTATAATTGTTCTTAAGCTAGTGGACTCTACTACTTAACTTCATCGGAATAAAGCTGGACTCCACCAAATGAGCAGGAAAACTACCCTCAGACAAGCTGTACAGAAGTAGGGCTACACCTACCTTGCCACTGCAGGATCCACAGCCGCAATGAAGCTTAACACTGGGTAAGCAGATTGTTATACAGCATGGTTTTAAAAAAGGCCACGGCATCCCGGTGTCTGCATCTGAACACACTGGAAGGAATCAGTTCTATTTGTACATGCGAGGGACAGTTTAGATATCTTCGTGCATTTGAGTAGTAAAGCCTGTAAGATCTAACTAATTCATGTTGCTCTTTTAAAAAAAAATAATTTAAATATTATTTATTCTCTTGCCTTTAGGGAGGAAACTAATCTGCCTCAGAACTATTAATCTCAGTGTATCTTTTGTATAATACACAGAATAGTGTGCAAAATACGCAGTGTTTTTCCTTATTGGTCTTATTTCCAAAGGTGTTGAGGCCAGCAGCTCTCTGACTTAATACAGGGTCCTAATTTTGATTGGTGAGGTTTTGATTGGTGAGGTTCATTATCAGTTATGGTTGACTATTGATTGTGATCATATTGTGATAATCGTATCAAGTATAATGATTAATGTCTGATTATTGATAAACACCTTTGTACAAACAAGTCCAGAGAGTAGTCGTTTATAAAATGACATTTGCTTCACAGTGTTCTTCTATGGTACCCTTCAGACCTGATTTAGAAGGATCATTCTCTGCTGGCACAGAATTAAGCCCCCGTATAAATTCAGCTGACAGCCTGTCTGCTAAGCCCGGAGACAGTATCTTTGATTGCTTCACCACTTAAGCAGTTCATGACTTGAACTTAAATAGCTGTAGATGGCTGCTGCAAATAGGGTTATTAGCCCCCATATTGAGGTCTCAGAGCTCACAGTAGAGAGAATCTGTTGTGAGGTTTCCTAGCCACCAATAAGCAGTTCATGGTCCGTGGCCAGTGTATAAGAGTCCATCGCTCACTGCTCAGATCTATTTGCAAAATACCTCTAAGTTGTTAGGCATACATAAGTACAGTGTCACTGAGAACACCCTACTTCCCAAACATCTTTTGCTTTAAAATTTGAACAGGAGTTGTAAACAGGTCAAGCTTTTCATAAAATTAATCTATTCAAAAGGTGGTGTTGATTTTGGAAGAGGTGAATTTAAGAGTTTCTTATTCTAGCCATAAGGAAATTTGAAGTTGAGTTCTGTAAGCTGAGAGACATGCAGTGTCATGTAGGTATTCTGACAGAGCTCCCTCTCCCACTTTCAGATGCCTCAAGTTTAAAATAAAAAAAAAAAAAGAAAAAAATTACCTGCAAGAGCAACTCTCCTACTAATTCCTTGCCTCCAGTAATCCTTGTACAGTATTTCCAGTCTCCTTGGTGAAATTTTAGTATTGTTATAAGACCAAACTTCATGGAATATTTACATTCAACTCTCAGAGGTACCCACACCATGGTCCTCCAGTGGTATAAGATCTGCTATTTCATACGAGCCGTACTGCCAGAGGAAAGGAGGGGTGGTGTAGTGCGACCACCCGCTGACTGACCCTGGCTGTCACTGATATATCTGAGGCTGCACAAAGGATCTGTGGGACATGTGTGCTTGAGTGCATCAAGTCTGGGACAGGAGAACAGCTTACCCACCGTGTTCCTGACAAATGAGTCTATGGGAAACGCTAGGCAGAAGGTCTAGTGTTCCCAGCTTCTACAAGGATATTTCTCTTTAAGCCATTTTTTCCAGCACTTACACTTTACTGAATTGAAGTTATTGTAGATGATAAGGGCCTCTTCCCATCATAATGAGCTTTGTAAATGCACTGTAAGGTTGTTCTGTCCTTAAGTGTTAGATAAAGTATTGAATGTATTTATTAATGTAAGATGTGTTGCAACCTGCATACTGCCCCATAGTAATGTTTGTTTGAGCATCATGAAGAAATTCCTTCCAGTTGAAAGAACTGAAGTGCAATTATGAGCTAAAAATGTCATTGTCTTGCTCTGTAATATGAATCTTTCCTTCTCTAAGTTATATTTGCCAGTAGCCAGGCAACTGTACAGGGCTACTGTAAAACCACAACCACTCCTAGTAGTTCAGAGGAGCTAATACCTCTGTGAAAGCTCTCAGAAACATACCTCACCATTGCATGTGAGCCAACTCCAGAGTTATGAAGCATTTACACACAGACCTTTTTTTCCTCAGCTACAGGAGAGGAAGCTGAATTTTATTCTGTTAAGGGAGAACTATTTATTTCAACAGAAGGCAGACAATAGCTGTGGAAATCTCTTCCATATTATCAATACTGCTCTCAAGCTTTGCTTGTCTAACTCACTGGAAACACAGCTTCCTTCAGCATACTGTAGCTTTTTGCTTTCAAGATGGCACTTACCTGTTCCTTTATTATCAAATTCCCCTAAGTGCATAGAACAAGACATAGAGAGCTATTTATTTGTTTATAAAATTTACTTAGTAGATGCAAATTGTCAAAAGAAATTTGGCTTGCAATTTTGTCATAAACAAACCACTTCTTATCTCACCAATTTCACTAAAGTCTGCCATTTTAGTTAGAAACACATTCCTGCCTATGACTTAGTGTAAAAGAAGCCACTAACCTGCTTCAGAGGACTGAACATCATCTCAAAACCAGTAATTTGGTAAGTACAGGGGAGAAAATACCTGGATCAGGCATCCTGAGGATGAATGAAGTACTGATTTCCTGATGTCTGTGTAGTTCTTCTGTCTTTATACGGACTCACCGATGGAGATGAGAAGATGACTTCAACTCTCCTGCCTGTGCTAATCTGTCTTTCACCTCTAATCGTAGCTAAGCGATTTATTTCAAGGTTCTTATGCCACCGGGTTAAATCCTGCAAAACAGGCCAGTTATCTGCATGTGAACTGAGATCCCACTAACAAAATGGATTTATGGTAACTTTTACCTTTGTACCCTCGCAGTGGTTTGGGCTAGTGAGCAGCAGACTTCTTCAATACCTGCTAATGCCTTCATTAGTTCTTAATTATTTCTTAACAACAAATACAGGTCCAAGAGAGAAAAGAATGAAAGTAACAAAACTCTGCTTCTGTGGGAAGGGAGAATCTATCTTAGGCAATCATCATTTACATTCACTATTATGTGCTTAACCCACCATGCCATATTTTGTTGCTTTGGATGGAATTGTCTGTCCTGTATGTAGTGACTGTGATTGTGTCTAAGAAAGGAATTCAAGCAACCAAGAGCAATTGGATCACCCTGTATGACTCACGGTAGATTCTGGTTTGGGAAGCTTTCCAGGTTCAAGAACAATCTACAAGATGCCTCTGTCCTAGACTCTTACAAGCTTTATCCAAAGCCAGAAGCAAATGCATCTTGTCCTTTGGCATTTCTGAGCCCAGCACACAGTCATTTGTGGGCTGGACATAGCTGAGTTGAACTAGCAACAGCAGCGGCAACAAGGCACGTGTGCAGCACTGCTTGATCAAGTTAGCAGTGGTGTCAGTACCAAAACTGAGTCACTACGCAAGGGCCACGTTTGGGCTGTGGGGTCCCTGATATGCCAGCACTGCAGAAAGAGTTCAGCGAGCACACAGGAGTGACTGCAAAGGGCTTGCACCAGGGAGCAGAATGTTCTCAGGAGCATGAACTCTCCTTGCACAGCTAATGCTGAGCAATAAACCGGGACCTCGATACTGCTGTGATACTAGCTGTATCCTGGGAGTGCGCCTGCTCGCCTCACTTAGGGTGTCACGCTCTTGTGAAGATAGACACCCCTCTGCACGCATCAGTATTACCAGGCTTCTTATCAGGGAAATGTGAAAGATCAGTTAACAGTGCAAGTCTGACAAAGGCTTGAGTAAAGCAGAGACTGGAATATCTAACTGCAATATTCTAACAAGAAAATACGATTCAGACGTGTTCACTTGCCAGAAGTCATTTCATAGATTACTCTGTGGAAGAGGGAGACTCAGAACTGCCAGTGTTGCTCTGTGCCTTCACAGGGTGGAAAATCCCAAAGACATGTCACAACAGAACGAAGTCATAAAGTGAAATTCTCTCACTTTTCATTTTTTCTGATACCATCAAACTCATAACTAATGTTTAAGATGAAGGCTGCATCCAGCAATGCATTGTCTAGTACTCTATGGCAAACTTACAGAGAGCTGCTTCCTTGACATATGGGGTGTCCCTGGAGCCATACAGGCTCCGTGTGCCTTTTGCTAGCAACTTCAGTTCAGAAAAATACTATTTACTGTTCCTTCACCTTTTTAAAGAATATATCTGAAGCCAGTTTTTCAGCTTCCTATGTTGCTTATGTGCTGATGTACAGCAAATCCAGGAAACATCAGATCAAGAGCATGTGTGATACATCTGGGGCCTGTTGGACTTCCTGCATATGGACCACACAAATGCTTGCATATGATCAAATGCACCCCAACTGCACTGAATTAATCCTATGCACACGGATCGTCCACACTTTGGATGTGCTGTACTTCTGCAGACCACATAGAATACACTGGATCTATTCCAATGTGTACATTTGTGTACAGATCAGATCTACAGGGCATGTTCAACAGGCACAAGGTGTTCCTTGTGAACAGCAGAGGTACACAAATTTACACCTTCACCTAGGATTTTTGAGATATTGCTCTGATGTGATATATTAGGAATTCCAGACAAATGCCTGTAGCCCTTTTCTATGCCCAGAAAATATTCACGTGTGAAAATCGCACACATCTGTGAAACCCCAGATGTGTTACCGCTGAGTGTTTGAAAACGTTACTGCAGCAGATACCTGCTAGTAGAGAAATGCACCTTCCCTGTTGCTTTGCAGTATAAACCTAGTACTTGCATGCATGAAAGCAAGCAAGCAGAAGATGGCAGTGCTGCTGCAAGTAGGTTTTTTCTGCAACACAAAGTAAGTAGTTTTCTTTTGTTTCTGTTAGAAATTAGAGGTCTCTTCCACAGCTAGTGTAAGCTCAGGTATGCATCATTGAAGAAATAACTAAATTCCAATCTTAATGTAACAAGAGGTCAGTGCTGCCTGTATGGTTTCAGCTGCAAAGATAATATTGAAAGCTGAATTATTCAGAAATTAGTTTTGGTTTATGGCAATCTATAACTAAACATGATATGCTTTCTTACAGACCTGCTGGGAAGCCTGGATGCCAAGACCATAATGATAGAGTAGCATTTTGTAACTTAGCAGGAGTGGTTACACACGTGCGTCTGTCATCTATTTCCCAGCAGTGTAGAAAGAAAACACACACTGTCCTGCTAACAGTGGAGATGGCTGTGCTGTGGCTTTCGATCTGAAAGAGGTAAATTTAATAAACATTTGGCCAATTACTTACCTGCTTAGTACCATTCATACATAAGTCCAGAACCGAGAACAGATGTGTTATGAATTAGCCTAATTAAAGAGCTTGTTGGGATGCTGCATGCTGCAACATTTATTTTTACACCTTGTTTCCAAAAATTAATGTTTCATTTTTATATTTGGATGGCTTTCCATTTCAGCTTGTATTTAATGCAAATGATAACTAATGTTAAGAGATTTTGGAGTAATGGACTAAAAATAGAGGCACTCATTAAGTCTGGCATAAGCAGGCACTGTATGACCTTCCTTCAACATGTTGATACTTCAGAGGGAGACTTCATCTTCAGGAAGAGATCCTCAATAATATGTGTTAACAGGGAGAGGGCATGAAAAATGGAATTCAGACCATCTGCTTTTTTCTTTTTTTTTTGGCTTTTGTAAAGTTGTGAGCCACATGGTAGAGAGAGAGAGGGGGGGGGGTTATTAGGCAAATAGAAGCTCTTGGGTCTTTGCCGAATATTCATCTCTCAATTACATTTTTGGACTTTTAGTGGTGTCTAGATGATTATGGTTGTTTTAGTTAGATGAAGATACCTAATGGGATTTGAAAATCCCATTTGAAATTCTTATGGAATTGCAGTTGGCAGAGGAAATGTCAAAACTCAAAGGCAAAAGGTAACGGGGACAGACAGCAATGAAAAAGAACCCAGATTGTACATTAGAATGCCAAAAGCTTATTGCAAACGAAGTCAATTAGATGTTTTCACAAGTACAGCTATATTGATTTCCTACAGTTGCACCAGAAGACCTGCTGTAATATTGTAACTGTAGCTCATTCAATTGCCTGAAGAAGGTCACAGATGAAACAAATCAGAAAAAGAAGTATTATATTATAACAATATGGGTGCTGGAACCACCCTTGGGCACAAAGGAAACTACAGCAGCCTTGCATGAACTACGCTGCACAGGTACTGCTCCTCTGCTGGGCTCCTGTATATTCTGGGAAATGCCATGCAGGTACCTATCAAGCTGGCTCGGATTTCAATCCATAGGAGCTGTACTGTCCCTTACCGCTGAGTCATCCACCCCTGACTCATACTGAGTCATTACAAAGGGAAAACTAAGGCACAGAAATAGCGTAGTCACCTTAAAATCAGACCAGCAGTCTGTGGTAAAGCTGGAAAACTAACCCGTATTTTAAATTGGTTGGAAAATAAGAACTTCCACCCTGGTTGTAACTTTTTTCTGAAGACTAGAATCCATTTTTTATGACTAGCCCATGCAGCACACTTGCTTTCCAGCCGCATACTTTGTTCACTGTGACTCATACCAAGTCATCAGGAAGCTTTTTGCAGAATGCAATTATACACATATTATGAGGGTTCCCATCAAAATTTCCCTCACATAATAAGGTAAAATCTCCTTTTCCTATCCCATATCTCATAGCATCAATACTTTGGCGTGCTATACTGCCAATTGACCCTTCTTCCTCTAGCAAAGTGGTGAGACCTAAAACTCTCACATGTCTCCTTAAAGAGACCTCCTGTACTAATCAGGAAGTCCCCCTGTTCTTACCTTGTTGTATGAACCTCGTGTTGATGCTGGTTTTCACTCTCCAGACACCACTTGAACTGAACAATATTACTCAGGACATCTTGTAGGGAATTTGAGATTCTTTTAGAAAGAAAAGAAATTGCCAAAAAAAAGTAAACTCAAAATCTCTTAGACTGTCAAATAGACAAAACCCAGCACCTAGACACAATGCTCTTAGAGCTCTTCTGAAAAAGATCCCAGATCTCTCTGTCCCTTCAGCAATGACTTCATGCTTATTGACACTCTGTCTATAAATCATGATCTATGAAAAAAGGCTGAAGGAACTTGGTTTTCTTACTGTAGAGAAGACTGATGGTGAGAGGTGAAAATAATATTCAAGTACTTGTAAGGTGGCTGCACAGAGGAAAGGAATAAATTCCTTTGGTGATAGAAGACATCTTTCTTCTAGTGAGATAGTAACACAGCCCATGAGAAAGCTTGATTCCCATCAACAGAGTACATTCACAAGAGGTTGACAAATAGTGACCAGGAATGTTGTACAGGCGGTTGGTCCTTCCTTGGTAAAAGGGCTGAACAAGGTGTCTCAAAGCCTGTGATTTTTCAGCTGCTATGCACTGGGTACCTGTTTGCAGGTATCCTACCAAACTTTCTAAGTGCTATCCCATCTTTGTTCAAGGCTTCTTTTCCTCATTGACTTTTCCCTGAAATGTGAGCTTATAAAACGTGTTTACCTTTCTCTCTTCAGTGGGAGCATTGTTTCCACCTCCACTTATATATTCATTTTTAGGTACAATTTTCAACAAATTCTAGGATTTGGTGGATGTTCATTTGCTGACTAACCAAACCTATTAATTTTCTATCTCTTGGGAATGAATAGTTATGAAGTCTGTGGAGCTTGCTACCTAGCCTCCTCTTTTAGGTTTTTTTCTTTCTCTCCCTTCTCTTTTCTGACAATCACTTGATTTCTGACTGAAAAAAAAATCTTCTGGAGCTTTCTCTCCTACTTCTGTGGTCAGCTAAGCAGAAACGTTATTCAGGACTTCTGACTCGCACAGAAATAAATAAATAGCCCCAACACCCTGATGTCTAGGCAAAGAAGTTCCACTGAAAGTATTTGAAACCAAGTCATCTGTACTTCACAGGATGAATCATCTACTCCCATTTGTCTGAAGAAAATAACAGCGGAGTTCAGAAGGTCTTACATACCGTAAATCATGCCACCCTTCATCAGTAGGTGCATGTATCTGTTTGTGCATTGGCAATGCTTCTTCATTTTTAAAGATGCTTCGTATGAAACATTAGATCATCCGTTTCAGACAAGGAACACCGATGAAAACACTCACGTGACTGTTTTCAGACTAAGGGAGGACCTTATTAATGTTTATAAGTATCTTAAGTATGGGATGCAGGGGGAAATGGCCAGCCCCTTTTCAGTGTCTGTGGGGACAGGACAAGGGGCGATGGCCTCAAGTTGGAGCACAGGAAGTTCTGCACCAATCTGGGGAAGAACTTTTTCCCAGTGAGGGTGAGGGAGCCCTGGGACAGGCTGCCCAGGGGGTGTGGAGTCTCCTTCTCTGGAGAGATTCCAGCCCCGTCTGGACGCCTCCCTGTGTGACCTGTCCTAGGGAGCTGCTTTGGCAGGGGGGTTGGACCTGATGATCTCTTGAGGTCCCTTCCAACTCCTGCAATTCTGTGATTCTGTGATCTCCCTTATCCCACAAGGAAGAAGATTTCCAGATAAGCAAGCTTATTTTTCCATAATTATCCATTATGAAGCCTGAGAAGGCAGAAGTTGGTGTTCCACCTATAGACAATACTGGAAGTGATGTTCTAGTTCTTCATGCAATAAAGATACAGGGAGTTTATACCTGGGTATATTCTTATACTCCATTCTTTTTTAAATAATAAGATCATAAATGCAAGAGCCATGTCCACTTGTGTCCAAAAATAGTTTGCTGTTTGTTTGGTCTTTACAGCCTTGTTTCTCCATTTTTTAAAATTCAGACCACTTATTCTGTTGCCTCAGTAGGTGATTTAATTCTTCTTATTAAATACTGAAGCTATATTAAACATGTAAGAATGTATTTACAGAACTGTGACTTATTTTCCATACAAATTGTGTTGCCATGCATACGCCATGCACATACCAGCCCAACTGGATTTTTATCTCTCTCTCTTATTTTTCTCTCAAAGCTTTCCAGAGGAACTACTTGGCTACAATAAAGTTTGGTCAGGTAAGCCTTTGGAATTTGGAGTAATTTCTGACAGTAATCCTCCTGCTCTCCAACTTCAGAGTTCTGCTCTAGAATACTTTTGTCTCCTTGTGGTGTACAGCCAAGTCAGACATTTAGGACTGAACTAAGACAAGACAGCCTGCTTTACTGCTTTACTTTGCACCACCTGAGATATAAAAGGTCTTTAGAACAAATACAGAGGCACCTGTTTTCTGCCATTTACAGCTGTTGACCAGCTTTGCTAGAGTAACTTAATTTTCCCTCTGTTTTGGAAATACCAAGCTAAAGTTTCTGCTGATGTAATCATTCTGACTTCAGAAAAGTTAAACCAGCAGACAGTTGCTTCCAGTACTTGTTCTTCTCCATCCAAAGGTGAAATTAATCTCCTGGCAAGATCTGAACCTTTGTTGATGCTAATAATGATTTTTCCCTTCTTGTCATTCTAATAATTTATTTATAAAAGTAATATTTTGTTAGAGTTTATGATTAAAGTGTTAGCTTAATTTCAGTATAAGTGTCTCTTCAGGAATAATGAATGTGATGTAATAGTTAGAAGAAGAAATATTTAGGTATACTGTTCATGTGCACAGACAAGAAAAATGTACATGCAAGGATTCCCCTTCCAAAGACTATTGGTAGTAGGAACAGCCTGAGAGATCCACAACATGTGGGAGTTAGGAGCTCCCCTTCTCGTCCCCTTTCTTTCTACTTCTAAACTAAAATGACTAGATCAGTTCACAGCCACCTTGGAGTTAAATATGCTGGGCTACCACACTCAAATATGCTTGCAAAAGGTTTCTGTCTTTACAGGAGGACCTGGGATGCTCATTATGATTCCCTGCAGATTCAGAGGTGACCTTTCACTCATTTATGTTTGATATATTGATTCAAAAGTTGCATGATAAACTCCCTTACAAAAAATAGTTCCATCAGAACTTATGAAATACCCTACAGGGTCAGAGCAGTTATTCTCCTGTCCCTCTAGTTTGTCTCTAACGGTAGCAAGAGCAGATACTATTTAGAGGCACTTTTTACAGTTAATTCCCCTTTTGCTGCCCCTGCATGCAGGACTGTTGTTAATGAGACACTATGGAATTTCAGGTAATTACCACACAAAGCCAGATACAGCAACAAAGTACAACTGGTTAAAGGTAAGAACAAGATTATAGTTATACTGCACGTAGGGGCACATTTTTACATTGAGATAACCAATTAGATGTAACAATTTAAAGCCTAAATAAAGAGCATAGGACTGTATTTGGCCCAGGGTAATTTTTCCAGGCCCAATCAACACTATCCATCTAAGCTTACATACCTGTAGTACTGTGAAAAGGCTAGAGTAGCTTGAGTCCATATTTACATAGACATGTTAATTTTTAAAAAGATAATGTGTTTTGGCTCTGGGTTTTTTGTTTGTTAGTTGTTTCTTTTTGTGTTGAAGACATTCTGCAAGCTTGCACTGACAGAGGAAATGCTGGTATCTGTTTCATTTATCATCATTTTTGAACCAAAAATAGTAGGACAGAAAGCCTTGAAGAACCTCTTGGCATATTTCTGGAGCAGTGAATTAAAAAAGATTAGATCTTTTCTGTAAGACCTCCTGCACTTAAGTGGAAACAGATTTTTCTTTTGAGAAGACTAAGTTTTAGCTTACTTTTTTTCCTCCTTTTAAGAAGACTCGGTTTTAGTTGTCTTTTGGGGGGTGTTTTTCCTTCCGCTTCACTTTCATTTGAACCATTCAGGTTTTTTCTGCTTGCAAGGAGTCAGCTGTAGGTTGAAAACTAAAAGACTGCTATAACTTTAAACTTAATTCATGACAAAGGGAAAGGCTGTTTGGTCTTTTTAAAGTTTGCTGATTTATAGCATGCTAGAGATGATGTGTACTCACACTGTGATTTCCATGGTATTGTGCATGACAATGTGGTTGTATTAGATAATGAATTAACTTGGGAAGTTTCAAAGTGATAAGAGAAACCATGCCCCCTGGTTTAGCAATGATAAACAGGTAAACAGACAGACCAGATAAACAAGTTTGCTAAGGGCTTCCCATTCTTTTTAATCAAATCAGAAAATTTTCCTTAAGAACTGTACACCTCAGGCGATGCAACAATTATTTGGGGAACAATAAAGTAATCTTCACAGATGGATTCATATTCATATTACACCTAGCACATGGCAGGTTTTGCTGGCTCTACTTAAAATAAGAGGTGGTTAGGGCATTCATCAACCCTCAGGTATAATTTGGGAGGAAAAGTACCGTCTCCTTTACAGGGAATGGGAAAGTTATTTGTTTAGCGTGTAAGAAGAGCAGGTATAGGGTTAGGAGTCTCTCCTAGAATAACTATCATCTCTGTGATACCTTTAAGGCAGGTTTAGAAGAATATGTAGCTCCAGTAGAGTATTTTCCATGTGAGGTATTGTAAATGTCTGTCGAAGGTGAGCAAAACTCATAGCTCCATTTTGCAACTGGGGGAAAGATTGAAAAATGAAACTCAAAAAGATCCCCAACTCTCCCTGCCTATTTGAATTGAAGTTGGTTCATGTCCATTCACAAAATGAACGTTTCTTCATTATAATCAGCTTTATTTTTAACTGCTTCAATTGTTAGTGAGGACACAGTATCTTCATGTTCTCTCCATACAGAGGAATATATGCTTATCACCAATGCATATCCACACCAGCACAGCTGGTGGCCCGCTGCTCCAGGTAGTTTACTGTGTGAACAAAGACATGTCTGGCTTAACCTGAGCAAGTCACAACTGTTTGGGCTCACTGAGAGATTGGATTCAAAGCTATCCCACTGCCAGGTAACTCACTTGTAAAGTACAAGAATTAAAATCTTCCTACCCATAAAGCAGCAGTAGGAGATATTCTTTTCTAACCTCACTCTTTGACTCTGATTGCCTTGTGACAAATGAAGAGCTTAAGTTACTAACATTATCTTACTGGCTAGACAGAAGTGAAGGTTTTTTGTTTGTTTTTTTGTTTTAAGGAAACTTCACACAAGGGGAAGGCTGCAGTTTATTTACTCACTTCATACAAGCTGCTGTGAGCGCAGCAAATCTCTCTGTTCCCCATCCCACTGAACAGGTCTCTCCTGGCTGCCAGTCTGCCAGATGGATCCAGCCTCTGGGTTGACACCGTGGCCTAGAAACGGATGCTATCGGCTGTTGTGTGATGCCACGCCAGCACCCAATCCCTCGCCTCACGAGGCTGGAGTCTTGCCTGCAATAGAGTCACCTGTGAGAGCCGAAGACTTCCCTCGGAAGGGCGTCCTGGTGTATGTGCGGGATAGAGATACATCAACCGTTTCCTTGTCCCACTGCGTGGAGCCCACGAGTGACAGCCCGGCTGTGTCAGTGCAGCACTTGCCCCGCAGAGGACAGAAGTCCCTGAGGCGACGCGAGGGGTCACCCTTCTCCCCATGCAAGCCCCTCTCTCCTCAGCCCTCTCGCCCCATCGCAGCACGGCGGAGGCAGGGCAGCGGCCTGGGACCCAGGCAGGAAGTCCCCAGATGCGGGCAACTTCGCCGATGAGGCTCCAGAATGGCCGTGCCCGGGCTGCCGAGGCGGAGGCCGGTACCGCAATGAGGACGCAGCTCCCCGCTCCGGGGAGGGGAGGGGTGTGTATGCTCCCCGGACCAGAGCGGGCGCTGCAGTGGAGAGCGGCCCTGCGGCGGAGAGCGCGGCAGGCCAACCCCGATCCCCGTCACGGGCCCTGCCTGCTGCCCGCTCAAAGCCTCGGCGGGAAACGGCTCGCGCCGGCCCTAACGGGAGACTACAGCGCCCAGCGCGCACCTCGGCCGCGAGGCTGCGCGGGGGCGGATTTGGCTGTAGCGGGGCTCACCGCCTCTCAACCAACCCCGCACCAGCACCGTGTCCAGGTGTGCCCGCCTCCGGCATCCTAATTGATGGTGCTGGTAACCAATCGCCCGAGAGGAATCTCCGCGGCGATCCAATCATCGCTCCGGAGAAAGGGATGCGGGCGGTGCCCCAGAGGACAGCGGGCTTGGTGGCGCCGCGCCTGAGGAAGGGCGAGAGCGGGGGAGAAGGCGCGGGTGAGCGCGGCCGGTCGCCGGCCCGGACCTGCCGCAGGGATGGCGCCGGCCGCGAGGGGTTTAAGCCCTTTGGGGAGGGCCGCGAACCCCTCCCTAACCCCCTGAGTATCCGCCCGTACTGCGCGCAGCCGTTATCCCTCCCCGCAGGCGGGCCGGTGCCGTCCCGGCAGTGCAGTCGCCATAGAGACCGCACCGCACGCCATGGGGCGGAGGCTGGGTCGGGGGCCGCCGCTCTAGCTCCCGCCCCACGCCGCCCAGACCATCTCCCGCGGCGACTGGGGGTGCCGGGCTCTGCTGGAACTCGCCGTGCCGCGCGCCGCCCCGAGGAGCCGCCGCAGCTGCCGCCGCCTCGAGGAGCCGCCGCCTCGGCCCCGTTCCAGGTGAGGAGACGCGGCGCTGCGCGGTCGCCGTTACCCCTGCGGCCCCGGCGGCGCGAGCCCCGACAGCCGGGCGGGGGTGTCCCTGGGGAGGCGCTCCGGCCGCCTCAGCGGGGCGCGGCCCGCCGAGCTCTGTGCGGCCGGCCCGGCCGCAGCGGTTGCTGCGTGGGAGCCGCGTCGCGGTTTCTCTCCCGCGGGAGAGAGGGAGTTTGCCCGGCGCCGGGGGTCCGCGTCCCGCCCCGAGAGGGGCTCACTGCAGCGCGGGGTGCGCAGGCAGGACGGGGCCATCCTTTCCCCTGGCGCTAAGGTCAGCGGGTCCGGCGGGCTCCGGCAGCAGTCACCGCCGCCCCGGCCTCTACGGAGCGTTCAAATTTATAGGTACGAGGTCTCTTTCTTTCTTTTTTTTTTTGTTGCTGTTGTTGTCCCTCCCACTTGCTGCAAGAAGGCAAACGGCACAGATATTTACGTGTCGCGATGGCGAAACATCCCCCGTTTTAAAATAGCTGCGCCTCTATTTCCATTTCTGAATTGTGGGGGGTGTGTGTGTGTAACGGATGCGTGTGTGGGCAAGGCTGGATGGGGAATCGGTCTGCCTCTCGTCTAGCGCTTTAAGTGCTGGAGCCATTAGCAGCAGTTGCATCAATATATGAATACAGATATGCCTGGCTAGGCCGCAGATGCGCTCGCTACGCGAATAATAGTAAACACAAGAACTGCATACGGAGGAAATCTAAAAGCAAAAATTCAAACCCGTTATTAGGCATTCTTTTAGCTTTAAAAAGAAAGAAAAGGCACTGGGGAAATACCCTGTCCCTAAGCCTACAGCTGATCTCTGGAACTGCAACTGCATCCCTGTACTTCTGTTGTCACTGTAGAGCAAAAGCGATGAGAGGACAAAGATCCGTACGAGGTTTCTAACCTCTGTTGTGAGCCAGAGCGGTTGGGAAGAACTGCTGGGTGAACGGGGGTGGGTTTGGAACTATCAATAATGTAGTAATATATCAATAATAATGGTATTGTCCTGGGAGGGGGGTGAAGGGGTGGAGGTGGACACAAAGGATAGACCCCCGACTATAGCACAGCCTTTTGAGAACCTTCTGCTGTATTTATGCTCAAGCTGGAAAGACCTATAGAAAATAAGTTATAAAATAGGTTTTGACAGCTTTCTTAGTTAGACGGTGTGTGTAGAGCCAGATTAATTTCAGCTTAAATGCTCAGAATTAGTCCGCTATATTGGCAGGAAGGTCGAGAGCCCTAAAATAAAAAATACTCAATTTGTTTTAAAATCATGTTAATCTTAAAGCGAACGATTAGTTTCTATGATGTGGCTTGGAAAAAAAACCAAGTAGGATTTTTACGTATTCTGCATAGTTAATGCCATGCTTCTCTTGAACACACACTATGCTTGTAGAAGAAAACCAAAATATTAGGCCTTATTTTGCTGCTGTTGTTTTGGAGATTTTTGTTTTGGTCTCAGTAATGTGTACTCATGGTACAGAGATACCCAATATTTTTCTTTCTTTCTGTTAAATGGCACAGAATACTTTGTTGGTGATGATTCCTTTGTTTTACAACATGAGTTACATTGAACAAGGCATTAAAACTTTATTAAATGTTAATCCAGAAGTATGCTTATTAGCATTTTTAAATTTTAGCTTGTCACAAATTATGTATAGAAAAGTTTGACTGTGGTAGTGTGTATATTCATCAGCCAGAAGTTATTTTGAAAACAGCACATTGAGATACCATAGTTTAAAAAAATATGAAGGTGGAATTGATTATCTCTGACAAATACTCTGATCTGTATGTGATGTACCATTATGCTCTTGAAGTTCGGCATCTTTTTTGACTTCCTGTTTTGGAAATGATGGGGTTGGCATGAGACAAGCAAATTGAGCGACTGGAGTATCGTGCTGCTGGTTAGATCTAGTGCAGTCGCCGTGCTGCTGCTGCGTGCTGCAGGCTGTTACCTCCCAACAGCACAAATTCCAGGGAGGCTTTTCCAGTGCCACTGATGAAATCAAGAAAGGGTTTGGAAAATGATGGGAGAGAGGTGAGTGGTGCTCTCCAACTGATTTCCAAACAGTTTCTAAACTGATTTTGAACCCATCAGCTTCTACCAGTTCTAGATACACACGTACAGAAGGTTAAACACTTGCCTGGCATGTAAAGTTGCACAACAGGGCGTATTAATATACTACTGTGCCTTCTGGGTTAGCTAAGGCTTGTTTATCTAGGGGAATGAATTGGTGCTCTACAACAGGAGACTGACAGTTTCTGTGTATTCCTGCGTGTTGCCTTGTCTCTTTCTCCTGCTTTGGGAAAGCACTGCACAAAGCCTTTGTGTGTGGCTAGCAGGGAGGAGAAACAGCTGCCTTTTCAGTACAAGGCACAAGGATCTGTAGTGGTCTCACAGGGATGCATCCTCGTACGGGGACCAGCCACTGTCCTTCCTCCCTCATTCTGTTAAAGCACTCTCTCCCTACCGCAGAGAGACCCGAGCTTTGTTTGATTGATCTCACAGAGCAGTGTGGTTCGCCGTGGAGCTAGCACAGCAGTAGGATGGGCACGAATGAAAACACACAGCTTTGCCTGACTGCAAGATGCCTGTTGAGGAATCCAGAGCCACGGGTCGTGTTGTGTTTAAAAATTACTTACTATCGACTTGTTTTCTTGTCCCTGATTGGGGTGAAACAAACTTGTTCAAATCTTTTCTTTGCTTTCCTTTTGTTTAGCAGCTTAGTATCTAGGCTACTTCAATGGGAACTAAATGTGTTACTTTTTATGTCCTCCCCTGGAAGTTACTGGGTTGGACGAGAGACTACAACTAAAGGGAAGAGTTTGATTTTTCTGCTTTCCATGCACTGATAGAACGCTTTAGGGGTTGTACTGTGCTCTGTGTCACACAGGGGTAGGAGAAAAGTTAAATTCTCTCCCTGTTGGAAACATGACTACTATGTAGCGGGTCTTGTAGTAACTGTATCTTGTATGTTCTTTCAAATTACTTCTTGGAAAATAAGTTTTTCTTACATTTATTAAACTTTTAGAATTGGATTTTGTGTGTGTGTGTGTCACTCTCCCCCATCCTGCCCCTCTCCCTCACCCTCCCAGTGCTAGATGTGACGTAGTATGCTTTTGAGGGACTCTGGTAACTCAGATTTATTTATTTTTTAAAGCCACTTATAAAATTGAGGGGCTGTTCTTGGCAGTTTAAATTTATAGTCTACTTTTCCCCGTATTAGCCTATAGGTCACCAATCTTGAAGCCTAAGTAGTGGAAAATTCAACTAATAAAATCTGACCTTTTGATGCTTCACCTCTTGGGCTAGTTCAGTACCTTTCTGCCATTTTCGAGACATTGTATGAGTCATATTTTTCCAGAACTTATTCAAACTTGTTTTCTAATTAATGGAGATACATTTTTGAAAAAAAATATTAAAAATTCCTTGAGGTTTTTTTTAGGGAGAAGAGAAAGATTGAAATTGAGAGGAGGGAGGGAAAAGAGGGCCAGCTGGGAAACTGAGGTCTGGTATTTTTAACAAAAATGTATTGTGTTAAGAATTCAAATATGTGTACAATATGTGTTCAGATGTGTTTTTCTGTGATTATTGTCCTATGTGGTCGAGAGCAGTTCTGTGATGGAAAGCATTGCTCAAATGCTATTTCATGCTTTTGCACTGTCTCTGAAGAGATTAATCAGTTACTGAGAATTAGGTTACTTGCACTGATGAGGAACTCCATCCGGTAATTCTTCCTTACAGAGGAGTGTGTGTATGTTGCTTAGCCTGGCATTTGAGTCTAGGAGGAGCTTCTGAGTATTTGGAAGAGTTGAGCACTGGCTGGAATGTCATGGATGAAGTTAACCACCTCACTGGGAGTATTGGTGAGGAAAATAATCTTTAGCAACACAAGCTATCTGACATGTTTGGGTTTGGTTTTTTTTTTTTTAAGAAAAGGTAAAATATGCTGAACTTGCTTTGATAGCTTGTGAAAGTTGTGAAGGTTTTAATACAAGCCCATTTTTTAGATCTGGACGTTGCAAAGGGATTTGTTACTTGTTGCAGGGACAAGTCGCTATCTGGACCTAGCATGGGGAAAAACTGAAATGGTCAAGGTTGGTGTTCTCCTGATCTATTGAAATGGAAAGGGACACAAAAATTGTATCCTCTGTTCCTGGGATTTTTCCACTGGACTCATTCACACTTACGAAAGATTTTGCCTTTGAGAGTTTGTCTTTTCAGTAGTTGGGAGTGGTCTCCAGTCAGCTTCTTGCTTCTGAAAGAGGGGGTTCATTCTGCTGTTGCTTCCCAGATAATTCTCAGGTAAAGCTCGTCACTTCTGTCATGCTGTCTCTCAGGGTATTGCTTTTTTCTGAGGGTTTTAGCAATGCTTAGTTAGTTGATGCAATGTTCTTCAGCAATGTAATAAGAGTGAGATTGCTTTTGTTGTGTGGTGTATTAGCAGGATGTGTCCTTTTTGCAGCTGTTTATTGTAATAGTAATGCTTCAAACGCCACTCTTGGTGGGCAGCATGGCTTCTGAGCAAGCTAAGTGTGTCTATTTGGTTTCACAGTGTTGATGTATTTAAAAAAAGCCTGATCTATAAATAGAGCATACTTTTTTTTTTCCCCAGCATCAAACTGGTGACTTTTTACACCATATTATAATTGCTATTTTGTTTTAAATAATGTTATTTACTGTCTTTGACATAATTATTTCCCCATGTCTTGTTTTTCAGCTGGAATACTTAGTTTTCACAGGATTCAGGACAGGACAGCGGGCCCAAACTGGCCAAAGGGGTATTCCATACCATATGCTCTTGTGCTCAGTACATAAAGGGGGCTGGCTGGGGAGGAGTCACTGTTCAGGGCTTCCAGGTGATGAGCAAATTTCATTGTGTATCACCTGCTTTATCTGTTCTTTTGTAAGTATTATTATTTTCCTCTCCCTTTGCTCTCCCAGTAAACTGTCCTTATCCCAACTCATGAGTTTTACCTTTTTCTTCAGATTCTCTTCTCTGTCCCAGCAGGGAGGAGAGGTGAGCAAAAATCCACGTGATACTCAGCTGCTGGCTGGGACTAAACCAGAGTATAGTTCTTTTTGATGCCTAACCTGGAGCCCAAAGGGTTGAGATAATGACAGCTCTGATCACAGGGTGTTAAAACAAACTTGTCACGTGCATTTATTACATTAGTTAAATAATTGCTGGTCACAGTGGTGGTGTTCTTTGGTCACGTGCTTGTGTTGTGTAAATCCTTACTTGCTGTATGTCTTGCTGTATGTATTCCCTGCAGCACTGTGTATCTCCCTCTGGGAAGAGGGATCAGGGTTCTCATTTTGCTGCACTGTGTAATATCGACTTATGACATTATTACCTCACTGATGGTGAGGTTAAACTGGTATTTGTATATGTCCTTGCTGTGATGGCTGTGCCTCGGACAACATCTCTCAGCATATATTAATCATCATGCCCAGTCTATGGGGAAGACAGAAATAGCAGCTATGTCTTCATCAAGTAGCAAAAAGGAAACACAAGCATTCTTAGGTGTTGTGGGCTTTTGGAGGATGCATATTCCAGGTGACAGTCTGATTGCAAGCCCTCTCTATCAGGTGACCTGGAAGAAGAAGGATTTCAAATGGGACAAGTCTTAGAGCAAATTAAATAGGAAATCGTTCATACAGTCGCCCTTGGGCCAGTCTGGGCAGGACCAGATGTTAGAAATGTACTCTACACCACAGCCAGAATGGCCCTACTTGGAGTCTCTGGCAGAAAGCACCAGGGGAGATTTGAGGCCAGCCCCTGGGTTTTTGGGGTCGGGGATACAGAGGATCTGAGGCTTGCCGCACTCCCAACTGAAAAAGAGGTATTTGCAGCATATGAAGGGGTCTGAGCTGCTTTGCTGGTTAGTACTGAAGCCCAGCTCATCCTGGCATCCTGACTGCCAGTGCTGGGTGGGGTGTTCAGAGGGAGGCTCCTCTCTATATATCATGCCACTGATGCTACGTGGGGCAAGTGGGTCACACTGATCACACAGTAGTATCTAATAGGAAACCTCAGTTGCTCCAAAATTCATGGATTGTCCACAAGGCAAAGATTTCAGAGTATTGCCAGAGTAGGAGGTGACATGTGCTGAAGAGGCCACACCACACAAACTGCCAGAAAATGAGATGCAACGTGCCATGTTTGCTGACAGGTCTTTTTGCATTGTGGGAAGGCATCAGAGGGGGAAGGATGCTGTGTGGAGTCCTATATGACAAGTCACAGAAATTTCTGTGAGAAGATTAATTGAGCCACTTTGTGGAAGTGAAAGCCATCCAGCTGGCTTTAGGCATTGCGGATTGAGAAAAGTGGCTGATGCTCTACTGACTCCTGGATGGTGGCCAATGCCCTGTGAGACTGGTTACAGCAGTAGGAACAGAGCAACTGGCAGTGCAGAGGCAAACCCATCTGGGCTGCTCCACTGGGCAACATACTGCTGCCTGGCAAGAGAAGCTGGTTTTAAAAGAATGGTACTTAGATGCCCACATACCCAAGAATCAGGCCAGTGAGGAAAATCAACCAACTAGCAGGTGGATCAGACTGCTTAGGTTGAAGTGATTCAGTGGATTTGGGCTGGGAACGTAAGGATGAATTATTTAAAGCTCACAAAGTCCATGACATTTCAGACTATCAAGGAAGAGAGGCAACGTATAGATGGGCTCATGATCAAGGGGTAGATGGTGGATGCTATCACACAAGTTATCTGTGAATGTGAAACGTGCTGCAGTCAAGCAAGCCAAGCAGGTAAAGCCTCTGTAGCGTGGAGGACAATGGCTGAAGCATAAATATAGGGAGGCCTGGCAGATTGATTACATCACACTCCCACAAACCTGCCAAGGCAAATATTGTGTGCTCTTACAATAGTGGAAGCGAAAACTGGATGGCTGAAAAAATATCCTGTGCCCTATGCTACCACCTGGAACGCTCTCCTGGGCCTTATAAAGCAAATCTTGTGGTGACATGGCATGCCAGAGAGAATTGAGTCAGACAATGGGACTCACATCCAAACCAGCCTCATAGGCACCTGATGGATGACCTTTGGTGAAACCAAGCAAAGTGCTGTGATGATGGAACTAGAACTGGCTTCAGCAACTGGCACCCAGCAACTTACTCAAAATTGATGTCTTCAACCTGAAGACCGAGCACATGGGCTCTGCCAGGTAGACCAGCTGTGAGCTCCAGATGTAGTGTGGAACAGTCCCACAGCACATACCATCTCTCCTGCCTTGAAAGGCTGTTGTGGCAGATGGAGCCCAAAGTCATGGATTAAATGAGCTCGAGGCATTTTTTTATAGGGATGGCCCGTAGACTGAGGGAATGATATCTGCATGTATATATATATATTTATCAAAGCTAGAAAGAGTTTTGGTGATAAATTGCAAAGTGTAGAATCTGGGCATGATGTAGATGGTGTAGAATAAAAGGTGGATAATGTTATGGTTTTCAGCTTAGATAGAGTTAATTTTGATAAGAAGCTAGGTGAGGACACAGCAAGGACAGCAGACCTGAAGTAGGCAAAAGGATATTCTATACCGTATGATGTAATTTTTGGTATATAACGGGAGAGCTGGCTGGGGCGGAGTCACTCCTTGGAGACAGACTGAGCATCAGGTTCCAGGTGGTGGGCAAATTGCATTGTGGATCATCTGCTTTGCATATATTCTTTTATAAGTACTGCTGTTATTTTCTTCTTTGCTCTCCTGCCAGTGAGTGTTACCTTTTTCTTCTGATTCTCATCCCCATCCCACTGGGGCAGGAAGGAGTGAGTGGGTGGACGCATGGTGCTTAGTTGCTGGCAGTGTATAAACTGCAACATCCTGTCTTTGCCTATGTCAGCATTCTGAGTTAAACAGATCCAGAATGGGCATTATCATCTGATTCAAATTGCATTAGATGAAGCATGACTGTGCTACTCCTTGAGTTTCATTGAATGCCCCACCTTTGTATATGACACTTTGATGTCCCATTTCCAGTAGTCTATAAAATCAAAGTAGAGTTCCCCAAGTTGAGTCAGTCTAGAAAAAATTGGTGTGCAGACTCTGCAGGCTGAAAAAGGGAATTGATATTGTATCACAATTCTTCTGCATAAAATTTTATCTGCTGTTTAGTCAAGATCAAGAGATTATTGTGATAGTCGTGATGATTTGGGTGAAATTATAATTTTACAGTTTTTGAGCAAGGTGGTATTTCCAGTTGGGGAACCTGCTGAGCAATCCATCTGGATTGAGAAAAGTAATGAAAGAATCACAGGATAGGTTAGTGTGAAGGAAGTATTTATTGGTGGCGTGGGAGAAATGTGCTGGCTAACCCAGTCAGTTCTTGCCTTGGCTAAGCAAGAGCTATGAAATCGATGCTGAAGCTGAGGAGCAAGCCATGAGCCTCCCACAGTAAAGCGAGTGCATGCAGGAAAGAGGCTCCATTATTGACTGTCTGGTGCTGGTTGTCATTTGTTTGTAGATAACACATGAAAAATACGATTATATCTCCTGTGGATGAAATTGCACATTATTGTTGAACCAGTCTAAACAGCTGGCTGCTGTTTGTAAGGGAAGATGTTGTCCTGTGCCTTTTTAATGGGCATTGATCTCTGAGCTGCACTGATTCAACTTGCTAACTTGACGGGGCGTGATTGTAAGAAGGAAGTTGTTTATATTGCTTTTTTGCTGGAACAGGTTTATAACTCTAGCTAGGTCATCCTGTTATGTGCAGCTTCACCCTGAATGTCTAGCTGATATAGTAGTCCTAACCAGGTCCTTTCTATTATTGTAGCCTGGGTGCTTGGCTGATAGGTCTTTCTGCCTATTGTCAGCTCAGGGAGGAAGCAAGCCGAAGAGGAACGTTTTATCTGAAAGGCTGCTTTGATGCAACCTTGCACACCCTTCTCTCTGATTAGAAGGAAATTTAATCTAGGTGCTAAATTCAGGCTGGATGTTTCTGCCTGGTGTGAATATTGTTGTTATGCATTTCATTATTTTTGAGGCTGGGATACCTCAGTCATGTGGCAGTGCTTCTGTATTTGTCTCCAAAGATTGGACTAACCTTTTCTTGATGAGTCAATTTTCCTTTGACCTTCCTATGCAGTCAGGGAGCAACTGTACTCTAGCTGGCTTATTGGAATTGGTAGGTTATACGTTGGTTCTATTGTGAGTACCTGCATTGACATGTAATGGCTCCCTGATTTTTTTTTTTAATTTTATTGTTTTTTCCTCGACTAAAGGTTTGGACAGAATTGTTTATTGTCTGAATTGGGACTAGAGCCTCTGTACAAGTAGCCCTGCAGTAGGTATTGTTCATATTTGGTGTCCACATATTAAAACGTGCACTTATATTCCTTGCTCTGAAAGAGGTAAAAGCTGTAATACCGGCTTTAAGAACAGTAATAACTATGTTCTTATTTATTACCTGTTTTATTACTATTCTGGTTCCTAATATTAAAAATACCTGAATGTACACAGATGTCACACGTATCATTGCATGTTTCCTGTTTCTCAACAGACATCTCGTAACCCTGCTTGCCATACGATTGTATATCTGCCAGGCTCTCTTGGAGAGTATAAATTAATTTTTGCTGAAATACTACTCTGTTTTGAAATTAGTATCTCACCATGCTATAGAATTGAGTATTCTTAAAGCAAGCTTAATTACTCTTATTAAAAACCAAAACCAAGCAGCTACCGCCCAAGAAAACTGTTATAACTTGTGTTGATACAACTCTATTTCTTCTAAGTAAATTCAAGAACCTATAGAATACTGTAATTATTTTAGGGTTATTGCACTTCTGTCATTATGGTGTTATGTGTTACATCACATCTACAGAATTAAATATACACTCAATCTGAAAGAGAATTTCTTCTACTTTTAGACATTTTATTTGTATAGGTAAGTGTTTAAACATTCAAAATATACAAATAGAGGAGGTTATAGGTCAACAGTACAACCAGGATTATTTTTAAAAGCAAAGCATTAATTGTGAGAGTTGTGGTATTAAATATTTTTCTTTACATGCAGTCACTATTTCTTAAAATATGTGTTACTAATATGTAATACTCTTTTATTGCTTAAGTAAGGGTGAAATGAAAGGCTGTAATGGTTTTTGGGAAACTTTGCTGTTAGGTTCTTGGGAATAGTTTTGTGTTTGGCAGATAGTTAAAATCTAAGCTTGCACTGTCTGCTCTTCTGATATATAAGAAATTCATATAGCATTTGAGTGTCTCTTGATTCCCATGTTTATAATATGTGAACTTACTGATTTCTAATGCCTCATTATTATGCCATGTTTTATTTTTTCAACTGATCTCTGGACTGTTGAAAAGTACTTTTGTAGACTTAGGACAGTTTCAGCATGCTAAATTTGCCCAGGATAATTACATTTTCATAATGAAATAAACTTGTATAGTTAATTTTCAAGGATGAAAATCTCATTGCTTATCTCAGCCGGACTAGTTAAGACTGAGGGAACTGCTGTGGTTATTGAGGCTCACTTTGTGCATAACACTAGCTTCCCTAGGACTTCTCTGAATTATTTGTGCCAACAGTAATTGAGTAAGAGCTTAAAATTTAGAAAATAAATTCTGTTATCTTTTAAGAATCATCAGTAATGAGGAATCCACTGAACTAATGAAATATTCTAGTGTGGAATATTTACTAAAATTAAAGGCCTTGGAGATGTGTTTGTAAATAATTTGATGGTTCAAACTTTTACTTATTTGAATGTGTATGTCAGAGTGAAGATCTCTTGTATTTTCTTAGGCAAAAGCTATTTTTATTAGATAATATGAAGGAATTGAGATTGATAATTTTGACATGGTTTTCTGCATATTACTGGGTGTTTGGGTTTTTTTTTTTTCTATCAATAAAAAATTCTTGAAATGTGAACACCAGAAATGGATGTAATATTCAGGCGGCAATCCTATAATGCACAGATAGAGAGGTATTATGATCTCCCTCAGTATTTATTTGCTTACTCATCTGTAGCCTTAACACTGCAGCAGATGCATTTATCAAAAGTGACTGATTATCTGTATCGTGTTAGGTGATGTTTCCATTTATTCTTTGCTACTTGATGTATAAATGTCTTTTGTCTGAGTTGGATCATGTGTAGTTTGATCGCAGTCCATTGAGCAATTGATGTAGCTTGTTCTATACCACTTCCAGATCTCTGTATCAGCAACAAGCTTTATGGGCCTTTTTTCCCCCCTTTTCCCTAGTAAAAAAATGTTTCAGTATAAAGTCAGCAATTGATTCTTACGGGGCCAAGTAGAGAAACACTAGTTCAGCTAACTGACAGTTATATTTTGGGACCTATTATTTAATGTGTGCTGTATTGATTTTCTGCTGGTTTAGTTTCTTAAAAACAGTCTGTGCTGTGTGGTACAAACGTAGATGTCTTACAGAAGTGTAAGTATTATAGATAACTATTATCTTTATAGGCCAAACTTGTAATATCCTTGTAAAAAGTTAGTGTGACAAGAAGGGGGACTTAGACAATAGAACCACCACCGTGCAGCTTCCTTTAATTCTTTAATAGTCAAGTCCTCTGCTGTGCCTGGGATTGATGTCAGGCTGGTGGCCCATAGTTACCAACGTAATTTGCTGTACCCTTTCCAAACAATAACGTTACCTGCCTTCTGGAGCTTCTGGTGTATGGGGAACCTGTTGGACTCCGCAATTGTACATCAGACATCGCCTTGAAAGTTCGTGTTAAAGCACAGGTCATTCATAGGCGTTCTTCTCAGCCCGCCTCAGGGACGGGTCCCCCGTTGCCACCCTGAGGCGCGATGGCCTGGCTTTCCCCGCTGCCGCGCCGCTGAGCTGGCCAGGGTGCTGACCCGGCCCTGGCTGCCCGCCACCGTCAGCCAGCCTCGGCATCCAGGCCTGGGCAGCCGCCGGCAAGGAGATGGTGACTTCGTGTCAAACAGGCCGCTACCACTGACTGGAACATCTCGTTTTCACCCATCGTTATATCCTGGGCTCACACAGAGAACCTTTATGCCTATAGTGGAAGCAAACTCCTGTGAAAGAAGGTTTTCCAGAACCACAGCTTCTGGCTTCCGAACAGCCCCAGCCATGCCTCATGGCAAGTGAGTTTCTTGTCATGAAAGTGGCAGCAGATATAACTATACCATCTTTGAGCAAGAGAGAATTTTTTCCAAGCACTTGTCTAAAGTTCACAATAAAGCGAAACTTGAGCAATTGCTGTGCATCACAGTGAACTTCCAGACAGTGTATAAAGGGCAAAAACATTAGTTTGCCTGTAGCTTAACAGGTTTCACAAATGCCAGTTTTGTCATCTCCACTCTGGCTTCAGAACCCTGTAAAACACCCCCCAAAGAGGAACCTCAAGAACAGCATATCTATAAACACTTCCATCTTATTACAGGTATTAGTTCTGTTTTTTTCCCTCCATATGCCAATAATTCCTGTGGTCTGTTGTCTTCCCCACACCACTCTTTTCTTTCTCACATCCTTCAAAGATGATTATTGATAGCAGCATTTTTTATTATTATTAAACATACCCCCCCACTTATTTTAGTAATTCACTCTATCAAATACCTCACCCTGTTCAATAAGCCTTAGGAAATTAATTTGTATGCATATGTAGCTACATTGCCAAATTTATTGCTATTTTATTTAACTAGTTATGGTTAAAGACATGACTCCTCACTGATACAATTACCTAACTCTATATTCTCATAAGATATGTAATAGTGTATATTTAAACTGCACATAATAGATAAATAATGTAAATATGGATGGCAATTTTATTTCATACATGCAAAAAAGTAATCTCTAGTTAGTTGAATTAACTACTTATCTTTTTTGGAAGTATGATTATTGCTCTAACAGTGGATACCTTTTCCTTTTTTCCTTAAACATAAGATGTAAACCTCATACATCCTTTTTTGACTTCTCAGCTGTAAAGTTTTTCCTGAACAATTGTTAGTATTGAACTCGTTTTACTAGCTACCAGTCTGAAGCAAAGCTACTGTACTGAGGCAAAGGAAAACCACTTTTTACACCTCAGTACTACTGCTCTCCACACTTAAAATTTTACTTGAGACTTGACTCTCTTCTCTTGCTGTTCCCATCACCATGTACGTCATCTCAACAATCTTCCAGGGACAGGTTGTCCTTTTGTCAGAATTGACAACATATTCATAATGAACAAGAAATGAATTAAAAAATGTAGGTTTACCTTGGTATTCTGCTTCCCTCCTCCCCCCGCCCCCCGCTGCTGTAGGGTCTTGTATGGTTTTAAATATTTAATAATGTGGTAAAAGCCTACTCCTCTTGGGAGAGGAAGTTCTGTGTCAGCAAAAGTGTGTGATCATTTCTGTAGCAAACCACACAGAAAGCTTTGTATCAATCCTCCTCGTATGTGGGGAGTGCCAGACTACAACTAGGTGTATATGAGTTGAATGTAATTCGGGGGTGGTGGTGTGGTGGTGTGACTTAATCCAGTGGTAAGAGTTGAACAAAAAAGCTTGTATGATATGGCATATAATCAGGATTTGCCTCTCTACTGTGTTTCCTGTGGGAAAGGTAGCAAAGATTAGAATTCAACTAACATTCAGAGATTCCTTGTGAAGTTATGTTGAGGTATATCCAACCAAAGCCATTTAGAAAAGTGAAAAGGATGTTAAGAGGTGAAAAAATCCTATGAAGAGGCAATAGAATTACCAGATTTCTTGTCCCTTTTTAAATCAGTTTTCCATTGTAACTTATTTCTGCAAGGACAGCCCTATGTCTTCCCAGTTGTGTGACAGTGATTGTGACCATGAGAGAGATTTATCTTTTTTTTTTTTTCCCCCCCAAATTACACACAATATTGAAAGTTTCCTGAAGTAAACTAAATGAGATATGAAAATCACAATTGTGGTGGCTGCCTATACCCTAATTGTCTAATCGATATCTTTGATAAGTCATCATATTGAAGCTGTGTAATAAAGTGACATGGTAACATAACAGCAAAGATAATGGAGTTGTCACTTTAGGGTTGGCATGGATGCACTTGGCAGGACTTCTTTGGCATCAGTATGATGAAATAATGTATGAGCTAACAAATGAGACAGATTTGCTCTTTCCACCTGAGCAATGTGTGGAAGTCATCTATCATCCTTACAACTCTAGAGGTTCAACCACCCATGATTGCCACTATGAAACCACATTATGCTTTTAAGCTCCACTAGCTCAGCTCTGTGTGTACATGACTTTCTATTGGCTAAGGAGTGTTTAGACCTATTAACACAATCATTGTGTGGGTGAGGCATTTAAAAATAAAATAAATGAAAAAAAAAGACTTGGTTGTGATGTGATTTATGATTTAACAGAGGACTAAGCCCATATGTTTTTAGTGTATCTTTAAACTAAAATTCTTTTGCAGATTCCACAAGTTTTTCTTGTTGTTAAGATGGTTCCAAGTAATTGACTTAGCAGTATTTTGGCATAACTTCTATTCTTGTGACAAAAGAAAACATTAGGTTTCATTGCTTAAAGCAAGGCTTTTAGCTGTGCTGGAGAGGAGAAAATAAACTTACTGACAGTAGTAATGTCCAGCTAAGCAAATGTGAGCTATGCTTTACTTTACGTGTACTTTAAACTAGCACTGCTGCCTTGAAAGCAATTCTACCCTGTCCCCTGACTGGGGGATTTGTATTGCCACAGTAACTTAGATCAGGGAACTGAGCCAGCTTAAAACCAGTTCAGTGTGCGTCTGGAATGTTAAGGACAAGTTTTTGATGTGCTAGATGAATGTTCTTGGGGTGGTGCACTGCTGGACCCATTAGTCAGGAATAACAAAGGATTGGTTGCACATGTGAAAGATGATGGTGGCCTTGGCTGCAGTGGTGCTGGGACAGTGGGTTGAGGCCGAGGGAGCGAGGAATGTGAGAAGCACAAGAGGGATGCTAGACTCGAGGGGAGCAGACTTTGGCTTATTCAGAGAATGAATGGGTGAGATCCTCTGGCAGGCTGCTCTGAAGTTTACAGGAGTGTCTTGGTTCTGGACAGGCCAGAGTTAACCTCTCCAAGCAGCCAGCACAGGGGAGCTGAGTTAGCCTGGGCTGTTTCCCACACCACCTGACATCACTCTCCCATAAAAGGGGCTGGCTGGGGAGGGGTGCTCCTGGGTGCCTCCAGAGCAGTCCAAGTGTGGCCGGGCCATTGGGTCAGTCCTCACATCATGCAGTACTCTGTGTTAAGTAAGGTACTTTGTGTTACCACTGAATGTGAGTGTAATTTGCCAAGGGCTGTTACTGTTCCCCTTTTACTGTGCTTTTGTCAGTAAACTGTCCCTATCCCAACCCATGGAGGCTCTGTTTCTCCTTTGGGAGTGAGCAAGCCTGTGGTGCTCAGCTGCTGCATGGGGCTGAACCACCACTAGGAGCTGAGGGTATTTTTTGACAATGTTGTGGGTAGAAAAGAGTTAGCAAAAAATGATGGGTTTCTATGGACTCATGGTAGTATCGGTCTGTTTTGTAACAGTCATGCCAGTTTTAGAAAAAATAATAAAAAACTGCGTGTCTGCTGCCAAAATTTGGATCAGAATCTCCCTGTCATGTGGAGTAAATTGCAAGTGCAAGATAAATTTGAAAAAAAAATTAAAAAAACTTTCTAAATGGATTCTGGGTTTTTTTATTGAGTAAAAGAGTTGTTGTAATTCAAGCTGAAGAACATAGGTGTGATGTTATTTGGGTATGATTATATAATGTTAAGTGGCTGTGATAACTTCATTTTAATGTTTTGAGGATTTTACTGTAGCATATTAGGTGAATAGCTTAATTTTTTTTTTCTATAGCAGTAGATAAAATTTAAAACCTTACGTTATCACCACACAGAATTTTAGCAAAAACAGTATTACAGGGAACTCTTTGGTATTTATGTCAGAATATAAACATGGTCATAGCCACTAAAACATAATGAACACTAATGAATTCTTACCTGAAGCGAGATGTATTTAGTAGCCTATGAATGGCATGATCTCTGCTTAAATTGCTTCTAATCTCATACTACCCTGTCACTCCAACAAGCCATGTTTCCTTTCATCTTTTTTTATGTAAATTACCATTTTGTAAAAGATACATGGAGACTCATTTTTTTAGAAGGATTGTTACTCTGCTTTTTTAAAAATACATATTGTAGTAGATGTTGGTGCTTTAGCTAGGGAGTATGTCTGTTTCTCATTTTGCTGGCTGGCAGAAGCACAAACTTGATCTGTATAATAATAGCAAATTTAAATGAAAAAAGATGAGTGACTATAGAAGTTCATGAAAGTAGCAGGTCTGTGGTATAGGTGAAAGTTATTAAAGGGATATAATTTCATTGCTGTTCACAGAGTGGCGTGATGCACTTTTATTAGAGGTAGAATTCAAGCTTAAAATATTAGTGATCAGTATTAGTTTTTAATGTGCATGTGAAAATCTGCATTTAAATGAGAAGCCTGGTGCTGAAGGGAATGGGAGATACTCCAGTTGATGGGAAGAGTACTCCCAATAGAGACAACGAGACTAGAGACTAAACCCAGTATAAAATAAAAGGGACAGCATGTGGAAGACAGAAGTTGATATAATGGAACCCAAAAATAACAAGCTCACATAAGTCCCAAAACAAAGAATTTACTTGAGTTGAAGTTGCTTGCTTTCTACTGTCATTCCCACAACAGTGAGTTAGTCAACAGTTTTAGGGTTGGAGATGCTTTTAAAGTAACTGATGACAAATCATGCAAAAAACTTAATTCCAATCACAACCCATCAATTCAGATCACTTGAATTCATGGTGTTACAAGGAGCAGAATTTCTCTGTGTTCCGTCTCTATCTTCCCAAATGTAATCTATCAATGGGAAATACTGGAGCAGACTACAGATATTCCACAGTGGTTATGAGTGGATGCCTAAGGAAAAACACAGAACAGAGAAAATGTATGCAATACTTACCTCTAGTACTTTTCTATTTTCTATTAAGGGATTTCCTGAGCTGACTATGCTTAGTATGTATTTTCAGTAACCCATAATGGTTTTCTTTTCCATGTAGTTGTTGAATGTCCTCTTGAACCATTGTAAACCTTTTATCATTCAGTGAGTGCATTGGCAAGAAGTCACACAGGTTGGCTGCTGATCCATGAAGAACTACATTCTCATGTTTGTTCTGAGCAGGGCTCTTGCTGACCTCTTTTAAGATTTTTTTTTTTTTAATCTCCTTTATTGACTGAAACCGTGAATAGTTGATGCCTAGCTAACCTCTCCACGACCCTAATAATTTTGTAGACCTCTGTCAAATACCCCACTCTACTCTCCATTATCTTTAAAAAAAAAAAGGAGGAAAAAAAATTATTATTTCATCTGGAACTGAGTCTGTAAACTAATTATCTTGTTCCATTTTCTGGATATTTTCCTTTTTTTTCCCCACTGTCAACAAAGATGCAAAACCAAAAAAAAAAAATAAATATCACTGAGCTTCTCACCGTCCTTGAATATCTCTTCTATAGCTTGTCCATTTACTTGTCATACATATTCTCTGGCAAGCTGTGCACGCGTTCACATTTGTCTGAAGAAAGATATATTATTTATTTTAATGTATTTTATGTGTCTTCCTCAGTCTATTTTTGTCCCTGTTGTGCTTTTGTATGTGCTGTAGTTTACTTGTTTCCTCTTTAGAAATGATTTGGAGTTCATTCATGCTGGCTTTCTTTTGACCACTTTCAAGTCTTTCTTAAGTGGTATTTTACTCTTTGATTCCTACTTGGTCTATGTTGGAGAGACTGCTTGAATTGAAGACCAAAATAAAACAGCAATGGGAGATGTGGTCAGGCAGTATCTCTAAAAAACGTGACCATGAGTTCTGTCACACACTGAATAATCTTTTGAAGAAGCCTTATGTTTGGATATCTAAGGAATCCATTCCAAGTTTGAAAGCTGAGCCAATAATGATCCAGATAGAAAACCTGACTTATGATCTTCTATATGTGAAGAATTTGTGAAAAATATTTTTTTTAATGGAATCTGAATTAAAAATGTAAATCTTGAGCTTGGTAAACGATAGCTCATCAGTCAAAAAAATTAGGTTTCAGTGCTGTAGTGTGTGTTCAGATGATCTAGAAAAGCTGCAAATCCTGAGGTTACAGGGTATGAATACTGAAGTGATACAAAGGTATTAAAATAAGTAAAGATGGGCAGGGAAAAGCTGGAGAAAGACCTTGTAACTCTGAGGTAATGATAGATGAAAATTGCCATAAACCAATTCATTTAAGGAAAAATAATTTTAAAATAGGCACAGTGATGTGCTTACTTCTCTGGAATGGGGTCTTGCAGGTGCTCTGAAAATAGCAGGTCAATGTCTAATAACAATGCTGGTCTCTACATCTCAGAGAGGATGTAGTAGAACTGGAAAAAGCACACGGATGGTGATCAAAATCAGTGAAAGATTGAATGGGTGAAGAGCTAAATGATAGGGCATATGGTAGCAGTGTATTTGCTTTGTAGTACTAGGAAATGAACAGGGAGCAACTGTAAACTTCCTTCCAGTAAAAGGTTTAGTGACCCTCCAATGTAACTAGCAGAAGACAAATCGAAAGGAAAGATGCGCTTCTTCCCACAGCGTGGAATTAAGTTACAGTTTAATTGCAGTAGTGTTATGGATGCTAAAAGCTTTCATGGGTTCAGAAAAGAGATGATGAACTTGAATATAAAATATATTTTAAATACCATCTTTGTTTCAGAAAGGGTTTTGTGTCCCAGGTCACTATATCTTCAGAAAGTATTCTGGGAAAGTGTGATTATGTGCTTTCCGTGTCCTTGTATTCTTCCCTAGACATCTGCTTCTGGCAACAGTCAGAGACAGAAGATTGGGCTAGGTGGATCTTTGATCTAATGTGGCCTGTCTGCTCTTGTGATTAGCTGTCTATGCTGTCTACTTTCCTACTGTCTGATTTTTATTTTTTTTTTCTGCTGTAAATTAACTTGATATTTTTGGATTTGTCCCAACCTTAAATGCCTTTGCCAAAGTCCCATTTCAGGTTTTTGTTACCTGACTCCCATGCCAAACCTTGAAGGACCTCCCCCTGTACTCAGCTGTTGCAGTTTGCTGTAGCTGTGCTGCTGAGATGGCTTTTGCAAAGCAGCAGTTACAGTTTGTTGCAAGTTCCAGACAGTAAACTTCAAGGCCAAAGTTATCTCTGACGAATCACAGATGGATTCATAGCGCCTCTGTGAATCACATATTCAAGAAAAAAACTCCTGGCTGGCGCACTTTGCCACCGGAACACAGAGTGGGAAGATGTGACCAGCTGCAGCGATAGCCAAGGCCAGGCCCAGGAGGAGAGGGGTGGGGAAAGGAATGTGGAAAGAAAGTTTCCCCTGCGGCTCGTGGAGAAGACCATGGTGAAGCGGGTTGTCCCCTCCCAGCCCATGGATGAGGACAGGGAGCAGAGACATCTACGTCCTGTGAAGAGATTGATCCACGCCTCAGCAGGTTTGCCCGGGGGACTTGTGACTTTGCGGTGAGCCAGGCCGGGGGAGCCTGGGCCTGAATGTCAGAACCCTATGGAGGGAAGTCCTGCTGAGAGGCCTGTGGTGAGGAGATGACTCCCCAATGGAGAGGACTCACGCTGCAGAAGTTTGTGGATACGACTCTCACGTGGGTGGGACCCCACAGTGCTGTAAGGGAAGAGTGTGTGTGTGTGTGTGTGTGTGGAATGCCCCCCCTCCATGAGACAGAAGACAGCTGGGGCAGAACGGACTGAACCCCCCCCACTCCCCATTCCCTGCCCCTCCTGATGCTGTGACAGGAGGGAAGAAGGGAGCGAAATTGATGATTAAAGCTGAGGGTGCGAAGAGGCGAGGGGTGGGGGGAAGGTGAAGTGTTTAAGATCTGGGGAAGGAAAGCAACTGGTACCGCCGGAACCTCACTCCCCATTCCCTGCCCCTCCCCGCGCCATGTTGGGGGGAAGAAGGGAGTAAAATCGTGATGAAGTTTGAGTTTGCTCAGAAGGGGAGGGGTGGGGGAAGGCGCTTGAAGCCCTGGCCGCTTCTCACTCTTACCTCGTTCCGGTTCACTGGGTGTATTAGTCGTAGTTGGAATAAATCACTTTTCTTTCCTTTATTCTGTGCCGAGTCTGTTTTGCCCATTGCACTAATTGGAGAGTGATCCCTCTGGCCTTAGCTCAGGGCCTAAGCCTCCAAAAACATATTTTCTCTCCTTTTTGGCTGAAGGGGGAGTGAGCGAGCGGCTGGGTGGGCATTTGGCTTCTAGCCAGGGCCAAAACCACCACATCAGCTCTGGTGAGGGTGCACCTTGAATACTGTGTTGAGTTTTGGGCCCCTCACTACCGAGACATGGTGGCTCTGGGGTGTGTCTAGAGAAGGGCAATGGAGCTGATGAAGGGTCTGGAACACAAGTCTTGTGAGGAGCAGCTGAGGGAACTGGGACTGTTCAGTCTGGAGAAGAGGAGGCTCAGGGGAGATGTTATTGCTCTCTACAGCTACCTGAAAGGAGGCTGTGATGAACTGGGGAGGGGGGTGTGTGTCAGCCTCTTCTCACTGTGATAGGAGCAAGGATAAGTAGTGATAGGACAAGAGGGAATGGCTGCAAGTTGGGCCAGGGGAGGTTCAGGTTAGAAATCAGGAGAAATTTCTTCTTAGAGTAGTTAGGCTTTGGAATGTGCTGCCCAGCGAGGTGGTGGAGTCACCATCCCCCAGGGTCTTCAAGGAAAGATTGGATGAGGTACTTAGGGACATGGTTTAGTTAGTAATAGAGGTGGTAGGGGGATGGTTGGAGCAGATCTTGGAGGTCTTGTCCAGCCTTAATGATTCTGTACCTCCAATTAGGAGGTCAAGTTTGTCATGGCTGCAAAGCAAATGTCGTGTTGTTGATTCTAACCTCTCTACCTCGGAAGTTCTCACAAATGTTTTGTAGGGGCAGAGTGGTCAGGCAGTCCTAGAGGAACTACCCATTTCCTTTGTTTTTATGGATTGTGCTTCTAGATTTGATTTGCCCGAGCCCGTGTGATCATTGTGGAGCTGAAGAGCTCTTCAAACTGAAAATAAATAAATAGTTTGTGCTCTTCTGCAGTAGCTTGTTGTATGTTTATTTTAGCTGCCTTAGTGCCACCTTCCTTCACCATAGCCAAGCTCCAATCTGTTTCCCACTTGGCATTTCATAAGGGCCCACTTAACTTGGCTGTTTCCAGGCTGCTAGTGCTAGGGATGTTGATGTCAGTGCTGAGCTGGTCTTGGCATGAGGGTCAGCACAATGGTTTTTCATCTTCTCTTTGTGTCTGACTTCTCTAGCGCTGTTGACCAACTGCTGGAAAGTACAGCACTCCTTGAATATACTCAGGTGTCTCCTGCATAAGCTATAATGTGATGGTGCATCTTTCCTCCTTAACTCTTTCAGGGAAGGAATGCTGCATTGTGTGGCAGGATGGCTGTGCATTTCCCTCATCGAGGAGGCCAAAGCCTGTCAGAGTTTGGTAGACCTGCACTGCGTGGGCTCACTCAGATTCCACCTTCCTGTCAGCTAGGCTCTTTTGGAGTCATCTTGCTTGGTGTAAAGTTACTGACCTCATTTCACACTTTGCCAAAAAGGAGAGCTACTGTCTTCAGGTATTTAAGGAGTTGGAATACTGACGTGTGCGTGGCCAGTGCCTTCTATCTAGCACATAACTGTGGCAGGTTTAGAGATGAGGAAAAAAAGATTATTCCTCTGTTTCTCCTGTTCTGCTTAGCAAACTCTCAGGCTGTATTCAACATGTTTTTGTGATGTGCTTTATCAACTGATACATCAAGGGAATTCTTAGCTTTTGTTAGTGCGGTCCAGATTGCTTCTTGCATGGTGCTGCAGTCTGGGCACAAAATAGGGTGTATAGTCTTGTGGTTTGCCAGCTGGGCTGCTTGCCTGCCTCTGACAGCCTTGTTGATCATTTGAACACTATCAGTGCAGACAGCAGTTGGCATGTCATCTATCTGATCATCTCACTGACGTTCCTTTGCTGACTTCTTTTGCCTTTTCAAAGGAGTGAAGTATTCCTGTTTATATTTAGAGTTTAGCATGAACTCTGCTTTCTTGGATTAAGCATTCAGAACTTAATAGTGGTTAGTTGTATATCTTTCCTTACATCATTGTTGCACAGACCTTAGCAGCAGCTTTTCTCTTGTCTCAATTGCTGTGTGTTTCCTGCCAAAAGTGGCGTAGGCTTTGGAAGAAATTCTTCAGAGCAGCCTATTGTTTGCTGCCTTGCCTTCTGTAGTTGTGTGTTGTGGGCCTGGGTTGTGTGTGTGTGTTTTTCCTTACTGAGAAAATTGATTTATGAAATAATAGAAATAGTACTAGTGAAAAGGGCAAGAAAAGAGTACTGGTGGAAAGGGCTGTAGTTTGGAGTGCCTGAAAGGAGCAATTGATCTGATTCCTTGGTACGCAAAGTTAGTGATGTTGATGGTCATCTAGTAGTATACTAAGTGTAGCCTAAGAGGATATCTGATTGTTCCAACACTTCAAAAAGCTGGAAATAAAGACTTTTATATTCCTGATAAAACCAGACTATAAATTGTTTGTTGTTATATTACTGTGTCACTATTTAAAATAGCATAGTTCTTTGACTTTGAGCTGTCTGTTTTTTTAGTGTTCACACTTCACTATCACTTAACTCTTTTGCAATGAAAATTTTACAAGTAGCTTGGAAAATAATTATTGTAACATTGTATAATTTAGGCAACTGTAGAACTGGCTTTCCATTTCATGTTTAAAAATATTTTTCTCTTCTTGTAAGTGATCAGAGAAGGGATTTCTTCGAAGGTCTTCTTCAAATGACAGTTAAAACAAACTCTTTACAGTAATGAAAAACCCTCTTTCTAGTTCCCTTTAGGTTTGTTGTAAATACCCCAAGAGTTATAGTGAATCTAAAAGGAATACAGACTGCTTTTTTTTTTTTTTTTAAGACACTTTTAGGGTTTTAAAATTAATTTTTAAGTAACTAATAAGGTTTCACAAGCCTCTCTCTGATTTGGAGCTCAGTCTGAATTGTGGCGGTGGGGAGCGTGGAGGGGGAGAATAATACAGTGTTATTTGGATTGAGTTAACCTTCTCCAAAGGGATAGGTTTCCATGTTGGTATTAAAGGCTGTGCACCTGAGGGGTGAGTTCAACAAAGTTCATCCCTTCCCAGTTCCCCCCAGCTAACTTCCGTTCTTTCTCTTGTTCTGACATAAGCCTTTGTGCAATTGTGCCACAGATCAAATTAGGAAATTAACTCACTCAGCTGAAAAATATCCTGGGAAAAATATCACAGGTTAAATGGAGTTTTTGTTTTATGATTCATTCTAATTCTCCCTGGCCAAAAATTTCTGGTTTTCTGTAGGTAATAAATTACATACTGTCTTTCTCATAGGAGCCCCAACCTTTTACTCTCTCCCTGTAACACACCCAAGTGCTTCCCTTTCTTTTTGGCAAGGTAACGAGTATTTTTTTTATCTCAGTTGGTATAATCAAGAAACATAATGAAGTTTACTTCAGTGCTGTTGTTTTCAAGTTCAATTTAATTTTAGTGTTACTAATTCTATTTTGGACTTGAAAAGGGGTTTGTGTAACTAAAACTTGTAGGGCTTTGCCACCTCTATCAGTTGGTTTAGTAAAAGATCATATGCTCCTTCTATAAACCTTGCCTGCCTTGGGTTTTCATGACATTTTGGTGCTGAATTCTTTTGCAAACTGGGAATAGTGTGGTAGTTTGAAGTATGTGTTTTTTAAAATGACACTGGTGTCTTGAAACTAAATGTTATCTTTTTAACTCTGCCTTCAAACTGAGAAAATATTGCCACTTTTGTAATAACAACATAGCTGTAGGTGCAGAAGTTGCCAGAAGGAAATCTAGACTCCTTGGCAACAGCACACAAGACAGTTGGGAGCTTTTCACACCTGGAATCTGTGAATGGTGATGAGTATTTTGGCACCCAAAATAGGAAAACCCAAAATTGCATTGGTTATGTGTTGAATTTTAAAAAGATTTTCTCCATAACCACTACAGGTGGAAATTGAGGTCAAGGTTTTAAATTTAGTTTTCTCATTGACATGCTGAATGATGATTTTCAGGATCCCAGCTTCTAATAAATCTACTTAGAAAATACTCAGGCTTTAAGTGTAGGATATTTTTACTAGGTTGGATGTTCAAGTAGACACACTTAAAACATTTCTGGTCTTGGAATTTATGATTTGAACATGCTGCTTAGCCTAAGAAAAAGGGTCCTTTGGGTGTTTCCTGTGCTGATTTTCTCTTTATGCTGACTAGTTAAACTTTTCTTTGTTCCTTTAAGTTCTTCTGCTCAAAAGAAGAAAGCAAAGCAGTGGAAGGCAACTTTGATATATTCCAGTTTATTTATTAGTCTCTCAAATGATCTGATGGCAGGCAGATAGAGTTCCTAATAACCCTAGGGAGTTCCTAATAGCAGAAAGACTTACATTATCCCCTGGGGAATATATGTCCCAGAGGACACACATTTTTCCTTTCTGTGGAACAGAAGTAACCTTCTGTCCTTAGTTGCTTTGTCCTGAAACTTAGAGTACCTCAGTTCAGCCAAAATCCTGTTCTATGTTCTCAACCTTAGATTTGGATTTAAACACCTGCAAAGGCCAGTAAGCAGAGATTGGCTTCAGGTTAGGGCCATCTCTAAAGAAATTCTATACATTCATATAAATGACATAAAATGATTGCGTTTGCTTGCTGAGCTGAAATCAGCTTTTAGAAAATGGACTTATTTTTTCCTGGAAGTTTTGCACAAATAACCTTTTAGTGTTTGGGCTAAATTAAAGAAGTCTCTTGCAAGGGTGATACGTGGTTAAAAGCAGTTAAGTGGGTAGAAGAGTTTTAAATAATAGATGCTATTTGTTCAGTATTTAATTCTGGGTATGAACACTAATGTTCCTTTACCTGTGATCAGTTCATGGGCAAAGCCTTACATTATGGAACAAAGTCTGTAGTCATTCTCTTGTCCTAGTTATTCCATGACATGTCACCTGGAAATAAATTTGGCAGTGGGCTAGTTGCCTTTAATTGTGATTATTTTGTTGTCTTCTGCATTTTCTCTGATCTAATAAACTGGTCTGATAAAGAAAACAATGAGTTAATGCATATAGAAATCTATCACAATTAAAATGACTTACTTTTTAGGACAATTATTATCAAGTACTATTCATTGTACAGAAAGTAACCATACTGCAACCTATAAAACTGCCCTGGTAAAGGATTCATCTATTGAATAAATAAGGGAAAGCTTGCACCTTAACTGTATGTCACTAACTATTCATCTCCTTCGGTGGGATACAGAGCGTACTGGAGCTTTATTAAATTAACAGGATCATAGACTGGCAAACAGCAACATATGGCTGTCTTTCAGCAATACAAATGGGGCTGTATGTATTTTTGAGTCTTGTGCTCATCTGTGGAAGTTAGAATCTGAATTCAAACAATCTGAATTCAAGTAATCAGAGAAGTTTCAGGTTTGTCAAAAAAGATCTCCTCCAATGAATGTGTATTTCTGTCTGTCAAATAATGCCTTTTTTTCCTCCCCATGTGTATTTGGAGTAGGTGATTGTAACCTAAATTGTACCTAGCAGAATATGTGTTTTTATTAATAGGGGAGGAATATAAAGATGACTTGTCCACCACAGAACACTAATAACTAACAGATTTTCAGTTACCTGGTGTTAAGGTCGTTGGAGGATGCATGAGAGCAATGAAACCCAGTCTAGATCAGCTAGTGCTTTAAAGAAACCCTACTCTTGCAGCAGTGCCCAAGTGTAAACATGGAGCTGTATCTGATAGATTTGTGATTTAGCAAAAGTGGTAAACATGTTCAGACTTAAATTAGGGAAATAAGACTGCCAGCACAAAGAAACAATTAAATACCTTCCCCCCCCCCCCCCATTAGGTTTTGTGGATAAATATATTGTATCTCTGAGTTCTGAGCCAGGTACTGAAGCTCTTTTAGTATGCTGAAGAATCCACGAATAAATAGCTCTCAGAAATGTTTGTCAGAGCTGTGACTATACAATGTAATTTGAAATGTATTAAAACTAAATCAGCTATCAGTTCAAGGCTGATCGCAGTATCAACAAAAACACCTAAACCCACTGTTCCCATATCTTTGTTTTGATAAAGCATCTACTTTTCCTGCAGGTGATGAATTTTATTCATGTTTGAAAGCTGTAGCAAAAATCCTACTTGCCCGTTTAGGTTATGCTCTGGGGAAATGAAGGCTTTCCCCATTACGTTTTTAAGCAGGTGTCAGGGAAAAAATGACTCATGAAGTCCCAATATAGGTGTAAATATATTACTTAGTAGTGAAGACCACCCCTTACTTTTGATGTAGCTGGGGAGTGGTAGAAAAGGAAGCAAAGATTCGAGCAAATGGAAAAAACCACTGTACATGCTGTAAGCATGTAATTTTGGGAAGAGACGTTTTCCCCCTTCATTAGTGCCACTTAATTTTCTTTTTGACTTATTTAGTTCCTGACTGTGTTACGGTAATTCTGTTAGAAAGGCCAGTAATTATGGTCAGTGGTTAGTAATGTTAAGGGTGTTCACCTAAATGACTGGAGTTCTCTTTAGAATTTTGACCTTATCTGCAGGGGAGAATTTACCAGGACCGGTAGAATTTAAATTGGTTTAGTTCAACTTGATTAAATTGCAGGGTGGATGCTGTTGCTCAGAATACACAAGCTTAATTTGTTTTCCTTTCATTTGTTTGAATTAAACCAATTCAGGCTACATATTTTGAATGAACTCTCCTTTGTAGGGATGTAATCCACTCTAATTTGATATAAACTTAGATCTGTAGCTAATCCAGATAAATTTTTCTACAGAGGGGGTCTGTTTTGTTTGGAATTGGTGTAAATATCAGAATTGAAAGCAAGAAAGGCATGCATGAAATAGAAAAGTAATCCCACCGTTATGGCAAACAAATGTCTATCTTAAAAGCCAAGTAATTTAAGTAGCAGGGTTGGTTTTTTTTTTTAAGCAGCATTACTTAGTCCCAGTACTAAACTTGGCATTTATCTACATGGAAGGGCGTATTATTAATTTACATCAGAATGGTTGTTTTAGTTTTGCATACCGTTTGAGTATTGATTCAAGGAGAAAGGAATGTTTCGCTTTGGAGTTTATGCTATTTTGGAAGCAATAGAAAGAAGTTCAAAGCAAATACACTTTTGAAGAGCCTTATCATTGGATAAGGGAGTTTGTATAAAGAGTTAAGCTCATAATTATACCAGTGTAACAAATAAACACAATTCTAGAAAAGCTTCACACGGTTGAAATAAGCTTTTAATTGGTTGTAGTAGTTGCTGATGGGAGCCATTATGGATGGATTAATCTCTAAAAGAAACATTTCTGTATTGCCATCTAAAATTTGATTTAGAAATGATTGCCTGAAGCCAGAAAATTAAGGGATTAAACTGCTAGAACTGCCCAAGATAACTTTTTTCTTCCTATAGCTATTTGAACCCTGACACAAACCAAAACAAATTATGCTTAAGGCATACTTCATCATAAGTAGTCTTAGGTATGTGAAACACATTTGAAAATTGTGGAATAGTCTGTATGCAGTGCAATAGGTTAAGTTACAATTCCAACTTAAGCACCTGGTTTTAATTTTGTAAGTTTTTTTTTAATATTACCTTAAGCTTATTATTCTAAATAAATATTAACTGATTCATTATTAAACTATTAGTTAGAATTATTAAATTTAAATGTAATCATGATTTACAGCAATTTGAAACTGCCTGCAGAATGTAACTCTGCAAGTGTTGATATTAGTCCTATTTTGAGATTGGTCTTGAGGATTGAGAGAGAGCAGGCTAAAATAAAAAGAAGAAAAATGTACTTGAATTATATACTTGAATTTCCTTCTCTACTGGAAGTTATTTGGCTAGAATTCACTGTGGGATACAAAAACTAGGTGATGTGCTAGGTGAGAAACACAACTTGTCTGTATTTCATGTTGTTCTGTTAATGATGAAGATCCCATGTTCTGCCCTGTTTCTGCAGTCACTGGTTAAATGGAAGCCACTCCTGGGGTCTGGATGGTTTCTACTGACATAGACTTTGCATAGCGGCTCCATCGCACCAGGAGGTTGCAATGAGTGGAGGAGGGGAGCAGCCTGACATCCTCAGTGTGGGAATCTTGGTCAAAGAAAGATGGAAGGTGGTGAGTACTGCCTTCTGGCAAAACTCTTCCTTCTTTAAAACATTGCTTTAAATAGTAGTGGTTTGTGCTTTAAATTCTGTTTTAAAATTCTTGATGTGTTTTGCTTAAAAATTTTAAAATACTTTAAAACCACTTGTTTCTCTTGTAACTTAATTTGAAAATAGGATATGGATTTAAGGTGGGTTTTTTTTCTGGTTAGGACCTAGGGAGGCTTCTAAATCTTGACTGTTCAGAGCACAACTGGGAGAGTCCTGTTGGTATGTTAAATCCAATCAGTCAGTGATTATGTTAGTGCAGTTTGGAAATCAATCAGGCACTCTCTTGAAACTGTAGTGGGATTGTGAGATTTGTTACTTCTTACAGGAAGGTCTTTTAGGACCTTACTGATCCTCCAATTAGAACTTATTTTTGTTTTATTTTGTAACAGAGACTTATTTCTGGTTGATGTATATCCATTTGATTGTGTGCCAGTATTGGCTTTGCCATAAATAACTGTATTTCTTTTGGTGTTTGTATCCTTGATTTACATCTAGAAGGAAATAGTGTCCATTTGAAACTCTCTTTGCTGGGAAAACCAGCCTGAGTTTTCATAGATCCTTCTCCATTCCCTTGATCACTGTTGCTTTTTGAAATTTTTTTTTTGCTTGTGGATTTTTTAAAGAAAAAAAAAAGAAATAAAAAAGCACCACATCATAATAGAACATTTCAGATGAGTCTGCATGTTTAGTACGCTGTGAATGGATACTGAGTCACTCTCATATGCACCATCTTTGCTTTATATTACTCCCATATTTCAATATTTTATAATTAAAACTCTTGAGACTGAATATAGAAGATACAGATTCATCATTCATTTCAAATTTGTATAGAGAAAATAATTTGAAGTATCTTGTACCCTGTCCTTCATTTTAAAATGCAGGGAACTGATACTAGCTTTGTGTAGGAAACCTTTACATTTCCTTTTATGTAAATAGAACCTAAATGGGTATCTTTGGGGTGTGTGTATTTGAGAAATACCTTCTTACATTGCATCTCACTATTGCAGTGAAGTAAAAACTGAAAGCATAGTCTTGAATCAGATCAAATAGAATAAAATAACTTTATAAATGATAACAGTACAGTAATATACCACTATCCACAAAACCATTCAGTTGCCTGATGTGTCCAACAGTAGTCCTGTTCCCTTCAGGTTTTTCACTCTTGTATAATGAAGAATGATCATACATTTTATGTATATGATTATACATTTTAATTTCTGTATCTTCCAAATGAGCACCAGTGAGTGCCAAATATTGCCAATGGGTAACTCATCAAAGCTTCTCCTTAATGGCATCTACAGCAATACACATCTTTCTGAGTTCAGGATTTCATAGGACAGTTTGCCAGTAGAAGAAAATAGCATGCAAATTTTAGAAACTCCTTAGTGCTTGACATATATTAACATAATACTGTTCTGTCAGGTTATGAAGTATTTATGGTTTCTGCTAGTGTTCTTGAAGCCCTAGAGTACTTAAAAGTTCCTTTTGTAGAAAGGTAAGATGGTATAAAGCAGTGGACTTTCAAGTTGTGATGACAATGAGTGCTGTCCCTAATAATCAGTAGTATTCCTGATTGTTCCTTGTGGAACTCTCCCAGTATCCTGCTCTTTTCCAACCGCTGCAGAATGGCACCTCTTATAGTGTGATTGCATGAGGTTATTTTATTATAACAGTTAAAGGGAAAAAAAAAACCCAAACCACCATAAAACTACACATTCTGGAAGTTATGTGAAGACTCACAGCTAAAACTCAGGTTTTCTTGCTGTTCAGGACCTTGGTCTTGGCAATTGAGCAAACGTACCTGGAATTTATGGGCACGAACATTTTAAAAAACTAAGCTCAATTAAATTTAATTTTAACCTAGGCTTTCTTTAGGGTGATCAGAAAGTGAGCATTTTGAAAAGCAAGCATGGAAAAAATACTGGTTTTGCTCTGTGACACCGTTGTTGTCTACTGGTTTCTGTATCTATTATTACCATGGGCTTTTATCCTCTGTCAGTGTATTTTCTTGTCTCTCTTTTTTGGCTTTGAAACTTTTAATACCATCTTGACTTGGAGAGACTTGATTGGTGGGTTTGAGAATGTCATTCAATATGCAGTGTAAGCAAAAGTACCCAGATAAACTGTGTTGGAAATTGCATGCTTTAGACCTGAAGTATACAAAGAGAGAGGAGGGGAAGAGAGAATGGAGAGAACGAGTTTGGGGTGTGAAATGCTGAAGGAGAAGGTGATGCCTGAAAGTAATGCACAAAAAGGGAGAAAGTGGTGCAGGTTTCAACAAGGGCAATGTGGTCCTTCTCAAGGTAAAAGATGTTGGAGCAGATGTGGCAGGAGGCTGGTGTGATTGCAGACAACTCCTGTTGGAACTCAAAAGCAGAACACAAGTGAAGGAAAGGTGGAAGCAGAGGCGGGCTACCCAGGATTTAATACGGAGACGTTGCCTGTGTGTTTGAATGTATATGAAAGCCAGAGCTCAGCTGGCAGTTGAAACAGGTGAGGGATGTGAAAAGCCATGGGGACAGGATTACACAGGGACACTGGCAGTAGAACAAGCAAGGAAAATGTGGGCTTATTGCTGAATGTGGTGCGTGACCCAGTGACAAAAAGGGTGTGGAAAATATTTTGTTCTGCAATCAGAGAGGTTCATTTGTGCCTGGAATTATTGACCAAAGTCATTATTGGATATATGTTAATGATTCTGGTGTACTTCTGTCTGAGAATAGAAATTGATCTGTTTGTTTTATTAGTGTGCTGTTATGATTGGGGGTTTTGGTTTGGTTTAAAACTTCTTTTAAGCACACAAGCAGACAAACCCCACCTTTCAGAGGAAGTCTTTCTCAGTCTGGCTGTTTCTCAGAACTGGTAAATGAAGTTACACAACAAGCGGTATGTTTGTACAATGGTGAGGATGGCTATATGGCTTCTTTTCTTTTCCCCTGTCACCTTTTTCACCAGGCATTCTCATTCTTTTTGTTGTGCTTGTACTAAGCTGAAAATGTATGTGCTTATGCTGAAAACTACAGTCTGATCAATGTCTTACCTTTAACTGCTGGAGCCCTGCTCAGAGCTCAGACAAGATAATGGCATTACCAGACCAAGAGCAGAATGGAAAAGTGCAGACTTAAAATGGCCAAATTAGTCATGAAACTGTATCTTTGAGAGAGATACATACATACTTTAAAGTGGAAAACCCCCCGCCCAACAAAACTCCTCCATATATATATACACACACATATATATATATATAAAATCCTGTTAAAATTTGCCATTTTTCCCAATATTTAGATGATGGTTCTCTTTCCTTTCTATAAACACCAACACTGTATATACTAAATACATCTGAAAGTAAGCAAGTTACACTGAGTATCTGAGCAGACGTGAAAGGTTTCTATTCTTAGCAATTTGTCATTATTTCAGAGTTAACCTCAGACTCTTACCTGAGTAGTACCTTAAGCAAGTCATGGCTGAAGACTCAAACTTCTTATTCACAATCTATTTGTGATAGTCTGTACTTGAACTTGTTAAGTCCTTGAAATGTGTAGGTTGAAGAGTAACAGGCTGGAGCCCGTGGTGGTAATACGCATGTTTTGCTGCTTCGGAGACAGTACCTGGCCTGTGGAGGAGATTGTGTTTGCTGTAGCTGGTCTGCTTGTTAGAAAGAAATTAACATGTGAATTCACGGTCCTCAGGTGTTGCAGTAGAAGCAGATATTTCCATACCTTAGTTCTATAGGCCTAAAAACGGGGAGTGCTCTATGTCCCAGACACCTTTAAACTGGCAATGAATTGGCCTGAAGTAAGTAACGCAGATAACACTGCATTTCTTGGACCACGTTCTCATCCTAAGAGGATTGAAACAGCAGTTGTTTGTGATGGTAAAAGATCTTCAGGACAGAAAGTACATTATAAAATACTAAGCTTTATTATAATCATATGTAATTAAAATTTCATGTGATAAGACTTGAAAAATGCTAGTAAATAATATGAGTATTTATTCTGTTACCTTCTTCCTTGTTCTTGGGGGTCTAGGTTGCTTCTCAGTCAGATGGCTGATTGTCTGGATTAGAGAGCATTAGATTTATTTCCAGATTCTGAAGATAGGTCAGCATATTGCTGCATTCTAGATCCTTGGAATGTTTAGATGATACTATAGTCATATAACCTTAGCAACTGTATGCTTTCAAATGACATTGAGAAAAACATGTTGGCTCTTTCAGGGTAAAATACAGTAAAAGTAAAACATTTTGTGTTGCTTAGGCTAAGTTCTTTTTGTCTCCTTTCCTCTTTTCTCAGCTTTAGAATGGTAGTTACAGGGGAGATCACCATAGGAAAGCGTCACATGAAATAACATTAACATTTTTTGACACTGAAAACCAGACAAATCTCTGTTCCCTGTGAACATTTAAAGCAGAGTGAAAATGCAGCTATTAGTATTTGCTCTGAATGTAATGCAAACTAATTAATACACTAGGAACTTTTTTTACTTCTGCATAACACAAATGAAATTTTCAGTGGTGCAAGTTTCTTTACTAGGTTTGTTAATTAAGCCAGTGTTTGTGAACCATGAGTAACATCTAAAATAAAGATTTATTGTGGTTTTACCCCACCTGGCAACTAAGCACCACCCAGCCACTTGCTCATCCTCCCCCAGTGGTTTGAGGGAAAGTATCAAAAGGGTAAAAGTGAGAAGACTGATGGGTTGAGATGAAGACAGTTTAATAGGTAAAGCAAAAGCCGCACGTGCAAGCAAAGCAAACCAAGGAATTCATCCCCTGCCTTCCATGGGCGGGCAGGTGTTCAGCCATCTCCAGGACAGCAGGGTTCCTTCATGCTTTACTTGGGAATATAAACACCATCACTCCCAACATCCCACCTTCCCTTTTCTCCCAGCTTTATATGCTGAGTGTGATGTCTTACAGTATGGGATATCCCTTTGGTCAGTTGAGGCCAGATATCCTGGCCTCCTTGTGCACCCCCAGCCATCCTGCTGGTGGGATGGTGGGAGGAGCAGAAAAGGCCCCGGCTCTGTGTAAGCCTGCTCACTAAGTAACTGAAACACCCCTGTGTTATCCATACTGTATTCAGCACAGATCCAAAACGGGCTTCTACTAGTTACTATGAAGAAAATTAACTCTATCCCAGTCAAAACCAGCACAGATACAATCAAAGATGATCTTCACATCTTCTCATTTATGATGTAGCTGTTACATGTAAGTTACTGCGTATAGTAGAAAATGTTGTCTCTTTTCAGTAAGCCTGAGAACTTTTACACCTTTAGGATTCACTGTGTGTATTCCTGAAAAAAACAAAAAGCTGTCATATTTTAAAAATGTCAGCATGCATTTCTTTTGCAGCTCTCTGGGTAGTATGCTTCTATTTGAGGAAAGGCTTTATTCAGCATGCTGACTTTGCTCAGATTCACGCTGGGAATGCTAACACACTCTTCTGTTCTACTAAATACATGCAGCTCAGTGCAGATGGGTATCAGGTGTATTAACTTGTTTTCCTAGATCCTCTCCCAAACTGTGGTTAACAATACCTTTGTAGATTATTCAGTAGCTCTTTTACATACTGAAGGATGCGATTATGTTGCTTCAAAATATCTGTTTCGATATTACACTGCAGCGTCTGCAGCGTGGCGGGGCAGTACAAAGATGTGTTGATGTTTCCCTCCTTCTCCCTTGTTTTAAATCTGGGTTTTGTTCTTTTATTCCTCACTGTAGTTGAGGAAAATAGGAGGCGGAGGATTTGGAGAAATTTACGATGCTCTGGACTTGCTTACTCGGGAGAACGTTGCACTGAAGGTCGAATCAGCGCAGCAGCCAAAGCAAGTTCTGAAAATGGAAGTAGCTGTGCTGAAGAAATTGCAAGGTAGGGCTGTACCCTGGATATGCCAGAAGTAGAATGTTGGTGTATCTTCTTAAAAATATCATGATAATCTCTATTTAGTCAATAAATATTCATAAAATTGTATCACAAACTGGTTTGGGTTGGAAGGGACCTTAAAGATCCTCTAGTTCCAACCCCGCGGCCATGAAAGAGACACTCTCTGCTTTTCAGAGTCACAGAACTGTAGGGGTTGGAAGGGACCTCCAGAGATCATCGGGTCCAACCCCCTGCCAAAGCAGCTCCCTAGGACAGGTCACACAGGGAGGCGTCCAGATGGGTCTGGAATCTCTCCAGAGAAGGAGACTCCACACCCCCCTGGGCAGCCTGTCCCAGGGCTCTGTCACCCTCACTGGGAAAAAGTTCTTGGTGCGGAACTTCCTGTGCTCCCAACTTGAGGCCATCGCCTCTTTGCCCCTTTTTCCCTTGGGCAGGTTATTGCTAACTAGATATTAGAAGTGGAATAGAAACTCTTTCAGCTTCTGAAAGTTTTGCTAGAGTGAAACATTTTTTTTTTGGAAACAAGATGACATGAAAATAAACGAGAAAGAAGTTTAAATTGTCGCAAAACTCATCCTTAACTGTATTTTTTTCCTGGATCCACGCTGTAATAGCTTTTTATTTCCCCTTCTACGATGGTCTCTATTTCTGCAGTATCTAGCATTGAATATTTGCAGGTCCTTCAGACAGCATTCTGAACAAGTATGTATTTCTTTGCCTTTGCAGCTATTGCTAAGAATAATTCTAATGTTGAAATAGAAAACATCTCAAATCCCACACACAGATATAACCCTGCCTCCCAGATTTTAAAATACTGTAACTTGTAGGAAAAACATTACTGTTATGTGACTTTTTTCTTTAAAAAAACTTACTATGAACCTGGAAGATTTTTGAATAGTATCTCTGTTCCTGTCAGCAGCACCATTTTTCCAGACTCTTAGTTTGAATAAAACCAAATCTGCATAACATATGGTCCTGCCTAATCTGCTGTAAAGGTCACATTGCAGCAGGAATTGACAGCCTCTATAGATTTAAGAGGGCAAGCATGTCACATGTTATATAGTGTTAACAAACTGTTCTGTGTTTATATCATTGTAAAGAATTTCACAAAAACATCTATTATTGTATAGTGGAAGAGGGAGGAGATTCAGGAACTGCATATCAGCTTTCTTTGAGTTTTAGATTCTAGTCCAGAGATGAAAAGTAAATTTCAGTATTACCATTTGTAAATTTAGAAAGTCTTTGTCAGGTTTCTTAAAAGAAATTACCTTAAAGGTAGTGAATTTTAAAGAAACATATTTTGTAACTCCTGGTTTTCTAAATGCTCAGAATTAATTTTTCAAGGACTTTTTTCTTCTTTTCTGCACACATGAGCTTGATTCTAATAAAAACCAGGATCTTTAAAATGGTGTAGTTGAACCAGCTAAAATCATCAGGAAAATAGTGATAATTCCAAATATTTTATTTCAATTTGGTAGCACTGCAATGCCAATGTTTTTGTGACAACACAGCCCTGTATATGGCTGTGTAACTGGAGTGCCTTGTAATGATCTGCAGTGAATTATAGTGAAGTTTAGGTTCAGTTGTTACAAAAATGCTTTTCTCATAGTAAAAGTATTCTGAAAACCAGAAATGTTTGCTGAAATAATAATTAAAAATTATTTTTGAATAATTGCCATAGGGCCTTACAGAAGTTATAATTTTCTTATCAGTCTTCCTTTAGAAATATAATTCCATCAGTGTTCCTTTTGAATTATCATTCCTTTAACAAGACAAGTCTTCCTGCAAAGAGTCTCTGCTTCTGCTGAATCATCTGAAATGCTGTCTAGATGAAAAAACAAGGTAATGAAACACCCGAACAACGAATCCACTGAGGCAGATAATCCAAATAATAGTCCAAATAAAGATCTTTCAATTATTTATTTTTTCCATATCACTTCTCTGAGAAATCAATAAATAGAATTATTAATGTAACTGAAACCCTGAGTTTGTATGAGATCTTTAGAAGGAGCTTTCTTGACAATCTTCCTTATGAGAAAACAATCTGAGTATTAGTCCTTAATTTTTCTCTCTTATTAATGACTTAGTTTAAAAAAACAAAACACAAACCCAGTGAGAACCCCAAGAAAATACGGTCGGCGATTCCATGATAGTAACACTAGAGGCGACCTTGAGTCAGTGCTGTGCGAGTTCTGCTGCGCGGTGTGCCTTGTGCTGGTTTTAGGGAGGGAAAGTTGTAGACGATGGGGAAAGCGGCTGCAGTGAGAGATAGGTCAAGAGTGGCTCCTTTGCATATATTGAGATTTATAGTTTGCACAAATACATAACTTCACTTTTATGTGCCTATTTCTTTTTTTATCCATACGTGAAGGATTTTTGTTAAATAAGATATTTGTAGAGACCATTTTATGTTTCCTGGGAGGAATATACAGCAATTTTTCAACTTTCCCAAGCTTTCATTCTGCAAGAGCTAAAAATTTAAAGCAGGGACAAGAATCAAGAAAAATGGACCAAAAAAAAAAAGGGAAGTAGAAAACAACTTTATTATTGCTTTGAAGAATATTTTTTAAACACTTCATTTACCATGTAGAAATCTTTCTTAATTTTGACAAGTGGTTTTTTTCATGCAGATTCAGAGCAGGTGAAATTGTAAACAGCTCTTTTAGGATATTTTTAGAGCAACCTTGTAATAGCATATATCCTCAGAGACCAGCTTTTATCTTGTTCTTGTAGCCCTTTTTGGTGTGTGTGTATGTATATGTATGTAGGTATATAATTATTGTCTTTTTCTCAAAGGGCTTATGTTCTCTTACATTCAAGGTGTTGTAGTTACCTTGGATGTAAATCAGAGGAAGGAATGTAATTATCATGAAAATCCTTTTTCTTGCAAATATTTGGAAAGTTTGATCTGTGAATGTTCTTAATGAGAGACAGTCAGCTGAGAGTGTCATTCAGAATTCTCTCTTCTTTAAAATAGACAGGGATCTCCTGGAGAGAGTCCAGAGGAGGCTACAAAGATGATGAAAGGCCTGGAGCATCTCCCCTATGAGGAAAGGCTGAGTGAGCTGGGGCTGTTCAGCCTGGAGAAAAGAAGACTAAGGGGGGACCTTATTAATGTCTATAAATATCTGAAGTATGGGATGCAGGGGGAATTGGCCAGCCTCTTCTCAGTGTCTGTGGGGACAGGACAAGGGGCGATGACCTCAAGTTGGAGCACAGGAAGTTCCACACCAATATGGGGAAGAACTTTTTCCCAGTGAGGGTGAGGGAGCCCTGGGACAGGCTGCCCAGGGGGGTGTGGAGTCTCCTTCTCTGGAGAGATTCCAGCCCTGTCTGGACACCTCCCTGTGTGACCTGTCCTAGGGAGCCTGCTTTGGCAGGGGGTTGGACCTGATGATCTCTGGAGGTCCCTTCTAACCCCTGTGATTCTGTGATTCTATGATCATCTATGGATCTGGGGTGGGGTTTTTTGTGTCTTTAAATAAAAATATTTATTATATATTGTGAACAATTTCTGGGAAAATTATGAAGAAACAGGGTCTGATGAAAGAATTAAATATTAAATATATCTCAATCCAGCAAAACAGTTCTTCCAGTTGCTACTAGAGCTATGTGCCTTCTCAAGGTGATAAGCATGCTTTTGAGTGCTTCTGGATTAGAGTCTTATTTCCCATAAGTGCTAATGGCTGTTGGCAGAAGTGCAGGGATGTCCTGGGTTTTATTAGTGTTGCTTTAAGAAATTTTGAAAACTAAACCAGTGTGGTCATTTTATCCTGGGGGTGAAATGAGTCCCAACTTCTGAAGGTATGCAGAACAGTGAATGATGAAAAACTTCAAAGCTCTTTTAAGACCCTGGTCTAGCAAAACATACTTAAGTATGTGAGCAGTTGTATGACTTCACTCTTGATTATCAAGGAGGAATATGTTCACTGATACAGCTGTTAATTACAGCTTAATCATCATTGCATCTTTGACTTTTCCTTCCTGCCAAAGATGCTGTCTCCTAATTATTTTTGTCAGAATACTCTTTAACTATTTAAGCTCTGTTTTTGTTTTGGTTTCTTTTTATTTAAAATAAAAAAAAAAAATCTGCTGCAACAGATGGTTGTTTTGTTTAATCGTGTTGTTAGTCCATCTGTTCCCACAGTCAGATGGGAGAAGACAGATTTATCACATCTCACTTGGTGAGAGTGAGACTCACTCAGTTGGTTTCTGTCTCTCACAACCTCACAGGCTTCCCTCACTCATTTACAGCTCTCTAGCATAATTTAGTGATAAGTTGTGTCTGGTGTAGGCTGAAAAGCTAGCTGTAGTGATATGCTGCATCTGGGGAATGGCACATAGGCTTGGTACCCTCCCTAAAAAGCTTTTCAAGAGCATAGTTGTTCACTGCATCCTATTACCATCTTCTTTGCCCCCTGCTCCCCAGCCATGTGGCTCACAGACGTGAGAAACTAATGTGTTCTCGCTGAGGGAAAAGGAACTGAAGGTATCTGCAAAGGTGTAGTAGGTGCATACTGCCATGCTGGAGTGGTGGAATATTAGGCTACTTGAATAAGGTGTGTAAGCCCTACTTCTGTCCTTTATAATTTCCTCAGATTTTTATAAATGTTAATTTCCAAAGAATTTTCTGCACAGCTGGAGTTGCTGGTCCAGTTAAAATGTGGTTTCTCTGACCAAGCCAAATTTCGGACACTTACTGAATTTGTCAGATGAAGCCTGATGAATGTATATTTCTCTGAAGATATTCCTTCATCATACCCACAGTGGCTGTAAAATGAATAATAAATATGAGAGATGAGACTTCATTAACTGGGAACTACAGCAATGAATATATAAAAACTTCATCTTGACAAATTTGATGCAATCCTTTTTCTTCATAAGATTATCCTGTCTGTAATGCTGCCTGCTTTACTTACACAAAAGGGTAGAAGGAAAAAGTGGAGCATTTATATTCAGAAGCTGCAAGGCTGAATTTAGGGTTTTGATGGAGCTCTGAGTACATGACCCTCAGGTATCTACTACTGTGTTCTTTCATGGCAGCAACATGGCAGTTGATGGGAAAAGAGGAAGGTGAAAATACCTTTTTCCAGTCCTAATTTGTGGACATTTAGGCTTCTCTTTGCCATACGTGTTTTCTTATGGAAGAGTGATGATAGCTGTGATAGCTGTGTATTTTATGGGAGAAAACTTCTATTTAATGGGGTAGGACTGACGTTTTTTCTAAAGAAACATAACTATCTCTTCCAGTTTTCTAGGTATTTAAAGGAATAAACCACAGGGTTTCCTTATTATTGGCTAACTTGCTGCTTTTTTTTCTCAGGAGAAGATCATGTCTGTAAATTCATTGGATGTGGAAGGAATGACAGATTTAACTATGTGGTCATGCAGTTGCAGGTCAGTGTATCAGAGCTCAAAGTTTGCTTGTGTGTTTTGGTTTATTCACCAAATACTAATGAAATTAGTGTTTCTACAAATTAGAAAAAATCAACCCAAAGATTTTAAACACATAGTAGTGAGCAAACCTAAATGGAGCATATCTTTCTATCTTTACCCTTTGATATCCTCTCCATAATTTTCTCAGAAAGGGGAAAGCTTGCACCCTTTGAAAGATCTGGCTATTGAAAGAGTGAACTGTGGTGTCTTCTGAGGTAATTCATGTTCCTTTGAATTCTTCACTTGTAGATAGTGTAAAATAGAATATAGAAGTTTGTATATTTTGTTGGCTTTTTTGATAAAAGTTAAAAAATACCCTTTGCAAGCAAAAGAAAGCAATTCACTTTACTGAACAATTTGTTCCTGTGAAAAGGAATAAAACTAGTGATTAGCACTTAGTTATGGGATTTACTGCCCTTTATCATCTTGGTGAGTATGAATAACTGAAAAAGAAGTGTGATCTAGTTTGTACTGTTGGTCATCCATTCTTTTGACAGACCAGTAGTTCTATGATGTCATTGGGGTGCATGTCCTGCATAGTATATTTGTCATCTAATGTATACTGTATAATTAAATAAAATACTTTTGCTTAAAGAGGTGAGTGGAAAGATGTCTCTCTGAGTGTTTTCTTAGTGGCCTTTTTACAGTTTTGACACAGATATAACATGAGCTAATAGTGTATGTAGTAGTCTTGTAATAAAGCTAAGCTTGCTCCATGTTATTTAGGAATAGAAAGGTACTAAGATTCATATTTTCAAAACTGGATTCTAAATTTAATGTTGGAAATGCTTGGGGACATACGCTCCTTACGCTTAGGTGAGAGGTGTTCTCCTTGAATATGAAAATGAGAGTATTCTGTGGTTAACCATAAACAGCTAAAGAAGAAGTAGGAGGACTTTATGCTCTGAATCTTTGTGGTGTTACTTTTTATTTAAAATGAAAATGTCCTTTAATTTGCTCAGGGTCGGAACTTGGCAGACCTGCGTCGGAGCCAGTCTCGGGGAACATTCACCATTAGTACCACTCTGCGGCTTGGGAAGCAGATTTTGGAATCTATTGAAAGCATTCATTCTGTGGGATTCCTGCACAGGGACATAAAACCAGTAAGTCCACCCCTTAAATCAAAATGGGCAAGTGATATGTGGTCATGAGATGGCTCCATAAAGAAGATGACATTCTACATTGGATGTTAAAATGAAGAAAAATGAGAAGGGACAAAAAAATTGAATGCTTATTCATCAGATAGGGCAGGTTTTTTTCTACTAGTTAATGTAGGGTGTATTTAGAAACTCTTCAATAGCATTCTTTATTCAATATGTTTATGGCTAGCAAGACAGACTGTTAAGAGAAAACTGCTCCATTTTTTAAATTGTGCAATTCTAATGAGTGTTGTCCAAATGTCATGAGGACAGTGCCTTCCTGATAGCATCACACTCTTGTTCTTATTAGGGTTTTTTTGGTTTTCTCTGGATTTATTCCTGAAATTGCATCAGCTATTTTTAATACTGTTCAATATTTAAAAAAATAAAATAAAATCATTGGAACTCTGAACTTTCACAGTTTGTAAATGAGAAAAAAAAAAGCCAATCTTGTGTTTCCTAATAGATGCAAATACGTCTGGTTTATATCTGGCATATCTAGCTAAATTTCCTGTCAGCTGGATGTTGTTAAAATAAAGCCTCTTGATAAGTTTTGGTGGTGCATTTGGGAATTTTAATTTTTGTCACTTCTTCCTAGCAACTTTTTATAAAACTTGCATTCTCCCTGACTGATCCCCAAGACTTCATTTAATAGGAAAAGGACACAGCAGAGGCAGTGAATATCAAGTGAAATAGGTGAGGAGGAGTTAGCTGGAGCACAAGATTTTACTGATGAAAACAGTTCAAGTTTTGAATGGGAAATGTGTTCCTTTATGGCTGGCAGGATGGATTGAAGAAATCTTGTTATCTAGCTGTATCTTGGAGCCTGTGGACTCCAATGGAGAATGCTGTTAGGGGATGGAAAAAAATCCCAGAAAACTTACAGGTTGATCTGGGATAAACAGCAGAGTGAGGTAGTATATTAGATTCATAAACAAAGTGATTTTTTTTCTTCCCTGTTAGGAGTTACTTTGTGACTGCACGTGCAAAAGAAGGCACAATGCCTTTCTAGCATGCAGTGTTCCTGGCTTGAACATACAAGTCCATTTCATTTTTAAGCAGGCATCTTCTAAATAGATTATACTAAAAGCAAGCCTTTAGTATAAAAAGCTGAAGTCTTGAAATCCCTGGTTGATTGTTTGCCACACGTGATGAATTTGGGCAGTGCTGAAATCCTGTTCCATTTAAAAATAACGTTGATCACACTCATTTCAGTTTGTGGTTTCAATTTGTTTTTACCCTTAACCTTTGTCATTGAAGCAACTGTGACTTTCAGATTTATTTAGAACAGTACTGCTGTTTCACTTAATGGAAAAAGGAAAGTAGTTTTTCTAGACTTAATTGTGATAAGCTTCTGGCTTGCTCAGATGGGTAGTTTCAATTCCATCTCACAGAACTGGGTTTTAGCTTTATCTTTCTATCACTTATATCACACAGTCCGTTTTAAGGGATTTGTTGGGGAGAGATTTGAACTGATTCATCCAATATGTTAAAACCTCATAAATGAGCAGCGTTGAAGAATGTTTTTTTGAAGGGCTAATGTGGGATATTAATCTGTAGAGGCAAATAAGAAAATTTACTGGAGCTTTTCAGGAGGAATTGCCTCTCTGACTCTCCTCACTGTTTTATTCTGTGGGGTTTGCTGGTTGGTGGGTTTTGGGTGGTTTTTTTTTTTTGGTGGAGGGGGAGTGTTTTAAATTTTTTTTTTATTTGAATTTTTAAAACTTGGTTCTTCGCCCTCCTGTGAAAGGGAAAAGACAATTTTTAGCCATTATCCTATATTTTGTATATATGATGTCACTTTAGATGAACTTCTTAGCCCCCTAGATTGATAGATTCTGATTTGGACATTTAAAAAAAAACCTGATGTGACTGGAAAATTCTTGCTAAAAAATAATACACTCCAAGTGATGAAGAAAGAAGGCAACTTCTTTGGACCATGTAGGCTGCTTCTCAGACATGCCAGGTCTTACATCTCATTTCCTTAATGACATTTTCTTCAATGGGAGTTTAGTACAACTGAAAATATGGGAGGAAGGATCCAGAGGTACAGTGTGGGTTTTCCATGACTGTGTTAGTGTCTTAATGTGTGCTCATATTGAAATGCCTGTGTGTACCTATATACCTACATGTATTTGTTTTTCTTTCTAGTCTAACTTCGCAATGGGACGTTTTCCTAGCACCTGTAGGAAGTGTTATATGCTGGATTTTGGCTTGGCACGACAATTTACCAATTCATGTGGGGATGTCAGATCAGTAAGATTTTTTTCACAGTTGTCAATTTGATTAATTGAATGTGGTAATATGCTGTCTTTTTTTTTTTTTATTATTTTTTTCTGGAGAAGTATGGGAGTTGCATTGAACTGGTAACTGATCTAAACTTGACAAATATCATCCCAGCTCAGAAATGCCATGTGATTTATTCATTATATTAGAAGACTGGCAGTTGGAGGTGAATCAGGTTTCTGATTTTTGGCTTGAGGCAGAAGTTTAGTCTATGATTATTTTTTTTGGGGGGGGGGTAATCTATTTTTTGGTTTGGAAAATCAAGCAACGTGTCGGTTTTCATTAAATACCAGAGTGATACCTTGCAGCTGAATTTCACTTGATACTGTGTATTGCATTCAAAGAAAAATGATGCAGGAGGAAAAAGTCAATCACTAAACTTTATATATAATCTGGAAGAGACAGTGTGAATGATGAAAGCAGTGATAGGACACAAATTATAGAACATAACAGGACAGAGTTAAATGTAGCTGCTGTATTCCCATGTGATGCAGTCTGAAGAAAATTGTAGATAAAAGCATATCAATGAAGACATTATAATTTTAAGGACCGTAGAGCCTCCCTAATTCACTGGCAGGCAGCCCTTTTGTTACTCTGAAAGCTTGAACATGCACAAGGCAGTGATATGGTACATGATGATGTTATAAAGAAACGTGTATTTCTGTATTAAACTAGTTTAGTTAACATTTTGATGGTAATACTGAATAATGTACTAATTGTGTAACATTAATGTGATGCAGTTTGAGTGGTAGAAGCCTTCTCTACAGGATTTTCAATTTTATTTTGCCTAAGAAGTTGGGAAAGTGGCAATTTTTTTTGTGTGCAAATTATGAATTAGTAAGGTAAATTAGCAGGGTTCTGCTGTACTCTATTCCTTCAGCCATAATGCTGGACACTGCAATGAAAGCAAAGAGCAGGGGAGACCAACAGAGTGGCTGCTGCTGTTGGAAAGGTAGGCTAAACATTTTAAGTAGTTTTTAAATTTCTTTTTTTTATTTATTTCTCAGTGTTCTTGTTGTGTTCTGTATGTTTGGCTGCTTACAATGTTTTTCTAACTGACCTGTAACTTTGAAAAGAGAACAATTCCTGAGATTCTGTAATTTCTCTATATTTACATGCCAGCGGTAGTATTTTCAGTAAAATAGGTGACAACAGAAAATTTAATATTTCTGCTATTCTTTCTTTTGTAACAACTTGGCTCTTGCCTTTTGTTTTTCATTGCAGTGCCCTACAATGTAACTGAAGCAATTTTTCAATTTAATTTGTATATAGAAATTCCTGACAGTGTAATCCATGTTAGCAGAGTGGAAGTGAAGCGGGGAGGGGAGGAAGCCTATTTCTTGTTCGTCATAAGTGACTTCTGTAAACCTGAGAGCCTTTACTGTTGGCCTTGCTTACTAACAACATTTATTAATATTTTCTTTAAATGTGCTATGTGCTTCTCCTTAAGGCAATATTTGTAAAGTTCACTAGATACTTGAAGTGATCTTTCTAAAGTTCATTAGATTTCTTCAGCAGATACTGCAGATAACCTGGAACAATGTAAAAGCATGTTTTTAGAAAACATAGTACTCTGTTGGTAAAAACCTGCCTCTTAGTTAAGGTTGACTGTTAGCTTTTTATGGTAAGTCTAATTTTCTAGCTACCTGACTTCTGCAGGAAGAATCCAGTTCCATTGAGATTTAACATATCATCCTCGAGTCCTTGAATTTCCATGCTGTGTTGTAAAAGAATCAGTAAAGGAATTTTAGAAATTCTAGTATCAGGTTTTAGTCCTTTGGCAGCTTTGTATTTCCTCCAAAATGAAAGAATTCCTGGGGGCCATAAATCTGTTCGTTCAACTCAAAACAATAAAGAGGCTTATATGGATACTCTTGAAAGCAGGAAAGTTTGACAGGACTGTATTTCCCTCCAAAAATCATTCAAATCCAAACCAGCACCACCAGCTAGCATATACATTCTGACAGGTGGACATAAAAAAATTGGGTTAGCTTCAAGACTAGTAGGGAACAAAGGTGTTGGCTAGTTCTTTGACAAAATGCACCTTAGACTGGCAAGGGGAGTTGAAACAAAAAGGCAATTACAAGAATATAAATAATCATCAATTTTACAGTATAAATCGTCTTGTTAATATAGGTAGTGACTAAAGTTCAGACAAGAGGTTTAAAAGAGGTGCCTATGGTGAGGAAAACTGCTTTATTTTATGAAGTCAGATCAAGAGGCAAAGAGGAGTGAGACATTTATCAGACCATTAAGCTACCCAACATCAGACTCTTACTAATTCCAGTGCCGTCATTGTATGAAGACAGAGGAATGCAGCAGTTTCAGATGACTTCGGTGTGATGTATTCTTGTTTCAGATCTCTTATAAAGAGAGGAATTATAAAACTTGGGAATCCATTATTTATTCCAGTATTTGACTGAAGTATGTGCTGGTGGCTACCAGTATGTTCAGCCACGCATTTGGACCCTTCTGCATTTCTGTGAAGACTGTACTTAGTCTAATCGGAGTCTTCCTCACCCCCCACCTTTTTTTTCTCTTCTGGTTTCCTTTCTACATCCACCTTCTCATATTGCTTTGCTTCCAGTAGACTGATTTATCTTCTCCTTACAGTTCTGTTGCTCAGTGGAATAATGCCGTGCAGCTAAGTGAAACCTTCTTTTCTCTCCGTTCCTTTTCCTTGCACCATAATGAAACCTGAAAGCATTCTGAAGGAGTGAGAGAAGAGAAATTCAGGCCATCACAGCTCTGGATTGAATTATGCCTCATGACAGATAGAACATTGGAAGAATTTAGATGCCTGACCCAAACAAAGTTGTGTTGAGTTTGCATGGGATTTAGTTTACCAAAAGCTTAGGTACAATCAGTTTTGGATGGCTAGTAGAATATTCTTTGGCATCATCATGCTACACTCTCAAAGACTGCCTTGTCTGCCTTCATTCTAAGGCACGCTGGGGATATAGGCTTCCTACAAATTATTGTGGGGGTTAATGAACAAAGCAAACATTTGTGTTCAAGAGCATTTTGAAATGGTTTGCTGAGTTAAATGCAAGCAACTACAAACCCAGCGACCCAACGAAGAACTTCAGCTTAAATTGATGATCTGCAGTAAGTTTCAAGCTGTTGAACACAGGATCTTAAACGGAAAGTAGTGTGAAAGTAGTGTCCATGGTTGAAGTGTAGACTTTATTACAGGTGCAATGTTTGATATGCTGTTCTAATGAGTTTGGAGAAAATTTGATGAAGTTCCAGCAGTATTCCAATAGGCAATGTTTATGCTCTAAAGCAGAAACGAAGATTTACTCAGGTTAAATAACTTGAGTATTTTTGGTACTATCTGTAGAAATGAGTTTTGTTTCCCATTGTTATCTATTAAATTATCAAGGGCTCATAGTATAATCAAGCTTACAAAGAAAATAGCCGAAGTAGATTGGTCTGCAATTGAAAGATAATGTTTAGCTTGTCTTTGCTGGGAGATGTTAACCTCCAGAATTTTAAAATTTCTGTAATTATGCCCTTGGTACCAATTTATGTCTTCTCTCACACCCATATGAGAACAACATACAGTCTATTGACATCTTTTCCTGTGTTAGTTTTTCTTCTCACCATTACTATTTTCAGCTTCTGTGATTCTTGTCAGCTTATCCTCCATTTCTCTGTTTTCTCCATTTTCCATTAATACAAGTCTTAAACTTGCATCCAAGTAATTTCTGCCATATCATCTTTGGTCTTCTTTTATCTAACTTTCTTCTGGCTCCAGTTTCTGTCTTGATTCAGTTTCAAGTCTTCTTTCTTCAGCAAATCCCTCTAGTTTTATATTCCCTCCTTTTCCCTTTTATCCTCAGATAAACTCATTCCTAAACACAGCTTTTTAAACATCTCTAGGCACATGAATCACCTTCATGATGTCACTGTTCCAATATTATTTCCTTCTGTCGAAACTAAATTCTCTGTCATCTGTCTCTAGTATCTTTGTGACTATCTTATGATGAACTCAATGCGTTCTTAGTCTCTTTTCTTCTGTGCCAACCACTCAGCCCCACTTCTGTTCTTAATGGCTGCATGTGATACTATCTTCCTGTCCCCAAGGCTTACTGGTAGTTCTCACTTGGCGTGTGTTTAGATGCTGGCTGTGTAGAGAAGGATGCAGCCCTGCAGAGAAGGACTTAGGGATGCTGGTGGATGAGAAACTCGATGTGAGCCGACAATGCGTGCTTGCAACCCAGAAGGCCAACCATATCCTGGGCTGCATCAAAAGGAGCGTGGCCAGCGGGTCAAGCAGGGCTGCTCTCCAGGAGTTCTTCTCCCAGTCTGTATCTATGTCTGGGATTTTCAAGCCCAAGTGCAAGTTCTTCATCTTTGTGCTACCCATCTCAGTATCAACCTCCATGGAGATTTGGCAGCATTTAAAGCATGCTGCAGGGGAGACCATTCAACCGTAGCTCCTCCTATCTAAATACTGTTTTGAAAAATGCACCTTTAATGTGAAGAACTTCTCAGAAAGTGATATTTAAAGACCAGCCAGCAGCTCAGCTGCTCGACACTTGCAGCACTTACTCTATTTTTCATTGCATTTTGGAGTGTCGCACGTGGACTCTCTGTTCACACAATTAAGGAGCGAGCCATTTTCAGCCTGTTTCACTATCTTCTTTTTTCCCCAGTGGGATTTGCAAAGGCAGGATTTTTTGCCACTGGATTATCTAAAATTACCTTCCTCTGGTTTGCAGCAGCTACATGATGTTTGGAAAGTAAAAAAAAAAACCACCCCAACAACAGGCTTGAAGGAGATATATTGTAGTATATCCACCAAAAGAACGTGATGGAATCTTAAGAAATGGCTTCTGCAGCTATTAATGTCTTCTTTATTCCCATATTTTTGTATCCATCTAACCCCCTTTTTGAAGAAAAGTGCAGAACAATCACTAAATTTAAACTTTTGAAGCCAGGAAGCAGCAGTTTTCATATGAACTATTGCTACTGGATGCACTGACTTTTACATATCTGAAGGACACAAGTGATTCACATAAAGTATCTGTTTCTCTTCTTAATAATCAAATAGGTTTTCCTCATTTACTAACTCAGAACCTAACCAGTGATGTGTTGTTTGGGTCATCCATTCCATCTGGCCTAAATTTTTTATGGAGTTAAAGAGCAGAAGAGTTCCACCAGTTTTTAAAACTGGGAATAAATTGCCATGAACATAGAAGCATATGGATTTTGTTTATAAACACTAGTATCAAATTTCTTCCTTATTCTTCCTGGGTTCCTTTGCACTTCTGTCACTACCTATTTTGCTTTTTTATATATCTCTCTTCCCATGTTGCAGCTGAAATAACCTTTTCCCTCTAATTCTCTCTGCAGAGCTATGTAGTTTCATCCTCCAGCGACATCAGAACTCCTTTTCAGGAAACCATTAAATCTCACATCACATTGCCAGTGTATTTGATTTTAGTTGTAGCTGTCTCTATTCCTTTTCCTACAAAGCAGAGTTTCCAAGTTTTATTTTACATGCTGACTGTGTAGATAGTAATTTGCTGTAAAGTTGGTAGAAAGGGATAGAATTGATTATAAATGGGATGCAGCAACTGTCAAAGAAGGGCTAATCTTTTCTGGTGTTCCATAATCACTATCTGGACTATAACTTCAAATTCAGCATTTTCCTTACAGGAGTAAGAGCTCACTTCAGGAAATGATGGGAAAGAGTATTTTGAGAGTTGATTTTATAGAATTAAAATATTTGTGTTCAAGCTTTACTAGTCTGCCCCCAGTGTCTGAACAATCTGGGAAAAGGAAATACCTTTACTGCTTATCTTAAAGATCTAGGGGTTTTTTTTAGATTCTCTTGGGTTTTTCAGTCAGCATGTTCCAGGTATGAGCCTTAAAATTAAATAGTTGTAGTTGCAGTTTTCTCATTGTAGTAACATTTTGCTACAGTGCTCTGCTTCAGTTGATAAATCTTCAAAACTGAAAGAAAATGTAAGTTAACAGAAAAATATAAAGGAAAAAGATGCTCTTTAAACTTTTCCATGTTACAAATAATTCTCAAAAGAATTACTGTAAAATACAGTATTTTTTAACTGCTCGTTTTGATATTGATTAATTTTAACAAAGTTGTCTGGCGGCTGCCTGAATGCCCATGTGAGGAGCTAACCTCAAAGAGGGGGGATATGTCCCTTATAGCTCAATAATAAGATATTTGTAGAAATTTATGAACACTATTAATGTACACTTCACTATCTACAGTGGGTAGTCTTGATCTACAAATGTTTGATTTTGACAAGGAGGAATGGAATAAAGCTAAAAGAAGGGAAGGTTCAGATTAGATATTAGGGGGAAGTTTTTTACAGAGAGAGTAGTGAGGGGCTGGAACAGGCTACCCAGAGAAGTGGTGGGTGCCCCATCCCTGGAGGTGTTCAAGGCCAGGTTGGATGGGGCCCTGGGCAACCTTGTGTAGCTCCAGGCCTGGAGGTTGGTGTCCCTGCCTGTGGCAGGGGGTTGGAACTCTTTGATCCTTGGGGTCCCTTCCAACCCAGACCCTTCTATGATTCTAATGATCTGGGGCTATTTTGGGTTTTTTTCTGCCCTACATACATGTGTTTGCATTGAAGATATAGAACTATTTTATTAGAATCAAATTGTTCTGAACACCCAAATGCAAAATGTAAAAAGTAAAATACCAGTCTCTAGTAAAATCTGTTCTAAACTGTGAAAAATGCATAGAAACAAATGACACATCAACACATTTTTCTGCAACCATGCTGCTGTCCTCACTGGTTTGAAGCCTGCCTCTTTATCCATTTTATTTTTGTTTGCCTAGAATATATTTTGACCACGTGTCCTTTTTGGGAACAACACTGCATGTGTAGCTGGAAATAGGATGAAGAACACAGACACTCGGGCAGTAGCACATGTGTGTAGGCTTCTGAAACTAAATACTACATCTTGGGGATGGAACTGGGATGTGCAGGTATTTGGGGTAGGTGTAGACTTAAATTCTAGAATAAAAGTTGATAAAGAAACAATCATTGGTGGGAGGAGCCTTGTGTGGAAAGAATGGAAGAGAAACCCATGGGAAGGAGAACAGAAACTGCTGGGGATGATGTAGGGTGTTAAGGAAGGAGGAAACAGAGTCAGGGGAATGTATTGTTAGAGAGAGGAAGCCAATAATTGAATTAGTGGTGTAGATAAGAATTGATTACTGCAAAGCAGGGTAATTAGAATTTAATCATGGGGAGAGTCTCTCTAATCCTCAGGCAAACACATTTAGTAGGATGCAAATTTAGTATATTTATGAGATTTATAATCTGCTGTTTATTGCTTTTTGAGAGTGTTGTCAAAGGGTTATCTTACCTAACATTTTGTTTCCCATTGTCCTAGTGATAACTAAAGTAAATATAACAAACATTGGGTTTTTTTTTTCTAGAGAGAAAGAATAAATGATTTGTTTTGAATGTAGACCTAACCTCATAGAGCCTTCAGTTTGCATGCCTCTTATTTACATGGTGATAGTTGAAAGTGAAGGGGTCAGCTGTGGTCCAGAAGTTTTCTTGGAGGAACAAAATCCAAAGGACACTTGCATTCTTAACAGCATCTGTACTAGAGCTGGACTACAGCTCTTGGGCAGTTGTCATCACTCCTGTTTTAAAGTGAGTGCTAACCACAACTGTTCGTTGAGGTATTACTAAATTTGATATAAAGAAAGCAAAATAAAAGAAAAAAAGAAGCCTCTGGTCTTGCTCTTAACCAGGTTATCCTTTAAAAATGAATTTGATGTCATAATTCTTTAAAAGTCTATAAATTCAAGCATCATGTCACAGGCTTCCTGAGTTTTGTGGTCTTTTATTTACATGGACTTCAAAATACAAATAACTTAACTTTATATGTTTACGAAGAAGATAGGATAACATGTATGCAAGCTGAGCTGGCAAAGCTGGGAGAAGCACAGTTGAAAAACTGTCCCTCAGAAGGTGATGTTGAGATAAAATCTGTTTATCTCAAACATCTGTATTTCTCTCCTCAGTATACAGGCCTTGCTGACTGGCAGCCTAAAGAGTGACTCGAATTAGCAGCCGCTCCCCTGAGTCTGGTGAAGGACTCAGGAAAGATGAATGAAGGAGAAAACTCCTTTCTGCCCAGTTTGGTGCTTCTTTGGGAACCTGGGCTTCCTCTTCAAGAGTATCTTAGTAGGTTAAAAGGTATTTTGGGGAGGCTCAGTTTTGTCTGTGGAGTTGCTGTATTCTTGATAAATAAGACTTTTTGGGTCAGAGAGAGTTACCCTATGACCGCTTTACCCTCCTCTTTCCACCTTTCTCCTGCCCTTCCCAGAGGCTAGATTTCAGGTCATCCTTCAGTTATTTAAGCAAAATTAAGAGCTCAGATGGAGTTCTCACCCTCATAGGGTTTTTTTAGTGTGACCTTAATTTGAAGTGTCTAAATTTCCTGTATTTATTTGAAATAAGTAAAAAAAAAAAAACCCTACATTTTTCTGGTATACATTAATGGGGATTACAGTATTATAGATTTAACTAGCTGAATCTTTTTTTAATCTGGAAATTTGACATCTTAAGCCTTACCAATCTGAGAAGTCCTGATTTTAGCACAACTAGGAAATGTAGCACTGTTTCTGATATGCTTTGCATTAAAGGAGTCTCAGAAGTCTTACTTCAAGCGTTTACAAAAATACTCAGATCCAAAGAAGACAGAGAACTCACCAAAACTTTCTGAGTTCCTCATACTCTTCACTAGTGACAAAATTGTCTGCTAAAGCAGAAGATACACCAGCTGCTCTCCAGCCCCTAGAAAAATGCAGTGAAAGCAATTGTGAATGCAAATGTTTAGATCTTTGTATTGTCTGGGGAAGCACTTACAAACCCGCTCGCACCAGGCAGTGACCATGTTATTCTACTTATGGGTTTATGCAGGAACTCAAATAGGTGCTGCCTGCCTTTCTTCAGTGCCCTCCGGTTCCAAAAACTTTCCAGCAAATGAGTTTTTATCTTCAAGTGTCCCTTCAGGATAACAGATGGTATCCTGGAAATGTAACTGAATTCTTAAATAAAAAATCCCAACGAAACCACCAAACCAAAACAACCCCCCCCAAAATCATCAGCCCCCCACCCCGCTCCCCCATCACCCAGAGTGCTGCATGGAAATGTGTTGGTAAACATCAAAGCAGAGTATTAAATACATTTTGAAAGCTTTGAAGTGTATTCTAGATCAGTTACACATAAAGATAGAAGATCTATGTTTCCTGTAGATTCATTCTTTTTGTTTTTAACTTCACAAAAATTTGGGAATGGCTCTGCCTGCTTTGCATGAAGTTCCTTTATTTTAATACTCTGGCTTATCTTGCTTGCTGAGGAGGACCACAGCATACTTCCATCTTACTCTACCTTATCTTCTGTCATCTTGGCAGAAGAATTGTGGATTGTTCATTTCTGTGTTTGGAAGAGAATGTGGTTTTTATGGTACTGAAGGGGTGGAAGCTGTATCCATTAAATGCTTTTTATGATGGGCAAAAAAGGGGGATAATTTTAAGAACTATAGTAGTTGTGGTGAAGCTGCATTGTCATAAGAATAAAAGATCACTGCAAATCTTTTGTCCTCTCTGCAGGCAATTTGGGCCCACAGACTGCCTAAAGGTGGATTGTGTAGAGATGCTTCTCAATTTTCTTTTTAAGTGAAGGCTGTTATAGCCTGATCTGTCAATATTGCATTAAGAAAAAAGCCTTGGAAAGTGGGCTACAGATAGTACTGACTAAAACTGGTGGCTTGCTTTATTTGCCCCGATGATTCAGAAATTGTGTCAGTAACTACCCTGAATAATACGTTGACTGCGTGCATTTTTTTTATAGATAAGAGTCTGTATACTGGAAGCTGTTGAGGAATAGTTACTGAGCACTAGGTTTGGATTAAATTTGAGGTTAAATTGAGAGCACCTATTAAATTTAAATCATTGGCATCAATTAGGTCAACTCCAGGAAACTGTGAAAGTTGATCAGGTTTGGGGTTTGTTAGGAAGATACAATGTATCTTTAGCAGTTCCTTGAGATGATACCTGCTTGAAGTGACACAGACTAAAGAAAAACCCAAGGACAACTAGGAGGTGTTTTATACGTACAGCATTAAATAGCAGTGGATTATATGGAAAAAGAATGAAATACTACTAAAAAGTTCCAGGGAGATGTTTCAATTCGTGGTGCTCCCTATTAAGCACAGAATAAATACTTGGCTAAAATACATAGTGGGTCTAAAGAAGCGTATTTTCCAAACCTGACTTAAAACTGTTGGAAGACAGATGCTGCAGGGTAATGGTCCGTGTCATTTTGTTGAACGTATGGTTCAGTGGTTGTTTCATCCTGTTGAGAAGCATTTTGTTGCTGGCATTTACCTTATGCTGTCTTTTCTCAGTCCCTAACAGCATGTTGCACAGAGATGGGATTAGCCAAGGATTGTATGTTTGCACTTAAATAAGTAAAATCATCTTTATTTTTCCTCTTGAAATCTTCTCATCTTCTTCACACCGACTGCCTGTCTCATTTAACATGTATTCTTGCTTAAACTTGCAACACTATTTTTCAGCCCCTCTTCTTCATTCTACTTCTACCTTCAAGTTGTCACTAAATTATGTTATTTCCTTACTGCAATTTACACAAACTTCTCTACAATTTATCCACATGACTGCTCTCTTTTGATTATTTAAAGCAACCTTTTAGCCTCCTCTTTTCACTGTCACTCTTGTGTGAGTAAAGCAGTCACTGGAGTCATGTCTGACTAATAATTGCTCTACTGTGTAGTTAGGCTGCTCTTGTCCAGGTTGCAAGGTTACTGTATGTGATATGTTACAGGAGGAATTTGAATCTTAAAATAATCCTATTTAATCCTTCCCTTTTATCTTTTTTTTTCCCAAGCTATTTCTGAAAAACAGAACAACTTGAATAGTTCAGTATGCTTTCTCAAGCTTAGAGTGGAGGTACCCTGTGACGTGGAGCAAGAGCTATGTAACTGTTCAGGCATGGCACAAGAAGCACTCAGGAGCCTGTCAGTGCTCCCATGATGCTAATCTGCTCTAAGAGTTCTCTTCCTTACTGCTCTACCAGACTAAGAGCACTATGACCCTCTCCTCTTTACTGTCATAGGAAGATTCAAATTATGGGAAGGATGATGGAGGAAGCAAAACCTAATGAGTTCCTATCTGTATCTCATAGTCCTCCTGAGGCTTTTACGTACTGATACACTTTAGAGTAGACCTTTCCTAAGTTGCCTCTTTGAGTCAGCACATGGTTTTCTTGCAACATAATTTTTTGGATCAGGAAGGTGACAAAAAGTTCCTTTTCCCCCTTCAGCATGTGTATGAAAGCTATGCACAATTTACAGGACACCCACCTCAACCCTAATGCTTACAAAGCAAAGAACTATGCATGATCAAATTTGGCATGAGAAGTTCCCAGGATGAAATGTGCAGAACTGAGCAAGTCTAAGACGAGAATACTTTTTATTAATTTCTACATTGTTTGTCTAATGAAGATGGAAGTTAGTGTCAAGAAGGTGCTGAACGTGCTACAGTGTCAGGCATTAAATGACTATGTAACTTGTAGTGGTTCCTCCCTATCAAATTCTTCCCACTTGACCATTAGTAAATCACTCTCAGTTCCACTTCCCAGGTCTGTGATAAGATTCCATTGTCTAAAGGAGGGAAATTAAGTATAGGAGCTATCAGAAAGTGCAAGGGGAAAATAGAAGGAGAGGGGAAAGGATGAACCTTTGAAGGTGTCATGTAATGCCTCGGTGAACTTCAGATCTGGAAGTAGTTCAGCTGTATTGGTGTGAAGCTTTGTGTGGGCTTTCTAGCCTCAGAGGACCGCTGTGCTCTGCCAGGACCAAGAGAGATGTCTGTCAGTTGCTTCCTTAAATAGATTTTAGAAATATTTGTTCCAATCTGTACGAAGGGAGGAAGAAGACATGCCAGGGAAGTGGGGTGCGATGCATCAAAGCTAAATTTTGTCCAATCTGCCATTATTACCAGCTTACTGAGGAGTTTAACGTGATGGAGTAAGTTTTACCTTAAACCATAGTACAGGTACTTGAACCACATTTTTCAAGATCAGCCTAAAGCACCTCTCTTCCCTTCAGTGCTTCTTTGGGAGCTGGGACTGTAAAAGGTGAAAAAAGAAGTAATATTTTTGTATTGAACTCTATAAATCAGCAGAAAGGCATAGAATCAACAAGAAATTCTAAACAAAGGAATATTTTAATTCTTTACCTCGCAAATCAAGAGGAGTGTGGCCAGCAGGTCAAAGGAGGTGATCCTCCACCTCTGCTCTGCCCTGGTCAGGCCCCACCTGGAGTATTGTGTCCAGTTCTGGGCTCCCTGGGATAAAAAGGACAGGGATCTCCTGGAGAGAGTCCAGAGGAAGCTACAAAGGTGATTAAGGGCCTGGAGCATCTCCCCTATGAGGAAAGGCTGAGTGACCTGGGGCTGTTCAGCCTGGAGAAAAGAAGACTGAGAGGGGATCTGATCAATGGTTATCAATATCTTAAGTATGGGATGCAGGGGGAATTGGCCAGCCTCTTCTCAGTGTCTGTGGGGACAGGACAAGGGGCAATGGCCTCAAGTTGGAGCACAGGAAGTTCCACACCAACATGGGGAAGAACTTTTCCCCAGTGAGGGTGAGGGAGCCCTGGGACAGGCTGCCCAGGGGGGTGTGGAGTCTCCTTCTCCGGAGAGATTCCAGCCCTGTCTGGATGCCTCCCTGTGTGACCTGTCCTGGGGACCCTGCTTTGGCAGGGGGGTTGGACCCACTGATCTCTGGAGGTCTCTTCCAACCCTTACAATTCTATGATTCTATTTGCATCATGTTGTTGCACTGATTGTGTGTTTCATGGCAATTAGCAGAATCAGTTCAGTTGTCATAGGACAGATAAAAATAAGAGGCAGAGATAGAGATAGCAATGTATGTGATATAATTCAGCTGCCAAATAAAATACATTATGCTCCTGAAAATAGAGTTGGAAATGGTTTACTGTATGGTTTTTGTTTCTAAAAGAAATATTTGTATTCATAAATAATGATTCAGAAGTAGTGTTGGAAGAGATGACTGGGGTAACACTTCTGAACCCCGACTATCCCTTCCTGTTATAGCTGATGTCTGTCTTTCTGTGTCTGTAAAATTAATTTTTTTTATACTTCACTACTGTAGAACAAAATGTCTAAAGAAAAAATATTTTTAAAACTATATTTTCAGCTTTTCACAAAATCTGCATTGGTCAGAATACATTTCATATATTTTTGGAAATAGATGAGGTTTGCAAGATTTCTTTATAAATTCTGAGCTAAGCATTTGATAGTTGAGAACTCCTTAACAAACAAAGTACTTTAAAGAAAAGCTTTGTTTTAGTGGGCAGAGTTCGATTAAAGAGTCTTTATAGTTTATTTATAACTAAACTAACAAACTTTGTTCTGTAGCAAAGGAATTATTATATAATACCAGAGTCATTCAGTGCAAGACGTAAACATGTAACTTCATTCTTAAATAAGCTTTACATACTCCTTAATTCTTTCCTTTGTGCCTTTCGTAGGCCAGTAGGTCTGGGGAGGTGACTGTGCCCCTGTACTCGGCACTGGCAAGGCTGCACCTCGAGTGCTGGGTCCAGTTCTGGGCTCCTCACCATAAGAAGGACACTGAGGTCCTGGAGCGAGTCCAGAGAAGGGCAACCAGGCTGGGGAAGGAGCTGGAGGGCAAATCCTATGAGGAGCAGCTGAGGGAGCTGGGGGTGTTCAGCCTGGAGAAGAGGAGGCTGAGGGGAGACCTTATCACCACCTACAGTTACCTGACAGGAGGGTGCAGAGAGGTGGGCAATGGTCTCTTCAGCCAGGGGACAGGAGATGGGAGAAGGGGAAATGTCAGGAAGCTGCCCCAGGGCAGGGTCAGATCAGATGTTAGGAGAAAGTTCTTCCCTGAAAGAGTTGTCAGGGCCTGGCACAGGCTGCCCAGGGAGGGGGTTGAGTCACCTTCCCTGGATGTGTTTAACAGATGGGTAGATGAGGTGCTCAGGGATATGGTTTAGCACAGGACAGGAATGGTTGGACTTGATGTTCTTAAAGGTCTTTTCCAGCCTTATGATTCTGTGATTCTTTGAATATTCTTGCAATAATTGAAGGAAAAACTTAAAATCATATATGTTTATTTCATTGAGAGGAAGAATCTTTGTAACCTGGTGTTTAGGGTTGCTGGGTGAAATATAAGGAGAATGCACAATCTGTTAATATCCTGCCTGAAGGAACAGGTTAATAAGTAGTTGAGATATGAAAAAGATTTAATTCTCATAATACAATACTTTGGAGCTGTAAGGGTATATTGGATTTTGTTTTCTGTTTTCCTGTGGTGTGCAGAACACTTATATTGTATGCAAACAATCATTGAACAATTTAATTGAGAAATTCTGGTGTGCTGTAAAGCTGTTCTGTATTAGGATGCAGCTGTTACTTTATTTTGTATAGAAGTGATAGATGCTGAGGGGATTGGGCTGTAACAGCCCTTTTAAAAAAAAAAAAAGATAAAAGAAATGTTTCCCCTGAGATGCGAATCTATCTTTGGGGAAAAAAATATTCCATGAATGATGAAACTTCCTGCTTTTCTCTGGCATTGAGTGCTGCCTCCCTATTCCCTCCAGGTTCACACAACCTCCTCCTCTCTGATGAGTACATAGTCACTGTTTCAGGACTAGGCATGGGCTGGCTTGCCATCTACAATATGTGCTGATTGACCTACTGGTATCTCTTAAGATGGATGTGAGCCATTTTAATTGAATTTTAACTGTCTGCCTCTCTGTCAAAGTACTAATTTGCATTCTGTCTTTAATCACCAATTTCCATTAAACTTGCAGGAACTGTCAGTCTTTGAGAGCAGTCCTGTTGGTTTGAAATTAAAAGCTATTATAGGGGAAAGACAGATGGTTTGGCCCAGTGAAATTTGTTGGTGAAAATAGAAGCAAACCAAAACCAAACAAGCAGCTTTAATTTCTAATTCTTTCTGAGCTATGGAGTAAATTCTCTGAGTTGTGAAAAATTATTTGTAATATTTTTAAAAGGAAAAAAAAGGAATGTGTGTCATTTTATGTACATTAGCTTGCTTGAGACCTTATGCTTCTCAACCTCAGTTAAATATATGTCTACTACTGGATTGCTGCAGCTCTTCAACGTATGGTATTATCATTATAAATACTAAATATGATATGTAGAAAACAATTTAAAATGAAGGTCTCTCTTCTCTAGCCTGCTAAAAGCACAGAGCTTCCCATAATGCTGAACAACTGTTAAATTTTTACTTACGGAGCTAAGTAAAAACAATATTCTGCTGTCTGGGGAAATCCTCTGCCAGAGCATTATCTGGCTTCTCTGAGTTGTCTTCCTCTTACAGTAACATCTCCTTCAGCTCATGGTATGAGAGGAAGAAGAAAGATTGCATGGGGCAAAGCCAACATAAACAGGGCAGTCTTATCCTATGTGCTTTTCCCTGTAATAAGTTCTTATCTGTGACAGACACTTGGTAGGTTGCTACCACCTCCAGCCCACCAGACCTTTTCGTCTGCTTGTGAATCAGCTTTGGAACAATTGCTGTTTTCAGCTAGTGCATCACATTGGCTGAGTTAAATACTCCAGATGGAAAACCGAGTAGCTCCCGAGCTGGTTTGTCTATCAAATATTGTTGTCTTAGAGATGGTGATGCTCTCCACAGCACAGGTGGTTGAAGTTAAATTTTCATTTGTCACCACATGCCTATTGGAACCCACAGTAACAAAATTTAATTGTACTGCTAGATATTAGCTCGGCTTGTTACCCATCTTCTGCTGGAACTAGTCGGCATAGGATCAGACAGCTGCAATCAACTTCTGGAAATCACAACTTCTGTTTAGGTAGATCTGAGTCCAAATAATGTATCATACTGACATCTGGTAGGATATGGGTCGATAAAGAGCTCCAAGAGCAAGTAGTAGGCTATTAGTGTCTGATGTTTATATACAGAGCTAACAGCGTGGGTTCGAAGCGCTGTGTACACAGGAAAAGCTAATAGAGAAGTATAATACGTTGTAGTGGCAATTGTATTTCAACTGCTTGATCTTTCCTTACCCGGATGATCCCTGAATTTTTCATTTACTTTAAACTGGTGCTGACACATGCTAGGCATTACATTAGATTGCAAAACCTATGTGCACAGGAAAGGGGGATGGGAATGTGAATTGTTGAAGCCATTTGGTATGAAAAAACAACAAATTGTAACTGTGTATGGTTCCATTAGGGAAATACATTCCTATTTGGTAAAAGAACTAGGAAATGGACTTTTTGAAGAGAGGACTCTGCCTTTATCAAAGGGAGTTAGAAGGAATGTAGGTGGTTGCTTCTTTACACACCGCTGTATGGGCTTTAGGACTTGGCTTCAGGAGTCGTGCCAAGAAGGTGGGGTTCGCTTCTTGAGCTGGTTTCTCAATCACTCTACACTTAAGAATTCTCAGTCATTGCCTGACTGATAGAAAGAACCATGGTGTCTGTCAGATATAATGTAAAGAATTGTTATTGCTTTATTTTTTCATGTTGTTATCTAGTTTCCATGACTGCAGTAAAAAGTGATGGTTTTGCACTGCAAACATTTTCCATGTTGCCTAGAGCAATAAACCCAGAGCATTTTTCTAGAGATACTGAACTGAGCTAAGGAGTGTGAATTCCCTCCTCCATAGCCCACTCCAAACACTTTATAATCACAATGTCTCACAGAAACCTGTAAACCTGGCTGTTTAGAGGAAACAGTTAACCTTTTTCTAGGAGCTCCTAATGTCCTGCATGTGGTTTATCTAAGATACTGTCATATGTTTCCAGCACAGGGTCACCTCCATAGAAAACTGATTATACATTAAAAAAGTACCTTTATCTGTAGAAAGGTTTTTCATAGTCATTGGATCTATTTCATATATATATATATTTTTTTTTACTTTAATTAATGTGGTCATAGTAATAAAATCTGAGACAGCTCTGATTTTTCCAGTTGACTGCTTGAGCTAATTTTATAAGAAAAAACTTATATATGCTCTTAAGTCAGTTCTATACAAACTACACTTTAAGGCAAGAGATTGTAAAAGGATTTAGATATCTTCGCTGAGGTAAAGAATTTGGGATTCATTTAGTGATATGTTATTATATTAGAAACAATATTCATGGGTTCTAACTCTCAGTCAAGCAATTCTCAGAAAATTGGAATAATCTCAGGGCAAATGCTTGCGTAGGAATGTCTAAAGATGTCAGTGGCTTTATCATTCAAAAGCAATTAAGTTGATACACAGCAAAATTCCTCATAAGAACATTTCTCCCTGAGGACAGAACTCGAATAGGTCAAATTGTTAGTTTTTGTAAACTAGATAGGATAATATAGATTCCATATGCTAGTGGACAGCAGGGACAGGGAGGGGATTGTCCCTCTCTACTCTGCCCTTGTGAGGCCCTGGCTGGAGTCCTGTGTCCAGAGCTGGGGCCCCAATACAAGAAAGATGTGGAACTGTTGGAGAGGGTTCAGAGGAGGCCACGAAGATGATCAGAGGGCTGGAGCACCTCCCCTACAAAGAGAGGCTGAGGGAGCTGGGCTTGTTCAGCCTGGAGAAGAGAAGGCTGCAGGGGGACCTCATTGCAGCCTTCCAGTCCCTGAAGGGAGCAGAGAAACAGGAGGGGAATCAGCCTTTTAAAAGGGCAGACAATGGCAGGACAATGGGGAATGGATTAAAGCTAAAGGAGGGAAGGTTTAGATTAGATATGAGGGGGAAGTTCTTTACAGAGAGAGTGGTGAGGTGCTGGAACAGGCTGCCCAGAGAGGTGGTGGATGCCCTGTTCCTGGAGGTGTTCAAGGCCTGGTTGGATGGGGCCCTGGGCAACCTTGTGTAGCTCCAGGCCTGGAGGTTGGTGTCCCTGCCTGTGGCATGGGGTTGGAACTCTATGATCCTTGTGGTCCCTTCCAACTCAGACCATTCTGTGATTCTATGCCAGTTGTTACCCTTTTTTATTTATTTATTTTTTTAAAATTTCCCTGTCAAGCAACTGGAAATGTTTTTGTGCTAGTTATCAAGTAGCAATTGAAGTTGTTACCCAGGGATTACAAGCCTCATTACATTGTAGTTTCCATGTTTTTCATTATTCTCAAAAGAATGGAAACGTTGAACTTAGTAAAACTGAATATGGGCCTTCCCTTTTAACATTCAGACCAGAGGCTTGAGACTTTCATCTGCTGAAACTTTATGCTCTTGAGATTTACTGAATTTGTATTTCTGTGTGTTAAGCTGAGGTCTCGGTGCCCTTCAGAAAAAGTGTTACTCACCAAACTACATCACTTTGAAAATTTACCTGTTTTGATTGTCTCAGTAGCAATGCTACATTATTCTTACTTGGATGGTTTCCCAGTCTTCAGAACTACTAAAAAAAGGAGAATTAAGGCCTTTTTTTTTGAGGAAAAAAAAAGTATTAGTTTCTCCTGAAATTAAGCAGTTTCTAAGCATTGTGAGCTATTCTTCTTAAATTGCTTGGTACTATGAAATTTCTGCAATTACAATGTTATGCTTCACTTTGAGGTAATGTTCTCTACAGAATATTATATACTGCCAAGATTTAGGTTAGTAAGTCAATTTTCTGTCCTGCCTGAACACAAAGTATTTTTCAAGCACCATTTAAACTTTATGATAGCGTCCAAAACCTAAGATTTATGGAATATTGTCTGTGAACCTGTTTGTGTTAAAAACATACTGGAAAATATTCTCCACTTTAACTAACACCGGTTTAGGTCTCATACTACTCTAGCTGACATTGATTGTATGGGCTGTTGAGTCTTTTTCAAACATGTTGCTGTGTTATCCTGCTGGATTTAGTTGATACGGTTACTAATAGAAAGGCAACTCCTGATGACCTTAAATGATAGCTCTGAGTGCAGCAACTCTTGGTGGCTAAGAAGTAATGATACCTTTATAGATACATATCGCTGTGGAGAGATTGAAGTGTTTTATCTTAACAGGGGAGTAATTTTGTATTGCAGTTCTCTTTGTGTGGTTATCATACCAGACTTCTCAATGCACTGTGCAAAAAGTTTTCAAAATCTGAAGAATCGCGATGAGTCTGGGGCAGGCAGACAGATCACCAATCCTCCTTTAAGTACAAGTTGTAGGAGAGGAAGATAATTGGAGTTTATCATATTCGCTGTTAGAGGAAACAAGAATTATTCACTGGGAAGATAAAACTGTGTAAATGAAAGCAAAGTGAGCAGTTCTGGCAGTTCACTCTGTAGAGAATGATTCATCGATCAAGGGTGTGCCATGGATTGGATAACTACCTTAGACAAAGTAGTAACACCATGGTTTGATTTTTTTTTTTCTTTAATTGCAAATATGTGGGAATTATGACTATTATCTATTATATAATTCTTCCTGTAAGATTTTATTTGAAGGAAAGAAGGATGGAAAAATACATTCTATGCCTACAAAAACACCAGTTGACTTAAGATCATGCAAGATCTAGAGTGTCAAGGAGGAAATGAGGGCATTCAGAAACTAGAAAAGGAAGAAATATTTTAGTTGGTGCCTGTAGTGCAGCCCTTGCTATTTATTGCCCTGCCTTACCTGGAGACTTACCTGTGGTTTTTCCTGCTTTTGGAATCTCTCAAAAAAAATTATTGGTTTCCTAGTTCAGAAAAGAATCAGTGAAATAGTTGCTAGCATATTTCAATAAATGGCTGGCTGTCTTTTCATGCCACATAATACTGGTGTATTGTAGCAAAGTGGAGTAAATAATTTTGGTTTAGATCCTGTCAGAATTTAAAAACTCAGACTTCTGGTCATTAAAACCAAGAAATAATTTCATTGTGGTAGAAAAAAGAATAGTTCTTCCACATACCCTTTTTGAGGAGCAAGGTAAACAGGACTTGATGCCTCTGAAGAACAAGAAGTGACGTAATTAGATGGTTTAAAAAACTGACTTGCATCACTTTGTGTTGCCTACTTGGATTTCCCCTGAGAAGCTGCAGAAAAACAGTAAATTGAAAGAAAACAAAAAGTTTCAAGTAATACTTGTTGCTCCATACTCACTTTTTAGATTCCAAGTTAAGTAGTCAGGGGGGTTATTTCTGACAGTGAGAATCTTTCTTGTTCTGTTTGGCAGCCGCGAGCTGTTGCTGGCTTTCGAGGAACAGTACGATACGCGTCGATCAACGCTCATAGAAACAGAGTGAGTATCTCAATCTGTCACATCCATCTCACCCACTTGACAGCACTCATTGCTGTTGATTGACTATATAGAAATGAATACTTACCGTTTCCCACCTTAGGAAATTTATAAGGTATAGTAGGTGAGGGTAAAAAAGTTCTTGTGGAAACTATAGTGGTTTTAATAGTTACTGTTGATGTTCAATTGTATTGTAAGTTAATACATTTCGAAGGTGGAGTTACTGAGTATTACACATTTCATCTTAACATCATACACTAAAGGAATCTGAATAAACAGCTCTTCCAGTATAAAGACCTGCAATGTTATTTTAACACACTTCAGTTTCTGTTCTGTTTCTCTGTATTTTCTGTACTTGTGTTCCTTCTTAAAATAGTTGCTGAATTTAATGATGCAAACTCGTTTTGCAGTGTTAATTATACTTTTTATATACAATTCTCTGGAGCAGCAAAGTATACATTTTCCCTTTTGCCTTATAGGTATTTGTAAGATGCATAAGAATAATATTTCTTTTTCACAGGAAATGGGTCGACATGATGACCTCTGGTCCCTGTTCTACATGTTGGTGGAATTTGTGGTTGGACAACTGCCTTGGAGAAAAATAAAAGATAAGGTAAACCCAGAGGTGAAACCAAAGAACACAGGAGAGATTTACTTTTGGTGTGCAGATGACTGCTGCAATGAAGAGTCTACTAAGGATCACTGGTTCATTAATTTTACCATTACATTCTTGAGTGTTTTCTAGTGTGAGTTCTCTTTGCTGGTGTAATGGTATAAAAAGAAGTCAAGTTTTACAAACTGTTCTAGGTGGGAAGTGGGTTGTGCTTCTAGTTTGCAAATGTTTTAAAACACAGAAATAAATGTATGCAGATGCCACTTATTTAAATTTCCTGTTTTCACTTGAGTACTTTTTGGTTTCACCCATCACACATTCAGAAGTTCTTATTGATTTTTATTAATTGTGAAATGGTCCTTTCTTACTTGCTGGAGAACAAAAATGAATCTGTCCATATATGAGGTGTGTGAAGAAACCACATCTGATTTAGCCTGTTATTACTTCTTTCAACTTCAAAATGAGATTGAAAAAAGGTTATTTTGTGATGTGGTTTATGTAGTGGTAGATGACAATGTAGTATGTAGGTAGCATCACTTTTTTTGTTTTTGATAGACTCATCTTACACATAACAGGATTTCCTAATCTTGTGCAATATTACTGTGATGAGCAAATAACACATGAAAAAGTGACTCAACATCAGATGATGCAACAGGATATTTAAATCTTTAAAACACATATTTAGAAGGGTTGGCATGTCTGATCACAGGCCTTGATATCAGGCAGCATTCAAGTACAGTAGAAAATTACATGGTTTTTGTACGAAATTTGGAGTTTGTGCATTATTTTGCATGTGTACCGGGGGCAATGACAGAATCTCTTCTCTTGTTATCTGATGTAGAATGACCTTCCTGGGTACTATGCAGTGTAATGTACTTACACAGCTTTCTGACCAAGTAGTGCACTGAAAGGCTGTAAGATACACTGTAGAAAAGAATGGCGGTGTCTTAATGTTAGTTGTGTTATTTACTCCTAGGAGCAAGTGGGCTCCATTAAAGAAAGGTACGAGCACAGACTTATGTTGAAACATCTTCCTCAAGAATTCAACATCTTTCTGGATCACATTTCTAATTTAGATTACTTTACAAAGCCAGATTACCAGGTAAACGTTTACTATTTTGTCTTTCTGACTTTAAACAGAATTTTCTGCTGTTTCATCTTCAGTTTCCTTTGATTTCATTTTGTAGTCTTGGAAGTTATTATGGATCGTGCCACCACAAACCTATTAGTGACCATCTAGTGTCATGGAATCTTTGCAGTTTAAAGATGTCTCTTTTTTCATTTGGGAAGAGTAAGTTAGTCAAGTTTCTAAAAATGATTGAGATTTGTTTTGCAGTCAGTATTCTGTTTAGATCGGGTGCTATCCTCCTATTGTAGCCTCTGTTGGATGCTCCTGACTTAAATCAATCAGATTGTTTCCTTGTTGATAGCTCTTCTAGCAGTTTCCCAAGATCTGGAGATTGACAGCTACAGCATAAACAGCTGAGGACAGCATGCAGCTATGGGGGGAGGTTTTAAGACTGAAATAATTGCCTGCAGAGATCACCAGAAAAGTAGTTTTCCTTTGTTAAGAGAATGTTGCCTGCTGAAATGGAAAGCTTCAGCTCAGTGATAAAGTGATAGGTGCCCAGAGGATATGCTGTAGAATGTGTGTTACTCAGTGTTGACCCATGGTTTAACTATAAAGAAGAGTCAGAGCTTTGTTCTATACCAGTGTGTGGAAAGCAGCAGAACAATTCTCTGGAAAAGCAGGGAGGCAGACACTGAGAGGTTTTTTCAGCCTCACAAACTGTGCAAGAAGTTGAACTGCTCTATTACCACGCTACAAGTTGTGTGTGGCTCCCAGAAACACTCGTTCCTGTCAGCTTCCCACTTGTATTACCTGCCAGCCTCTGTGCATGTGTTCAACTCCCCAACTCAGCAAAACCAGAAGGAATGAGGTTGTGCTGGTGTGCAAGCTGAACTGGTTCAACTGAATAAATAAATAATTCTGGAATTGGAACTTTATTGAAAATGATTCCTGTACTTTACTTGGTAAGAGGAACAGAGAAATCAAGATAAATAAGATTCAGAATAAGAACTGAAAACCTCAAGTGCTAACTAATTTCCTTGAAGAAAGTGAATTTCTTTAAATGCACAGATGTGTTCTTGCACAAATGTAAAAAAAATTACCTTTTTTGTTTTGGTGCAAAAACATTAATGTAGAAAAAATAATCTTGCTGCAAACACAAAAAACTTCCACTCTTCCTGAAAAATAAGTACCTTGATTTTTTTTTTTCCTCCTTTTCTATTACCATTTTCCATGGAATTTATCCCAGGGCTTCCAGTTAAGTGAGGAAAATGATTAAGAAAGTTTTGAGTGTTTTGTGTGCAGTGTTATAAAGATGAATCAGATTCCCACCCCCCACCCCCATTCTCTGGTAAAAATCATTGCTTGACGAAACTTTGATGTTGCATAGGAAAGCCTTGATTGTAGATGGCTAAATACACTTTATTTACATGGTATGTCACAGAATCATAGGGGTTGGAAGGGACCTCAGGAGATCATCGGGTCCAACCCCCAAATGTCCTGAACGATAAAACATATACACAGGCATGCTTTTGAAAAACCTTTTTCTGTTGTCTACTTGTATCTAAACACAGCACTGAGGGATTAATGTGATATCAGGACAGAGTTTCTCATTGATAGCCCAGTAAATTACTGTCCTCTGCTTGGTCATGGACCGTTTGCAGCTGCGTAGCTGCAGCCTGAGCATTCCAACACTGTCTTGCTCATGTGCTTTAGACCAGAGCAGGGTGGTTTTATTTAGAGGTGAGAAAGTGTTCTACATTCCATGGTCATTTAAACTCTGGTTGCTTTTAACTAGTATTTATTGTAGCAGTGCTATTCATACCTTCCATACGTATCATTTGTATTTATGTTTAGGCACTGAATGAGAACGTACGTGGTCAAGATTCCTGCTCTGAAGAAGTTAGTCTAAAATATTCCTGACATGGGCCCAGTAGTCATTGATTTGGCAGTGTCAGAGAAGTTTATTTTATTCAGGCATTTATGCACATGTTGCCTCAGCCTCCTGACGTCATTAAGCATTTGAGTTTGTATTTGCATTATAGCAGAAACTGTAAGCAAGATTTAAAGGAGAATCATGTTAAAACTGACTTAGAATCATAGAATCATAGGGCTTGGAAGGGACTTCCAGAGATCAGTGGGTCCAACCCCCTGCCAAAGCAGGGTCCCTAGGACAGGTCACACAGGGAGGCGTCCAGACAGGGCTGGAATCTCTCCAGAGAAGGAGACTCCACACCCCCTGGGCAGCCTGTCCCAGAGCTCCCTCACCCTCACTGGGGAAAAGTTCTTCCCCATGTTGGTGTGGAACTTCCTGTGCTCCAACTTGAGTCCATTGCCCCTTGTCCTGTCCCCACAGACACTGAGAAGAGGCTGGCCAATTCCCCCTGCATCCCATACTTAAGATATTGATAACCATTGATCAGATCCCCTCTCAGTCTTCTTTTCTTCAGGCTGAACAGTCCCAGCTCACTCAGCCTTTCCTCACAGGGGAGATGCTCCAGGCCCTTAATCATCTTCATAGCCTCCTCTGGACTCTCTCCAGGAGATCCCTGTCTTTTTATCCCAGGGAGCCCAGAACTGGACACAATACTCCAGGTGGGGCCTGACCAGGGCAGAGCAGAGGGGGAGGATCCCCTCCTGTGACCTGCTGGCCACACTCCTCCTTGAAAGAGACTGAGTAAGGTTTACATGAGGAGGAGAAATAAAGGAGAGTAGGTATGGGGCAGAGACTGGACTATGGCTTTGTGCAGTTCAATAGGGTTTCAGAACTTAAGGAGGTGGATGGCACACCAAAGGCCCCTGAGAGTAAGGATGAAATGGATGTGACCACTTTATACAAGAAAAAATGATCCAAACTTCCCGTCTGCTGTAAGTTGCTAAGGGGTATGTGTTTTTTGAGGAGACTGGAGAAAAAAATTCAGCATCCTAGATGGGAAGAAGGAATAAATACTTGAGGGGTTTTTTTTTTTGGCGGGGGGAAGGGGTGTGGGGAAGATGAGTTTTAGAAATGTTACAAAGTAAGAGATGGTACGATACGGATGTAGCTCTTCCCACCAGTGACGAGAATGAGACAAAGTTTTTTCACAGGGAGAGAGGGAAGTAGATGCAATTTCTTTCTCTGTCATGGACACAAATAGTTCTAGATGCTGTTTTGTACAATAAAATGAAGGTGAAAAGCTTCCAGCGTTAGATTTCTATAGGATGACTGTAAACATTATATAAAATAAAGGATACCATGTTCTAAATGACAGAAATGTATGCATTAGCAAATCAGTATCCTTCCCTACAAACACATTCTTGGTTTCTTATGTTTTTTGCCAAATAGATTGTTTTAGCTTCCTCTCCTGGAAAGTCATTAGGTGCTATCCTACAGCAAGGTAGCCATGCCTCTGTATATGTGTCTTGTATGGATATGGAAGCCTATCTTTGCCTCTCTTTACTGATAAAACACTGATTTGTTTGTTTGTTAAAAAGCAGAATTTTTTATATCTTTACTTTGAAACCTTGGAATACAAGAAATGGTTAATCTAAAGAACTGTGTCCTTTTTTTGACAGATGGTATAAGTTAAAATCTTAAAGAGGAGACATGTTAAAGTATTGCAGGAGGATATTTCTTACTTACGTGGTCTCTTAGACAAAAAGCCAAAGATGATTAACATTTTTTCTTCATTTTTAGCTTCTCATGTCTGTGTTTGACAACAGCATGAAAACGTTTGGGGTTATTGAAAGTGACCCTTTTGACTGGGAGAAGAGTGGAACTGATGGCTCTCTGACAACAACAACAACTTCAACCACACCTCAGTTACACACTCGTCTTACTCCAGCTGCAATTGGGTATGTGTGCACATTGTGGTCAGTTAAAAAACAGCCACAGAGTATCAAAGAGAAATTACCTGCATAATTTAGGGTTGGTTTTTTTTTTCAAGATGTTGAATAAATAGAGGAATGTAGGCTTGGGAGCATTCAAAGTACTTTCTTTTTTAGTGTTCCTGTTTATGCTACCCTGAAAGATCAGCACTGCAGTCCTACATTTATAGCAATAAAAAATAGTATCTCAGGAAACTGCATGAAAATTTGCTAGTCCATCCTTTGCTAAATCATATTTTATGAAACTAAATTATGCAACCTGAGTTTAACTGCCTGGAAATAAACCTATTGTTTTCTGTAAGCTTGGAATAAACTACTCACTGCAATTTCCTTATAACTTTGAAAAATGAATAGATCTCTGCAAGAAATTTGGAAATGTATTTTTGGTCCTGCTTAAAATAATGTTTAATGTGGTATTTGAGGCCTTCTGTAATTAGGTTGGTTGAGATGTGATGTTTAATAATATCCATACTCATCTCAGGGGAGTGGAGAATATGAGAGGAGGTGTTTATGAGTGAGGAGGAAGTCTTTGTGCCTGTCCTAGGCCTTCAGTAGATCAGCTTGCATCTAAGAGTCGTGCAAGTTGTGACTTGGAAGTTTTGACAGTGTAGTGAGGCTGAAAACAACCAGAATTTAATGAAAAATGTATGAAATTCCCAGTATTTCCAGGTAATTCTTTTAAAAGAAGTTGCACAGGTGTATGGTGTGCACTACTGAACATCCTGACAGGGATTTTACATCTGATGCAGTCTGATTCTCACATTAAGCATCGCACTGGAGTTATTGATAGTCTCGGCTGTAGTTAATAATTTTGGTAACTATAAAGAATGACTTTTGATTGACCTTCTGACTGTTAACTTTTTTAGGAATAGCATTGCTTCAGTTTCAGCCAAGCTTAGCTCTGTGTAGCCCCAAGTCAATGGGACTACAGAGCTCTCCTTAGAATGTCTTGTTAGATTTATGCTTATGTTTTGGTTACTAATAATTGGCCCAAAATAGCACTTTGATAAGAATAGTGATTAAAACTCTATTTAGCTTCCTGAGTCATCTCTTCCTCACACACTATTTTATTATACCATATTTTGGGGAAAAGTAGGCTATATTATTAAAGTTTCTATTAATTACTAGTAATATAAAAATATGTGTCAGGAGTGAATTCGAGCCTCGACATGATCTCTAACAAATTTTCTCAGAAGTTGCTTTGAAAACATTCAAAAGAACAGCTATTAAGTCACCTGTCTTGGCTGTGTCCCTTCCCAGCTTCCTGGGTGACGTCCCCCCTCCTTCTCGATAGCAGGGCAGTATGAACAACTGAGAAGTCCTTGACTGCTTGGCAACAACTAAGCCATCAGTGTGTTATCAACATTGCTCTCATCCTAACTCCCAAACACAGCACCATACCTGCTGTTAGAAAGAAAATTAACTCTATCCTAGTCAAACCCAGGACAAAAAGAAACATAAATTGTGAAAGCCAAGAAGTAGGGGTTTTTTTATTACATAGTTTGTAAGGTCTAGTTTTCTAGAGAAGCATGCTTTTGCTTGTGATTTATTTTTTTGAAGTAGAAAATCATTCAGAGCAGAAAATAATTTCAAGAAACACATTAGAGTCTCAAAATTTTGACCTTTCCAATTTTCTTTTAAACTACTTTTGTAGGATTGCCAACGCCACTCCTATCCCAGGAGATCTGCTGCGAGAAAACACAGACGAAGTGTTTCCTGATGAGCAGCTCAGTGATGGAGAGAATGGTATTCCAGTTGGTGTTTCACCAGAGAAACTACCTGGATCCCCTGGGCATCAGCGTCCTCAGGAAAAAGATGTTTGGGAAGAAATGGATGCAAACAGAAACAAAATAAAACTAGGGATCTGTAAGGTACTTAGAAACCTGCATTGTGAAGACCATCTTTGAACAGTTTCCTGTCCTTGTAGTATATGTAGGGTATAATTAATAAGGCAGTCTACTAATATTGATTAAGCAGCCTGCTCTAAGAAAACAAGATTGATGGTGGAGCTAACTCATTTTAATATTGAGATTTATATACTTGATCAAGCAGACAATCTTTTGGGCCTTCTGTCACGTTATCCAGTCTTTATGATAAATAGTAGATTGCTGATAAGTTCAGATTCTTTGGAGTTTATTCATTTTTCAGACATGATTTTGGTTCTTACCGAATGATACCAAAGCAAATTTCCTGCATCTTGCATGTGTAGGAGTTAGATACCAAATATACCAAAAGTTAGATTCTAAAAACCAGTTTAATGTTATTCTTCAATTGATAGATTGGCAGTGGAATTGGCAATATTTGTTAATTGATCTGTTTTTTCTCCGTAAGATATAATACCATCATACTGATCCAGCGAAGTTCATGAGCTAGTTTTAGAAGGGAATACTGCTTGATTTTGAGAAATGGTCTGTGAGAAGTGGTTCCTGTATTCCTTGCTCACAATCACATTTTATATTTGGACAAATGTAGCCCTGTTTCTTGATATAAATCTGAAGAAGGATCTGCTACCGAAACACTCTTTAGCTAGGAGAGCTGTCCAGTTTTGAGGCTTTTGCTTCTTGTTGACAAGAAAAAAATGCCTTACTCCTTCCCAGAAGATATGGGGCTTATTTTCAGATATGGATATTTTTTTTTGGTTGGTTGTGGTTGGGGTTTTTTTGCTTTTGTTTTTTAACCAAAGAGGGAGAAAGGAGATTGTTCTGGTTTAAACAAAAGCAATTTCTGTTAGTTGTACTTCTTCAAACTAAGAATGATCATAACTTCCTACCTCTAAATCACTTGGAATGCGGTTGGACTAAAACACAATTCTAAGTCACAGAAATATCCAGTAGATTTCGTGTTACATGCTCCAGAGAGTCATAAAGACAGCTTGGAAGGTAACTTCTCTTGAATAAGAGTCCATGACTAAAGCAGGCTGAAGATGCTATGAAGTGCTGGGTTTCAGACTTTATTAAAGAAAATTTCAGAGATGGATATAAAATGTTAGAGTAAATGTATGTGTATAACTGGGTTTTTGAGACTCTTGTTCTCAGACCTGCCCAGAATTATTTTGTCTGTGGTAGGTATGCGCTGAAAAGCATAGCTAAACTACCTTAACTGTGGCTTGAACTTAAGGACCATTCCAAATACAATTTGGCTTATCACAGGCTAAAACCATGGATGTTATTCACCATGGGGCTTGTTCAGCCTGGAGAAGAGAAGGCTGCGGGGGGACCTCATTGCAGCCTTCCAGTCCCTGAAGGGAGCAGAGAAACAGGAGGGGAATCAGCTTGTTAAAAGGGCAGACAATGGCAGGACAAGGAGGAATGGATTAAAACTAAAGGAAGGAAGGTTTAGATTAGATATTAGGGGGAAGTTTTTTACAGAGAGAGTGGTGAGGTGCTGGAACAGGCTGCCCAGAGAGGTGGTGGGTGCCCCATCCCTGGAGGTGTTCAAGGCCAGGTTGGATGGGGCCCTGGGCAACCTTGTGTAGATCCAGGCCTGGAGGTTGGTGTCCCTGCCTGTGGCAGGGGGGTTGGAACACTCTGATCCTTGGGGTCCCTTCTAACCCAGACCATTCTGTGATTCTATTCTGTGATTCTATGTTGTACCTGGTCTTCCTCTGTTTTGCTGCTTCTAATGATTTACACTTTTATTTTCCCTGTAGGCTGCTACAGAGGAAGAAAACAGCCATGGGCCAGTCAATGGAATGCTTAATGCTCCGAGTCTTGGTTCTCCGATTCGTGTTCGCTCAGAGACCACCCAGCTGGACAGAGATGTCCCACTGGTGCGAAAGTTACGTTCAATTCACAGCTTTGAACTGGAGAAGCGTCTGACCTTGGAGGCAAAGCCAGACACTGATAAATTTCTTGAGACCTGGTAAAGAAATTCTTTTATGTTTGGATCTTTTCAGGATTGGCAGTTAAGATACTATCGTCTTTCCTTTGCCATGTGAAAACCCAGGACTGGAGCTGCTGAGTTACGCTTATGCAAGCTACAGCAAAGTATTTACTCTGTTCACAAGAACGCTCAATGCATGGATTTCACCACTTGGCAGCTTCTTTGAGAAAAGATTAGTGCCAGGATGCATTTGAAGTCAGAATTCCGCACTTGAGAAGTATGGAAGAAACTGTTTATTTCAAGATGTAGTGGTGTGACCCTGAGGTTTATTAACTTTTTCTTTAGTAGGAGTAGTCTGGGATGTCTTCATGACAGCAAGTATCTAACATAACAGCATCCTAACTAAGAATGATGACATCAGGTACTTGATAGAGCAGATGTGGGATTAGATTATATGACATGAGAAGGACAGTTTACAACAAGTGGAGTTATAAAGTAAAGTTCATAAAGAAATCTACCTGCATTCAGTATTAGTTATGCCCAAGGGTTTTGCACCAAACTAAAAAAAATCTTGATAGAAGACTTAAAAATGGAATTTGAAGGTAGAGAAGAGACAGATATGTGAGAATAAATTCAAGCAATTTGTGTAGAAAGAAAGAGGAAGGAGGACACAGTGTAATCCGGCTGAAATGCAGAGGCTGAGTGGGAATGGTACAAGACAGATGAGATGCCTACAGTTGCAAAATCCTTCTAAATACATCATACATGGATTAGGAATTTGGATTTGATTGATGAAGCCAATTATGGAAAGCATAAACAAGGAATCAATCAATAATGTTCTTTTTTAAAGCAGCTACTAACTGCTGCTAGAGAAGTCTGTTTCTTCTGTTTTGCTCTGAGTCTCTGTAGTATAAATTAAGTACAGTGGGCACCTGGTGGTTATCCTCACCACTGAGCTGGTATGCACTCACTGTTCTCCCTTCTGGTAATCACATTTACAGCACAATATGATCCATTACAATGACAGGATCTGTGCAGATTTCTAAGGTGACCCACCCATTTTTACTTGATATCAGTTATTTCCCTCAAATTGTGGATTTTTCAGCTGTTACAGATTGTTCTAAAATATGAAAACAAATTTAGTTTTCCTCTATTGAAAAGACTCAAATGTAGCTTGCAATTATGTAATAAATTCTTAACTAATTCAGATATTAACTTCTTTTCTTAAGCTTGGAGAAGATGCAGAAGAACTTGAATGCTGCGGCGGAGACTCCTGTTCCTCCTCCTCAGAAAACACCCACTCCTGCTCCTGGGACTACCCGCATGGACCATGTTTGGCACTATGATGAAGAGTATCTTCCAGATGCTTCAAAGCCTGCGTCAGCTAATTCTCCAGAACATGTTGATGGTGTTATTAGCAATGGATTTGTAGCTGTGAATTTAGGCTCCTGCAGGCAGGAGGTTGATTCTAAGGAATGGGTGATAATAGATAAGGAACGTGACTTGCAGGACTTCAGGTCAAATGAAGCTTTGGGACACAAAATGACTGGAAGTCCTTCAGATGAAGAGCCGGAGGTACTACAAGTTCTAGAGGAGACCCCTCCAGAAGAACAGCCCAGACAGGGTGGTTGGGCAGGAAACCGTGTTCCCACCAAGAACCAAACCTCAGGGGTGGAGCTTGTTCTAGCTATGGAGTGTCATCCTGCTGCTTCTGAACAGCTTACAGATAAATTGGAACTTCTGTCTGGAGCTGCTGGGCAGCTTCTTGCAGCTACTCCTACAAGTCCTATGGAAGCTCAAGCGGAAGGAGCGCTCACTCCGGTAAGAGAAACAGTGACTGTTCTATTGAACCTCTCTATTGAGAATGATGTGAGGAGATAGCAATGGAAAAGACAGGGGCTGAAATACAGTAGTGTGGCAGAAGTCACTAGCATCCTCAGACACGGGACTTGACCCTTGAGGTATGATCTTTCTTTTCTATTCTATGAATGTTGGCATTTTCCTGTGGAAGTGGCTATTAGTCTGCAAGTATGATCCACAGAACTGGCCTCAGTAAACACCCCCCAATTATTTACATATATATATATATATATATGTATATATACACACTTTTAGATGTGTATATATATATAAACTTATATATAGATACACATATGTATTTATACACACATGTATATTAGGAGTTACTTATGGATTGGTTCCTAATCAGTGAGACACATACAAATATATATTTATTAGAATTTGCAGTATAGAAACATAAAAATACTATGGATTTATAAACTACTGTGCTACAATATTTCATGCTTTTCAGGAAAAGCCTAAATGGCTTTTCCATTTAGAAGTAAAGAAACAGAACTACTTGCTCTCTTGATGTAGCATTTTCTTTTGGAATTCCCTTTGTTTCTTCCAGTTTCTTCTGAAATTTCCAATGGTTCTTATGGAAACACCTTGTTGGCTTTTATAAATTGCTGCTACTTCTCAGTTCCAAAATAAGTCTGAGACTATAGCTTTGCTCCCACAGTTGTCTCTTCACTGAAACAGATTGCTTTGCTTCCATTGCATCCTCCTCTTTTTGTTTCTCATCTTTTCTAAATAATTCTCGTTCATGCAGTTTTTGAGCATTTACTTTTTTCTCCTCCCACAGTGATTCTTGGCTTTACTTAAGGAGGGAGTGAGTTCTCAGTTGCTCCAATATTATATTTTTATATTAATTTTAGTAAAACAGACAAGAAAGAGCAACACTTGGTCTTGTACACAACACTCTAATTATCAGGTGTTTTGATTTCAACTACCATTGGAAACCAGCTTGCAGTTTTGTTTGCAAATGCACTATTCCATTTGTATAACCGTGGCTCTTGATAGGGAAAATACCTATTCCACTTAAAACTGAAAGTAGAGGTGATGTAGACATGTACTGTAGTGCAAATAACAGACAGTATCTTCACCTGGAAAGAAAGAAGCTTCTGAGCAGGGGAGCAGAAATAATTATAAACAAGGTCAATTAATTACAAGATGTATTGGAAGAAATACTGATTGAAGGAGACACTGGGGTGAGATTATATTTTAGCTTGGCATTGCAAGCAGGTAAGGGATATTTGTCATGACTTCAAAAATGGGGGAAATGAATATGGTTTATATTATCCTGGAAGGGCAAGTCATGCTGTGAGGGCAAGATGAATGGCAGGAAGGAACTTGCTGTTCTGAAGGTGAATCGTGTGGGATAGAAGAGATAAACTGAACTAGGAATAAAGGAAAACAAGATGATTTGGCTGATTGAAAAACCTGAAACTGAGTATGTCTATGCAGTATGTCTTTTCCAACTGTGGTGGCAAACTTGTGGTGGTCTTCCACCTACTACGGTAGCCCTTGAAAGCCAATTCCCAGGGACTATGTGGGAGCAAGTTCTACCTGTCTTTCCCTTTACTGGTGATATTCCATTTCATAAAAACAATACCTAAATATTCCTTGAGGAAGGTACTGGAACCTAGCTATTCTCACAGGTGAGTGTCGTAGTGACTTCACAGGAGATAGATGTATAGATACATATATATGCCTCTTCATACCATAGTTCTCTCTATTCCAGACTTCTGGTGGTGACCTGTTTGGTAGAATCCTTTTCCTTCATCCTCAAAGCATTCACCCATCTGAAACTGTTCTTTGAATGTGATCCTTGTCTGTGGATCAGATGTTCTGTAGAAATCTTATCTAGGTAGCACCTTCCTGACAATATAAATAATGGGCAAAGAGTCATATTTTACTTTTCTGTTGTCTTAGTTATGTTGTACCAGGTCTGAAGAGCAGGCTTGGATTCCAGAATATAAGTTTGGGACCATAAATCAAATTACTTAAGTGTCACTAAAGCATTAAAAACAGATGTTGAAATTACAATAGTGTAATAGTGTAACAGAATTTCTGAAACAGTTTACTCATTTCAAACAGTTTTAAACTGTCAGCATTCATGGTTCTCATCCTTATGAATATACCTCCCATGTGGATTTCTAGTGACTGACTTCACTGTCGCTCAGGAGAAAGTGGGATGAATTACATTCTTTGAGCTAATTCCGGTGGGGTTGTTGAATATGCAGGTGGTGAATGAATAAAGTAGTTTTCCTCTTTTCCGTGGGGTTTTGGTATTTTTAATTTTTACTTTGATTTTTCTTTATTCTTTCTGAATTTCTTTCAGGGTTGTATTGCTCTCTATTTAAGTACTTGCTCAAGTAGTAAGGAGTATTTGCTCAAGTACTAAGTAGTAAGTAGCCAGGATGTTTCTTTATGAGAAACAAAAGGTTCATATATGAATCCATCACTTTATTTCACCTGAAGGAAAGAAATTGCTGGTTTGCAGTCCTTCCATTTGTAGGTAACTGTTCTTCCTGAAATTGTGTGTGTACGTGGACTTCCTGGAACTGATGATAATATTTCTTACCTGTTTCACACAGCATCAGCATTCTAATGAGAATGTAAAGTTGTAGCCATTCAGGAAGGAAACATGAACTCAAAAAATAAGTGAGAAAATTTGTAAGTTATTGGCTTGGGAACGGAGGAGAGAATTTCAGGCATAAAAAAAATCACAGCAAATTACGCTATCTATTATGAAAAAAACCTGGCAGGTAAGAGAACTGACTTTAATGTTCTCAGTCATGGTTTTCCAGTTGCACTATGGATTCTGTGTGCTACCAGCAAATACCAGTTTGATCTGGCTCAGTCATGGGCACATTTCTGTTGAACTACTCAGAGCGTGCTATGGTTTTTACATGCTGACTTTATGCTTTCATAAAGCCTTGATGTTGCATTTGGCTGCAGTAGGACAGATGGTACCTGTAAATCTGCTGGTTTGAAGTTAACCTGTCAAAAGAATTTCAACTGACCTGGACTAAGGGTGTATTTATATCAGAACTGCCCTTTGCATCATACAGGTCTAGGTTTCTATTCCTTGGTCTGATACTAAGAGCCTAAAGCTGGGCTTGCTGTGTTGTTGAACCGTGGTCTCGTTAATTTGCTGTGTTTGTATTGAATTGCAGCAAACTCCATACAGTGCATGCACTGAACTTTGTGACATATATTGTTCAAGCAGGTATTTCAGCAAAGAAATATTAATAGAGTTGAAATAGCTGAATATGTAACAGCTAGGTAAATTTTCATCTTCAGTTTAAATTCAACAGCAGCTTGCTCTGGTCGTGCTTGGTTGACAACCGAATGCCATATATACATACCATATACATGGTTATAGAAGACACTTGACTCTGTGAATCTATTTATTTTTATAATTATTCGGAAACATTGCTAAAATAGCATTTTGTATGTTGAGATACTATTGTGCTTTGCCAAAACCCTGGTCTTAAGTTGCCATTTATTTCCAAGTTCTAAGTTGTTTAATTTTAATTTTTATGTACCTTCTGTCCTCAGTTGCTGCTTTTATGAGACACTAGAAGCAGGCTTTTTTTCCCAGTTGAGAAAGATATGCCTTATGGAAACTGAAGCTTTAGGTTTGACATGATTGAAAAGACCTTTTCCTTGGAAAATTGAATACTTGATAGGTGTTCTCTTTCCAAGGAATCAGAAATACCATGATAGGAAAATCACCTTCATGAAGCTTGCAAAAACTTTCCATATTTTTACTCTTTGTGGTTTTATCTAAATATACTTGGAACAAAGAACTGCAAACTCTATATAGCATTCTCATTTACAGATATTTAGATGTGTCACCATCAGATATTTATTCAGTGCTAGGTAAGGCTTTGCAAAGAATCAGTTGACTTCAGACTGGTATGTCAATGCTTTAGGTTTATTGGAATCATCAATAACCAATTTGAAAATGCACTTTCTCTAAAGTTCTTAGTTTGAAACACTTTGACTTTACAGTTTGTGGTTGGTGTCATCTCCCTCCCCCTGCTCTTTTCTAAATACTTGAGTGATGTATTCAAGATCAATTGTTCGTGGATTCTCCAGTCTGGTGTATCCTTCTACTTCAGTCCCATATAAGGGTAATTTCATCAACACTTTTTTAGTACTAACCTTACTGATTAATCCCATCAGCTGTGGTTCTTAATGTATGCTAAAAATACAGTCATCTCAAAAAACACTGTTGTTGCACAGTTGTGCTAAATGTTTGCAAGCACCAGTCAATGGTCAGCTAATTTGTGTACACAATGTCCTTGGAACATCAAGGAGACTCAATTATCACTGTGGTAATTTATTAAATTTACCCTAGATTGTTTCTGGCTGACTGATGATGCTCACTGTTGATTTTGATACTGGGCTTTTTAGCAATTGATGGAAAATGTGAAGATAAGATACCACTGAAATGACCAGCTTTTACCTTGTGAGAATATGGTCTTCGGTGAAAATGCATGTAGGCATAAACAGGAATTATTAAATTATTGATTTTTTTTTTAAACCTTATTTTCTTCCCCACCATGTTGTTCTCACAGCTCAACTCATCTCATATGCTGCATTTCTCCACTCCAAGAATTTCAAGTCCCATCCTCCGCACCATGAGCCCTATAGCCTATCTATCCATCCACTCGGACCCTCTGAAAGAGGCTGGTTTGCCAAGGAGTCAATCAGCTGAGAGCCACTCCTCTTCCTCCCGTTCAACTGGTCGTAGGCAGCTTCCTGTCATTCCCTGTGGCAACAAGTTCCCCCCTGTCATTCGCATCTCAAAAGCACAACTGCAGCAGGTGAATAAGCTTTGTCTTCATAAAGGTGACTGCTGTCCTAGCAGTCATCTGCAAAGTGGGACATTTCCAGTTGCTCTGCACAGTCGGGTTGTATGCATGTGCTCCTCATACTGCTATACATAACAGACTAAAAAGTATTTTCAAAGATCAAGGTAGGGAATAAGAATGGATCTTGTTTAGGAAGAGAGTTAAGAAAACTCTGTGAGGAAGGTCTACTGTCCCACTAAACAACAGGTAAAATTGGAGAGAGGAATATTTAAAGAGTCATGACCTGGAGCAGGAAGCATCTCTGGATGGATGTTCTGGAAAATATATTCATTTCCTCAGAGGGATTTTTCTCTTGAAAAAGGTAGGATTATAAAATCTATAAAACAGAATTTTGCTTCTTTGCAAGCTAAAATGAAAATGCCTCTTTCCATGTGTAAAAGCAAACACTTTTAAAAATTCTTTTATAATCAATACCGGGTGGATTTTGAATTGGGAATGCATGTTAAAATTTGGATTACCTTAAATGATTTTAATGGGAGAAAAAAGGATCCTAGACACAGTCCAATTGCTTCTTTGGGAATAAACACACGTAGGGAATTGTTCCACTGCTTGTGGTATACAAAGCAAAGATGGAAATTGTCAGGGGTTATAGCTAATGGAAAAGGTCACTAGAGATAGGAAACTTCTCATAGTTTAATTTCAATGTGAAAAAGATGAAGGCTTAGAATCATAATGGAAGGTAACCATAATTTGCACATTAGTCACAAAATTACTGAGATTTCTGAGCAGCATGAGCCTGTGTTGACTGGTAAAGCAGTATGACGTAGCAGTAATGCATAAGACTGTAACATATCATCATCATTTTACCATTAATATTTAATTTGGATTAGATTTTGTGTTGCCTTTTATTTCCAATGTATTTTTCAGTATAAATATTTCTATGTGAATGAATTTTTTTTTCCCCAGTGAAGCATGCCCAGGAGCATTGATATTAAAACCAATCCATTGACATTAGCTTCTTTCAAACTTCCATAGGATCAGCGGTGAGTGATACCAAGTCAAGTAAAGTAGCTAGCATCCTTATGTCAGCGTTTTGTCTGTAAACTCAAACTCCTGGCTGCTTTTTATATTAAAAAAAAATTATAAAAAAAGTTCTGCCTTCACTGTATGGAAACAGACACATGATACCTCCCAGATGTTCATTATTGTGAACTTGAAGGGATGCCAAAATACCACATTCTTCACTGTGACTGTCATATTGACTAAGGAAAAGGACTTAAGGGAAATTAATTTTAATTTCACTAAAAGTTAATCTTTAGTATTCTTCAGGATTAGTTTGTATCACAGCTTGAAAAAAGGGTTTTTTTTAATTTGGGATTTATTTATTTTTTATTCGCCTCTAGATCTGTGATTTAAATCTTTCAATCAGAATGTATTGCAGGTATAATTAGCAAACTACTCACAACATGCAAAGAAAGTAGGTTGGCAGAGGAGGAAAGTACTCCTCTGAATTCCTTAGTACCCAGCAAATGAATACAACTTCAGTATTAACAGAGGCTTCAGAGGAGTATACTTCCTTGTATGAAAAAGAATTGGTATTGTGCCAGGTGCTACTACTGCGTGGAGTGAGGTTTGTATGTCGCATTCTCAGCCTCCTCTTTCTTTTTACGTGGTAAGTTCGTGACCACTGCCTTCCTTTTCAAGCTGGGATTGCTGAATGCCTTGACTCTGTTGAGAATTTAACTTCCAGTTTTCTGTTTGCTACGGGAACTACAAGCACACGATTCTTCACTTGGACGCTGAAGGCCTCACATGTTCTATGGCTCGCTGAAGAACTGAAATACTTTTGCAAGTCCTTTTTTTCCGACAGGGCAGTAATGTTAAGAACTGAGCAACCTAGAAGTTCCAGTTGTGTGAAAGATCATAGAATCATAGAATGGTCTGGGTTGGAAGGGACCCCAAGGGTCACAGAGCTCCAACCCCCTGCCACAGGCAGGGACACCAACCTCCAGGCCTGGAGCTACACAAGGTTGCCCAGGGCCCCATCCAACCTGGCCTTGAACACCTCCAGGGATGGGGCATCCACCCCCTCTCTGGGCAGCCTGTTCCAGCACCTCACCACTCTCTCTGTAAAAAACTTCCCCTTAATATCCAATTTAAACCTTCCCTCCTTTACCTTTAATCCATCCCCCTTGTCCTGCCATTGTCTGCCCTTTTAACAAGCTGATTCCCCTCCTGTTTCTCTGCTCCCTTCAGGGACTGGAAGGCTGCAATGAGGTTCTCCCACAGCCTTCTAGGGTGAGAAGATGAATATGCATGTTAATAACATAAGGCTTTTTGCCAGTTAAACGTTAAAAAGAATTTAAAAATTATTCTCTATTATTCTGTGTAAGTATTTGGTACTGAACATATTTGTATGTATTACCTGCTGTTTGCAATTTGGTTCAACATTCATAACTAAGGAATGACAGAGGTCAGGGAGCTGTGCTGTTGAATATAGTTTCACATATTAAAAAAATGAAAAATGATATGGTTGTCCTTGAAATCAAGCAAAGGGATTTTCTTTCCTGATTGATGATGAGTGGGGGTTTAGGAACTGTAACCCACTGTCCTCTAGCTTGACATCAGATAGAGTAGCTCATGACATTCCTGTATTCTCTGTTCTCTAGTGCAGGGATGGCATGAGATGTCTATTTTTATTTGTTCAATAAAGAGCAACTCCTCTCTTGCCACATACACAGTATGGAAGACAATTGGAGTATTTTGCTTTCACTCAAGTTACTCAGCTTGCAGCAGAAAGAGAGTCTGGCTGCATTGGAACTGACAAAAACCAAAACGAATTCTTTGATTGTACTTGAATCTGAAGAGTGGGGCAAGAGTGCTATCAGCATTCTTTCCCTCTATGGCATGGTCAAGTTGTGCAGCAAATTCTCTTGAAACTTGACCTTTTCCTTCATGGGAATTTCAGCCAGATAAGGTCCCTGAGCTCTGCTTATTAGAGTACTGTGTGGAATGTTGTGTGAGATCAATGGAAAAGGCGATGTGAGCACATCAACTACTGGCCAGGGCTGTATGTGAAGAGATTGCTTAGGTAAGCATCATGCTACGTGTGTAACTGCATCTTGAGAAGCAATCAAAATTGGTGACCTCAGATCATGATTTCTCTGGTTTCTCAGCTCTTGTTCTTCAACAGGAAAACAAACACCACTTCTAGCCACAGCAGCCATCTAGAATACTTCTAAACTGGCTGCTATACAATAAGATTCAGCTCTTAACAAAGGTAGATGCCGGTTTTGTGTCTCATTCTGGCATATTTTGATTTTTCAGTGTGCTTAATGAGACACAAGGGGGCTAAATTTAATTTCATGATTTTGTGGTTATTCACTGTTTTAATCTCTGTCTCTCAGGTTAAGCAGTCAGAATTAGTTGGCACTTACAGAAATACTTTCTTTGAGGTCTTAATTTTCTCAAATTTTTACCTTATTGGAACAATTTAAATATTATTTCATAGTTATACTATTAATTACAAAATTCTCTAAAATCTTCCCACCCAAAATACTATGGAAATGCAAACCATCATATTCATATCCAAAGTGAGAATTAATATGCTGATCAGAGTTGAAAAATTTACCTTAATTTTTAAGTGTCTCACTGGAATTCAAGGACCCATGGAAGAATCAGGTAAGAATTCTTGACATGCTGAAGGGGTATTTAGAGAAAGAGTGCATATCCCTTTTAGTTTCAGTTTTGGTTTGGATGTTTTAGGTTTATGAGCCAAGAGTTGGATGTAAATGTTGTAAATGTTGCTATTTTTTATTAATTAGTCTTGGCAGGATTCACTGTACTGCAGTAGCAAGAGGTAAATGTTTACATTGGTTTCCACATTCAACAAAACCTTGTAGAACCACAAATAAACAAACAAAATGCCAAGGTGCATCTCTCGTGCTACAGTGTTCTTTTAATATTGTTTTTAATTTCTCAGTGGCATTAACTTGAAGTTGTCATGTCTGTTAGGATTGCTTTAGAACTCAGCTTGTTGAAGCTCCACTTTAGCATTGTTCCTATCCATTAAAAATGTCAGAAATGGATATATTTGTCCATAATAATCTTTAGAATTTCAGTTTCAAGACATGGTACGTTATCAAATAGATGTGTCCAGGAAGGAAAAGAGGGAAAAGTTTTGGGTTTTTTTTTCTCTGGTCAGCAAGTGTTTTTCTTCTATTGCTGCCACGGTTAAAGTTTGCTGTAGCAAAATGGGGTTGGATTTCAGGGTTTGCAGAATTGTTACGACCTGCCTTCCCCTATCCTGGTGGAAACTATTAAGTCAGCATGAGGTTTAAGTTATGTTTTTCCCAAGGGGCTGTTAATGTTGTTTACAAAATTGGATTTAACGTAGGTAGAAATTTCAAGGAGTTGCTCCAGCTCAGAGCTACTGAAATGGTTTCATACACAGTGGATTTCATTTTGTTAAGTAGGGAAAAAGTGCAGAGGTCATGCTATCTCACTCGTAATAGGGTAACTTTTAATAACTGATTTTTTTTTTCTGATACGGGATGAAGTTTAACAGTGCCAAGTGTAGAGTGCTGCACATGGGACATAACAACCCCATGCAGTGCTACAGGCTTGGGGGAGACTGGCTGGAGAGCTGTCAGGCAGAGAAGGACCTGGGGGTGTTGGGTGACTGCAGGCTGAATATGAGCCAGCAGTGTGCCCAGGTGGCCAGGAAGGCCAATGGCATCCTGGCTTGTGTCAGAAATAGTGTGGTCAGTAGGTCTGGGGAGGTGATTGTGCCCTTGTGCTCAGTACTGGCAAGGCTTCACCTTGAGTGCTGGGTCCAGTTCTGGGCTCCTCACCATAAGAAGGACATTGAGGTCCTGGAGTGAGTCCAGAGAAGGGCAACCAGGCTGGGGAAGGGGCTGGAGGGCAAATCCTGTGAGGAGCGGCTGAGGGAGCTGGGGGTGTTCAGCCTGGAGAAGAGGAGGCTGAGGGGAGACCTTATCACCACCTACAAGTACCTGACAGGAGGGTGCAGAGGGGTGGGAGATGGTCTCTTCAGCCAGGGGACAGGAGATGGGACAAGGGGAAATGGCAGGAAGCTGCCCCAGGGCAGGGTCAGATCAGATGTTAGGAGAAAGTTCTTCCCTGAAAGAGTTGTCAGGGCCTGGCTGCCCAGGGAGGGGGTTGAGTCACCTTGCCTGGGTGTGTTTAACAGACGGTAGATGAGGTGCTCAGGGATATGGTTTAGCACAGGACAGGAACGGTTGGACTTGATGATCTTAAAGGTCTTTTCCAACCTTGTGATTCTGTGATTCCTTTTTAAATACATTGTAGCCTGGAAGCTAGATTGCTGTGATGTTACAAGCCTTCAGTTATCATCAATGAAAACAAATATTTGATAATGCTTATAATGAGATTCAAAGGCAAACTCCAATTCAGAATTCCTACTGTTTTCAGTTGTTACTCTTAGGTTCTTTAAAGGCAATCAACATTGCTGCTACAGTGTCGTTATTTTCTTCATTAGTAATTTTCTCTGGAGTATGTTGACATTTCATATAAAAACACATAGGATGAGAAATATCAGTAAGCATTATTTTAGAAGGAAAAAGATGATGACTGGAAGATGCACATTATACTCACAGGTTACAATCTTTTAAGCAGATGGATTTTGTATTGATAGTGTTTCATGAACAATTTTAATTTACACACTCTCTTTCTAATGCAAGCAAAAGTTTAGTTTGATGCTTTTATCCAAGTGGCAGAGGCAATTGTTTGGTATGTAGAAATCTAAATGCTGTCTTTGTGGGTTAATAGGGTCATGTGCCTGGAGGAGAGAAATTCTTCAGGTGTGCTTTTTTTCCCATCTCCACTAGTGTAAAGAAGAATTAAAAATTAAGCCTGTTAAGCTAGCTGTTCTTTCAATGGAAGCTTTCTGGGTTGTAAATTAAGGAATTAACATTTGAGGATAAGCAGTATAAACATCTTCATTTTTTTCCAAATAATGTGTTGCCTGTAGAGAAGGCATCCATTAAGTGACAGAACCCTCTTTGCCATTCTCCTTCTGCAGGTTTCTTTATTAGAAACAACAAAAAAAGTCATTGTGAGAGGCAGAACAATAAATTAGTTTTGGCAATAGCATCCACATACACTGAGGAGTGTGGCCAGTAGGTCGAAGGAGGTGATCCTCCCCCTCTACTCTGCCCTGGTCAAGCCCCACCTGGAGTATTGTGTCCAGTTCTGGGCTCCCTGGGATAAAAAGGACAGGGATCTCCTGGAGAGAGTCCAGAGGAGGCTACGAAGGTGATTAAGGGCCTGGAGCATCTCCCCTACGAGGAAAGGCTGAGTGAGCTGGGGCTGTTCAGCCTGGAGAAAAGATGACTAAGGGGGGACCTTATTAATGTTTATAAATATCTTGATCGTGTGAAGCAGGGGGAAATGGCCAGCCCCTTTTCAGTGGTCTGTGGGGACAGGACAAGGGGCGATGGCCTCAAGTTGGAGCACAGGAAGTTCTGCACCAATACGTGGAAGAACTTTTTCGCAGTGAGGGTGAGGGAGCCCTGGGACAGGCTGCCCAGGGGGTGTGGAGTCTCCTTCTCTGGAGAGATTCCAGACCGGTCTGGAGGCCTCCCTGTGTGACCTGTCCTAGGGAGCTGCTTTGGCAGGGGGTTGGACCTGATGATCTCTGGAGGTCCCTTCAAACCCCTACGATTCTGTGATCGTGTAGGGAAAAAACCTATCAAAAGTTATGAATTGTTTTAAGTGTTGGTGTGTTTTGGAATCCATGGTACTATTTAGATTCCCAAAATTCATAACGACATGATTTGTCTATTCTTGTCTGCTCTTGCAGTAGTTAGTTGTTGAAATTTTAAATTTTTCTGAAAAATCCCTATCTTATCCCAAACATACATAATTCAAGACACTTTTTTTTCTAGTGTCATCATTTCATTAGTGTAGGAGACGTAAAGAGGTTTCAGGAAAGCTAAATGGTCTCTGGGATTGCCCATGGAGAGCTGATCAACTCTGATGTCCATAATTGTTTCTGTGTTGACAATTCAAATGGAAATCTTGAAATAAATAGGTGGTTGCACTTCAGAGCATAATGCCCAAGAGCTAATGATTGTTTTTCATGTAATTAAGGTATAATTAATCTAATTACTTTAATATTTTTGGTGTGTATATATAAATAACTGAGATATTCCCTATAATATCATCAATAAGATGATCTTTAATTAAGATACATTCCTCTCAAAATATTTTGTCTGCTGTCATTATAATTGCATATGATATTAATCCAACCAGTATTAGGGGAAATTTTTTTCTCTATTTGGAGTTTTTGAATATATCAGCATGTTAGTATTTGCTCCTGGTTAGATAGACCTGTCATATAGAAGGAAGAGAGAACTTTTTATAATAGGGAAAAATAAAATCAAAACAAGTGCTAAGTGGAGGCCTTCTGTATTTCTAAGGTACCACTATGTCATTTTTGGTTCAGTACTGAAGCAGTTTAAAATCTAGGTTGAGTATTAACTTTTCTAGTATTTGGCAATTCTGCACTATTGCTCTGCAGAAACCACTGCTTGATGTATTTACTTATTACCTAGCCACTAACCTATAGCTGCTTTGACTGCTTTCAGACAGCTTCTAAACACAGACCTGATATATAGAGAGACCTCACAAATTGGCTACAGTGATGCTACCTTATCAGTATATCTGGTCTCAATTATACCAGGCTAGAAGCATGAACAGAAGCTGAATAAGCTGATAGTGCCCTTGTATGTATTTTAACAGAGCTTAAATAGCCAGCTGGCAATGTGTGTTAAACTGTAAGTCACTCGAGTGCGTGGATGGAATGAGCTGCCTCCTAACTACTTCATGGAGCTGTGCTTTACATTCATCATCACGCCTGCTCACAGAGGCAAAGCTACATAACAGCCCATCAAAAGCTTTTAGGTATTTTGTTTTTAAAAGATAAGCTGGATTCTAATTGCATCTTTGTGTCTGCAAACTTTTGGACTCTAAAACCTTGTGTGGTAGAGAAGAGAATATATTAAAAAACATAGTAAGAAAAGAAAGACCCTTAGGATAGATGACTCCTATCTCTATGTCTGCCTTTTCAAAAGAATATCTATTAAGCATGCTTACAGCAAACTGAGAGCAGCTAGTTCTTTTTGTGAATTGTAACTCCTGTTGGTGTAGCACACTGTGGGCATGAGGAAACCCAGAATGCTTTCAAACAGATCCTGACGATTCTGAGGAGACATCTTAAGAAACTTTTAATCTGGATTTCAAGTTTGACAGTCAAGTATTACGTCTACAGTAATCCTGCTAAAATTAGAATTTGTAGTAAAATTACATTTGCATGTTTTCATCAGTTCTTCTGCTGTGTTTGATTCATCCACGGAAATTTTAATGTTCACAGATTGTCTTCCTTTATGAGCATATGGGCAACATGAGCCTAATATAGTGCCAGTCTTATAGCTGAACAGAACTGGATTTAATTCATTACAGCATACAGCTGAGTGGGTTCACTGTCTGACTGGAGGATCAGAAGTCAGGAAGACTCTTAAATCTTGCAGTTTTTTTAATGTGGTGATGGAGTTTTTTCTTACAGCGTTGCTGTTTGACTATGAAAGAGACCTTTGCCTTTACAAAAACATCAAAAATCTAGTGTGAATAGCAAAACTGAAGCATAAATATAGCACAGCAGTGAGCTAGAATTAGATGGTAGCTGATAGGAATTGGATAAAAGCAAAAAAAGACACATTTGGTATTTGCACATGGGTATTAAGGCAGATCTTATGTATGAAACTACTTGATATTTTGTGATAGCCCTTTATTAGAACTGATATATTGGAGAGGAAGAGCCAAAATTAATCTAGACACTAGTAGCCAGGTCTGCTCTTACACATATAAGCAGTTTTTATGTGATTGAGAATCTCTATGTATGTCATTTTTCTATGACAATGAAAAAACTTTTACTTGTATTGAACTTGGGTTTAGAATAGAGCATTTCAAGTGAATTTTTCAGAGAAGATTCTCTGTTTGAAAGCCCTCAAGTACTGGACCTTAATAACAAGGTTTGATATCTCTTTGAGAGCTCAGGGGTTTCCTGAGGAAAGTATTAGCCTTGGTTTTTACTGTTCTGAAAACTGCAGGTATCCTTTCTGTAGGAACAGATATTAATATAGAGCTTATCTACAGAAAGATCACTCAAAAGTTGTAAAAATTGTTTCAAAAGTAAGAAAATATATACTAATATATGTCTCTTGGCTAGCCGTGGAAACAAAGCAAGGCTTGCTTACACCATTATTAGCTGTGATAACAATAGCTGTGAAAATATTGAAACTGCATTTTATAGAGTAAAAGTGGTTGCACCATTAATTTAAAAATAAATGTCACTTTGTACTTAATGTGTCCTTTCTTAAAGGTGACACCTTCTAATCTGTAGTGTTTTATTTTGCTGCTTAACTAAGTACTTAAGTATACTTGAGCAGCAGAGTCCCTAAGTATACTTGAACATAACCTCCCATTGAGAACTAATTAACATCTTATTGAAGATGCTTAGAAGTTTTCTAAAACCTAGATTTAGAAATGCTGTACATATTGTGCTACTTGGTGTGATATGAACTCAATGGCTTTATTACTGAACCCACAGTCCTCAAGAAATCAGTAGTTTCCAGAGGAAAAAGTCTTCCAGTCACCAAGCTTCTGAAAATAGTTCTTCATCTCTAGATCTTTTGTGACTATAGATAATAACCATGGTAAGGTAGGAATTCAGTTTCTGGAAAGAAGGAAATAATAGCATGAGATGGGAATGTAAAATAGGTGTTGCCAGCTTTTTGTATCTCTGAATTGTACATTAAGGGGAGTTCCTGCATTCTTTGTTAGAAGGAGACTCTGAAACTCAAGAAAATTACTACAACACTGGCCATTTTTTATTAGGGTATATGACAGGAGTATTGTATGAGTGTCATGAAGTTACAGACTGTAAGTACCACTGCTTCCCAGTTCTCCAGCAATAGAAGTAAATTTCAAGAATATTCTTCAATTGGCTTGTATGTCATAGAGAAGAAGTTTCAAATTAAGTGAGTACTTGTTTTAGCCATGTTAACAAGCTTATTAGCCACTTACTACAATGGCAGTCATTCTCTAAAAGCAATTAAAGATGCTACTTTTAGATCTTAGGTCTGCATGTGAAAAGAGATCCATTTTCTTAGGTTTCTGCTATTTTTTTTCCTGGTAAAAAATACAGCTTTCCTCAGCTTAACAGCTAACCCTACTTATAAAACTAAGAAAACCCTTTTCTCCAAATCTTATTCCAAATTTCTCAAAAATATCACTTCACATTTTTGGGTTAGGGTCCCAAAACTTCATTAAGTCAATTAGAGAGGTTGAGAATATGTGTTATACTAAAGAAATAATTTATTTAACATAAATTATCATCCTCTTTTAAATTCAGCTTTATGCCAATGATTTATGTTTCATGTTTTGTTCTAGTGAACTGTTTATAATATCAGTTGAATGTTTGTGTTTCATGGAGGTAAATGTGCACTCATAATGATGGAAATTTTGCTACACAGAACTATGAAGAATATGCAAACACCCCCTCCCTAAAAGCCATCCAGAATTTCAGTGAAGCTGTTGTACTTTCACGGGAGATTTGAGTATATCTCCTTCGTTGTCAGATCCCATTTCTTATTTTTGGAGCATGGTTCTGTATTTGTAAAGTTTGCATACACAGCATAAACTGTTACTGGTCCTGACAGATGAGCTTGGTTTCTGCCACTCAGTAGTGCCAATGTACTGCCTTTTGCAAAGGCCCATTAAGCTCAGAAGCACGTATGATTTCTGCAACAAGGTCATGTGAAATCTGTCTTGTAACACGGAAGAATCCTGGCAACACTGGAAATAGGCTACCGCTGGTCTTCTCTCTGAGAAAATCCATCAAGAAAGTCTTTATATGCAAACCCAGGCTCCGATCTTCTACCTTCTGTTGAGTATTACAAACTCAAACTGTGTCAGATTTGTGAGGCTAAAGAGTACAAGGGAAAAAGGAGCCCATGTCTCTGTCCATGTAGAGAAAGATATTTTTTTTAAAACTCTTTATACCTCAATCCAGTGTCTATAAACTATAATCTAGGACTCCTTTTCACATGAAAGTCTGTTCCTCCCTTAGCCAAAGAGGTAAAACTCTCTTTTGTGTGTGGTCTCTCACCCTTATGACCTCATGACTCTCGCATTTCTATCTATGGTGGCCTGACTTCAACAAGGAGGGTGAGAAGCAACTCCATTCTGATTTTGTCCGTGGCCTTGGTTTTGCCCCAGCTGAGAGCTAAGCACCACGCACTCGATTGTTCTTTAAAAGGGAGTTGGGAGAGGAAGCTTGGGGGGAGGGGTCGGGGGGAGGTGGCAAGAGGAGAGGGAGGGGGAAAAAAACACAAACCCAAGGAACCAAAACCTGGTGGGTTGGGATAAGGATAGTTTACTAGAATAGCAGAAAGATGGATATAACAATGATAACAGGACTGTATAGCAAAATATATGAAACTGGTGATTCACAGTGCAGTTTCTCACTGAACCAGACAGCCCAGGCTGTAGAGCCCAGAGCCGTCCTGAAACCGGAACATCCCCAAAGCAGCGCACCCTGGAGCTGCCTGCTCCTCCCCCCACCAGCCCCCTTTTTATGCTGAGCATGATGTAATTGGCATGGAATACCCCCTTTGGCCAATTCAGGTCACCTGTCCTGGCTGTGTCCCCTCCCTTCTCATCAGCAGGGAAATATGAACAGCTGAAAAGTCCTTGACTGCTTGGCAACAGCTAGAAACATCAGTGTGTTATCAGCACTGCTCTCATCCCACCTCCCAAATACCGCACTCCATCCACTGCTAGAAAGAAATTTTGTCTGTCCTAGTCAAAACCAGGACATCCATATTGATGGGAACTGGGGAAAGTGGGCTTGTGTCCCTCAGGCAGGGAGAGACGTGAATGCAGGGTTCCTGCTTTCCGGACATGTGCTCTAACTATTGAGCTATGTGCTAGAGGCAGCACTCCTCATAACCAGCTGTTTTTCAGAGGGAGCCTGGCTCAATGCTCTGTATAGGTTTTAGGAGTACTTCAAGCGTAGCTATTGGATTAGACCCGTTAGGGGATTTAGATGTGTGAATATTTAGTTTGTGAATTTCTTAATAACCTTAGGCAAGGAGATGTCCTAACCAGATTGCTTAGTTAAAACTGGGCATAAGCTTCTATAAGGAAGGCAATAACTAAAATTTGGGTACTCAAGGAAGTTTTTCTGGACAAAACCATAGCTATTGTGGTGATGGGTGTATTTAATGAGGTATTTTTTTATTATTATTATTAATAGATTTGGTAACAAAGTATCTACTTTCTACGTAAACTGAACTTTAAGTCTATTCCTAAATCTGGGTCTCACTGCATTGTCTTCTGTACTTGTGTAAGAATATTGTTGTGCACTTGTTAAAAATTTTACATTTATATACAGCTTATTCTATGACTATTCAAACTAATGTAAACGAAATTAAAAGCCAGCCTGTTAGGCTGCATCTCGTTTCTAGGAGGGTAACAGCAACATTTTCCACTAAGATTGGTTGTTTTTACCTGTTACACATTTCTGTCTTGGAATGATGGGTTGTTCTTTTTTTTTGATGGGTTTTTTTTTTCTAATTACCTAGATGTAAATTATGAAGTTAGGTGTGTATTGACCATTGTAGTTTATATATAATGTATCCTGAAGACATGGGATAAAAAAATGCTATTTAAAGACTATTATTTATATAACATAGTTGAGTTTCTCACCTTTTACTTCTCTAATTTTCCAATGCAGATAACAATACCCAGGCCTTCAGTGGCATCCACACAGTCTGCTTCAGAGAGCTTTCATTGTGGCCACCAGCTAGAGAAAAGAGAGCAGGATGCTCAGTCTGTAGAGCACACCGCAGAACTTTCTTCTCCAAAGGAAAGTATGCCAGGCTTAGTTGCGACAGAAGACGCGCTTCCAGTTAGTGCTGGCAGCAGACCAGATTTGGTACTTAACATCAGCCAAGAGGTGCTTGACAGGGAAGGAATTGTCGAAGAACGTGGTGATGTCCTGAACTGTGGCCAAAAGGACCTACCTGAACAACATAGTGGGATACAGGATGAGAAAGAACTTGAAAATGCTCCTGTAGAGGAGGCTGAGGAAGAAAGACTTCCAGGGGTTTCTGAGGATGCTGTTGAAATGCTAAGCAAAGAACGGAACTCTTCTTTGCCAGGAAACTCAAAATCTGCAGAGGAAGATCCCCTAACAAATACTGAAGCTGCTGAAGAATCAAAGCCAAGGCCCGTCTCTTTGGTGCCAAATCAAGATGAGGTTCTGAAGTCAATAGCACCTAAACCATCAGAGTTTTCTCCCTCGAGACTTACCAAATCACATGGCAACAGACAGGCTAGCAAAATAGCACCAGTTCAGGAAAATGGTTTTCGTTTGGCTAAGGAAGAAGTCCATATCCAAGACTTGAAATGCCACCAAGTGGCCCTTACTACTTTTTTGCACCAGGAGGACAAGAAAGAGAAAAATGCTCCCAGAAATGGAGAGTTACTCCACTGCATTTCAGAAAATGAGAATTCTCATCGATCTAAGAAAGACTTAGTTAAATCTCCTTTTGTATTCAGGCAGAGCCGAATCCCGGTTTTAGCACAAGAGATAGACTCAACGTCAGAGTCCTCTTCTCCTGTTTCGGCAAAGGAAAAGCTTCTTCTAAAAAGGCCCATCAGACAGACTTGGTCAGACTGCTTATGGAAAAGAAACAGCTCAAATCTTTCCTTGGTGACCTCTCAAGTGCCTCTGATAAGTCACTGGAGGAAAAAACAGCTGCTGCTCCAGCCCCGTTTTCTGAGGATGATGTCTTATCCTCATTTTCTAGATTGACACTGGACTCTCATTTCAGCAAGCCGACAGAAGATAGCTCTCTATCTCCAAGCAGCCCTCAGTCCAGAAAAAGCAAGATTCCAAGGCCAGTGTCCTGGGCAACCACCGATCAAGTCACCAATTCAAGTTCAGCTCAGTTCTTTCCTCGGCCACCACCAGGAAAACCACTTTCTAGAGCTGGGGTAGAAGCTAGGTAATGCAAAGGAAATAGAAACAGGCTTTCAGGTTGAAAATGAATTCGAGCTAGACTGCAGTTAGAATGCAGTATGTAGTTCTGTAGAAGATTTTTCTGGAATACTGATCTTCAGTTCTCTGAGAAACCTCTCATTGTTTGGCAATGAATGAGGAGAGGTGGTTACACAAGAAAGCCTGTTTCACCGTTAAACCTCAGAAATCAATAGATGTGTATTCAATATTTGGAAACCTGTCAATCAATAACTAAATATTTACAATATTTGAAGTGGGGTCACTTTTCTGGAACTGTTGATTATTCGTAAACCCAGAGAAATCAATAGGATCTGTCATACCCAGCCCTTTCGAAAATTAAACTGGTTTTACTTTAGATATTTGAACTAATTCAGTTTTAGAGATTCCAGCCACCAGTACTGAGTTGGTTAGCTATGCTCATAGCCTGGCTAAGTGAAAAGAACTCTTTAAAGGAAGACAGAGCGAATTCTAGAAGCCCCTCATTGGCCAATTCTATATATAGACAACCACAATCAGTGTTTATGATACCAAGATAAGGAGAATTTTGATACATTAGTGCAAAATGCTCTGAAAGAGGATGTGATGTGCCTCTTCGGCCCTTAAAATTGTGTCTAGGAGTGTACTGATGGTGTGTGGGTACAGACGTAAACCTCCAAAACAGAGGTGATAAGCACTGTTCTTCAACGCGCTGCTTCCAGCACCGTTTCAGTTATCCCATAAACACTCTGGCTGCTCATGTGAGTGAGTTTATGCAGACATAGATACTGTGTTGATTTGAACAACACATAAGCAAAGCCTAGATCCAAGCACTTTCACCTTATGGGAAAGTTCAGCTCCAGGTGTCCTGCAATGTAAGCTCGTTCCTTGTTGCTAGAGATACTGTGTTGCTATATGAACTGTAGCAAATAGATGGAAACAGAAATAATCTTTCTTCATTTCTTCTTAAGGTTACGCAGATACAGAGTCCTAGGGAGTAGCAGCTCGGACTCAGATCTTATCTCTCGTCTGGCTCAAATCCTACAGAACGGATCTCAAAGACCAAGGAGTTCTACCCAGTGTAAGAGTCCAGGATCTCCACATAGTCCAAAAACACCACCCAAAAGCCCTGTCGTCCCCCGACGCAGTCCCAGTGCCTCCCCTAGGAGCTCTTCTTTACCCCGTACTGCCAGTTCTTCTCCGTCCCGGGCTGGGAGACCCCATCATGATCAGAGGAGTTCATCCCCACATCTTGGGAGGAGTAAATCACCTCCTAGCCATTCAGGCTCCTCATCTTCTAGGAGATCCTGCCAACAGGAGCACTGCTGCAACAAACCAAGCAAGAATGGTCTGAAAGGATCTGGCAGTTCCTTCCACCATTCCCCAAACACTAAGACTCCCACAGGAAAGAGCAAATCAACCACTAAGCTTAGCAGATAGGAACTGGGCCTTGACAGGTATAAAGCCTCCTCCTAAATCTGATGCATGTTGTGTCTGTGTACTGTGTATTAAAAAAAAAAATAATCAAAAAAAAAAAAAGTATATTTAAAAAAGAAAAGGTGTTGAATCTGCGCTTTTTAAAGAAAGTAAGCATCATAAACCATTCATGAGAAACCATACCGTGTAAATAGGTGGCCAGGCATTGCCTAAGAGCAGGCAGCAAGCAGATCCGCAAGAGGGAAGTAGAGGCCAGGAGAATAACTAGGTAGTCCAAGAGGTGTAATGTTTCTGGAGTGGAAAAAAAAAAAAGATGTCTAAGGTGAGTGTTTAAAAATGGTATTTATTTCTGGGTTTAGTTTACCTAGCTAGAAGATTTGGCCTAATTATTTTAAGGCTTTACATACTCAAGGAGTATGCAAGAAAACCTGAAATGGTTATTCCCAAAATTTTGTCACCACTTGGGAGATAAGTATTGTTCAAGCATGTCCTTGCAGTTTGAAAAAAGCACACAGTTTAGAAGATGATGGTATTTCAAAGTCTCTTCCATTTTGAGCTGCGCACATCTCCAGGTCACTCTGTGCTCATCTTGTCTCCTGTCTACCATGGTACAGAATTTTTACCGAAGGAAGGATCATGTACCTTGCCCCATCTAGACACTGATGATATTGTAAAAATTAATATGAACATTTCCCAAGATGTTTTTGTAGCTGTATTCTTTAGAAAGTTGTTTGGTACTAATTAGGATCCAACAATTTAACTCTCAATTCTGTATCATATGTGTCTTTAGGAGTCAGAGTGGCATTCTTTATCCGGTAGAATTTTGAAAAGCATTCCTGTCTAGGAAGTGAGAGAAAGGAGGAGATGTCTGCACTTTGCTAAATGTTGTAGATCAAGAAATTGCAACATAAGTTAGAGAACAGAAGTACCTTTTTTACATTAACTCAACTGCAAAACGAACTCTTGTTTTGGACAGCTTTTGTTTTTCCATTAGTTGCAGATTACTTAACCACAGACTTTACCATGCAGAGATGATTACCAACCAAGATTTGGGGGTTTTTTGGTCATTTGTTTTATAAAAACAGGAAAGATGAAACAAGAGATGAGGAGATCATCTGCTCCGTGAGCTTGGTAGGTTATAGGTGACAGAAATACACTGAACACCCTTACAAAATCTAGATAGGAATATTAATCATCAAAGGAAAATACAAGCAATCTGAGATTTTTTCTATGTTGGATTCTTGTCATTCTTTTGCCCAAATGTTGGGGTTGTTTTTTGATAACCAAGCTTCATTGCCTGTCAGAAACGTCCATGGGGTGTCTAATTCCTCCAGCTTTGTGGGGTAGTTACTTAGCAGTCTCTTGTAAGGAGTGTAGTGGTACAGCACCTTTTGCTATATTCGGAAGAGAGTAGTGGGTCAGAGTAGCAAAACACCCGAATGCAAGCCTGAGAAAGGTGCAGCCAGCTCTCCCTAATCATTCTTCTTGTGGGGAGGCTGGCTGCACAGGAGACTTGTCAGTTACTGATCTGCTTGCTGCAGTCATATGCCTCTTCAGCCAGCATCTGTGCTTTTTTATTTAACCTCTGCCAAATGAATACCTTTGGATTAAAAAGGGAATATTTTGTCTCTGAGCTAACACATTCTAATGCTGCATTAAAGCTGCCCTGGAGCTGCACTGAATTTCACTTGCTTTGTCTGACTATGTTGATGATTATTTGTTTGTTTGTTTTCTTTTCTTTTCTTACAATGAATATGTACATTGTTTCCCATATGTAATGTAGCACAGTGTGGAACCTTAATTTCTTTCAGGTTTCAAACACTACAGATGAATGCAATAGGTAGGGTATACCTGCTTTTCCTGAAGAAACTGTACCATTAGAAAGTCCTATTCCTTTGTAATATATTGTATAATAGGTGCTATACCAATAATTGCATGTCCTCATGGTAAATTATATAATATAAATATTTATATATACATACATGTATATGCTTATATAAACTCATTCTTTCTCATTTTTCATTTGTAATTTATGGACCACAAATAATACAGCTCCCATTCTGTTAGTTCCTGAATACTTTTAGCATTATGTCTTCTATTTCCAACCCCAAAAATTCTGGACTGCACAAATTCTAATAGCCTTTATACCTTGGTACAAGATGGAAGGACTGCAGATTTCTCAACCAGCCAATGTCTTGTCTTGCAGCTTGCTGCTTTTCTTCCTAATTCTGTGTGTGCGTTTGCATATGGAACAACAACAGAGACTCAGAGGTAGTTTTATTTTTGCTTATGAATAGGGCTTGCATTTTTTAGTTCATAACGTGACTTGATTGTTCTGAGTACTTGTCATATAGGAGCTGTGACAGTCAATGAATACCTAACAGATGAATGTGACAACGACAAATTCCGTTTTTTCCTTCCTGTTTTCCTGATGTTTCCATACAGTATACCATAAAGAGAATTTGGTTCTGTTCTGATACTTTTGTCCTGAGCACTGCTGGAATTATTTGTTAAGGTGGTGTGGCAGCCAAGGATTATTTTTCCTCCCCTCTCCCTTATTTCTGAAAAGCATTTATTACGGTCTTGTAAGCTTATTCCTGCATTAACATGGTCAGTTTTTATAGGTACCAACTTTATGCATCCTTGCCTAAAATGCTGGAGTTGAGGTGTTTGTGTTTTCTATCCATTGTGGCAGGATCCAGAAACGGGTAACTGCTTTACAGGTGAGAAAGAATAGAACACCTAAGGATTTATTTTTTTGATGCTGTCTTCAAAGTACAGACTTGTCTATTGTTACACATTACTCTGTAAAATAAATCAATGCTGTAGAAATTTACTTGTACTTGAACTACATGCCAATGTAAAATAGTAAACTATGCCAAACCAGAGAAAAAGATATTAATCGTGATCGATGACCCAGACTTCTTTCAGTGTAAAAGAAGGTCAAAGGACTGTATATCCCCAGTGGCTTTTTCCTGTTTATTTGACAGGATCTAGTGAGAAAAAATCAGGAACAGAGGAGTGATTGTGAATTACTTCCCTTGAACTACCCGCTCTTCTTCATAGCGCTTGATACCCTCCCCTAAAAGTTTACAGAATTGCTTACTTAGAGTCTAATGTAGCAATCAGTTAATGTAGTTAGGTAATGGTCAGCTGATCAACTCATAGGTAAATATTAGCTTATTATTACTAGAGGGCCTTGTTCATCAAGAACTCTGTAAGGTTCAGTATTTGAATATGCAACTAACTGCATAAGAACACCAATACACAGGCCCTTGTGCAGAGAGTGAAGGAATACTTTACAGAGGGTTATCTGCCACAGATTTTCAGGGATGGGGAAGATTGTTCTGTATTTTCTGAAACAATTACAGTTATTCTGCTTATACAGGGATTTTAGCTGGGCAGCTGTAATCCAAGGAGCTGTTGCTTTGTCCTCTTCAAGCCTCCGTTTCTTTGGAGGGCAATGCAGTGGAGGCATGACATGTAGCAGATGCAGATGGTGCAGAGACATTTCCGCCTCATGCTCTTTCCTGTTTTGTGGTCAGTGTTTTGGAGCATTTTGGAGACAAATTGAGGTATGAAGCGTTTAAACTAAAATAGAACTTGAAAAGACCCAACATTTCACACAAACTTTTGTGCTGCAATATTGTATGTTATAATCAAAGTTGCAACCTCAGAAATCCATATTAATAAACCTCACTGCTAATTACAAATGCCACTTACTACTTAAGTACAACCCTGTTAAATTAATAGAAGATGCGATACCATAGAGCAACGCTAGAATGTTCTGCAATGCTAGGCACACTTCTACTTGACCAGGATCGGTAAGCATAGACAATGTCACTGCTCAAAGGCAGGAGCAATATGAGGTCTTAACTGCTTGTTATATACAACTATTCAGGAGGCAAAACCCTGGGGAGGGACACGGGGTATTCATCACAGCCACCAGCACATCCTGCCTTGGGAAACCTGGACGTAGTCTTGCCTTGAAGTCTGCATGTTTGAGATCAAGCTTTCTTGCATACCTCACTAAACAGTCTTGATGTAAAGGGGAGGATCTGGTCCTATATATTTAAAAATAGCTTGAAATATTTTTCATCTGAAAAAGACTTGCAAGAGCTCTATCATTTACGGTATTAACTGTAGCTGGAAAACACACAATTTTGATTTTTATATAGCTAAATATGCATTTGTACATAAGTGTATCTATATATACACTTACAGATACTGTATATTATGTAGAAACATATATACAGACATATATATGTGTGTATATACATAGAGATAGGAACGGTCTAAGCTATTGCATCCTGTTTACTGAAATTCATTTGCCTGAGTGAGATGAGGCCTGTTTTTCTCTGATTGGCTCTGATCTCCTCTTCACCTGCTGTAATTTGGCTATCCCCTAGTTCTGATTCTGTGTCTCTTCCACATTACAAAGCCTGACCCTGTAAGTCCTACCTGGGCAAAACTCGCGTGAGTCCTTCTTCCCGCAGTGACGTTTACGCAAGGGTTGACTGTAACGCTTCTAAAAATGTGTTTTCTCTTTTTCTCTTTGATGAGATTGTGGTCAAAGCCAGACTCTTGCCTGTAAACAGGTTTGGGGTTTTTTTTCCCCTAACAAATTAGGCATTTTTGTGGAACACTAAGAGGCATAAATTCTGCTAAGAAGAAAGTGATTATTTCAGTATCTTAAGAGGGACAAATGGCAAACTAGGGATATGTGCCTCCAGTTTTTAGATAGATACATATAAAAATTATATACACACATTTGAGAGAGAAATCATCTGAAAAGGAGCAGGAGAATAAGAGGGAGCTCGAAGTCAAATTGGTTTCTCATTATAGCCCTATAACCTATTATTAAATAATTTTTTCACGTGGGACTGATCCTGTGAGGAGAACCGTGCCCACCTTGTCAATTCTGGTGAGCTAGGGGCTGCTTTGGTGTCTTAAGTTTAACTCCACGATTCCCTAGGGCACTTTGGCTGTATGCTTTTTTGCTAGAAGGAGCTGACAGCTATACAAAAGGAGCCTCAAAAGTTATTCCCCATTCCCTTCTCCAACCAGTGAAAGCTTTGGATGCTCCTTCCTCTATCTGAAACCTGTGGAACGGTGTGTCATACTTTTGTCCTCCTTCCTTTAGCTAACCAAGTAGGCAGCGAGCTGCCAGGGTTCGCCTGCTGTTTTGCTTTGGGCTCAAATGTCATGGCTGGCAAGTAACCACCCTTCTCAGTGACTGGTAGCACTGGCAAAAGGAACCAAGGTTGGGTGTTTTGACCAAACACAAGGTGTGAGCACAGGTCATACGCTTCTTAGCCAGTACCTGCCAGCCGCATAAGCACGCACCTCCCACGAGAATACCTCAGCTCTCTTCCTGAAGCCAGTCTTCCTTTTCCCTACATAGAGAGGAGATTTATAAAAGAGAAAACATATAGAAGTCAGCCTGGATTGTTTAATAATTGTCTGGAATTACCTTAAGATACTGTCTAATCCTGAGACGTTGTATCACTCATTTTCCTGTGGCTGAATTAATCAGGCTTTTAAATATGTATCTTTGAGGGATGGGATGGTGTGTTTTGTTTGTTTGCTGGGAGGGTTTTGTTTGGTTTTTAAGGAAAAATGCATAGGAATGTATTTTTTTGAAGTCTAATGTATTAACTCAGCAATTACTCTAGCCATCCAGGTTTGACCATGCAGGTTGATTTTACTCCCTGTTGCTGGTTGCACATTCTCCCTTGACAGTATCAGAGATGGACCCAAATGTTAGCAAATGTTATTGATGTATTTTGCTTCTGTTTCTCCTCTACATGAAAGGCTTGGATTCTTGGGAATCCTTGCTGTTCCTGTGCAGGTGAAACTTCCATTAAGGTCAGTATAGGGTCTTGTTGAGGTTTAGGGACTGTGGAGGAATAAACTCACCTATAAATATCGTATTTGCAGTTGCTGTATTTTAAATTGGAAAATGCACTTTTTTCCTTTTCCTATTATGATATGAAATGCCTTTTGATCTCTAGTTTTCTGTAAGAAGTACTGCTGAGAGCCAGCTTTGGCCAAGAGCACAAAATGGTTTCTTCAAAAACAGCAGCACAAGCACTCTACTTGTTATGTCGTCCTGATCACCCACAACTGTCTGTGGGAATTCAGCTGGAATTAATTGGACTTAGAGATGTTTGTTTCCTTTTGAGGTCACTTGACCCTTGACCCAACTTTTATATAAAGGACCTATAATAACAGCAGACCAGCTTGCTCCAAAAGATAAAATATTGATATACAAATAGTTTGGTCTGCCTGGCTTCAAATCCTTTTAAGCACAGTCCACATCTGCTGTGACAGGCAAGGTCATAAAGGTTTGACACAAGGTGAGGTGGGATTTTTTTTTAAATTTTTTTTTTTTTGCTATTTCACATCTTTTTTTTCCTCTGACTGGAGATCTGGATTGGTTGTCTTAGAAGCCTTCTCTGTATCTGCTTTCCTTTCTTTGGCTAGAAAGCAAGAGTTGAAATTCTTCCCCAGTTTCTAACTTTCTTTCTATCGAGTCAGCCCAGAGACAAGTTGGCGTGCTTGTGCTAACAGATGTCAATTTTCAAATGCTTTCCTATGAATATCCAAACTAGTGAATTAAGGAAATCACCAGCAATGCCTTCAGACAAGTACTGACTTTTTGAAGCTGCCAACCAACGGCTGCTAATCTAAAATCTCTGGGCCATACTACAAACAATTAAATCTGTGTATTAATTAAAAAGACAATGTTGTCAGCCCATAAGAAATTAAATACTCAACAGTAAAATCTGCAGCATGATTAAGTGGAAAGTGGTTCTAAGATTGTTTGTTACCATTGAGGAAGACAAACGTTGAGTCCTTCAAATTCTCTCACACACTAATTGCAGTTCCCTTCCCCTTCGTGGAAATCTTCTAAGCTGTTGTTTTCCTTTTTAAGTTTGCTCAGGCATCCAAGAACATAAAGAGTGAATGCCCTTCTAATGGTCATTTGTACATAAAGTTGTAATTATTTATTTTCTCATTTGTACCATATCAAGGCTTTGTACAATGTTTTAAGTTTTTGTTTTCAAATTATTTTGTATTTTATTTTTATAAACTGGTTCTAAATAAAATATTCATTCAGCATGCAAAACTTCAATTCTTGATGGTGTTTGTATAATGATTTAATTATTTATACAACTTCAGTTGATTTTTTTCAATACTTTTTACTATTGTAACCCTGTACTTTAAATGGAGAAAGTGCTTTGACACTGATTTTATTTTCCTCTTGCAAGAAAGCAAAGGGCCAGTGTCTTTTGGTACTGCTGCAGCGTGAGTCAGAGGTTCGTGTTGCAACTCAGAATGACTGGATCTGGTGGAGGTTTTACTGGTTTAGTAGGTTTATATGTTTTATATTAGTAAGAATAGAAAAACTCAACCATCCTCCTCAGAAACCTCTCTGTTGGCTCTTGCTCTTATCCATACTGTCTGCATTCAGCCAAATGAGAAATGATTGGCACAGCCAGATCGGATCGGTTGAGTAACAATCTGGGGGATTCCAACCTGGTTGTTTTTTAAAAGCCAGCTTTTTTCTCTTCTTTTCCCTTCAAAATTCCAATTTCACACTTTTGATTGCTTCGGAGATGATCAGCTGAGTGTAGTTACTATCTGTTACATCCTCTTGAGGAGACCTGTCTCATCCTGTACCGTGCATTTAAGTGGCAGGTAGCAGAGAAATGAATGAGCAGAAGTTGTTAGTGAATCTGAGCAGTTTGTGGATTGAAGCTAAAGGAGGGAAGGTTTAGATTAGATATGAGGGGGAAGTTTTTTACAGAGAGAGTGCTGAGGTGCTGGAACAGGCTGCCCAGAGAGGTGATGGATGCCCCATCCCTGGAGGTGTTGGGGCCAAGGCCAAGTTGCATGGGGCCCTGGGCAGCTTTGTCTAGATCCAGGCCTGGAGGTTGGTGGCCCTGCCTATGGCAGGGGGTTGGAACTGTGTGATCCTTGGGGTCCCTTCCAGCCCAGACCATTCTATGATTCTATGAAAGACTAGTTCTTTCCCATTTTTAAAACCAGCAGTTTAAAAGAGGAGGAATACCTGTCACCCACACCATCACCATTTGTAATGTAAATATGAACATGAGAACTATCTCTTCAAGGCATTAATCCCAATTAACAACATTCCATACATGTGTGTTTTCCTTCTGTGAGAGATTTGCCTGTTGATCCATCTAGGATACTGAAGGAAACACTTGCTAACAACACAACTACCCTATGTGCATGTTTCAGTAGGCAGCAGCTGCTGGTTTTTGAGGTGTATGTGTGATCAGAGCATCATGATGGTGTATGGGCAGGAGAAGAAAGTACTTAGAAGTACAGTTTCATATGGCACAGTGCTCTGTCAAAGCTGACTCAAAAATGACGTATCTTATCCCGTGACTACATGTTCTTATGCTGCTGGGAGAGGAACAGTTGGGTTGCTGTTCTGTACATCATGTGTATTTGCTTAATTCGTGTGACAGGAGCACTTGTGCAAAGTGATTGGGAAACTAGAGGCAGCCAGTTGTCACTACAGGCCAGACTGATCTGTAAGACTTTTAACGTTGGTGCTTGATAGAGGACCTTCCTGATTTTTCAGGCCATCGGATGCAATTGCACGTGAGAGGTTGTTTCTCCTCCAGGATGGACGCTGGACACAGCCCCTCTGATAATTCTGAGTTGTGCAAAGTAGAGCAACTGTAATATATAAACCTTAAACATGTCTTAAAAATAGTGCCAGTGGCAACAGCTTCCTCTCATCTGAGTACAAAAAGGTTTTTCTTTTTCATGTTAGGGTAAAATGATTCCATTGTGCTTGGAGTTGACACATAACAGCTGACTTTCTGCTCCAACTTCTGTCCTTTTCTTCCTCCCTGGATATGTAGTTAAGAGAATGGAGGATTTTATTAATCTCTCCAATAGAGGAAAAGGAAAGCTTCGCAAGCCATGCAGTAGCACCTGTTCCATCTGGAGCACAGTCAGGCCCTGTGTCCTGCACATCTAACATGTACACAGTATGGAAACTTTTTTTGCTCTTGGGATTTCAAACGTACCAATTCTGGAGGGCTTGCAAAGTCTGGTGAAGACAGAGCCTGCTTAGAAACCACACAGGGGAAAACTATTCCATGTCAAAACCAGACCACGACTCATCAGTTATTATTTTTGCTCTATTTCTCTGTTTTAGCCACATGCCAGGAGCGAGCCTACCCTGCTAGTGCAGGAAAACAAAATGCCCCAGCAGAGAAGGTGCCTTGGACAAGCTAGGAATGAACAACGGCCAGACAGCAAAGCTGTATGAATCCTCAGGAGTACATTCATGAAGCAACAGCTCAGTCCTAAACCATTCCTAGAGTCAGGCAGTTATGTCAAACTCCTCCTGAGATGCCTTGCATGGCTCAGACTTAAAAAAAAAAAACCAACCACCAAACCATCAACAACCAAACACCCCAGACACTGCAATTACTAGGAAAAAAAGTAAGTACTTAAAAAAACTCAACTACTACCGACACTTATTTAATGAAAAAACTGAGTGACTTGTTGAAGACAGCTCCTGCTGGTCAGTAACCATAATGTTACTTTTTACCCCACTCTCATGCCTTTTATTTTTCAAAAGGTCACATTCAACAGCAAAGGATGATACAGACAAGGGTCTTAGTCAAAATAAATGTTTCTTGTTTGTTTTTTAAGAGAGCAAGAGGATAAAGAGAACAGGAGAAGGTTATTAGCAAACTGCAACAGAGTTAACAAACAGGAGAGTGGTAATTAGTGTTTAATGCCACCTGTAATGAAATGTTTCCCACTGGGAAAAAACGTGGGAGGCAAGTCCATGTTGCTCCTTTGAAGTCACAAGCCGGAGCAGAACATACAACAGCACCTAACACCACAGTCACTTTACATATATTCAAGTTTTTACACATCTGCAAAGCAGAAATAGTAGCAGCCATTTGGATGTTCTTTCTTAATGGTTCTCACAGGGGGCCTGGGAAACTCAGAAGGACCTGGTTCTTGTGACATGGAGCTGGAGCTGCAGCTGCTGCTTCTGCTGCTGCTTCCAGCCGCCTGTGCTCTACCTCTGTCCTCAGCTGGGGAGACCTGGGGGGAGCCCGGGCTCAGGTATCCAGCTGTGGTCTGAGTAGAGGCAGTAGCATACGTGGCAGGGCCAGTGTTGTTTTTCACGTAGACATTTTTGATAGCAACGAGCGTATGTGCCATGATGCTGAGGCTGTTACTCAGATCTTGCATGCCTTGCTGGAGCAGCCGAAGATTGTGGTTGACACTGTCAAAGCCAGACTGGATCACCTGCATCTGGGACTGCTGAATCTGCACCAGATCCTCTTCAGTTATTTCATTTCGGTCTGCCTGGGACCTGCCTTTTGTTTTGGCTTTTACTTTCCCAGAGGAAACACCGCCCGATGTCCCCAGAAAAGGCAGTTGTTCCTGGCTAGGTGGAACCACTGCCATGTCCTCAGAGCTTTCTTCTGGCTCTACCACCTTGACTACTATTTCTTCTTTGAGGTTCATCTTTTCGAGGCTGGATTGATGAGATGGGCCAGGATTGTCATTAAACCCTGGAGGAGATGGGAGAAAAGGAAAAGCAGAGGAGAGTCAGTAAGAAACTTCATGACTTGGGTGGCCAGAGAAATACGTTCTCATCCGCTACACGCTACTATTACTCCTTGAACCAAGGGGCTCTGTAAATCACACTGCATTACCCGGGGTGATTTTAGAACACATATGTTGCAGTTTTGCATAGTTGGCTACTGAGAGAGGGCCATGTGCTACAGAAAATGGCTGCTGGAATCTTCTGCAGGCCTGCTTATAGCGCCTCTGAGAATCACTTATAGGAGACAAAGACTCCACCAGAACACGGAGTGCCAGGAAGGCTGCAATTTTGGCCCATTAAGGGCATTGGGATGTCTATTGGCATATAAATGTAAGCAGTTGGCAGACACAAAAGGCCGGGAAGGCTGGGGGAGGAGTAGGCACCCAGGTACCCAGGCGAGGGAGAGATTGCCCCTGCGGCCCGGGCTGAAGCACGTGGAGTCGCCAGAGGAAAGGACCCATGGAGGAGGCAGAGACCCGACCTACCCGGTGGAGAGGCTCCACGCTGGATGGAGCCGGTGGAGACATAGAGAAGATGCCGTGACTGACGCTGGGATGAGCCCCTGCCAGCACAAGCAACCTACAGAGATGAGCCAAACAGGTTTGCTGGAGGAGGCATCATAGCCCCGTGGAGGACTGGGACTGAGAGACACTGTGATTTGTTGCTGCCTGCCAGAGCAGAGATGAAGCCCGGTGGGAAGAGATTTGCCTTGGAGAAAGTTCGTGGAGGACTGGCTCTTGTGGGTGAGATCCTACGGTGCAGCAGGGGGAGGGGGTGTGGGATGGATGCCCCCATCCCGGCCGAGAAGGGAACCATCTTGCAAGGGACTGACTAAAGCCCCCATCTCCTAGTCCCTGCCCTCCCGTCCTGTGCTGCGAGCAGGAGAGGGGAAGAGGGGAGCAAAATCATGGCTAAAGGGAAGTCTGCTTTAGAACGGAGGGGTGGGGGGAAGGTGTTACCGAGACCCCCATTTTCCCCAGTCCCTGCCCCTCCTGGGCTGCGACCGGGAGGGAAGAAGGGAGCAAACTTCTAACTAAAGTCTGCTAAGGAGGGAGTGGGGGGGGAAAGTGTTTGCCTGGTTGCATTTGTTTCAAGATTGTTGGTTGCACTCCTGACTCTGGTTCTTTTTCACTGTTTCTCTTTAGTGTAGTGTAATCAATTAGATAACTTTCTCTCCAGCACTCTGTGTTGAGTCTGTTTTGCCCGCGTCAGTAACGAGTTTGCCTCTTGAGCCGCCCAATTATGTTATTTCTCCCCTGTCCAACTAAGAAGGGGAGTAACAGACTGATTTTGGTGGACGTCTGGCCTTTGGCCAGGGCTCAACCACCACAACATATTAGCACGAAAGGTGGGAAGCAAATCAGAAACACACGTTCACAAGTTACCCCTATATTCACACGCTACAAATTCCCCCACCACAGGAACCGAGTTTTGGGTTCCCAGAGAGAGTTCACGTCAAGCTCATCCCGTGCTCAGCCGCAGGCGCGGTAAGCAGACCCCGCATGACTGCGAGAGAGCCCTGGGGACGCCATGTCTCTCCGGGACGTACAAAGTTAGGGTCCCGCAGCACTCCGCGCCGCCTAGAACCGCACGCTGCCGCATCCCCAGGGGGAAGCGCCGCCAACACAGGCAGCTGGGCCCAACGCCCCGCAGGCTGACAGGCTCCTGCTACGAGCCAGGCTTTACTCTCAGGCGCCGTTTCGATCCGCTTTGATGCCCTACGGCGGGGACCCTCCCGGGTCTGCGTGCGTACACGTACATCTTGCGCTTCCGAGGAGGGAAGGTAGTTGCCCAAACCGGGCAGCGGGGCCGGTTCCCGCAGCGCCCTCCCGCGCACACACAGCGAGCGGGGAGCCCGCTACGGCAGCGGGCCAGCGCCGCTCCTCCCGCGGGAGGCCGAAGAAGCGGCTGCCGGAGGGAGAGACCGGGCGGAGGGTCCGGGACAGTGCCCGGCGAGGGTCGGACCGGCACTCACCCATCTCTCCCACGACAGCGCCGGGCAGCTCCAGCGTGTCGATGCCTCCCACGATAGGCACGGCCTCGGCGGGCAGCAGGGAGCCGTAGGCACGGCGGTGGTGGTGGCGGCGGCCGGGCGGCGCGGCGGCGGGCGGCATCTCCTCGGGGGCCAGGAGGAGGCCGAGGGGGGCGGCGGCGGGGCCCGGCGGCCCGCAGCCCTGCGAGAGGCGGCAGAGCTTGCTGCGGTCGCGGCGCTTCAGGTCCCGCCAGCGCTTCTTCAGGTCCTCCACGTCGCGGGGACAGGCGGCCACCGGGTTCACCCTGTGCCGGATCAGCTCCCACACCTTCCGCTTCTGACCCGGGGAGGCGCGGCCCGGCCCCGCCGCGAACAGCAGCTGCTCGTACTTCAGCACCTGCTCGATCAGCACCTCCGTCTCCGCCTCGTTGAAATTCGCCTTGCGCCGCTTAGGCGAGTCCTCGGCCATCCCTCCGCCTCAGGCGGGGACAGGGTGGGGGGGGACGACACCGGGGCCGGCCTCCGCACGGCGCTAGCGGGGGGGGGGGGCGCGGAGCCGTGGGGGGCGCCGCCGCCCCTTCCCCCGCCCCGGCCCGCGGGCGCCGCCGCCGCCGCTAGGCCGGGCCCCGAGCCCTGCCGGGGAAGCAAATACCGCGCATGAGAGGAAAAGACGCGCACGGGCCGGCGCAGGCGCCCCGTGCCCCGCGTGTTGACATGGGGAGGGGGCCCGGCCCCGCGCCCGGCCCGCGCCGGCCCCGCCCCTGCCCGCCTCCCCGGCGGGAATCCCCGTCGCCGCCCCGCCCCCGCGGAGGAGGTGGGGGGAGGACGCGGCCTCACCCGGCCGCGCGTGGCGCGCTCGTCCGCGGCCGGCGCGCCTCGCCCCCGCCGCGGGTTGTGCGCGTGCTCGGCGGCGGCCGCCACGGCCGGGAATGGCGGCGTTTTTGGAGCTGCTGCTGCAGGAGGAGGTGGCGGTCAGCGCCGTGGTGCGGTGGCTCCGGCACGGCCCCGGCCACCGCCCAGCTGAGGTAACGCGCTGCAGGTCTCCCGCTCGCTCGCTCGCCCGCCCTCTCTCCCTCCCGTAGCGCCCTGGCTCCGGCGGGGCCGAGCCTGCCACCGCGCCAACCCCTCCTTCTCCTCCCCCGAGCTCCCGCTGCTGCCCGGGGCCGTGCGGGAAAGTTTGTCTGGCCCGGCGCTGGGAGTGGCCGCCCCGCGCCGCCGTGAGGGGCGAAGCCTGCGTGGATCAACCCGGGGGTCCCGGTCAGGGGCCTGGCTGCCCCCGCGAGCTGGGGCCGAGCCCGCTCTCACAGCCGACGGCACCGCCCCCGCCGTGGGCGGGCTCCGAGCGCGGCGGCGGGAAGCCGAGGCCCTGCCGCCGGGGGCTGCCCGGCGGGAGCGGCGCCGCTGGAGGCGGCGTGAAGCCCGTTAAAAATCCCTGGGGCTGACCCCGCCGGCAGCTCCGTGCGGCCTCCGGCGGGCGGTGTCACGGCTCGGCTCTGGGGCTGAGGCGGCCGCGGGACGGGGCGGTGCTGGGAGGCCCCGCGGGCGGGAAGAAGCAGGGCGCGAGGGCGGCGCCTCGGTCCTCTGGTCGCCGTGTGCCAAGCGGAGGGCAGGGCGGGCGGTGTCCTGAGGCAGCGCGATGACACGGGGCGGGTGTGTGTGTCTGTGTGTGACATTTCCCGCGTCTTCAGCGGGGAAGGTAACGGGGAGAGACGGACGGAGCTGTCAGCAGCCCCGCCGCTGTGCGGTGCATGGGCTGTGCGAACGCCAGCGCGGCTCCCTGTGCGGGGGAGAGCGGGATCCTCCAGCGCTGGGAGCGGGTTCGGGCGGCGTTTCGGTTTTGTAGTGGGATATGGCTGGAGGATTTGGGTTCTGTGGCAGTAGAAGCGTTTGTGACCACGGATGGGCTACGAGCGCTTATATTCCACTGTTCTGGTGGAGAACCAATTCATATTTAAAGCTGTTTCTGCCGGAGCCCCTCACCACACGTTACCCGGTGCTAGTTACAACCAAAATTCACCGCTGTCACTTGCACAAAACAGTCGGGTATCGCTGTCATTCTATGCCTGTGCTGGAAGAAGGGAGCAGCGTTCTACGCCAGCCGGTACCCTGTGGCCGTTCCCAAAGTTCGGAGGTTCCGCTGGCACCACCTGCGTGAGGGATGCGGGGGCTCAGTTTACCCCCGTGAGGGAATCGCCTTTCCGCAGATGGGAGCAGCTCTGTGGCTTTGGCGTGGGAAAGCAAGTGGGAGGCTGGCAGCTGCTGGCAGGTTGCTGCCGTCTGGCAGTGGAAGAGCTGAACCTCTCTGCTCGCTTGCACACAGGAAGATGAGTGAAAGCAGGTTGTGCCCTGAAAAGTTGGAGAAGCTGACTGGCCTCGAGCATAGCACGGGCTGTAGTCTTGTCTTGATGCCCCTGTGCTGAAGTCAGGCACCTGAGGCAGTGGTAGGCTACGTGTTGCTCTAGGGTTCCTGGTAGTTTGGGACTGGAGTTGGTAAGAAGTTGGGTCTTCTGATATTTTATTGGGTCTGTGTTGTGACCTGTGTTTTTTTTGCAGAGTTGTTTTCACTGCTGAAGCAGTGAGCCTTAGCTGTGCAGCTTGTTGGCCAGGCTGTGGTGGAGTGTCATGGTTCTCCAGGGTGCTGAATTACTTTCAGATATGCTTTCAGATATGAATTTCAGCATCAGAATTGAGGGTTATGGGAGCCCAGTCATGGCCATGCTTTCAGTGCCTCCTTTCCTACAAAAAGAGTCCTTCAGAAGTAGCGTGTGCTGCCTTGACTTTTTGTCTGGTGGAGGTGTGGCTATAAATGATGAGGAACGCGTGTGTGACGATTTCAGTGTAAGCAAGGGGAGTGAGTTGCTGCCCGTGAGAGCTGCTTCTGCTGCGAATCCCACCGAGCAGAGCAAAACCAGAAGCCTGTGCCAGTGTTAGTTAGGATCATAAGAAATTTTACCCAAGGTACAAAGCTTTGAGCTTTGTATGTGAGATGAAGTAGGTTTTGTCTGGATTTCTGCTTGTAAGATCGCTTCCACCTGCTTAGATTTTTAAATGCGTTGAGTCTGTGTTTAGTTGTGTTTAAGTTTCTTCAGCATAAACTTCGTGTACCTCAAAGAAGTTGCACAGTCTCTGCTTGCACCTCCGTGTGGTCTTGGGGGAGCAAAATTATTTCATTGAAATGGGAGAGCGGCTTTGGTCTGGTCTTGGCACTGCAGGACTTGTAGCGCTTAAAACGCTAGCTTACAGCACCCCTCGGTGGTAGCAAGTGCGAAGTCGCAGATTTTAGGTCTCCCTGAAGCGTTGGACTTGAGGCTGTTGCTTTGGTCATAGCTTAAGTAGGTTTTACTGCTGTTTCCATCGAGCCATTTTACCGTTTCCCAGTCAGAGACCAAAGTGCATGACTCTGAAAACTTCTGCCAGACTGACTTGTGTGGAGGCTGAGTTTCAGGTCTGTGACCGGTGCTGAAGTCGCTTGAGTTTCAGTGACATGCTTTGATAAGTCATGCTGGTTTCTATTGTGTATTTCAAGTCCATAGTTACTCCTTAAATGATTTTGGGCACACGGAAGGAGAGAATCAGGAAGCATCTTCGTATTAATCCTTTGTCCTCTTCCCTTGTAGGAGAGCCACATCCATGACAAGCTGGTATCTCTTGGTTTGCTTCAGAAAGACTTTGTGCCTTTTCTGCTAAATTTTTTAAGGGAACAGACCAGCCAAATCCTGACTAATGGACCCTCTACTCCTGCTAAAACTCCTAATTCCAAGGCCCACGGGAGCCAAAGGAGAGGATCAGAAAGGAGGGCAGGCCACGCGACCAGCAGCCGAGTGCAGCTCTTTTCCCAAAGGACCTCGGTGACCACCTGCACCACAGATACCAGCTTTTCTCCTGCTGCGGCATCCAGCAGCTCCTCGTCCTTCTCTGGGTCAAACCTGTCTAGCCCTTGCGGTGACTTCCCCAGCGTGGCCTCCAGTAGCAGCCCGAGCTTCGGGTACAGCCCCGTGCTTAACCATGGTGAGAAGCGGTCATCTCAGAAGGCCAACCTGGGGAGCTTCCTTACAGCCACGCCTGAGGCCCTGCCAGCCAGACGAGGCCGAAGGAAAGGCAGCAGCTTGGTCAGTTCCTCTGGCCGGCAGGGAGCTCGGGATCTGGGGCGTTCCCTTGCTGAAGAGGAGGATGGGAAGAACGACAGTGTGTCGTGGACCGGAGGGAGAAGGAAGCGGAATGAAGTGCCTCTTGTTTCTACCAGATCCCCGCCCAGCCACCTAAATCTTAACAACTTGGAGGAGTTTCCACCCATGGGTGCTGCCTCTGGCTGGACAAAGTAAGGGCAATTCTGCCTCGCTGTCTGGTTCGGGTTACACTGTGGGTTACCCTAGCTCATCCTCCTCTGTGTGTCCAGCTACTGAAGATGCTGTAAGGAGCCATACCTGGGGGCTGGCTTCTGGGGTCCTTGGTCAGAACTGCTGTGTTACAGGTGCCGCCTAGGGGAACACTGAATACTGCTTCTACAGGAAGTCAGGCTTCCGCTCTGGGAACTCACCCAAAGACGTCTCTTTAGCCTCTCACTTGTGATGCTGCCCACAGCTTGCCAGTGCACAGACTAGCTGATAGAAAGCTGAGCACATCTTTGTCCTTGCCCGTTCTAGTAAGTCAGCATTATTTTGGCTCCTTGGATATCTCATTTAACACAGTAGCAATTGCTGATGAATAGCGGTCCTGGAAGGCTCCTCAGCTTTCCTGATGCTAGGAGAAAAGCTTTCAGATTTATGTTCTGTGGCTTGCAGATGTTAGCTTGCAGCTTTGTTTGCGCCCTGTGGCCATGCACAAATTACTAGCTGATGCCTGTATTCCCTTTGGTCTGCAGCAAGCTCCGGTTTCCCTGGTGACTTTGGCCTAGCTTCTGGGCATCTGTTTGTGTTGTGCTTGTCCCAGTTCCTCTTTTCTTTATGAGTCTACTCTTTAAAGTCCTCATTGCCAGATAGAGGGCTTTCATGTCAGCCAGTTTGCTCCAGGTATGAGCCACTGCCCTCAGAAAGTGGTGCTTGCTAGTAGGACATGCAGAATTCCAGCTGAAAATTGATGAGAGATCCAGATGCTGGGTCTAGATTATGCTGTAACTGATGCTTTGGCCAAGGGACAGAAGGTGTGTTTCTCTTGCTGCATTACAGAGCTTTTTCCTGAAGGCCAAATCTAGGTAGTTTATGCAGGAAGGATGGGTTTCCCAGAACTTAACTATGCTACCTTGGGAGTCTGGAATCCTTCTGATACAGTGCCAACTTTGTTGGGTCTTTTTTTGTGTGTGTGTTAAAAACTGCCAGCACATCCTGTCCTCTCACAGTGGAAATGTTTGGGAGAGTTTGAGTGTGGCCCTTTATGTGTTTTGTGACATGATTGATAACTAATTTTGCAGCAAGGATCAGCAGGCTGTTTTCAGCAGTTTGTAACTCCATGAGTTTTTATTCAGTGACCAGAATCAAGTCAGCAGCTATACATACAGTTTAGAAATTCAATATCCTTACTCCCTATCCATTTTATTTTAGCAGTAGGTTCTTCTGGAAGAATTGTGTGCATGTCTGCTTTAAGACTTAATTACTTTTTGCTGGTTTTTAGCTTAATCTCAGTGAAATCTCTTGCTTTTTCAGCAAAAGCAAACCATCAAGGCGAATCAACCCAACTCCTGTAAGTGCTGAGCGCCCGCTCTCAAAACCAAAGATGTGCTTCACTTCTACGCCTGTCAGCCAGTCTCCAGCTGCTCGTTTTTCATCTGGGTCAAGCCTTGAGGCCTTTACTGCTGTCCAGGAAGGAAACCTTACATCTGTGACAAGCAACAGCCTTCAAGAGGAGAGGGAGATGCTGAAGAAGGAACGGTACAGTCTGAACAGGGTGATGATAGGCTTGTATTGATTCTTAATTCTTGTCTCAAGGTGCTAGCAATATCAGAGAGGAAATGACCAGAAGCATATCCCAAACAAATATTGGTGACCTTTAAAACTATAATTTGACTAAAACCAAGTGTGACTCCAAAATCAGTCTAGGATATAAATGCAGCTAGTGTGTGTTTGTTCTTTTAGGTGTGCTGACTGTGGAACAATGAACCCCACTTTATCTTCCAAAGTTTAAGTCATTCCTCACTGCCTTCAGAAGATTGCCTCTTCATGGGCTTGCCTGCCTGGCTACCTCCTCCCCAGCTTCCCTGAAGACTGCACAGGCAAAGCGAGTGGGTTTGAGCTGGTGTATTTAAGCAGTGCCTGATGATTGTGCCTGTGATAAACCATAGTCTTCAAACCATAATAGCCTGGTTTGAAGGAAATGAGCTAATGATGCAAATGTGAGGAAAGTGTTAATGATTTGGCAAGGAAGCAGAGCAACAGGGCTGGCAGTCAGAGGAAATGGTACCTGAGTATCATGAGATTCTGTTTTAAAAGTTACTACTGCAGCTATCTATTGAAAGTTGTGTGTGCTGGGCCATGAGGGGAATTCTAGTTTCTGTTTTGTCTCCCTTGCTCAGTTAGTGTGTGACTTGTGTCCTCTGTGAAACGCTGTCACTGTCAGCCTGTGAGGATTGATACCTCAAGGTAAAAAGCAAAGTGCAGCAGTAGAGAATCTGTTGTTTATGATCACTGACAGAACTGTTGCCGTTCCTCATAGATGTTGTTCTTGGGGAAGCTCCTCAGGACATGTGGGTGGAATTGTTTTCCTCCTGAGCCTTACGGGTCACTGTCCTGGCTTGAGAACTGGCTGAAACAGACCTGGTAGAGTCTCATGAGTGACTGTACCAGCCCTGAGAAAGAACTGCTCAGGATTCAAACCTTCCATGAAGCCCCTGTTCCAGTCTGAAATGTCCCACTAATCCCTATAAACCGAAGTAGGTGAAATAGCAGTATGTGAGCTGGATCTTGCCTGTGAGGTGATTTCATCTGCCCCATTGTGTTTGCTGTGGGCCATGCTTGGCACTCAGAGCTGGGAGCTGTTGTGTCCTCAGGTGTGGTGAGGTGAGGTGCAAACCTGAAGCAGCCCTGAGCCAACTGGGACACTGAGCAGGGGCAAAAGGTGAAATTTGTGCTGAGGTAGATAACACTGAGGAGGCAGAAGTGAAGCAGAGTCTGACTCCGTTTTTGGAATCTTACCATGGTGGGGTTACAAAGTGCTTAGCAAATAATTTTCTTCAGTTCAGCCAGTTGGGTGCTTAAGTTCATTGCAAGGGAGATGTTATTTAATAACTTCTACTCGCATTTTGGGACTAATTTGTTGTTCATTGCAGCAGTTCCACTAGAAATAGGCCAATAGAAAAAGTTCTTTGCTACCGCTGAAAATGCTTCCCTCTTCCCCACGGCCTTTAAAGTGACTTTCAAAGATTTTGCTTTTGAGACTATGTGGGAAGAGGTGGTGTGATGTGGCAACTGTGGATGTTCCACTGGGATCTGTAAGAGTCATTTGATATTGCTGTAACTGGCTTTTTTTTCCTGATTCTCATGTGCCTTGCATATTCCACTCTGCTGCTGCATTTGGGATGACCTTGGTGTTTTGTTTGGTTGTTTTTTTTTTTTACAATGTCTGTGTATTTAAGAGAGTTGATTGTTGATTTAGAATCCAGCAATTAAAGTAGCTTGTTCCTTCTGTTGTTTAACTTGCCGGCGTGGGATTTCATCAGCTGTTTTTGCTTTTCCACTTAGTGGTATTGGATCTTCTCAGGGCACTGTTAACTTGCAAATGTATCTGGAGGTATGGATGTGAACCTCGTTTTGATAAATCTGGTAAAGCATCCAACTGTCAGAAGTTGTGTCTGCAGAAATTTTGTTTATGACCTGGCCTCTAACAGATTCTGTGTTCTTAGCAAATACCAAAGTAGATGAGAAACAATAGCGTAGGGTAGCTAGATCACAGTAGTTTGATCTACTAGGTAGATACTACATAGGGTAGTTTGCTCAAAGTGCCAGGCTGTGTTAGCAGAGTTGGAATTTGAATGCAATTCTTTTGTTAACCCCAGGATCCTCCTCATTAAGGGAAGGATGAGTTAGATCGCTATCCTGCTAAAAGTAGCTTTAGGCAGTGTAAAGTGACGTGGCTATTGCAGGAGTCACTTCATGCTAGACCACAAGGGAAAGACCTCCTTCTGTCCGTGGGGCTGCTGTGTGTCATCTCCAAGTCACACCTTTTGTTGCTGTTGTTGGATTTCAGATGCAAATTGCTGCACCAGGCGTCTTCTCCGGCGGCGATATCTCTCGATCCTGGCACTCCTACTAAGCCTAGCTACACTCGCACTGCTAGTCTTCCTGCTGAAAGCCATCTGGTGACCTGTGCCAATCCTGCTAAGGTTTCCTGCAAGGAGCAGTTGGAGCGTCTGGCACAGCTCTACTCATCCTGTATAGCAGGTGAAGACCCAGCAGATGCGAGACGGACCTTTCTTTGAGCTTTGAACTTGCATATGTGCTGTGAGGGGGAGGTAGATGAGCAGTGAAAGTTTTGGGACAGTTACAGTGTACAAACAAATAACACCTGGAGAATTAAACTAAGCCAACAGGGTTATTAAAATAAATGGGTGCTAGGGAAAAGTTCAGGGAAGGAGATGATTCTGATGCGGTCCTCTGAGCTGCATGAGGCCGAAGTTCTATGGTCCTGTCCTAAACTAGACCCTTCCTGAATGCAACTTTCTTGTAATTCCCATGTTGATTTACACTGTGGCTGTGTGGGGAGGGAGTTCTTGGCTGACTGTGTCATGGAACAGTTATCTATCTTTTTACCTTCATTTATTAAAGCAGCTCAATACCGAATATCCACCTTTAGTATCTGTTTTTCTCTCTTCCAGAAAACCTTGTACCAAATATTTTTCTGGAGCTCTTTTTCGTTCTGCAGCTGTTGACATCTAAAGGCACTTCTACTGCAGAAGATGAAGACAGTGACCTTGAAGTCAATGAAAGAAGTAAAGGTAAACAATAGCATTGAGTGGAAACAACGTTACTTCTGTGGAATGATAATATGATATGAAGTAGTTACCTTTAGTTTGGACAGTTCGCCTTTAATTCTGTAAAAGTGCCTTATTACCACTGTGGGACTCATCTGAGATGCTGACAAAAATCATGCATGCATTGGAAGTGCTTCCACAGTATGATAGAATGGAGTTGCTGGATTCTGTTTGAATCTAGTTTTCTGCTCTTGTGCAACGTTTGCTGTAGCTGCTTGCCAACGCTGACTTTCAGAGAACAGATACGCTGAAGTCTCTCCTTCATTGGTCCTTGCAACTCAAAAGTGCAAGTTTGCTATGTGTTTCTTAAGTTTAAGGTTGGGTTACAAGTGCCCAGGACCTAACCACATAGATACCGAACTGTTTTGTTTGTTTTTTTGTGAATTCAGGCTTAAGCTTGATGCAGTTAGTACTTTGCTATGTATATAAAAATCACAAATATGGCTTTAAGATGAGACAACCCTCCTCCCCTCCCCAGTTTGATTGACCTTTGATTTGCCACTCGTGGATTCTTAGGGCTGAGATTAGGAACTTGAAGTCTCTAGATATGGGAAGAGCAGCTAATGACTGGTTGCAGTTGATCTACTTTTTGTCCTGGCTCTGCTTACTGCTGGCCAGAACATTGAGAAAGAATCTTTTCTTTCCCATACAGCGCTGAACAATTCAGTTGCCTTCAGTGTAGGAAGGCTAGGGATGGGAGGATTTGTCTGTTCTGACGTCAGGGAACGGGAACTTCTGGAAATTGGATTTTACGGGTCTGGAAGACTGTTTTTGGATCTGGCAGTTTGTACTTTCCTTGAGAGCTAATTGTTGGTCTTTCAGTTTATAAATCATGGTATGTGCTGTTGTCTCAAGTTCCTTTTTTTCCCCTCTTAGAAGCATCAGGGAGACACCATTTCCGAAGTGTGCACAACTGTGTTTATTTTGCTGTCCAAGTCTTGGATTATCAGTATGAGTGAGTTGAGTCTTTTTTTTTTTGTTTCCTCTGCCTGTGTCTGCAGATGTGTGTGAAATGGAGCGTGAGGCCTTGGATTTTAGAGCTTTACCACTTAGAGGCGTGGAGCTGTTGTTAATTTTCCCTCAGAACATACAACTTGGCTTGGAATTGAATGTCTGAGTTTTCCTTGTGCTGATCTGCCTAGCGAGCTAAGCGTGGTTACACAAGAATGGGAAGGGCGTGAGTTGACAGCAGTAAAAATGTCCCTGCAGGTGCCAGTAGGATTTGTTGCTGGGTGCCTGGGGCTTAGAACTCTTTGCTTGGTAGCCTCCTTAAAAAAACGAGCCTTTCTGTAGGTCTGGTCACATGTTGTTTATGTGTCTCTGGGTTTTATCCATGTTGCCTTTGCAGAATCATTTCCCGCTTAGAAAAGGGGACGCTGAAGCTCTTGGCTGAAAACGAACGGGTTGCTTCTTTCTCTCCTTCCTTGCACAAGAGGCTCAGGAGGGCTTATGAGGACAGCACAGCCAAGGTAAAAATTACCAGGCCTCAGCTGACATTGGTGCTTTTCATACCTTTGTGGTATTCTTTTAACTGCCATGGTTTTGATGTTACACAAAGCAGAAGGAACAAGGTTTATCTTGTCACATTGGTTTCAGGAAGTGTCTAAAAGCCCCTTTTTCTTCTTGCTAGCAGGTGAGTGAATTGCTATAGTCCAAGGTTTGATAGCTGTGAATGGCTACTGGTCCACAGTCTTACATTGTGCCCAGGCCCTGACCTCAGCCAGCAATTTTGACAGGGTCAAGTTGGGCTTTTTAGATTCTCGTCTAATAAATAATAAACGTGGACCCCAGAGGAGTGATCGGCTAGGTGTGATATCAGGATGTAGGAAGAATTGGGTATTTTTCATAGCTACAGACTCCTTTTAGGCTAACACAGCTTCAGAGGAGACAATGTGGCCTGTGAAAACTGTTCTCCTGATCTCGTCATCTGAGTTAGGGAGCTGAAGCTTGGTGGTAGGAATGGTTGGACTCAGTGATCTTAAAGGTCTTCTCCAATCAAAACAATTCTATGAATGCCTCCATCTGTTTTGTATCTTGTTTTGTCCATCTTTTAAAAACAGAAAGTACAGTGGACTTACTGACACTAGGGCATGGCAGTAGCTGAGCTTTATATCCAGAACTATAAATAAAGGTCTCTTGTTAGGGGTTTTTTGACTAGGAGAAAGAATAGGAATTGTCAGCCACTATACTCTGCTCTGTGGAGCCCTGTAGTGAAGGGACACTTTAGTCTGTTTGCTGACCCTTCTTTCCACACTCTATCAATACTGGTTACAGTCTGTTCTGTGACCGTTTCTTATCCCAAGCACAAGTACAAGCTGGGTGGAGAATGGATTGAGAGCAGCTCTGAGGAGAAGGACTTGGGGGTGTTGGTGGATGAGCAGCTCAGCGTGACCCAGCAATGCATGCTTGCCACCCAGACGGCCAACCCTGTCCTGGGCCGCATCAGAAGCGTGACCAGCAGATTGAGGGAGGTGATTCTCCCCCTCTACTCTGCTTTGGTGAGACCCCACCTGGAGTGCTGCATCCAGCTCTGGGGTCCCCAGTACAAGACCGGGAGCTGTTGGAGCAAGTCCAGAGGAGGCCACAAAGGTGATCAGAGGGCTGAAGCAGCTCTCCTATGAAGGCAGGCTGAGAGAGTAGGGCTTATTCAGCCCAGAGAAGAGAAGGCTGTGGGGGAACTTTGTTACAGTCTTCCAGTAGCTTACAGGAAAGCTGGAGAGGGACTGTTTACAAGGGTGGTGATAGGACAAGGGACAAGGGCCTTAAGCTGAAGTAAGACAGATTTAGATTAGATGTTAGGAAGAAATCCTTCCCTGTGAGGGTGGTGAGGCCCTGGCGCAGGCTGCCCAGAGAAGCTGTTGCTGCCCCCTCCCTGGCAGGGTTCAGGGCCAGGTTGGATGGGGCTTTGGGCAACCTGGGCTGGTGGAAGGTGTCCCTGCCCATGGCAGGGGGATTAGAACTAGATGATTTTTAAGGTTGCTCCCAACCCAGATCAGTCTGTGATTCTTAGAGAGGTGAGACACTTCCACTTGTAATGCCTCTGTAGTGTAATGTCGGTTGTTCAGCTGCTTACTGGCAGCTAGCAGGTGGGAAATGGCTAATGTCTCGACCAGAACGACTCAACCAGCAATACTTTGTTATACTTTCTTTTCTCATCACATCTTTTCCCTGCTTTTTTTTTTTTTTTAGGTCTCAGATTGTTGGATAAACTAGAGCCTTCTATTACTCTAATGGCTGCCTTTCTATTTTTACCAGGTGTCTCTCCTGCTGCCGTGCTCTGTCCAATCTGTTTCTTTCCAGCCAGAAACTGACAATCGCTCTAACTTTCCCAGTGACAGAGCATTTCACATATTTAAGAAACAAAGGTAAGGGTCTTTGTCCATATTGACTGCAGGACCTAAATGCTTAATGTCTTTAGAGAAGAGCAGCCTAATTCTTCAGAGAGTTATTGAGACTTCTGGTAAATGCCAGTGCAGTGCCACCCCACTGGATTGCTTCTGCATATAAACCTGGTATGCTTTTTTCTTCCTGTCACCTCCCTCCATGCTTGCAGCAGCAGGGGAGGGGAGAATAGCAAGTTGTCTCGGTCCTTTCTTCTCTCTTTACAGTTATTATTTCACATAGCTTGTTCTTCCCTGCCCCTCAGGCTTCAGTATGTCTGGTCATGAGTGTTTTGGTCATTCCATCAGAGCTTGGGCCTAGCACTTGCTGTCAAAAACATGGAAACCAGAAGCTTGCTGAAGTGCTGCTAACGTTAATGAGTTTTGCAAAGGTATCTGAATGCTTAGAGGCTGGAGTTATTTAATCCCAGGTAGACTCTTGCTGGGGAACTTGGGAGCAATAGAATATTCAGTTGTTCTCACTTCAGATTTTGAAGAGTAGGAATTCATACCCTTAAATGTCTTGATTCACAGGGATATCTTCTATGAACTGCTGCGTGAATGGGAGGATAACCATGAAAAAACTGGCTGGGACTTTGAAAGAGTTCTGGGTAACAAGATCAGGTAGGAGTCTTGCGCAGCTTGAGCCAGCTCTTTAATTTAGCTGAATTGCTGGTGCAGCATACTGCACTTGGCATCCAAAGTTCCATGTCCTCCCTAATGGTCTTCTGCACTGATCTGTAGGGAACTGTGCTGTCCACCTAAACTTGGCTTCTGTATTTAAAAACATCAACTGTTTTCTTAAAGAAACAAGCCATAAGTGGCAAGGGACTAATCTAATCAGTCTTGGTGTAGTTCTTTCCCTGTTCACAGTCACAGAAAATACCACTCTCACAACCAGTATCTTCTGGTCTGAACACTCTCGTTCTATATGCTTGTGTGTGCATTTCGTGTCTCCAGAGCCCCACCCCTTTTAAGCTTGGACAAGTGTGTTGTATGTTAAGAAGTTTTTAGCTCTTCTAATTATTTCAAGGGTTTCTAGTGTATTGGCACAGAAAACAAGACAACTGTGGCTCTTTCTATGGAAACAAACTGTTTTATTAATGTCTTGCTTTATCAAAATAGAGTATATTTTTTTGAAAGGGCAGACAATGGCATGAAAAGGGGGAACGGATTAAAGCTAAAGGAAGGAAGGTTTAAATTGGATATTAGGGGGAGAGTGGTGAGGTGCTGGAACAGGCTGCCCAGAGAGGCAGTGGATGCCCCATCCCTGGGGGTGTTCAAGGCCAGGTTGGATGGGGCCCTGGGCACCCTTGTGTAGATGCAGGCCTGGAGGTTGGTGTCCCTGCCTGTGGCAGGGGGTTGGAACTCTGTGACCCTTGGGGTCCCTTCCAACCCAGACCATTCTATGATTCTATGATTCTATATATAGAGAAACTGTTATGGTTTTGAGAGCAGTTGCCTTGTGAATTTCTGTATTAGTCTTATCCACCAGCTTGCTCAAGTTACACCTATGAAGGTGGTCTTTTCACCATAGGAACAAAACAAGGCTGAGGTTTAAACTGAGGAATTTTCCTTCTCTTTGGGCCGCAGAAGTACTGCTGTGGCTGTTTTCCATACTTAGGTGTGTGCAGTGTGTAAAATCTCAACTCGCTGCTCTGCACAGGGAAGAGTGGGAGCTGAACCGTTAATATCCCCCCTCAGTAGCAGCGCTGTTGCAGCAAAGGGAGCTGTGTTTGCTCTGCAGGTGCTCACAGGGGATTTTTGTTTGTGGTCAGCAGGTGGGGCTCACCACTTGGGAAACCTGGTCAGAAAGATGCTGCTTTTTCTGCAGTGGCCTTTGGAGATTACCTTTGTAAAAGCAGCTATTTTATGCTCTTGGTGTAGTTTGAGGTAAAAATGCTTTTTTTTTGTACTGCAGAGATCCAGTCAGCATTTTGTGATGCTTTCCTTCACAGGGCCATGATGGCTCACCTGTCTGCAACCTGCAACCACAGCCACTTTGCCAGGCTCTTTCAGAAACAGCTTATCCAGGTAAATGCCTTGGGGTTTTTTCATGAAGATACACATCAAAGCTGACCTGATCCTTCCTTGGCCTGAGAAAACAAACTGTGCCTTGCAAGCTTCTTTGAGATTTTACTATTAAAAGTAAAGCCAAGTAGAGCCAAGACTTCCGGGATGGAAATTTCCTTCCTTTTCCAGAAATACAATTCAGTGATAAATTACTGATGAACTCTGTGTAAATTGGGGATAAAGCACACTGAGCACACCATGAGCTGCAAGAATTAATTTTTTGTGGTTATTTACTTGGACCTTCTAATTCTATTACAATTTGTAATGTATTTATTACAATTTTTAGAAACCTTAAGGATGTATTTTGACAGATAGATATGTCTCAAATGTAGAGGTTCCCAGTTGTGTTCATTTAGCAACACAAGTGTTGCTTCACACAACATGCAAAGCGTCTCTGATTCTTCTGTGTTAGCACTGCAACAGCCTCTTTTTAATACAGTATCGCTGTGGTAGTTCATGGGGGTGAGAGGTTGAGGTTGGGCAGCTTTCAGCATCATTTGACTTCACTGTAATGAAGAAAGCAGAGATGCTTCTTACCTGGAGCATTGGCCCACACACGTTGCCAGGAGGTTGTGAGATGTTGGAAGGTTGAAAATTCCTCCAGTGCCCAGTGGAAATTTGGTTTCCTGTCGGATGCACGTGCTGGAGGAGGGTGTGGGAAGGAGGTGAGATGGCCTTTGTTGCATCAACAGGATTTGATTAGCCCTAGGTACTCTATTTCTCCTTTATATCTGTGCCTTCTTTACAAAGGCTGCAGGGTTTGGCAAGGGTAACTGGTGGTTTAAACTGGTAACTGGGAGTCTTCAACGAATCTGATGTGTCTGACCAGAAAGTGATTTGCAGAATCCTCTGAAATTACCATAACGGTGCAGAAAAGAACATAGACTGAATATTTGTGTTGACACCTGGTAATTTAATGGGTGGAAGCATAGGAAGATATTCTTTTGGGAGGGGAGGATGCTCAATTTGGAATAAATGGACCTAGTAAATGTTGGCTTGATATACATAGTTAAATGTTGCTTGTTTTCATACGATCTTGCTCATTACAACTATCCTGACTTAGATGTAGGAGTATGCAGTCATCTTTTCCCTTCACTCAGTGTTGGTTAGGTTACACCTGGGGTACTGTGTTCGGTTTTTGGGCTCACCAGCACAGGAAAGATACAGCCTTACTAGAGCAAGTCCAGCATGGGGCCACGTAAATGTGAAGGGACTGGAGCATTTTTTGTATGAGGAGAAGCCAAGAGAGCCAGGACTATTCAGCCTGGAAGAAGACTAGACTCCAGGCTATACTAGCACTGTGTACAACTAGCTGATGGGATGGAATGAAGAAGAGGGAGAGGGAGGCAGATTCTCCTCAGTAGTGTTGACTGACAGGGCGTGAGGCCATGGATACAGACTGAGAAAAGAGAAATTCCATTAGAACACAAGAAGACATTTCTTGTGAGGGAGGTTAAACACTGGAACAGGTGACCCAGAGGGATTGTGAAGTTCCAGTTTGCAGAGACATTCGATACCCAACTGGACGTGGTCCTGGATAACCTGCTGTAGCTTACGCTGATTGAGCTAGAGGGTTGGATCAGATGCTCCACAAGGTCCCTTCCAATCCAAACAGTTCTGCAATTCTTGAGCTGCCTGGAAAGGCCATGCTTGGGTTATTCCTAAAAGTCTTCTGTGGAGTTGAGAATATGTGGGCTGAGAGGTGATGTGAATTGATGGCTTATTAAAAAACTCTCCACTTCCCTGCTCTTTCTGTCTCCCAAAGATGTGTAAAGGTCCTATTGGAGGTGGTGCAAGCCTGGGAGACACCCCAGACCAGGATGTCCTTAACATGCTGGGGTCTGATAATCTCAGCCGTCTGAAGAGGCTGCAGGAAAGATTTGTTGTCCCTCAGAGCATCAGAGGACCCTGTCCACCCCCTTCATTCCCAGGGTGCCAGCAGTTCTTCAGGGACTTCATCCTCAGCGCGGGAAGGTAAGCTGCTCGTGGCTGCTGTTTCCTTGGTGTGAAGTGTGTGGGCAAGTGGGAGACACCAGCATGTTGCTCTTGCAGTGGGGAGTTATCTGGAGAGTGGGGGGCATGGTGCAAGCTAGGCAGAGCATATCAGGTGATTTTAAGATCCATAACACTTGATGTTCTTGGAAAGCATGCACTGGGAACGTGCTAATAAGCAGGTTCTGCCTGGAGCACAGAGAGGGGGTGTGCTGTGTTAGGTTAGACTATGTGGTAATAACTTGGTTCTGTAAAACCATAATATCTTGTCACAGGTGTTTCCCAGTGCCAAGGCAGACAGTGCTGCATAGCAAAGGGACTGGGCAGGCTCATGGGTTTGTTTCATCAATTATTCACAATCCAAAGTATGGAGGAGTTGTGATCTGTGGGGGATTTGAATCTCCTATAGGAAATTCACTTACCTTGCAGCTTCCTGCTTTGACAGATCCATATTATTATCCTTATGCTGGGACTTGCTAAGCGTCTGTTCAAACAAGTACAACCTAAAGAGTGGAAAAGAAGGGGATCAGCCACTACTGGCCTGGTCCCTTTCTTGCTCATCTTCGGTCTGTCACACCGGATGTCTGCTGATGCTTGATACAACTCATCAAACAAGCTTGAAATTCTGCAGTGGGTTAGTTGAGGTTCTACTGCTGTTTTCAGCCCAGTCTGACTCATCATCTTTTGCTGAAGTTACCAGTTCAATCAACACCTAATGGATAGTCTGTGCCTGAAGATACTTGAACTGGATGGCCTTACTCTGGTGGAGCATGAACACAGCGATGGGGAAGCAGATATGGATGAACAGGTAAGCTTGTTTTTTTGCAAATACACCTGGCAGGAATTCCCCTGAACTGTTCCTACAACGAAGGAATTACTGGCTTGATTGTGAGTTGCCTTGGAGCTTCCACTGCTGTATGTTCAGGGCAAGAGCTTCTTCATCTGGTTTTCTCATAACCCTGTGATTTGGTTATCAATGTCTGAGCCCCATGCCATTTATTTGTGTGCTTCGGGGTGCTTGATAGAACTGTGTCGTAAGAGATGATACACAGCGCTTTGAAAAGCCAAGGCCTCTTTTTAGGTTGGTAGTACCCTGGGTTAGATCAGTGAAAGAGTTAACTGAGTCCAGCTGTTGCACTCAGTTGCAATAGCTCCTTGTTACTTTTCCATGTAGAAAGATTTTCAGTTAGCATGAATTTGTAGTCAGGCCTGTTCGTACCTGTTCAGATGTTTCTCCACTCATCTGTACCTATCAGAGGTGTCACAGCTCATAGTCTGTTAGCAAAGTAGCAGCCAAAGGTTCATGAAAACTTGCAGAGCAGTAATGGTATAAAAGAGGCAACACCAGGTCAGTTCTCTGCCCTCTCATTGACTCCAAGCGTGTTAAGATGAAGATGTGATTCAGCAGCTGCTTGTTTTATTTAGAAAGCTCTGGAAGGAATTTCTTCTCAGGATAGGCAGAAGCAATTGAAAATTCTAGATAAATACATACTTTGGAAAAGGACCTCTATTAAAAGCAGTGACGAAGCCATGTGGCCCATGTACCTGAAGGGAGTGGAAGTTTAGTGTCGGTAGCTCCTAGCCCAGTTTAGGTTGGTGTAGCTGCAGCTTGCTTTCCTTCATTTCAGGATGAAAAGAAGCGTTTCACCGTCGTCCTGCTAAGCCTGCGGCTCCTCGCCAAGTTCCTGGGCTTCCTTGTGTTCTTGCCGTATCGCACCGTGGAGCAGCCAACTAGGGATCTGCAAGACTCTGCAGTAACCTTAAGAAACCAAGTAAGGAATCAAACTCTCTTAAGAAATCTAATCTGGCCTTTGGTTGACAGGTAGGTTTCCTAATCCAAGGAGATGATTGGGGATAGTTACACCCTTCCAAAGCAAGCCAGTAGGTCCTTGGGATGATGTTACGTTGTTCTGTGCCCCTGCTGCATATTCTGGGGTTGGGAATAAAGGAAAGAAGGGTTTATGTAAGCTAGGGAAGAGGGAGCAATGCACTGATGGTGAGGTATTTATTCTTCATGTTATTTCTGCTCATCTGGGGCTGTCATACCAGAACTAGCTAAGAAGACTTGTATTTACAGTGGGAAATCTGGCTACCAGGAACATTTGTGTTTGTTTCACACCCATCTCCTGGCATTGTGTCATACTGAATGCAAGGAGGCAGGGCTTAGTCCTTGGCCTCACTGTACATAGTCAGGCTTAGAGCCTGAGAGTCTCAGTGGGACCTTAGGTTGTCAGTGCAGTGTGCCTTTTACCTCTGCTCCTGTGCGAAGGAATGTTTTCATCAGCCAGAATGTCGCCTCTTACTAGCACAGAAGATGAAATCCTAGAAGGAAAAGTCCTAGTGTAGATAAAGTTTTTCTTTAATTATCAAAAGGTAACTTCAAGCTGCTTCTTTAACTTCTCTTGTCCATTAAGACCCTGCCTGTGCTGGATGTATTGAAGCTTCTGAGACAATCTATTCGAGATCAACGTTCTATCCTGACCATTCCTTGGATTGTGGAGTACCTTTCCCTGGTGGATCATATTGCTCCTTTCCTTGATTACTACAGGAAAGTATTTTGTCTCTTGCTGCAAGTATACAGGTAAGAGCCTGGGGAAGGACACTTGTTTAGGAACTCTTCTGTGAAGGTTTGCTTGCTCAGTGGAGGTGCCTGGTGCAAAAGCCTGCTGGCCCTAGTTTGAGATTCATATTTGCAAATCATGAGCACTTCTTATCTTACATAAAGCTGCTAAGGGAGCACGTGCTACACTCAAAGGTTAACATTTGATTTAAATATTTGGGTTTTTGTTAAGTAAACAAAATTCCTTAAATCCCCACTCACTTATTCTACATCTGCAGCTGTGAATTTTAAACCTTGGATTTGAACCGTTAAACCTACAATGTCTCCCATGCCTAACTAGTGCTCTAGATTTCTTTCTTATATACAGAATATCAGAATCACAAGGTTGGAAAAGACCTTTAAGATTATCAAGTCCAACCGTTCCTGTCCTGTGCTAAACCATATCCCTGAGCACCTCATCTCCCTGTCTGTTAAACACATCCAGGGTCAGTGATTCAACCCCCTCCCTGGGCAGCCTGTGCCAGGCCCTGACAACTCTTTCAGGGAAGAACTTTCTCCTAACATCTGATCTGACCCTGCCCTGGGGCAGCTTCCTGCCATTTCCCCTTGTCCCATCTCCTGTCCCCTGGCTGAAGAGACCATCTCCCACCCCTCTGCACCCTCCTGTCAGGTACTTGTAGGTGGTGATAAGGTCTCCCCTCAGCCTCCTCTTCTCCAGGCTGAACATCCCCAGCTCCCTCAGCTGCTCCTCATAGGATTTGCCCTCCAGCCCCTTCCCCAGCCTGGTTGCCCTTCTCTGGACTCACTCCAGGACCTCAGTGTCCTTCTTATGGTGAGGAGCCCAGAACTGGACCCAGCACTCGAGGTGCAGCCTCACCAAACATGAGAAAAATTTGAAGCACATTCTAGAGAGTGACTTAACACTGGCTTTTCAAGTGTAAACTTAAAGCAGCATGTTGTTCAGATCCATCTGTGTAAAGAAGTAGAGCTCCCTCTCCTCTCTTTTGGCAGATGAGTAGGGAATGTGGGCACGGTGACAAACAGGAGCATCAAAAAATGAGTGGTTTGGGAATTTCCTCTAATGAAAATTGAGCGACTGAAATCTAATCCTCATCCCTTCCGCTTTTGTTGCCCGGCAGGTTAATGGTCCTTTCTGAAGATAAGAAGATGAGTTTCCTGAACAAGCTGTTGATCCTTGCAGTTCTGGGTTGGCTTTTTCAGGTAGGATCTCCTGTGTGCACACAGCTCTTTCCTGAAGAAAAAGCAGGACATGGAACTCAATAGAAAATAGTATTAAAATGTGTTAAAATACTGCAAAACAGTAGTTTTGTTGTTTTGTTGGGGTTTTTTACATTAATGTGGGGTTTAAGGAATCCTCTGATTTATTTTCCATGCTGAACACATCTGTGCTTATAAATTTGCATCCTTGTCAGTAAATTGGCAGCTGATTCCTGTTAGAAGGGAAAGCTTTTGCCACAGAGATGGAGTCCTAGGTGGCAGCCTTGAATTGTTGGGGAATTTTTGGTCTGATAAAGAGATTGTGTGTGATGAACTTTAAAATCCTTTTGTGCCTTCAGTTGGAAGCAAGGTAACTTGTTAGCAGGAATCTGTTGGAAAGGTGAAAGATGCTGTATGGGGAGGGTAAGCAAGGTGGTTTATGTTAATGATGATTAAACTAAATGCTTAGTTTTATGAAAGGTCTCTTCTGAGGGCAGAGAGGAGGATCTTTAGTGCTAGATTTTTGTGGGTGGGAGATTGGTGAGATTGACACCATTTCTGATGAAGGGGACGGTAAAGTTACTGACTGCTGTTTCGATTGTAACTACTGGGGTTTCTGTTTCAGGTTCCATCAGTCCCTGAAGAGTTGTTTTTTACCACTGAAGTCAGGCAGGAGGGATTGATGATGGACACTGTGACATCTCCCCAGGCTCTGGTGAGTTAGCGCAGCAGCACGGCCTTTGAGTCTGTGGGAGAGGGTGGACTGGCACGGGAATTTGCCTTCAGAGTGGCTGCATCAAGTGTATGTAGGCGATGGGTGTGATGCCCCAGTTTTCCCCACTGCCTCACCTGATGGTGTCCTGGATTGTAAACTCTGTGGGTTACAACTCTGGGGCTCTTGCCAGGCAGGAGCCATCTCCCTTACTGCAATGGCTTGCAGAATAGGTGCGAAGTTATGCTGGAGGAGCAGATGCTGTTTTCCTGCTCACTGGTTGTTGCAGTACAAGATGAGCTGTCAGAACTGTAGCACTTCCCAGAAATAAGTAGTGGTAATGGTGAACTCAACAAAAACAGTCAGCTGGGACTGTAAGAACAAGGTTGCTGTCTTTGGAGTTGCCTGTTTTCTAGTTGCATGATAGAGGATAACTGAACTGAAAATAGTATGAGTGAGCAGAAAAGGAGGTGAGTTTATGGTGTGTGTCACATTTCAGGTAACTCCCAGACCTGCAAGAGAAATCGCATGTCTGAATTCCTTGAAAAATCAGCACTGTGTTTGTCAAGATAAATGTGTCTCATACTCATCAGAAAGTTCTGGTTTGCTCTCTCTCATCAGTGGCAGAGATCAACTGATGTTTTGTTTTTCCCCCAATGAGTGCTGTACACACTGCCCACGTGGATGGGATCTGGAGGTGCTTTTCCCCCCATGCCCCTGGCTGTGCTGTATAGTACTAGGCTGATGTTACTCCCCAGTGCAGTGTTCCAGTAAGTCTGGGTAAAGACACCTGTGGAGGTGCACATGCATAGCAGATGTGCCTCATTTATTCTCCTCTGTAGATAGGTTTTGTCCTTCGTAACCATCAGCTTTCAGCTGGGCTTGGACAGTGATCAGAAACAGCTACACTGTCTAAATGTAGTGCAGCTCAGCGTGTGTTACAGGGCTGGGCTCAACGCTTGGGCTGCGAAGTCCATAATTTTCCTGTAGGTTTGGAATCCAGTTGTATTTCTGGTCTTCTTGGCAAAACAGTTCCAAAACCTGCCTGTGACCTCACGGATGGGATTTCTGACTTGCTGAAGGCTCTCCTGACGTGTCCTTTCAGCATTTCCTTTTGTTTTCTCTCCAGGACTCTGTACCGTTGGTGGATCAGCAATTACTTTACACCTGCTGTCCCTATCTTGGTGAGTATTTTATTTATATTTGTTGTATAGATAAAATGTATCAGTAGTATTTATATTTTTAATTTTTATTTGTGTTTGTCGTTTTGTTCTCTGAGTCCTTGGATCCTCTTTCTTACTCCTCCTCACAATTCAGGTCTCAGTTGTGTATGAGTCAACTTTGATAGAAAGCTCTATTGCAGAACCTCACGCTGCTGTGAGTGGTATTTGGTGATGCTGGGGGAGGGAGGCTGCACAGGCAGGGTAATTAACCTACAGAGCTTGAGCGCAGAGTGACAAGGGAGCTCATCCTTCATGAACTGGAAGGAAGCGTTCTAAAGAGTAAGCACAACTTTCCCACCTCAGGTACAGGGAGAGGTGTTTGTTCAGTGAGGAATGCCTTGGTCTTTGGGCATGTTTCTGCTGCCAGGCAGGGAAAGAATCCTTTTGTGCCCTGGTGCTTTATCAGGTTGTTGCTTGAGAGAACTTCTTAGGATCTGACTGCCATTGGTAAAATCCCTCTCAGTAGACAGTAGAGTCCCAGAGGGTGGGATGGTGCTCTGCTTCCTGAGACTTAGCTGCTAGGAAAACTGTATGTTTAACTTGCATCATGGAAGCTTCTAGGAGTTGAACACGTCTTCAAACTTTTCCTCTGGTATTTTCTCCTGTCCCTGTTGGCATTCTGTGTAACTCTGCTTGCCTTGTTGTCCTTGTAGACTTCACAGTTCCCACTTGCCATGTTAAAAAGGGATGCACAGAAATCACTGTTCCCTGATGCTTCTGGACAAGCCCTGTGTGCCAGGGAGCTTTTTGGAAGCCTCTTTTGTCCTCAGAGCCTTGCCTACCTTGCTATGCCCTGCTGGTTAGATGGGTGGGCTGCCCCTCTGCTTTTCTGAAACTTCAGCTTTCATGGAAGCTGAGAGAATCTGCTCTGGAAACAGGAGCGAGGGTGTGGAAGCGTCTCTGCTGAGCTTTGGTTGTGTCTCTTACGCGGGACGGTGACGGCGTTTGCATGTGTTTCTGTACAGGCGAGCTGCGGAAACTCCTGGCCTCTTTTGTGGCTGGTAGTGGAGCAAAGAATGGTGGCTTTATAAGGAAAATCACCCCCACAGCTGCAGAGTCCTTGGCACCCAAGGCTTCTGTCACGCAGCGGAAACTGCAGGTAATGAAATTCGGGAGTCTCAGGGGCACACGGTGATGTCCTAGTGCCAGGGAAGGAAAAGATTGGGCCTAAGTGGTGGGGAACATCCTGTTTAAGGGTCGGGTATCTGTACCTCCCTGTTCCCCTGTGGCTGGGACACCTTGTAGGTGTTGAAGTCCACACAGCTTCAGTGAACATTCTTGCAGCTGGAACAGCTGCCTCTTCTGTAACGTAACGATGTCGCTACGTTCCTCATGCTCCGTTTTGACTGGATTGTAGCTATGCTTTCCATGAAAGAACAAACTCTGTGGGAGCCTACAGGTTTACCAGCCTGTAATTAAGAGAGGATCCTTTCTTTCCAAAACCAAACCCTATATGGTGACTCACTATCACTAGTAGGTGCTGTCAGAGCTCTCTCATTCTTCCTGTTACGCGGCATTTGTTTTTGTAGCTTCATAAGCCCTGATAACGGGCTTTGAGTTAGATGGTCTGAAGGAAATAGGGAGCAAATATTTTACAGGGGTGCTGCTGAATGCTACAGTAGCAGAAAGTTCTAGTGTAGTCAAGTTGTGTGCCTTTGAGCACAATTCCAGATGGTAGTTCCCTTGGCTCCTGCATTGAGGAGAGGAGGATCTGGGCAAAGTGCTCTCATCAATTGTAGCACTTTTCTCTTGAACAGGTAGAGTTGGAACAGGCCTTCTTCCACAACCAGCCTCCCTCCCTACGGAGAACAGTTGAATTTGTTGCAGAGAGAGTGGGATCCAATTGTGTTAAGCACATCAAGTAAGTGCTGCTGATCTCTTCTGTGACTTAAAAAGTAACTTTACGCTAATGATGCAAAGAGCTGATCCTTTAGAATTGTGTCTGCAGGGGGGAGAAAGCTTCCCTCTGAGTTTGCTGTGCAGCAGAACACCAAAGCTGTGGCAGTGGGGTCCAGCGACATCCATTTGCCATCATAGAGGGGAATTTGTGAAGGGATGCAAAAAGAAGGGTTGTATGACTGTGGGACACTTGGAATGGGGACATAACACAGCATTTTGAGACTTGATATCCCTTTCAGAACATTCTTGCCAATGATAGGAACATCTCAGGTCTGAAGGGACCTCTGGAGGTCATTTGATCCAAAGTCCTGCTGCTCCAAGTAGACCAGCTTTCAAGTTAGGTCAGATCGCTTGGCACCTTTTCCAGTGAAGTTGTGAAAGGATGGGGATTCAGCAGCTGCTTTGTGCAGTGTTCCAGTGCTTAATTTCCCCAGGCTTTGTGAAAAACGCTTCCTCAGATCCTGTCTGAATCTCCCTTCTTCCAGCTTGTGTATGTTGCCTGTTGGCCTTTAGCTGCACACTTCCTGGAAGCATTGTTCTGTCTTCTTTATAACCCTTCTTTCTCCCTTCACCTTCTCTTCTCCAGGCTGAGTGACAAGTGGCTCCCCATGTCTCCTTGTAGGTTGTGTGCCCCAGCATCCCAGGTATCTTAGGGATTTTATTTTGTCTCCTGCAGTCACTCAGATTAAATTGTCAATGGCTTTCTTGTACTGAGGTCCCAAATGCAGGCTCACAGTAGCTAGGGAGGCAGTAACTGCCTTGAACTTCCTGACTGCACAGTTTCTAATGCCTGCCCAGTATAAGGTTGGCCTTCTTTGCACACTGCTAACTTGTTTAGTTTGTGTACTGGGGACCCTCTTCTGCAGAGCTGCTCCCTAACCAGTGTGCCCCAGCCTGTGCAGGTCCCTGTTGTCAGCCCACTTCTCCAGCTTGTCACTCGTGAGCCTGCTGAGGCTTTGCACTGTCCCATTGTCCAACATGTGGAAGATGTTAAATGGTATCAGCCCAAAAGCCAGTTGCAGTGGGCTGCTGTTGACACCTTTGAGTTTCTGACCACTGAGAGCTCAAGGGTATTGCTGCCAGAAAAGATATCTGTAACCATACATGTTTCTGTTAAAACCTAAAGGCTCTATTTTGTTACCTTCATTGCTGCTTTCTCCCTTCCAAAAAGAACAGTGAGATGGGATGGCACTAAATGCACTGTGATTAGCAGGGAGGCTTATTGCATTTGTGCCTGAGAGTGCTGAGTATCCTCCTAAACTGGAGGGAACAGCTGGTTAGGGTTGGTGTGCACTGCTTGTTGGATGGATTTCAGTCTCTCTGATGGCTCTTTGGGGTTTTTTTTACAGGGCAACACTGGTAGCAGAGTTGGTTCAAAGGGCTGAAGTCATGTTGCAGGATAAAGCGAAGGAGGAGAATGCTAATCATGACAAGCTGCTTGAAGAGGTGTGCGCTCATCTGTATGAGGAAGGGGCCCAGGCACTCACCAAAGGCAGAGAGTAAGGAGGAAAAGTGATTTACACTTGTGCCTTCCCATCTCTTCTTATTGCAGAATTTATAAGCCTAATTCGTCTTGGCCTGCCATGCTCAGGTTCTGGTAATGATAAACCCTGACCTCTGCTCTCCTTAGGGTGACGCTCTGCTGCGCCTCCAGCCACTTAATGCCGTATTTGTAGGAAGGAATAAAGGTGCTGTGTGTCCCTCTGCATCCAGCTCCAAACAGACATCCACTGCAGCTATTGTATATCCCTTCTTTGGAAAACTGAGTGTTGCAGCTTGGTGGCTTGCAATTGCTTTTTCCTTGCCTGGTTCTTTTGGTCTGACTTCACTGCAGTCTTCCAACTGGTTTTGATTGTAAGAGAGCATGTGAAAGTTCCTAGGGTAAATAACCTCTGAGTGTTGTCCAAGAACTTGGACTGATCCCCTGGCACGTCTTCTTGTCTTGCAGATTTTGCAAAAAGAAAGGTCCTGAAGCAGTGAGGGTGTTACTGCCAGAGGAGACGTCTGCAGCAGTATGTATTTTCACTAAAACCTGCTCCACTTGTCCCTTAATAGCAAAAAGGTAAAAACTTGTGGGTTGGGATAAGGACAGTTTGCTAGGACAGCAAAGGAAGAGGACAGTAACCACAGGTCTTACAGAAGAACATAGGAAGTGGATGATAGGCGATGTCATTTACTCACTGCCCCGAAGCATGATGCATAGCCCATCGCTTAGCCTGTCCTGGGAACCAGTCTCCTTTATATTCTGAGCACGACATCACATGTTATGGAGTGCCCCTCTGGCTAGTTTGGGTCAGCTGTCCCAGCTGTGTCCCCTCTGAGTGTCTCTCTCCCCCAGCCGCAAGCCAAGACAGACACGGTCAGCTCTGCTAGGCTGCCTTGGATGTTCTGGCTGAAGTGATACTCTCAAGTGTTGTGAGTAGGACAGTATAGAAACTGCATTCATCTTGCAAGGATGGTACTTTTGGTTTAGAGTCAACTTCCCCAAGAGTTGGTGGGGTTTGTATGGGGCTGATGAGGTTTGGAAAATCAAAGCAGGTCAGTCCTGTTGCTCAGGGTGGCATCCTAAAGAGTGGTGCTCTGTTTATACATTGCATGCCAAAATGAAACCTTTTCCCTCTGGAATTCCTCCTGACTTCTCACTGACTGTAGTGCTGTGACTGGTAGTAAATCTCCTATCGCTTGCTGTCCTCCCCGTAAAGGTTTTAAGTAGCGCGGAAGACATCGCAGTGGAACTGGCTACTGAGAAGGCCTGTGGCTGGCTTTCTGCCAACATTGCAGGTAAGTCTCCTTACCCTGAACTGGGGCTTCCAACCCTGTGCTCTTCTCCTGAGATTGAGGGCTAGAGTTTGTTCCCATCTTATAAAGTGCTTGGTCCTACTCGTTTTTCTTTTAGTGGCAAGCATGCAGTTTCTCTGTCCCTCCTTGTTTAGGAATAAGAGGAATGATTTCTAGCTCCAAGAACCTTCTTCAGGGATTTTTCAGGCTTGGCCCATTTAAGTGATTTTTTTTTTTTGTTATGGAGGCTCGTAGGATGGTGAGAGTGAATGCTGTGGAAAGCTGCTTCTGAGAATGTTGTCTAGGCTAAATTGTCATAGCACTTCAGATGCATGATACAGACAGCTGCTCTCTGAAGCCACCTTATGGCGGCTTCAGAGAGCAGCTGTCTGTATCATGCATCAGAAGTGCTAAGAAGAAGAGCACTTCTGCAGTCTTCTGTAGAGCAGACATCTCTTGGACTGGGTGTGTTTTCATCAGACTGAAGGCAGCTGTAGTCCTTTTGCTCTGTAATGGTGCTCTGACAACTCTTTGGAGTCTCTGAAAACTCCTTGTTTCAGGAGGGATGCGCCAAGAATCCGGGGAGAACTATCCAGCACCATTTGCTACAGCAGGAGTTTAGTGGTTTGGATGCTGTTCAGAACTTATTTTGGTAGGAAACATATGGCTTTCATGGGCACAGCAGAGGAACTACAGTGCTGGTGCTGATTCAGCTTTCGACTTTGGCATTGCTTCCTGGCTTAGCTACTGTGTTCAAACCTGCTGAAATATTTTGATGGAGAAGGAGATGAGTTGCCAGTGGTACCTGGTGGTAATGGGTGGCTGTCCTTTAGAGCTGTGAGGTGACACTCTCTCTGCACCTGTGCCTCTGTCCATGAGATGTAATGGAAGCTCAAAGTGAGAAGGGGTTCAGAGCTTAAACTGTCTTTTCCTCATTAGCCGCGGCCCTTGGAACGAGGGGCTAATGAGGGCAAGGTCTGGAAGCAGTTGTTTGCCTCACTGGAGAGAAAAGCTGAAGTAGACAGGATTTGTTCCCTGTTCTTTGTAGCGCTCATCAGAAGAGAAGTGAAAGCAACCTTCAACAGGATGCTGAAAGTCCCAGGACCTCCTGTGCCTGGTGAGGATGCTCTGGATTTGAGAAGGGACTGCCCTCCAGGCTGTCAGCACTGTGCTACATTTCCTTCCCAAATAATCAACGAGATTAAGGTACAGAGTGTTTCCTTCCCAGTTTGCCCTAATCCCCTTTTTGTTTTTCATGTTGATGGTTTTTGGAGGGTTTTTTGTCTTTTTTTTTTTTAAGGGAATGGTCTGGTTGGAAGGAGCTGGCTGTGAGGAGCGCTCAGGAAGCGCAGTGGAAAGGTCTCAGGGTTGGGTTTTTTCCATCCTCTGGCTTGCTGTCTGTGCATAGATCAGAGTTCCCTGGTTAGGAGAGGTATCTCAAAGACAGGATTGCTGCTCACATGCCTCTCTGATGCAAGCAGCGTAGAAACCATAGTGTGGTGAGTGTTGCATACATACAGCTCTGTGCTGAAGAGTCAGCGTATCAACAGAGCTATTTTTTTTTTGTAGATGGACTCTTTTTGTGGAGAGTCTCCTGATTTCTGCTTAAGAGTAAGTGTTGCCTGCTGGTCCTTTTCGTTCTGGTAGACCCTCCCATCATATGCACAAGGAATTCTACATGTACTTGTCGGGTGAATCCATATGAATCACTTGAAAGATTTTTGCTGGTCTGCATCTGCACCTTCATTCAGCTATAATTAGGGAGAATCAGAATCCCTTCAAAGGAAGGTGATGGTATGGACTTGATTTCAGTCTCAGATCCAAACCATTTCCTGTTCAAGCTGGCTCGAACCACATGTTGGTCTTCTCTCCCTGAGCTTTCTAAAGGTCGCTGTTCTTGTAAAAAAATCATATGATTCTATAACTGGTGTAGCTTGTGAGGAAAAAACTTCCCAGAACCTCCCTACTTTCACCAAAACTGGGCAGAATACACCATGGGTTTTTGCTGCTCCTTGTATGTTTGAGCAAATAGTATTGGATGTCGTTGCCATTGCCTTCCCAGTAACAGCATAAGGATGAGCACGCTTCCTTGCTTGAGGTAAAACAAAAAGAGGAGGGTAAGTAAAGCCTGTGAGGAAACCAGGGGCTTTTTCAAAGATACTTTTTCTTAAGAAAAAAATCTTTAAGATTCAGCTTTTAATTTTTTTTTTTTCTTTAATTCTTTTGATTTCTATCTTGGTTTCTGATACTGAGTGGTAAATCACTGGTGATGGAAAGTGCTACTGCGTGTAGTTTTAATGCCCATAACCCCCTTAGTGCTCTTCATACACAGCTTTTATTAAGGCTGAAGCTGCCTTGGCAACATAGGAGGACTTTGGTTTTCTCTAGTGCTTCTTTCCTGAACTTGCCTGCTGCACTGTCCAGTTCATGTCAAGCTTCAGACCTGGTTGCTTGTAATGAAGATGAACTGGTTGCCCTCATTGGTCTTGACTCTAACGTTAGTGGGAAGCATGGTAGGCAATCAGAGCTAGGTAAGGTGGTGAAAAAAGTCACCTTTCACCTGCCTTACAAAGCAAGGAGGGTACTAGTGTTTTGGTTTCCTCCAGAAGGACCTGAGGACTGTCTATGAACTGCTCTGTCGTAGGCCCAGAGCTGTGTGTGTGGAGGTGCAGGATGCTAATAGGTGGATTATTGCTGTCTTTCTCATCAAGGACGTGCTGTGTGTTGCTGTGGGCCCACGGGATGAAGGTGAGGTGATTGACTGTGTCTGGCTGGAGTGCCTGCTGGGAAGATTGAGTCAGACACTTCGCTGCAGAAAGGTAGAAGTACAAAAAGCAACACCCTCCCCTTCCTTGGACCAGTCCTTTGAACTGTCCTCATACCTGCAAACTTGTTAGCTTGCCTTGCCTCACTGTTGAGTCAGTGGAATGGGTTTTTGTCTGAGTTCAGCTGCTACGAAGTTGCAGGGCATCTGTTTTCTGCTGCGTAGATCTGCTTGTTACTGACCTTGGCTTTTGTGGATTCCCTTTTCATGTGTGATCTTTTCTTGTCTTTCAGTCTTTAATGGTGTCCTGATTACAGCTCTCTGCTGCTGGCTGTACACTGCTTGCTCTTCTGATGTTTTTATCCTCTGTGACGCCCTGTTTTGTCCAGTCTGCAGTCTGGGCACAGAGATACAACTTGTTTTTGTGTTTTCCAGTTCATGTGTCCCACATCAGAACATCAGCTGGCAAAGTGCACGGTTGAGTTGGCTTCTTTGCTGGGTAAGTCAGTCATGATAAACACCTCAAGACTGAAACCTGTCATTACAGAACTCTGAAATCCTTGGGGTCAGTGACTTCAGTATTTAGAGCTTGTGGGCGTTTGATTCTCGTTGGTGAGATTGAGCCCACAGATGATTTTCTGTCCATTTGAGTGGTTGCTCTTCTACTCCCATCCAACTTCAGCAAAACAGCATTATACTGCAACTGACCGGCCGAAAGATCTGGTGTTGTATTCACATCTCTCTTGGTTTTTATGTATCTGTGCCTTCATTTAAATATGAGAGATGTTTTCTGGTAATTCTGCCTCTGAAAAGTTGCAGCTGAGGGGCTGGTTTGGTTTTCCTTTTCCCCCTAATAGTGGGGGCCCGTTCCCTTAAATTACATTTGTATGGCTCTTTTTGGAGAGAAGGGAAGCAATTTATTTTCTGTGTATTGTGACTTCTGGGAGTGTTTTCAGGTTCTTTTGCTTAAATACCACGTTTGTCTCCACGTGGATACAGGTCTGTTCTCCCTGGGCAACCTTCTAATTTCCTGGCTTCAGAACCTTCTTAAGAAGCTTTATACATGGTTCATTGTTTCAGATCACAGTTCACAGCTGAATACTGTAGTGTGGCACAAATCTGCCCTGTTCCATTTGACTGTACAAAGGAAGATCTGCTGTCTCCTCTCTGTGTACATTTGGCTGCGGTTAAACACTCTCCAGCTTTACCTCCACTTGTAGGGCATTGTGCGGCTCTGCCTGTAGTCAGAACTATGAACAACTATTTAATCTGTTTATAGATTTAAATACTGTTCTTCTCTCCTTTGGGAGTAACACCTGAGACCTCTTTTTATTATACATTATGCTGAATTGTATTTAGTCAGTTGTCTTCCAAGACTTGGGGTATATGCTGACCAAATGCCATTCTTTATTTGAGTAGGATAAATCTCTTCCTATGTAATACTTGTTCATATAGTTTCAAAGCTTTTTCCTTCAGTGATTGTTTAGGTACCAGCTATGCTCAATGTGCTGTTGGACCAAGATGGTAGCTGTAGAAGGTAACTAATGCAGCTATGGAAATTCATCTTCCTCCCTTTTCTTACAGTTTCAGATCGTGTGCCTCTGATTCTTGGGATCAGGTCCCCAGAGGAGGGCCCTGAGAGGCTGCCTGTAAAGAACAATCCCACCTACGGCCTTCTAAAACTGCTGCTTTCTGTCTGGAAGGAGGACTTTGGGATGCCTGTTCCTGTGCAGCTGATCTTCAGCAAGAAGAACATTGGTTACCTCGCAGAAACGAAGCAGCGAGAGGTAAAACTCATCCCTGCTCTGGTCTGATGCATTCATGGGGGAGTTCTGCCTGCCTGCAGCTTGTGTGAGCACAGCTGGCAGGACTTGGCCTGCTGCTACCTGGCAGTGTTTCTACAGGGGTAGAGAAAAGGAGGACTCAGTACTGCTTGTCAGTGTTTGACCTGTCTGGGGGCTGTCAGGAAGGCACAGTTTGATGTAGGAACAAATGGCAGAATGGCCCACTTGGCCTGAGAGATCAAGGACTGAACACCCTGGTTGCATTCTTGTGTCCTGTATCAGCCTTTGTTTTAGCATCTGTTATCTGAACCCTCTGTAGCTGCAGGCTAAACCCAGCTTATTTCAGGAAGGAAGAGTTTCTTCAGGCTGTTCTTGAACGCACAGGCAGGAAATGCTTGAGGTGTTTGGCTGCAGATTACAAATTTTGAGACTTTATGGTAGGATGCAACATGTGAACTAAAGGAATTCTGTTCACTCCTTTTGCACATCACTCTTTGGTGTCCCTCATTGCCACACCCAGATAATGTTCTTTCTTGTTTTGCTCCTCTTTGCCACATTCTTACCCTTATAAAAATTGAACTGTATAGAGATAAACAAATACAGAAATGTCTATTTTTTTAAGTTGTCAGTATTTTTTGTTCTTTTCTGCAGTGGGATTTGTTCCTTTTTGTGCTTCGTGGTCTCGTAGAACACGAACTAATGAAAGCCAGTGAAATAGAGAGTTGCTTGCATAGCCTTGAAGAGATCCCTTGGCCCTCAGTAAGTAAATAGATGTGAGTGAATAATAGGTGTGAAGTAAAAAGTAAAGCTACCTAAACAGCAAATCCATGTCGTTTGGTTTTGTGTGGATGAAGCCCATAACCTTCCCTATCTACAGCTCCTGCTTAATGCAGCTGGAGGACTGGTGTCTGCCAGGTGTCTTACTGTTACTGGTGTTTGGCTGTAATTGGTACTTGCCTGAATCCCAGCTTTTCCAAGAAAATAGTATACCAGATTGGAAACCAGCTGGCTTAGTTACCATCGCTAAATTCTAGCCTGAGGGCCGTATTCCAGCTGAGAATGAGATGTTGGGAAGGGTCTTGCCTGACCAGATCACCATTTAAACCTCTTTGCTTCCCACCACCAGACTGGGAGAGGAGTCAAAAATGTAGGAAACAGCTCAAGTCCTGTGCTAAAAGACGGGACAGCATTTCAAGGCTGGTGAGCGCTTCGTACTGGAGATGCTGAACCATTTAAACCTGGGGTGGGGAGAAGGGTGTGGGGAGCAGGGGGAGGCTGAACACGGAGACCCACGGGCATTCCTCCTTCAAGTGTCATTTGTCACTTGTCTGGGTTTCTGCATTGGAAAACCAACAATGAAGCGTTTAACCTTGCACAGCTCTTCACTAGGAGGAAGCAAAGCTCCCTTGTGTTGGGTACTGAGGCGCTCTGGTTTCTGCCTGTGTTGCAGGATTTCTTAAAAGAACTGGAAATGCTCTCCAGGGTGTTCCGGGCAGAACACTGCATAGAAGAGCCCAGAACTAAGCCCTGTGAGCTGAGGAGACAATCCCCAGGCACCGTGACAGCGCAGAGCTAGCGGAGGGGGCCTCTTGGAAGCAGAAGTGGCTGATGAAGATGCAGGTGGGAAGGTGTTTGTGAAGGCGCTGGGAGCCCTTCTCTGGGAGCTGCAGCTGAGAGGTCCCTGTGCAAGACCTGTGCTGGCTGGCTCTTCCAGGGCGCTTCTGCGGCGGGTTTACATCAGCAGATGGATCTCCAAGTCAGAAGGCCTCTAAGCACCTTGATCGTGGCTCAGAGCAGCCCTTTCTCTTTCAGGCTTGGGAGAGGCTTGGTTTTGTGTTTGAGCAGCATGAGGCTGTGCTGGGAATCAATTCCAGGGGACAAGGCGGGTTCCTGGTGGCCACCTCCTCTCTTCCCCTGGTTTCTCCTGCTGTCTCTTAACAAAGACTGTGCTGTCAGGGGGCGGGAAGGGGGAACCTGGATGACATGAGATGAGCCTATATTTATTTTTCATTGTAAGCTCAATTTCAAAGCTTTGATTTTAATGTTTGTTTTAAGACTCATTAAAAAAGTGAGACCATATTAAATATATACACCAGAACATGGATGGCAGTGTTCTTAAAGGGTGTAGGTGCTTAACGTGTTTTTCCATCTCTTGTTGGAAACAGAGTACCAATAGAAATTAGGGCTTTTTCATAGAAGTAAGGGAGAAAATACCCGTTTATAGTTTTTACTGAAGACAGATGTTAGATTATTTAAAGACACTTTTGTAGTGTGTGAATGTAAATGGCATCTGGCTGCTAGTCACTGCTTTTTATAATCCTTCTTGCCTTGAGTTTGGGTTGTATCAGACAGGAAGTGCTGCAGCAGGAATACTACAGCCTGGAAGAAGGGACAGAGAAGTGGTGAAAAAGCACTGTGATGGCCTGGGGACAGCTGGTTTTGAAGGGAATCATGGTCATGGAATTTGCTGATCATCAGCAGGGTGTTGCCCTCCTGTTCACCCCCTCAAGTGTTTCCTTACATTGGGGTTGGCAGTAGGGCCTGCAGGTGGCTGGCAGGACATGATTAGGAGCTCATCAGCTGGCTCATGGGTTTTTGTTCTGTTTAGGTTTCGGGTTTTCTAATATCCTGTAGCAGTGGGGGTATTGTTTCCTATCCTAGGCAAAATCTGGGTTTTTCCAGAAAGCAAATACTGTAAGAACAGTATTTGAATAAAGTGAAGCCCAGGATTAAAAGCATTTACTGGGGACAACTGTGGCAGCTGGTAAAATATGTGAGACAGAGAGAGAGAAACCAGAGGCACATGAGTGCCTGAACCCTACTGAGAGTTTTCTTGGCTTGGTTACTAAGCAGGGCAGTGATCACTGTGGTGTGTCCTACCTCCATGCCTCAGTTACGGGGTTTCCTGATGTGACCCAGAGCAGCAGGTCCCCAAAACTAGGCACACTGTGTGTGCAGCGAGGACATGGCAGTACACACTGAAGTGGTAACTACACCGTATCAGTTGGTACCTGCTTCCTGCTGCAGGGCTCAGTTGAAGGCGTTGTCATAATGAACAAGATTAAATGTCCTCTCTTGTATTCAGACTCTCAGTATGTGGTGTCTGTGTACTGGGGTGGAGTACAACAAAGGTCCTTTGCCACAAAGCCTGGGGGTGAGAGAGCCCAGTGACCTCCCCATCCCACCTGCTGCAGCTTTGCTTGCACTGGAACGTTGCTCTGCTTTGTTATGTACGGGAGCAAATGCTGCAAGGGGGAGAAGCTGGGATCCAGAATGGTTAAAAAAGGCACCATATTCATTTGGCTATTGTAAAACTGTGGGCATAGAGCCCATTCCTACAGCACTTTTCACAAACTCAGCATACCTGAACTGTCCTCTGATACAACAGGCTTGGAAATAGGTATTTGAAAGGTGACCCAGGCACAGGAGCACTTTATGACATCCAGTGGGCAGAGTGGTGCCCTTTGGGGCAGAATGCAAGCAGTTTGGTGGGTTACTAGAGTCAAAATCACCCAGTTCTCCTACTGGGGTTACTCAAGGTCATCAATCAGCAGTTGGGGATACGTGAGGTCGAACTCCCCCAAAATTCAGCCCTTGGGGGTTACTTGAGGTCATCAATTACCAGTTGGGGTTACTAGAGGTCAAACTGCCCCAAAATTCAGCCTTTTGGGGTTACTTGAGGTCATCAATTACCAGTTGGGGTTACTGGAATTTACAACCCCCAAATTCAGCCCTAGGGGTTACTCATGGTCACTGATAACACTGTCCAGGTAAGCTGGGTTCTCCTACCAGTGGCAGGACTGGAAATGCCAATAACTTTTAATTTCCTTTGGCTAATGGCAGGCAGAAGAAAGCATCTTTTAAGTCTAAGACTGTAAACCAAACCTGTGTATTCTTAAGCTTTGTTAGCAGTGTTGTTGCAGTTTTGTGTAGCTGTGCTTTTGAGATGGCTTTTTGCAAGCAGCAGAGCTACAGCTCACTGCAAGCCAGACAGTAAAGATCAGCCAATTCAAGGCCAACGCTGAGGCTAATCAGGGCTGCACAAGTGTACAGGCATTAGCTAACACCAGGTGCAAATCTTTAACAATATTATTTATTGCCTGAGGTATTGTACTATTTGATATGTTCCATTGGCTTTTAATTGGTAAAATAGGAGCACTGTATTCTGATTCATATTCCCTCTAGAAGAAGAGGGGATCCTAATCCGGTGCTGGTATTTAATCCCCCTTTTCTTCCAGAAGCCCCTTTCCCTGTACCACGCCCCCTTATTTTACAAACAGAGCAGCATCTCTTCGGTTGTTTCTCTTTCTCTCTGTTTTTATCTTTTCCTAAATCCAATACTAAGGGATCCTGTGGTATCGTAAACCCACACTCCCTCTGCCATTCTGAATCATCTCGGAGGGTGGAAAAAACCCAAACATATCAGCATAGCCAGTTTTATCCCATTTCCCTCTTCTCAAAAAAGCCTTAATTGCAATACCTCATCAAATTCTTTTTACTCACACTCCCACCGGGTTCTCCTCTGATATCTTTCCAATGCAAAATCTCACAATCCAGAGGGCTTTTCTTAGGGGTTTTGGTACTTTGTCTCCCTCCCACCGTTAGTCAGATTCACCTCTTGATTTCTGTTCCTATTACACCAAAAAAACAATAAGAGGAAATCGTAACTCTCTGGCAGGTAGTTTCCTCTCTCTCCCAAATACGCTGCGACTCAGTCACTCACCGCTCGCACCCGAGGTAACTCATTTCACTCTCCAGTAGAAAACAGGAGAAAAAGCAGCATGACAAGGGTAACCAGATGTATTTCTCCTAAGGAAACTACCTCCCAGGCAGGGAAGTGATGATCAAAAGTCTCCTTTTTTACCCCCTCGTAAGTCTTTCGTCCTTCAAACAAGGTTCAAATCCCATGTCTCTACATTTATAAAACACATGCATTGTACCCTTTCTCCCATGTTTCTTGCCTTCTCCTCCAATTTAAGTCACAAGGTGACTTCTCTCAGGCTTTGGTGAATTAGGTCATCTCCATCTTCTCCAAGATACTCAAAAAGAACTCAAAATCCCTTTCAGACTATGATGCTTACCATGACAGACAGAGTCATATGCTATAATTTGAGACTCTATCTGCCCAGGGCTCAGCAAAGTACTTGATAGGGCTGCACACTGAAAGTTTTCCTGGAGAGAAAGATTCCTACAATTCCTTCAACTGAGGAAGCAGCGGGGTGAACACAGCCTCTGTTTTTAAGATGCAACAGGTAGATTTAGGAATACGTTTAGATGATACAGTTGCATGTCCTACCAAGAGAAAGATCCATGTTGCCTAAGAAGCACTTCTGAGTTCTGTCTGCACACGGCCATCCCCAAATTTGCCCCTTAGAGGTAGGTAAGGACCTGTTGTAAGAAGTTCAGCAGAACAGCTCCAGTTTTCCAACGTTCAGTTCAACAGACATTTCGGATGAGTGCTCACAGCCAGTATGAGACTCTACTCTGACAGAGCAACTATTTCTCCTCCTGTCCAAAACACTTTCTATCTTTCTTTAAGCATATAATAACCACAATAAAGAAATCTGATAATAGCAATTATGGTAAAATACCAACTTAAAAATGCATATTTTCCATATTCTTTAACCTAGCTCTTAACTGGCTTGTAATCACACACCACTCCCTGACTGAGCTGTTGTGTAGTGTACGTGTTAACCAATGAGGCACTGTGAAAAAATGGATGGCTGATGAGGCTACTTGGATTGCACATGTTGCAGGGAAGAGGTATTCATGTAACTCAAATCTTCATTTGCTTTCTCCTGAGTGCCTCGATTTCTTTATCAAGCCAGCAATGTGATATGCAGCCCACAGCACAGGGCTGGGTTGATGCAGAATTTATTAGGTTTATGTTTTTCCAATTGCCAAAACATTACATGACTGTGTGATTCTCATTTCAAGACTTGATCTTGGAAACCCTGTTAAACCCATACTGTTTCCTACTACTCCCGTGTTGCAGCACAAACACTTGTGAGTGTCCTCTGAGATTCAGTGTCTGTCAGTGTGACTCTCATGGCTTTGCTCCCTCAGAATGCTGGAGGGAAAAAGTGTTTACATGGATTAAACAAAAAGAAGACCTAAAAGAAACATTATCTTTAAAACTAGTTCCCTCTTTCACAGCAACTGTTCCTCTTGTTTCCTACTGGTAGGATGTTAACACCATCAGTACTGTACCTTACCTCAGAGCTGCTTGGGGCTTCTGATCCTGAGGTGGAAACAGTTCCACATAAAGGCCCGTTGCGTCCTTCCCCTAAGGAACAGGGAAAGAAACAGTCACACAAACACGTTCCTTATTTTAAACTCTGGCTGTATCTGGAAGTGAAGTGAACCTTGAAGGCATGGAACGAGGAACAAGCAAAAACAATACTCAACTACACAAGACCTTCAATAATGGCTCTTTGAAGGGAAAAAGGACTGTGAGGCACAACACACTCAGTCTGCACTGCCTGGCTGTAACCTTGCAGGCACAGAAATACATTTTTAAATGTGACAGGAATCTGTCAGCATTACATATTCAATGAGATAAATTCTTTCTAGTCTCAACTGTCTGATAAGTGACTGTCAATGAGAGTCTCACACCTGGAACTTTGCTGCCTCAGTTATGAAAGCTCAATTAGCTCTGGGGTTGCTTCCTAGAAATTGGGGGTTTTTTTTGTGTTGCTGGGGGGTTAATGGTGCATAACCTTAAAATAACAGAGGCCCACAGAATGGAGCTGTGATAGTATCAAGAATAGTAATATCGATTTAAATGACCAAGCTGCTGCTTGTTTAAAAAAACCCCAACACAAAAAAACCCCACCAACTTTGTTTTAACAACAGTACTGAACTCTGATAGGCCTTTCCTGCAAATGGAATCAGTCCACCACACACAGAGTTACTTTACATGTTAACAACATGGGGAAAAATCACATTGAGTATCTTCAGACCACTAGATTTTTAAGCTTTATTCAAATCACTGGCCTTTCATGGGCAGGCATATATCCCATCTGAAAGAAAACCCTCATTCACAATGTGACTGTCCTCTCCAACAGCCTTACAGGTCTGCACACAGCTACTTGTAACTCCTTGAACGCATCTGTCTTGGGGTTTGCTCATTATCAGTGAGCTTTATGTTGCCTGTAATTTTGCAGTATTAACATATGCTGTCTCAAACTACACCCTAGCACAGGGCAGCCTACTTAGAAACTTTTGGTATGCCACCCATAAGAATTACAGACTGTTTCTGTTTCAATTACAGACCCAGATGATCAGACCGACAGCAATCCAAAATAGCACACAGGCATCAGCATCCAGAACTGGAGACTGGAGAACATGAGTACCAGTACATAGGTTAACATATTGGGTGCTTCTAAAGCCAAGTGGCAGCTGAATAGTCAGTTTTAGGGATCAAAAATCTTAATTTTGCTATGAAAAGTAGGAAGTCATCTGCACTTACACACCAAAGATCTCTGACCGAGCTATTCCACAGGCAGAGCTGCAGCCAGGATTCTCAGGCAGGTGCTGACACACTGTTAATTGTTCAGCAGCAGTAAGACAGGATTACTACTGGTACTGCTATCACTTTCAGCACTGTTTCCATTTATTTCCACAATGTTCTATCGGTACAGTAGCAGCATCCCTTTCAGTCAAACAAACCAAGCAGGAAGAAAGAGCTTTCAGACCTGCCAGACTTCCCTGCAGATGTCTGGTACCTTTGACATGTCAGTTACAGACAGACACATCCTAAGAGCAAATTTTTGATGGTCCAGCTAAGAACAAAACAAAGAAACAAAAAGCTCAAACAAACAAAGCACAGCAAACAAAACTGACATTGCAGTTGTTATGGGGTAGCTACTTTGGGCTATGAAGAAAATTCCTAATAGTCATTGTTACCAAGCCACAAAAGAAAAGTTTACTCCAAGGTGTCTTGCAGTTGCCACGTTCTAAAGCCCTGCCACTATCTGGTAAGCTTCCCTACATGAGAGAAAAGAGAACTCAATTTAAAACATGATTACTTATCACTAAATCAATGTGCTATTAATGACACTTCATCCTTTGCCTTGAAAAGATCACCAGGGGATTCCCACTGTAGTGGGATCTGCTCTGGCCCATTTCCATCTTTGACAAGGAGTCTGCTTCAGCTCTCAGTCACTAACAAAACCAAGCAAGGTCCATAATTACTATTGGAAGTGCTTTCCTATCTAAGAAAAACATGGCTTGAAAATGTCTTATTAACCAAATTTATGTGTGTATTGACCATATCCACCCAGCACTGGATGCTTGAGTTGCCATGGGTAACGCAGGTCCCACGTAGCATGCTGGCTCCCCAGCACGTAAAATAAGTAAGAACCACAACACCTACAACAAAACCCAACCAAAAAACAAACAAAAAAGAGAAAGTCACAAGACACTCATGGGAAAACTAAATGCTGTGGAATTCAGTTTACAAACCTGACTTCTAGCCTCATTCCCTAAATGGTTATCACATATTTTGTAAAGATTGGTTAGTTTCAAGCTACTGCACAAGAACAACCACTGGTCAGAGCAGCTCCTTCCTAAGCACTTTTCATTGCTGAGGGGCAGCGGGATGGGAATGACTCAGGCCTCCCCACAAGGCTTTGGAAAGGCACTGTTGGCCAAGAGGCTGTAACACCCATCTGCTTTGGTTTCCGATCCAGTCTGGCAGCTCCTGGGGGCTTTCACAGGGAGGGCAAATGTTTGCCTGACCCTTGCTGCAGACACCCGCCTCGCCGCAGTCGGGCACCGCTCCTTGCTGTCACTGCCAGCAGCTGCTTTCAGATCATTTTCATAGTTGTTATCAGCTATCATACCTTTCTGACACAAGGCTGGCAAATATTTGGAAAAATCCTTATTTTACACTAGTGCCTGAGATGTGTAAAATGGCATTGTGTGTTTTTCTAAGAGAGATGGGGGGGTCGGGGAAGAGACAAACTGGGGGGAAACACCCCAGCAGCCAACCCAGATGCTCTTCGTGGTTACCATCTTCGCTTCCAAGACTGATTGCAAAGCATCTAGATCCATCTTTGCTTTTTTCTTTAAAAGCTCTCAACATACTACCTGACATCCCACTCTGACTGACTCCTGCTGCCAGGTGCAGGACTGATAAATACACACTTTGCATCTGTGTCACGTTACTTTACGAAACCATAAGATTACCCCACTATTACAAGCAACTACATTACATATGGACACCAACTGTAACCTGGCTATGGCAAGAAAAAGCAAGGCCCCAACACATACCCCAGCCGGCACCGCAGCTGGCATGGAGGCTGGATGCAAAGCCCAACGGGTACCGGTGCATCTCAGATGGAGGGAGACAGGAGAGGGGCTGCTCCCACCTTCTGAAGCGAGGTGACCCGCTCTGCTGGGACCCTTCTCCTAAGGTCAGTCTCAGCTCCTGGTAGCCATCAGCTTGCCTCAGCCTGAGCCCAGCCGGGGCTTGGAGAAAGGCTGAGAGTTTGCTGTTGGGCAAGAGCAGCCTTTGCATCTGAAGGGTGTTTAAAGAGCGAGGGGCATCTCTAGAATTGGTTCCAAGCTGCGTGCTGATGTAGGAGCCCTTTATTTCAAGGTTTATTTGGGGTTTGTAAAGATCTCATCGGATTACGCTCAAGCTCACCCAAACTCGCTGGCTGTATTCAGTGTGGGGCAGGAGACAGACCCGGGAGGGGTCAGGACTCACCCGGGATCACCCCCATCTCCCGGACGCCTGCTGCAGACCCCCCAGCACCTCCCGGCACCCGCCACCCCCATCGGGAGGCTTCACCGAGTCACCGCCGGGCAGGAAGCCCCGACCGCGCCCGCGGCACCCTCCCCACCGCGGGGCGAGAGGGCACAAAGCCGCGGTACCCCCCGCCCGCTCTCCCCGGCCTCTCCTACCGTCCGCAGGCAGACCCATGTCCATGAGGGGCTCCTTCGCGTTCCGGCCCAAGCGGGTCACGGCAGCCGCCTTCTCTTCCTTCCTCGCCCGCGGCGGGGGATGCCGCTCAGGAGCGGATGGGAGAAGAGGGGGCGAGTGCGGGGCGCGGCTGCCGCCCCGTCCGTGTGCGCTGCCCGCAGAGGCGGGGCACGGGGACGGGGGAAAGGCCCAAGGAGGGGAAACCGCGGCCAGCGCCGCCCGCGCGCAGCTCCTGCCCGCGCGCAGCTCTTGTCTGAGCGCAGGTCCCGTCCGCGCGCAGCTCCAGCCCCTCCAGCCCGTGCGCAGCTCCTGTCTGAGCGCAGCTCCCGTCCGCGCGCATCTCCCATCTGCGCGCATCTCCCGCCCGGAGGCGGCCGAGGAGGGAGCAGCGCCCCACAGGCCCCCGGGGCAGGGAACGGGCCTTTGCCTCGGTGAGGTCTCCATTGCTTTTCTGCTCCGTAGAGATTGCTGACGGGATCCCGCGGGGAAACCCCTAAAGCCTTTATTCACTGCTGGAACGTGGTGCCCGGTGCCCGTCTGGAGAAGCGGCTCCTCTGTACCGTTCGAGCTCCTCGTTTAGTTGCAGCAAAGGGTTTGGGGTTTGTTTGTTGCGTTTTGTTTTGCCCGTCGGCGCCTTCTGTAGCAGTTGATCTTCCCCTGAGAGGGGAGGGGAGAGGAAGGGAAGTCAAGTCCCGTTCCTGCTGTGGGTCAGAGTGGCGGGTTACTGCCGGCAGCTCATCCCACCCGGTCCCCAGATCACGTTCTGCTGTTGAAGATACATGGATTGCATGCAGGTCTTTGGTGGTTTGTTCTTTTGGGTTTCTTTAAAATGATATGTCTATGCACAGAGTTTTGGGAAGTTTTCAAATCAGGTTGTCAGAAATCGATACAGTCACAAAACAGGAATTTGAACCTGAAGTGGGACCAAAAGGGGAGCGGTGCATCCCCTTTCCAGCCTCTTCAACCTGAATTTTCTCCTCTGATGGCTGAACAACTGCACAGACGGTCCCTTTGCTGTGGGCTCCATCCCAGCAACAAATCTTGCTGCCTCCCTCATCTTCATGCTTTTGCAGACTGATGGAGGCTTTCTAGTTGAAGAGCCAACCAATTCCTGGTCCTGTGTTTGGATTGGCCCTTTCTAAGTGTTAGTGTCATTCGGAAAGACATTAATCTTTTGGAGACCAGGTATGAACAGACTTGGAAAGGTAAAGTGGGACTCAGATGGACATTAGGGGCCCAAATCCAGCATTATGTTACCCCCAACTGCCAATCAGTTGTCAGGTAACTTTGGAACTTCCACAGGTTTTCTTCTTTTTTAAATGCACCCGTGACAAAGTGTGTTTGCTGTATCCTGGGCCATAACATCAGCTGACAGTTCCAACACAGGCCTGGGGTGTGGAAGGTCCCAGGCCAGTTCTGTGTCTGGAGGGGGTTCTGCCTCTCCTGATGGAAGAGGCCCCACCAGCCTGCGGGGAGTGAGGGACTAGGCAGGAGATGGGGACCATGAGGAGGTGCTGTGTGCTCTCCTGTGAAGGTTGCCACAGTGAGGAAGGGACTGTCATAGTCACTGAGGAGAGAGTCAGTCTGCCTGGAGATTCAGTAGGAGCTCCCTAAACTCTGGCATTTTACTCAGGGATGTGCCTGACATCTGGCTCTTCCCCTCCCCTAAGGCTGAACCCAGCTGCTGGAACGCCGCTCCAGGGCCAGGCAGTGGGAAAGGCAGCAAAGCTTGCTGATGGGATGTGCATTTGAATTTGCATATCATTTGTGTATCACCTGGTTCTTTGTGCATGTTGCCTCACAGCCCTGAAGCTGCCAGGGAATGGAAAGAGAGCGCTGTAAAGAGTTGTGGTGCAAGGCAGCAGGATGCAAACACTTGTCAGAGGCAGTTAGAAGTCTGACACAGTGCACGACAGTTCATCATTGCTCACTGCATTTTCTTCCTAGTCCGTGACTTTTCAGTGAGTCACCTGTTTGCAGAAAGCAAGAAAGGAATAACACCTGTGATGTCCAAATAAACAGATGACTTTACAGACTCTAACCTGCCTTCTCCTTGGCAAGAGTTTGCAACATTAGAACTAAAGTAAACTACTGGTTTTGCACTCTCCCCAGGGCAAGGAAACTGCATGGGTGTGAGCCCAGCTAAGCCCAGTGACATCCCAGCCGTGCTGGCTGCTGGAGGAGGAAAGCCTGAGATGGAGATACCAGCTCTGTGTCCTCTGTGGGAGCAACAGCCGTTTTGAGAGAGCTGCAAGAGAGCAAGGTAATCTTAACAGAAGCCTGTATCCCATTTCAAGCACAGCCAGGCATCTTAGCTCTGTAATCTTGCAGTTACACTCCAATACCTGGGTTGCTGGGTTTACAGCTGCCATCAAAGCCTTCTTAAAAAATAACCCAAAGAAACCACAAAAATAGATGATGAGAGCAAATGACTTTGGTGTGTTTTGTGGAGTAGAGAGAATTCCTCTCTTTCCTGCTGGCAGAGACATTCTTAAGGATACTTGAACATGTACAGAATCTGTTCACTAGCAGCACCCCTGGAAACAACTTAAACAAGGGAAGCATCTTTCCACGTTGGATTCTCACAGCACCCCTGGAAACAACTTAAACAAGGGAAGCATCTTTCCACGTTGGATTCTCACAGCACCCCTGGAAACAACTTAAACAAGGGAAGCATCTTTCCACGTTGGATTCTCTCATACCAGATGATCAGACTGCATCACCAGTGCAGGTTAACTTCTGTCCTTCACAAGCTTGGTCAGCTTCCTATTTTGCCCTTTTTACCAGCAGCCCCATTCTCTTCCTTGCATGAGAAAGCAGAGAGAAGAACCTGCAAAGGCCTCTAATCTTGGAATAGCCAGGCACAGGGCTGCAGGCAGTGCTTCTAAGCAGAAATGAGTGAAGGGAGATGGGCCAGGAAAGAAGGCAACGTGCAGTTTTCTAGGGAGACAGAAAAGATCAGAGAGAAGGAGAAAAACTGAGAAAATAGTATTTATAGGAGCAAGAGGAGTGTGTGTGTGTAGGGCTGTCTGCCTTGGGGAAGGCTGTTGTGATGGTCACAGGCAGAAAGGAAGGTGACTGAGGTGTTTCTGCAAGATGAGCACACACAAGCTTTCCCAGATTCTTGGGGCCGTGCGCTTGCTGACACCATCTCACCTGGCTGCGTGCTTCAGGGTGCTGTGGTCTGGGGGTGTAGATGTCTGTGCTGGCCTGTACCCTGATGGATGTAGTAACACTAGTATGTGCTGGAAGGGAGCCTTTCTCATCAGAGGTAAATTAAGTAGTGGAGGCAGTACTACTTGATACAGTCTTGGTTTTAATTCTAATAGAGCCAGCTCTTGGTCCTTGCATCCTTTCCGTTTCCTTCTCATTTTCCCAGCTTTTCTACACAGCTGTGTGAGGTGCAGCGACCGTGTGTTTTCCAGCCTTTCCCTGGTCTCCAGCTGTAGCCAATCCCTATCCCTGATCCTGTCTGAATGATGTAACACTTATCTCCCCACCCAGGGGAATCCTTGTGCAGGGTTGTCAGGGCTGCCCCAGCCGGCCTGTCCATCCCAGCCACAGCTCAGGCTGGGCATACAGATCAGCTCTGTGAGCTCTGTGAACATGAGAAGCATCCGGGAGCAGCAGGTGCCCTGGAATACATGGGCACCGTCAGCCACATCAGACAGAGGGAGAAGGACTGGGCAAGGAGTGACAAATTGAAGCCAGAAGGCTGTATCTAAAAATCAGTGCTTTAAGAGTGAGAGAGGTATGAATAGTAGGATGAAATCAATATCATCTAATAATTTATATACACATTCTAAGCAGGAAAAAGCAGAGCCTGTGGGGAATACAGTGAGAAAGAATAAAAGCAATACATAAGAAAAATGTAATATCAAATTAAAATGCCCATTGCTTGGGAAGTATAATTAAAATTTCAGAGGAATAGATAAAAGCCCTCAGAATGCAAGGTGCTGCTTTGTTTCATCTGTTTTCAAAGAGACATAATTTCTGGGTTTGCTGCTTACCTGTGTCTTCAGGTAGCAAAGCCAAAGCGTAACACAAACAGGAGAGTCCATACTCTGTAATGTCAGTAGAGCAGATCTGCCATTTGGACACGTTTTTGGTGGCTGCCTCTCACAAAGTCATTTCTCCTTTTCTGCCAAACTGCTGAATTTGTAGGAGGAGCTGTGGCATCTCTATTAAAAGTCACTCTCCTTTCTTGAGGTGATGGCTATTATCTATAGTGTAGTTCTTCCTCAGGAATTGTAAATGGTATTGTTTCTCAGAAGATCAGCTAGTTGTGCCTCCAAGCTGTGCCCTCTTGGAAGCCCATTCAAGTGCATAATAGAAGAGGAGGAGTCTGATTTGTCATTTCCCATTTCCCTCATTTTCAAAGTGCTTCAGCATCACATTTCATTTCAAATGTGGAAGAGGCAGGAAGAGCCTGTGGTAGTCACTTACCTGCTAATTACTAATGGAATCATTTCTGAAATCCTGGAGTCTTACTGCATTAACTGTGAAGATTTTTCCTGATAATTGAATTCATTACTTCTCCTATTAATGAGCATACAATATATAGGTTTTTTTAATGATTCCCTTTAAGTTAAATCTTCAGGTAAGTCAGTCTGCTAAGATAGCTGGTATTTGTCTGCCTGTCAAACACTGCAAGTGACTGGGCTTATCCTCACCAGCAAGCATACAAGATGAACACACAGCCATTGCTTGGTAGCCCTCTGCATTGCAGAGAAGAGAAGGTGGTGTTTGTGTGATCTGGCACTGTGGAGGTTTAACCCCAGGCAGCAGCCAAGCACCACACAGCCGCTTGCTCGTTCCCCTCCCGCCGTGGGATGGGGAGGAGAATGGGAAAAACCCCAAACTCCTGTGTGGAGATAAAGACAGAACATCGAGGTCATTTACTCTTTGATTCGCAAGTGATCTTTGGAAATAGAAGCAAAACCTGGTGCAGTGTATATATACTGTACATACAACAGTTCTCAGTCCATGTTTTGCCTGATGTTCCCCTAAAACTTGTCCAACTCAAGTTAATGGAGAAGGCTTTAGTTAATCTCTCCATTAAAATTATTGAGAAGTTGGCCTTTAAGGAATAGGTCTGTGGCTTCTGATGTGATTTAATTTTCCTGGGTCTGACATATTGAGAATTAAAATAGGATGGCATTTTTTAAAACTGTCAGTAGTTGCTGACAGTTATCAATCATTAGCCAATGAGGCACCATCTGTATCTGCTGTCTTTGCCTTGGCCTGCAGCAGCTTTTTTTCTTCATTTCCTTTTTACTTTTACAAAGTAATGAAGTTATTAAGCTTCATCCCTTTGTTTCTGTTCATAAAATTGATATCCTTGCCACACATTTCCTGTCATGCTCAAAGCAAAGCTGAAGCAGTCAGAGCATTTCTCTTTCCCTTGCACTTAGAATCATCCATGCTATCTTTAAATAATATTTCTCACTGCCTGCTTATGGTTTAGTATCTCCCTACCACAGCCCTTAACAAATGCTGATGGTCTGAGACTCCATCCTGGTTTCTCTAATGCTTTTTAACCAGACATCTGATGATCTTTGTTCTGAATTAATTTTCAAGACCATGTTTTGCTGCTAGATTGGGACTCATGTCCCCTAATTCAGCACAACTGCATAGGCTTTCAGGGTCAACAGCAGTGGGAGCACTCGCTTCAGTCAGCCTTTTAGCAGTGTTCTCAGCCAGTGGAGAATTGATGATTAGTATTCTTTTACTGTGGCACATCTTACTAAATCACACAAGAGAGCTTCCTCCTCCCAAGACCAGCGACTCCTCTACAGTCCTTTCCTGAAGTACAGTCAGTGTCCCACCCTGCTTCACGAGCCCTTTAGCGTTTGGAGAAGCCCATTTCACATGTCTCCCATGAGCTTTCTCTAATTTTCTCTTCTTGGTGTCATTAGTCGTTGTTAGAGCTGGGATATGGAATGATGTCATCATTTGCATTGCTTTTCTCTCCCAGAAGCTGTGAAACACAGTTCTCTTGCCCACTGTGACTGTGTGGTGTCCTGGTTGCAATCACCAGCTGCATACTCTATGAGAAGCTGGATTTAAAGTGTCTCTGTGTGGATTCCTGGCACTGACCCTTTCACTGCTGATTTTAGTGCTGCTCTTCAGAACAGCTCCTGTCACTGCTCATCATTATTCTTGATCTAAACTTCCCAGTGATAATCCATCACCTCAGCTTTCAGTGGTAGAATGGAACATTGCTCCATGTTTTTCCATGTCAGAAGCTGCTTAGCTAGAAGGCAAGGGCTGTGTCAGGGACTGTGGCCCTCAGTGAGCTGCATGAAAACTGTGCCACTTCCCTTAGTTCTGTTACACCTGTTGTGGACTTGGACAAGCGAGCTGGGCTTCGAGCAACAAAGAATCTGCAGTGGTGGGTTTCAAGCCATTATCAATTTGCCAGTGGAATCAGTTGGATCAGCAGGGTGTAGGCATATCTGAGCCAAATCCAAACAATCCAAATCCTTGGCTGGAGCCCCGTTTGGCTGCTTCAAAATGCAAAATAAGCAGCAGGAGTCACAAGGAGGTCGGGGATTCACCACTGCCTGAGTGCCAGGGTGCACAGTACCCTTGTGTCTAACTCCTGTCAATCCCCTGACCTCAGCTTGGCTTTTCTCTCCTACCTAAATGGGTACCTTGATCTCTCACACCTCAGGCCAATCTGTTATCCTAAAACTTGCTCTACTTCATGCACAATTTCATGGCTTGCAAATGTAAAACCCCATCTTATTCCCCTGCTAATTCTTTTCTAACGTTTCACTCTTGCAAGTTCCAAAGGCACTGCTCTGATGTGGCTTTGTCAGCCTTGTCCTTTAGGAGCTTCACTTCCAGATGTTGTGGACATGACTAGAAGCAAGGCCTTTTCCTGACGGCAAGAAGCATCTATAGATACCTCCCAGTACAGAGCCTGAGTGAGGCTCAGATACCAGAGTTGTCAGGATGGTGACTCTTACATGTGACGGGCGTACTCAATAGCTAGAGAGCATTAAGCATCTGCATCTAAAATACAGATTTAGACGTTGAGAATGTAGTTGGGAGAAGGAAAAGTGACAGGTCAGACAAACCCAGAACAAGATATTAATCCAGAAGATACTTACTTTTAATTGAGAGTCTGTAAAAGTTATTTTCCTTAATATTTCAAAGTGAAAATGTTTTCCTCTCTGTATGTAAAAAACAAAACCTGAGAAAAACAAGTTCTTCCTGTCGCGACGGAGGGAAAACTTGGCCACTTGATGCAAGTGATCAGCAAGCTTCATTTATTGAATAGTACAGCAGTCTTTTATAATAACTCTAATTAGCTCATTACATATTGTAAAAGCCAAGCTTATTATTGGGTATTATTTTTAAGGTTAGTCCAGCCCTTAATTCTTTATGTGTGATCAACCAAATCCTCCTGTTCTCACGCCTGGACAGAAAGGCATCTTGCTGTTTGCAACTTAGGTATCCAGGAATAGAACATCCTGGCCATATCAGCAGCTAGGTTAGCTGTGTACGATGCCTCCCAAATTCCAGCTCAGACAGCTGTTTCATGTCTGTGTGGCCTTTGTTAGTTAACCATTCCGCAACATATCCCCCGTTTTTATTTTTTTTTCGAAATAGACCTGGTTGACCACTTTCAGAAAAAGGGCTTTAAGACAAGAGAACACACATCCTAAACAAAGCAATACTATTACAAGTACAATTAAAATTAATAACCCTGTTTGAAAGATACCCTTTAGCCAGCCGCTCAACCCTGTCCAGTTCCCCAGAGCCTCCAAGCCAAAAAACCCAGTATCCTGTTTGATCTTTTGAGAGTGTTGCATCAGGTACTGAATCTCTTTGTGAATGGATTTAGAGTGGTCATTAAAATCCATGCAGCACAGTCCGTCAAAATCCTCACAACCATGTCCATGAGCCAGTAGTAAGAAATCTATTGCGGCTCTGTTCTGGAGCACAGCATGCTGTACCGTAGATAGATCTTCTGCTAATTCTGACAAAACCCTACTTGTTGCGTTGGCCTGCTTTACCACCCAGCATGCCAGATCTCCTAAATTCCTGTGAGCTCGTGCTGCAGCAACACCTGGTACGAAAAATGATGCAGATATAATTTCCCACCTATTCCAAAGGTTAACTGAGTCACGACAGTTTGATTCCAGGGTGATGGTAAGATCCCTTTTGAAACGATATTTGTGAGTTGAGTTGGGATGGTGAAGTGGTGCACCTAAACTGAGTTGACCTATGGTGCACGGTCCTCTGAGAGGGTTTGTGGGAATTCCGACCCAGGCACGATTGCCACATATTAAAAAGAATCCTTTAGGTAAGCGCCTAGGTAACATAGTACCAGGGGCCGGTTGGTGTTTAGTGTGGGCTATGTTCTGGCACCACGTTCTTTCCCAGCTGATAGAATCACCTATCGGAGTAATGATTGTGGGGCTTGACTTGTTAACCTCGCGCCCCTCCTTGTGCTCATCAGACCAATCCCTTTTCCCAATATAAATACAATAGCTGGCATTGAGAGAGTCTGTTATATCAATCTCTTGCAGCTCAGGGCCTATAGGGAGTTTGTCATCCCATTTGTCATAGTCATTAAACATTTTCGAGAGATTATTCCACCTGAACAGGAGGTGACTGGTTATCTTATACTGTTTCCTCAAAGCTGCAAGAGACTGGTTATACATCCGAAATGTGGTGTTGCTTAAAGGTACCCCAACAAGGCATGTAGTAAATGGTGAATTAGGTGTTGCCAAGCTTGCACAGAAACTAGTTGTGTGAAGTGATCGGGCCAGAGTAACCGAGACATTTTCTCGAGGATCAATGAGAGGAGATATTGATGTTTCAGCCTTAACAACTACAATATAAAAGATACAAAGTTGCACACAAAAGGTTTTCATGGTTTCAGTTGTTCCCTTAACCACCATATGCATTCCTTTTTCTCTCCAAACCATTGTGTGTACTTTGCCTTAGCTTACTCCTAATTCTTTTCCTTAACACTACAAATTACTTTTACCTTAACTTACTTCTAATTCTTTTCCTTAACACTACAAATTACTTTTACCTTAGCTTACTTCTAATTCTTTTCCTTAACACTACAAATTACTTTTATCACACACTTTTAACTATACTTTAATCTTAAAACTAACAGTTCTGGAGTCCGTTGATGGACTGTACGGACCCAGTCACTTCGACTGGTCAGGTAACTTTAGCTGTCTCTCTGTTTGTGTCCCATACTCCAGGGGTCACGAGTCTTGCAAGTATGACAGCTGATTTGATCTTTTCAAAGTTCTTGAACCAAACTCATTCGCAGGCTGCTCTGGAATTATTTAGAGCTTTTATCGCTGGTTTCACCCACTGGCTGGGAACCCAGATGGTACCTGTATCCGTAGAAACACAAACATAACCACGACCCACATAGATTAGTGATGCAGGGCCCACATTGCCCAGGCTTGCATCTTTAAGATCTGATGCTTCTTCCCCTCAACACGGTGTTCATGGAACTGTTAAGAAATGTCCATGTGTACTCATTAATTGGCACCCCTACTAGACACGTCAAAAATGGGGTGCTAGGCATAGCAAGACTGGTGCAGAGGGTGGTGGTATTTAATACTCATGCCAGGGAGGCCCATACGTTCTGCCAAGAGTCAACAATTGCTCTGGTTAGATGTTCTGCTCACCCGCCTTACATGCCTCTCACTATTGCTAACAATTGGGTGAGGCCACACAGTCACTTTGTCCCTTTTTAAGGCAGTTGTTAACATTCTTGCAGTTTGTTATCTCGAGGATTTTCTTGCAGCCTCCTGTTCTCACAGACACCTAGCTCTCCTGTTACTGCATACTGACATGCCTCTGCTAGCTTCCCCAGCCTTGATTATGCGGGGGTCAGGAGCAAATCTGGGTGGGCCACGAAACCCACTCCTCTCATACACACCTACAATTCCCTCTTCTTGTTTATGGACCAGCCAGATTTTTGTGAAGAGCATTATCTATCTTGCAAGAGAAACACTGTGACCTACATGGCAAAGTAACACTAAGACAAAAATAACTAATGAAAACATAAGCTCTTGTTTAACCAAATCTAAAAGCCATTCTGTAAACTAAAAGCCATACTGTGAAATGTGGCAAGCTAAAACCTGCCGATTTGCTGCACATACTGTTCACACCAAAGTGATTAATTAGTAATTGCAACGAGTTTTGATAAGCATGTCTTATAGCTACACATTATTAGTTTACCTTTGACGTGTAAAAGTTATCTGCACACCTGCTGTGGCTTTGACTCTCTTATTATGGATAGTACATGATTTGTTCACTTACTTCCAAATAGTTTCTCGCAACTCTTTGCTCTAAGGCAGTCTGACCACCTGCCTTCAAGGCCACTGTGTTTTGAAAATGTGATTACCAAATACCGCTCAGGATGAGTAATTTTTCTGTTACATGGGAATTCAGGGATACTGTCAGGGCCTGTGTCTTTGTGAGGAGAGCCAGACTGCCGGCAAGCCTGCTGTCCTCCCAGACAATTTTTCCTTTTTAGTATCTGCTTGTTAGAGGTCTCTGCAAGGGCCCTTTGCAGAAAGCTCAGCAAGCATGGCAGTAAATGTAAGACAAGTGCCATAATTACCATATTCAATAATCCAAATTCAATAATCCAGATTTGACCATTGACAACATCCATCCTGAAAGTCCCACTCATGAAACCAATTGTCCAATCCAGAGAATTAAATTTTCATGTCATATGTTTTGAGTTTGATCTATAAATTTTTGAATGCTGAGTGGTCAGACAGATTCCTGCAGCACCTGTCATGAGACAGCAACAAAATTCAAGTGCTGCACAACTCTGTAGCTAAGTACTTTAATACCTTTGTGATTGTATTTGCTTGTTTCGCCAATCAGGAGTGTCAGGAGTGCAGGTAACATCAGCCTCACATTTATGTACAGGCATCTATTGTAGTCTGTGATCTTGGGCTGTGCAGAAATCATCATTTCCCTAATTTTCATTTACCACAAACACACATGCATATTTCAAAAACTGTTAGATGGTTCAAAATGTCCTGCAGCAAAACTGATAGTCCACCGTGGCTGCAGCTGCAAAACTTGACTTCAGTTACTGTGATCAGGGTCCCGAGTTGGTTCATGCGGGCTCGATTTCTTCTGGATCCACAGCTTTATCCACTTAGTTCCCATATCTGTAATAACACAGGCAGATCTCCTTCCCGTAGTTAGTACCCGTAACTTCATTTCTTAGGAATACCTTTTATTATTCTTTTTGTTCCCTTTTAAACCTACTGCATGTTTCAACATTGGAGGTACCAAGCCTCTCCCCCGTTTTTATTTTGTAAAGCAAACGCTTGAGAGTTTGATTCACGTTCCACTACAGCCTGAGCTGCAGGCAAGTGTGGTGTCCCTGTACCATAGGTAACGTCCCATAATTCGAAAATGGAAAAGGTTGGTATTGCTTATGTGATATGTTCTGGTACCAGAGCACACTTGGCACTGAATGTTCACTAGAATTTCTGGTTTGTGCAGTAGCAGTACAAGCCCTTTAAATTCAGCAACCAACAAGTGGTATTGTTGTGGAAGTGTAAAAATTCTTACAACTTCAGAGCTTCTGCAATGCAGCAGCTCATGTCGGTGCTGCCAGCCTGTCTGCTCTCTGATTTCTCTCTGCTAGATCTTGAGTCAGCCAGTTGGTTCAGTGTGGCTGCAAATATGGGTAATAAAAATACTGATGCATAATACCATGCAATGAGCAAAATGAGTTAATATCTCTAAGCAACTTTTGAGCGTTAGTTATCAATCTGTCAGTCCAAATATTTCCACACTGGCTCCTTTTGAATTTTCTATAGACCAATTTGTAACGCCTTGCCTTTTAAATGCACTGTTAAGTGATGAATCAAACTTCCAACGTTCAAGTTTTTTCCCACAATCAAGATATCAACCAGGTAATGATAAAAGATTAACCAAGGATTGCATTTTTCATACTGGAGCAAGCATCCAATCTACATAATTTTGGCACCTAGTTGGTGAATTTTTATGCTTTGAGGGAGCACACCCAGTGATACCCTTTTCCCGGTTTATTTTGTTTATAGTAGGGACTGAAAAGCAGTTACGCATACCGAAAAATCCCAATCTTTCAAGAATTTGGCATGTTCCACAGACTTGTGGAAGGCTTGATATGACCTTTAGTTAGTCAGTTGCTCCCATTGTTAAATTTTGTACACTGATCAACCCAAATAGACATGTCTGTTTTGCAGGTTAAATTTTTTAAGTAAGCTGCCCACTTTCAATGGTCGCTAACAGAAATCCTTTTTCTTAATAACTAAACTTGCTCTCAGTTGGAGAAACGCATCCCTGAATCTATAGCATATACAAAGAAATACTGGAAACCAATTTATCACAGAAATTACATTGCAAGACGCGAAACCATTCTGTTTGGGGGGGGCGGGAGGGGGAAGGGGGGAAAAAAAGGGGGGAAAAAGGGGGGGAAGGGGGGGCCACTGCGCGGTCACCATGCTTCCTTCACCTCCCACTTTCTCCACCACCCGCTCATCCCCACATAAATTCTCCCTGGTAATTACCACGATTGTGTAGGAATAGGAATCGAAATACCGTGATTTCACCGTTTTTCCCGTACTGACACCACCTTACGTGTCCAGTCTCCGATGAGCCGTCTCTGTGTCCCTGAGCCGATGGTTGTTGAAGCCGATACTTGTCCTTCTCCATAGGATTGTTGTTCCAGTCCTGAGGTTTCTTGTCCGGTGGTTTAGCCGATGATTCTTTGTATCCATAGTTTTCATCTCCGTAGTTTTAGGGTGGGTGGATGGGCAATTTTGCAAACCCTTTAACAGCAGGCTATGCTGTTGCCCGCTCTGTGTCCATGTTTACTAGCTTTTCAAGGACAAGACGAAGCTGCTCATGGCGGTTAACATTTTCAACTGCGTCACAGGGTGTTTCAGGCTCAGTAAAAGTTAGAGGTGAACAGATATTAAAGGCAGTCAGTTGTACGTTTGTTTCCACATTTTTTCCTTCCAAATGTATAATAGTGGAGGGGCTTCGCATACCTTGATGGCAGATTTATGCGTACTAATTCTTTCAATTCTGACAGATTTACCACTTTGCTCTGATAACACGGCATTATTGCTTCCTATGGCGAGGTACCTGGTACTTCACTGTAACGCTCTGCATGTTTAAAAACCATATCTGGATTTGTGAAAAACCCCCTTGCTACTCCATACACTAAAAGTCCAGGTAACTTCTTCCTATAGTTTATCCCTGAATGCTCCGCTTTTCTAAAAAGCATTTGAGCAAATGATACGCCGCTTGTCTATCCATACCTTCTCTTCAGCCGGCCGGGGTCTCTCCCCTCGACTTTTGCGTGGGGATCTCCCTTATGCCTCGGAGCTGTCGCAGCCTCTATCAGACCTCTGCGGCGCGTGGCCGGCGGTAACCTCTTGGGTGCTCCCGGGCGCGGGGGAACTCGCTCCAACCCCTATGGGTGCTCTCGGTGGTAACTCCTTTGAGTACTCCCAGACGGAGGAACTCGTTAACCCCGAAGGGTCCTCCCAGAGCACGCTTTAACCCCGCAGGGTCTTCGCTGACATGGGATGCCCGTCCGTCTCCCCTTATTCGCCTCCTGCGCTGCTTTACAGGACCGGTACCCGGACTCCGCCGCACGATGCGTCACCCTCTTTTTGGTCAGGGTCCCTGTTCGGGCGCCATTTGTCGCGACGGAGGGAAAACTTGGCCACTTGATGCAAGTGATCAGCAAGCTTCATTTATTGAATAGTACAGCAGTCTTTTATAATAACTCTAATTAGCTCATTACATATTGTAAAAGCCAAGCTTATTATTGGGTATTATTTTTAAGGTTAGTCCAGCCCTTAATTCTTTATGTGTGATCAACCAAATCCTCCTGTTCTCACGCCTGGACAGAAAGGCATCTTGCTGTTTGCAACTTAGGTATCCAGGAATAGAACATCCTGGCCATATCAGCAGCTAGGTTAGCTGTGTACGATGCCTCCCAAATTCCAGCTCAGACAGCTGTTTCATGTCTGTGTGGCCTTTGTTAGTTAACCATTCCGCAACACTTCCCACTCTGCTTTTTTCACACTGAACAGCTCTTGTTTTGTGCTTTTCTGGTTACAGTCTCACACTTCTACACAGACTGAAAATTATGTGCAATCTGAATAATAATTCATGTGGGTTTACTGCTTTATAACCTACAGTGTTTTCTATCAGTGATTCCCAAACTGGTTTTTACCAGGGATTCCTCTGGCAGGTGTTTCTCTGTAATGCTTCCCAGAGCCGTTGCATCCTCTCCCTCTGTTCTCTCTTCTCATCCTGCTGATGCTACCTAGCTCTTCTTACCCACCTCAGTACCCCTTCCCTTTCTACTTGATTCTGATACTCCACTTTCTCCCATTCCTCCCCTAGTGACTCTTCCCTCCTACCCTCAGGTTCCTTCCTGGCTTCTCTTCCCAGGCAGCTCACAGTATTTCTTTCCCTCTTCTCAGAGTCCCAACGCCTTTCCCTCAAGAAGGAAAAGAAGTTATGGCAACAGCACAGGGTTTTTGCTGCTTCCATGGCTGGCCTTTTCTGGCAGGGCCACATATTCTCCCTTTTCCTTCCTAGCAAAGCTAGATTTCCTGCTGTCTGAAACAGAGATTGCTGGTTCAGGGGATAGATGGGTGCTGTCACAGTAGTGTCCTGGTGTGCAGCAGTTACCCTCGGGGAGCGGCAGGTATTTCCTCTCACCTCTGAATGCATCCCTGTCTTTCTGCCTGCAAGTATTTGACATGTAACATTTGAATATAGAAAATGTTTCAGCATCAGACTCCTGTGGGCTGCTGCTGTTGTCGTCCTTTGTTCCCAGTGTTGTCCCTTTGGCAGTGCTACGATATCCTTCATGGGCACTAAATATTTATCTGTTTGAATCTAATGATGTTGTCATTCTGTGGGGCTAATCCTGAAAGGTTTAGTTTGTTCATTTTCAGACAGAATTTGCATTAATGTTAATGGTTCAAGAATTTTTGTTACTGTGATAATGTCATTGAAAAAGAGAAAAAGCTTCTCAGAAGCATCACTTTTTAGCTGGCCATGTATCTCTTTCTTGGATGAGGAGAATCAACGAGAAAACAAATATCCTTGAGAAGATCTTGAGGCATTACAGGCATTACACAGTGCATGGAAATGCTTTTATATAAGGGGTTGATAGGACAAGCTAGAAGTCATTTCCACTGCTTTTAAATTAGCATCTCACATTCCCAGCAGCCTTGTCTGGAGTTTAAAGAACACACAGAAGAATACTGTCCCCAGAAAAAGCTGTCCTATGGGATTTCTCTCTTCTTTGCTTGTATTATTTAACACACCAAGAGAATAACAAGTATTTTTTTCAGAAGCATCTTACTGCTACTTGAAGACTTGCTATTGCTGAAGTTACTGAAACCTGGTATTCCATTTAGTCAGTGAAATGACATAGTTAAGTCAGTGGTTCCTTCTTACCGGGATTGTTTTTACTCCCTGGTAGTTCATACTGTTAGTTTGGTGTTACTTGAGCCTGAACTATATCTGAGTTACTCCAGTTAAGGATTTGGCTCAGAAACTCCAATTGAATTGACACATTTTAATCTATTAAGTGTAACTTCAGTTCTATCACATCAACATAAAGGGGAAAAACCACACTCCACAGCTGAGAACACTTCTTCCCTCTTTGTGTACTTAGTGCCAGATTTCAGTGTTGGGGAGCTCTTGATTTTAGTAGATGAAATGGAAAGGATGAAACAGATTGGTACCCTGCCCTCAAATTTTGGGGATCTGAGATCCAGGACCAAATTCAAGCACTGGCCTTTTACAATAATGCCCTCTCTACTTGGTATCAAATTTGTTGAAGAGAAAGGACTATCCACTGGCTCTTGCCATCTATTGCAGCAGCAGGGATGTTTTCTGTGCTGCCTGGGGTGATTCCTGCGAAATGCTGTTAACAGCAAGAGATTCATCTGCACAGTTTATGATGGGAGTCTTGCTGACCCAAGCAGATACTTTCTATGTCATTAGTGTTCCATTTAAGTAACAGATTGCCAGCCAAGTGGTTAAAGTTGCCAAAAATATTCCCTAGTGCAAGACTAACAGAAGTGATTAGTGAACATGAAACATTCGGCTCTCAAGGAGTTGGATTGATGAGAAAACCTGATTGAATTCTGGGAAAGGAACTGTCCTCCCAGTGAATCTTATGAGCAATAGCTTGAAGTCAGCTGCAATTATTGCAAAAACAGGAAAGGAGGAAAGGAATGGGAGAAGGGGAAGGGGAAGGGGGAAGGGAAGGGGAAGGAAAGAAGGAAGGGAGGGAGGGAGGAAGGGAGGAAGGGAAAACCCCTTTTAAATGTCATTAAAGAAATGTTTTTCGCTATTCAAAAGGAATGAGAAAAGCAGTGGGACTCTTGAGAAGGAAATCTGTGAGAGGTTGGTGCTGTTGGATATACTGGGTACAGGCAGTGTGGCTGTGCTTGTCAAAATTAAAACCATAATTAGCAACAGTTTAGTTGGCATAGCAGACATCAACACAGCAGCTTCATAAGACAGCTAATGAAATAGTTAAATTCTGATAAAGATTGCATACCAGACCACAAAATATAATCCCAGTTGTCTAGTCTCCAAAGAGACCGAGAATGATGATATTATTAAAGAACATCTGTCAGAGGCTTAACAAGTCTGGATCCTTTTTAGTTACTCATTAAAGCCCCATAAAATCTTAGAGAGTCTAAGAAGACAAAACAAACTAATCCTGTGCAAATGAAAGCAGGGAATGCTGGTATGATGGGATTTGTACCCTTTCAGGCAGCAGTTGCTGGTGGAACAGCACAGAGTCACTGCTTTGGGCTTTCAGGGGGAGTCGTTCAGCTTGATATAGAACTGGCTAAACAATCATAGTAGAAAACTGTTGTCATGTGGGTTCCTCTGGACTGCAGGTGAGGTGCTGCACACTCACTGTCAGACCCTGGGGAAGTTATGCCCACTTAAACTATGCACATAGTGCAACTCCATCTCTTGGTGTTTATTTGCAGTTCCCAATCCACAGGGAGCCTGGACCATCCATGGCATTCAGACTGCATGAGAACACCACGTTCTCTGATGCTCCAGAGCGACAGGCGACATCCTGACCTGCAGAAGCTTTTTCTCCAGAGAATGTTGTAGGTGTCTGAAGTGTACTGTTGTGGGAGAGCAGACTAGCACAGGTAACAAGGGGATTTTTGCAATTCATCAGTGTTGGGCAGAAGAGCAGAAACAAAATGTGTTCTTTAGCTGTAAAAGCACAGGCTGCTACCCAGTCAGTTACGAGTTCTGTTAGTTTGGGCTGCAGAATGAATTGTCCTCCTAAATAGGAAGAGAAATAATTTATTCATAACAGAATGGTTCAGAAAGGGCTTTTTTGAACCTTGGCTTATACTTTGATAAATCCACTGTTTTTCATCCCAATAAGAAATAATTATGAGTCAATCTTGTTACTGCATCTTGTATTAATTCAAAAGAAGAGCATTTGGGGGCCAGTAAGTAATATCCACGTTTCATTTCCTTTAGGTGAATTTGGAAAATATTAGAGGACACAAATTTACAATTCCTTTTGGTTAGTCATTTGGCCAAGCATGAATGATGGATATTTTTGTTGTTCTTTTCCTGTGTGCCCTGCACTTCTCATGTTACAAGCTTAGAGTGCTCTTACTGATCCTGCCCAGTTACAGATTCTGAGAATTCCCAGTGTGGGTCCCAATTTGCTCCTTGCCCAAATTGCCTCTTGTTACCAGAGAAATTAACCCTCTGAGATGGAAGTGGGAAGGTTCTCAGTATGGTTCATGTATGGTTCAGGTAAGGGCCTAACTTCCTGAAGGTGTTATACACAGGAGGGAATCAGTGTTGGCACTTTCCACCCTCTTCAGTCCCCCAGTGCTGTCCCAGCAGTTCTTTCTGTGCCTTTTTCCTCTTGCCAAAGCATTTTACACTCACTGTCATACCCACCTCAGGAAAGCTCAACTCAGCCCTTAGTGCTTTATTTTGTTGAGGATCAGAGGTGAGGAATCCCAGTGAACAGGCATCATGTGGGACACTGTGTTTTGACATTTCCAGTCTCCATGGGGAATTGGACAGGATGCCTGTAGCTGCTGGTTTGCTCAGTCTGGTTTCTGCATCTGAGTGTCCTTAAGCACAGACCGTCTAGAGAATCTCCAGGACCCGCGTTCCGAGGGCACCTTCCCCGGCATCACTGGGGAAGAGTCATGTCCCTGTCTCCAGAGATCCTGTAACACCTCGGCCACAGGGCCTTCTTTTGGGGCCTGTCACATCTTTCTACCTGAGAAAATTAAACTTCATTCAGAGTGGTGATGGCAGGAACTACCTGTAGCTGGATGATTACTGTTAATTCAGTAGGTGATGCTTTCCTTCTCTCTTTCTTACCTCTCTGAGATGAGCATTGGGTGAGACAGTTTTTTGGGGAGTAAGTGGATCCTACCCGCAGGTAAAAGACAGTTTCCTCAGCCCGGGTTCCTAGTACTGTGATGCACAGTAACAAAGCATTCAGATCTCTGAAGCATTAATGTCATCAATCCTTGGAGCATTTCACATGTCTCAGCATGTGAAAAAATCTCTCTTCAGACTGAAAGGCTTCTAACCCAGTGTCATTTCCACTTGGGCCAGACCAAGACCGTAACGAGACCTTGTCAAAAGCATTCTGGGAGCAGCCCACAGTTTGTGAATTGAAAGGTCCAGACTGTGCAGGTTTCCTAGCAAATGGGAGTTTGGCATGGAGGATGTACGTGTCTGCAGGTCAGGTAAAAGTCTGTAGCAGTCACACTGTTCTAGCAAGATGGTCAAGGTAACAAACTGAGTTATTCAGGTTTATCTAGAAAGCCTTTAAAGGATAGCCCCATGCTAAATATATTCCAGCAAGCTAATTTGGATGAGTGAGAAGGGTTACATTCAAAAAGAGAACTTGCAGTGCTGAAGAGGGGAACCATAAAATGAGGAGGTCACTGCTATGTTACGCTCATCAAAAACCAGCTGGGATTCAAGATCACTTCTCTGCTGTGGATCATAGGAACTAAAAGAGTTGTATAGCCTCCTGCATTCAGAGAGCCTTGTACAGCTTTGTGGGGAGTATTAACTGCTGGTTAAACACCAGGTGGTCGTCTTGGTGGCAGGTGAAAATACCTTGTGATCCCTTAGTAAACTTTTGTTAGTTCTGGGTGCCTTGGTATAAAAAGGACAGGGATCTCCTGGAAAGAAGGGCTACGAAGATGATTAAGGGCCTGGAGCATCTCCCCTATGAGGAAAGGCTGAGAAGATTGGGACTGTTCAGCCTTGAGAAGAGAAGACTAAGGGGGGACCTAATTAATGTTTATAATTATCTTAAGCAGGAGATGCAGGGGGAATCAGCCAGCCCCTTTTCAGTGTCTGTGGGGACAGGACAAGGGGCAATGGCTGCAAGTTGGAGCACAGGAAGTTCTGCACCAACATGGGGAAGAACTTTTTCCCAGTGAGGGTGAGGGAGCCCTGGGACAGGCTGCCCAGGGGGTGTGGAGTCTCCTTCTCTGGAGATATTCAAGACCCGTCTGGATGCCTATCTGAGTGAAATGTCCTAGGGAGCTGCTTTGGCAGGGGGGTTGGACCCAATGATCTCTCGAGGTCCCTTCCAACCCCTACAATTCTATGATTCTATGATTCTATAAGATTTGATTCTTTAATGACGTTATTTGAGAACAATGGCTTCAAGGTATTCCAGAAGGCCAAAATTGATTAGAACCCTTAACCTCCTCTGCCTCCCTTTTAATTGGTACATTTTAAGGTAATCACTTGGCAACGTAAGGAAAATCTGTGTGCAGCAGCTTCAGTCTCGATCTCCCTGCCCATTACTCTAGCTCCCATGTGGTAAAATGTATATATTTATGGGTATGTATAAAACAAACTAATTTTTTCTCATCTTTCTGAGTCTTTGCCTCCCATCAGCCTCAGCTCTAAGAAGAATATATGTCAGTTGTTGCAGCTGAAGCAGCAGGGAGAGTACATGTAGGTTTTAGAGGGGTGTGGAGAAAATCAAATGTAGACTGTACAACAATGTTAATGTAGGTTCAGTTTCGAACACTGAGCTATCTGACTGTTCCTTCAAGGGCCATAATTAATAGCAGCTTACATTCATATAGCACTTTGCATCCTGCAGCACTTTGTGCATGGTGCATGTAGGAATTCTTAGCCATCTCTGGAATAAAGAGGTGGTTGAAGGCCTTCCTGGAGTGCAGAGAAGAGGAGATATTTTCATTCCATAATTTCAGCCTTAATAAAAAAGGCTGTGACATTTCTTACTTCAAGGGAGTGCTTAGTGGGGGGCTTAAATCAGAAGGTTTTGGTTCATGGTGTTTATTTTCTTATTTTACATTTAGATAATCAGCAGTGGGAAATCTGATCCAAATATCAGTGCACAACACAGACTTCTTCATTCTACAGGGAACAAAGGGCTGGGGAAATATGGCAATAAACATTCAGGCTCATGTCTCCATGAAAACTCAGCGAGTGTTTTGCCCACAAGGTCAGCAGAGATGCCCATGTGTTCACTGTCTGTCTCTCTGCATGTTTTGGGTAATGAGACTGACCAACAGGACAGGAGGAAGAGGGGAGGAGAACAAAATGAAAATGCCAAGAAGTCCTGTCAGGGGTTAAGTACAAAGAGTGGTTGTATTGCTGGGAATTTTCATTGGCACATAAGGATTAAGACATAATAAAACATAAGGTTTCAGAGCCCTAAGAACCCAGGACTAAAGGGACAGCTATGTTACTGACTCTCTGTCTCTCAGCAGTGGCTAAGATGTTAAATCTGGAAAGGCCTTCCTTGTCTACCACAGGAAACAATATACTCACTGTCACCTTACAGCAGTAAGATTTTCAGCAGGAAAGTGTAAGCCTGAAAATCAGGCAGAGGGAGAGAGGGAGAGAGGGAAATAGAGACGTTCTAGCCCCCTTGCTAGGGTTTAGCAATGACATGGAACATACTAGGTGAACTGCTCAGATGCCTCTGTTGATGGCAGTAGCATTTATTCCTGTTGGTTTCACTGAAACTCTGTAAGGCTCTGTTTACTTTTGGGCCAGTTTCTGGCATTTACCAAGGCTGCAAGGACGTTCTACAAAACCCTCACTGAAGCAGCATTCTGGCAGCAGTGTTGCATAGCCCACCTCTCTGGTAAACCAGGCTCCCAAAAAGAGGGATGACAAGGAAGATGTATTTTGTGACATTTCAGACTCTTTATACTTTCTCAGATAAACATTTCCACAAGGAACTCTGAATGAAAACATGGGATGTATCAAAGCAGTGTGTAATTTCAAGAACTCACCAAGCTGAGTGAGGACTCCAGTTGTGGGAAGATGACAACACAGCCTTGCAAATCACTCTACCTCTTTTTTCTTACATGAGGCCAGGGAAAACATGAAGCAAGAGGGACAGTTGCTGGGAGGATGATGAAAGGGAGCAATAGCTTTGAATTTTGTTGTGGCAAAAGTCTTTGCCTTGACCTCCTGGTCGCTGCAGTTTTAGCCTGCTCTTTCACCTTGACTTCTGTCTTCCCTGTGCTGGTAATGTACCTAGTGAACCTCCAGTCCTCTCTAACCTTACGACAGAAACAATTTTGTGATGAAGTTTCAGGATTATTTGTCTCTCTTTCACTTAGCAGCTTCGTGTGGCTGGTTGTTGTGCTGCTTCTGAGGTAGTCTGCTGAACATTTGGCAGTCTGAAAAAAATCTGAAAGCCAAATGAGTTTGTTCCTCAGGCATTTTGTATTCCTCTCTCTCCTGGGTGTTGTTTAATGACATTATGCATCTCAGGACAAGTCATAACAGAAGGTCTCTGATCTTTTAGGAGTACACAACAACCAAGAGGCAGGTGTTCTGTGCGTGCACAGATCGATGTCTGTGTTCATCTGCAGCTAGCAATGCTCTCATCTGTGGGCAGGAATACCTGAAAGTACAGTCACAATGAAGATCCAGTGAGAGGAGTTTTCCTGTGCTGGAGAAGTCACAGCATATAGCAAACGTACTAAGATTGATCCTTTAAACTGGAATGAATTCCATTTCATTTCAGGGATGATAATGACATCATGAACTTGGGTTAGATACAGCACTGGAAGAGAGAGTATCTTATCACTGGAGCCTGAATTATTTTATTTGAACCCATGTATCATTCTCACTAAAATCACTGTAATGAGAAAGAAGCTCTGTCCTACTTAAAATCTTTCTGGCCAGTCTGTAGCACGCAGCATGTTAGAAGGGAAGAAGCGATGCAGAACACTCCTCTGTTTTCACTGTTGCTTGTTTACTGAAACAAAAAGAAGGGAGGAGTGGGGGTTGCTGCAGCAAATAGATGTTCTAGATCTGTGTGCAGCCTGGTTCATCCATCCAGAGAGGGTGGCTTTAGCACTGCAGAGATAAAATGGTGAGGAATGGATTGATAACTGGCAAAATAAAGGGTTAAATATATGACTATATGAAGTTTTAACCTTTCTTCCCTCTGATTAGTTTTTCCAAGAGTGCCATGCTGATGTGAAAAAGGTGCAGTAGAGAGCACTGGAGGATGAAGTCTCTCCTTTACAGAAAAAGCCTGCTGTCCTGGCTCTGGCCAGGCCAGGGTTAACCTCCCCAGTCAGCCAATAGAGGTGAGCCCAGTCAGCCCAGGTGAGCTGAGTTAGCCGGGGCTGTTTTCCACTCCACCTGACACCCCTTCCCCATAAAAGCAGCTGGTTGGGGAAGGGTAGGGGCTGTTTTGCCTCTAGGACAGTTGGAGTGTGGCTGGGATGTTGGGTCTGTCAGTCCTTCCCATTGGGCAGTCCTCTATGATGGTCGGGTCAGTCAGGCACTCTGTGTTAGCACTGGGTGTAAGTGTAACTACCCATTGTTGTTTATAGACTTCAAAAGGCTCCTGTAAGACCTTATTCAAAGGTTGGTGATTTTTCTAGGGATCTGCTATCTTCAGTCAATTGGTGATCTTTCTGAAAATACACGTTTCTCCCTTCCACTTGTTGTATGGGTAGAAAGGAAATGCAAGTGCAGGCTCTGTAAGTGTGGTAGTAGAGTTACTAATAGTTCAGATTTGATGGTCTGGCTAAGCAGCTGTCTTTGCTCAAAGAACATTCATTTCTGAGCTCAGGGTCTGTGATAGTTTCCAAAGCCCCACTTCTGAGCTAAACCAGTGCTGGGTGTGCCACTCGCTCCTGTGGGCTCCATCAAGAGACACCTTTCCATGGTGTCCTGTTACTGGTTGAATCCCTGGCAGTTAGCAAGCTCCTTAAGGAGTCCATCCTTTCCAAGGATGGATGCCTGGCTTTGCTGACACTGACAGGACTGTTTTCCTTCCCCCTTTCTGTTCTGTAGGGGTACATAGGCCAGGTCTCAGCAGTCACTTGTGTGGGGATAGGGGAGCAGAGGGGGAACTGCTGTGCAAATGTTCTCTCTCTGTGATCAGTTAGTAAAGCTTCTCTCTTCCCTGTCCTAAATTATACTTGTGTTGTTATGCAGTTGGGGTCCCCAGATTTCCCAACATGATCAGATGGTGCTTTATGATTTCCTATAGGAACATTGTTTATACATAGTGCTAGCTGCCTATCAGGGACATCTCTAAATAGATACATGGGATGTATAGCTCATGCTACCTTCTTACAGAATTATTTCTGTAGGGGTGACAATACCTATCAGCTGTTCTGAGTGTCTGAATAAGAAATCATTTCAGGTACCAAGTTAGGTGAGATGCTGTGGTCCAGGGGGAAAGGAGCAGCTTAATTCCAAAATACAGAAATTATAATGGACTAATTCTTTAAAAAACCAGTCTCTGTTACAAGATGTTATAGCATTGAGGCTTTTTATGGTTCTAGATTGGCTCTCCATCCTTAGACATCTTCTCAGTTATTGACAGCAGTAAGAACTGTCCTTGTCCAGCAATGGTAGCATTAGTCAGACAATTCTTCAGCGTTATGGTTGTGTGTTCTGCACTGATGCTGATTTCTTAATGGCTTTTTACTGTCCTGTTTCCAAGCCTGTCCTCAGTCATCTGTCCCATACAAGCAGTAAATACTTGAAAAGACATTTGAACTTTATGGGAAGGTCAAGGATGTGCCAGTGAACCCAACATGTTGATCTGATGAAATACTCACTTTATTGTAATTTACATTTCAATCTCTATTTCCTTTGTTTTCATACTGTTTCTTGATATTCTTACATTAGTGCATCTCAAGATAATTTTAACAGTCAGTTCCACGTTATATTCCAGATAGCTGTAGGACACCCCAATGTATGAAGCTTGTGTTTTGGAAGAAGCATTCTTCTATTGCTTTAGCTGCAATGGATTGCTAGGACTTTCACTCCAGTCCTTTGAGTAGCTTGGTAAACTAAGCTCAAAGCTGTCCTAGAAACTAGGATCTCATTCAGCTGTTAGTTAGAAACTGCTGTGGAGAGATCAGAAATGCAGCTGTGAGACTGACATTTGAGTTTCTTATGAACACTTGCAATATGCTGTGTTGAAGCAAGGAAGCCTCTGAGTGTTAGCCCACTGGACAGCTCTTGTAAGGAACTCTGAAGTGCAGGATCACTTCAGGACTTTCTTCACCAATTTATTGTTACTATTGTTAGGTTTTTAGCCCACCAGAGACTCTTTTCAAGTTGCATGTTGATGTGGGAAGCCGTGCTCATGTCTTTGCAGGGAAGTAGCTCAAAGACAAGTGTAGAATCAGGCTTCCCGCTAGGTGGCAAAGAGAGACAGTGGTTTGCAATGTATTTCTGCCCATGGGAAAAAGAGTGAAAAGCAGCCAGCTAGAGAGCCAGGATTGCAAAACAATATTCTCTTTTCCTGACCCAGCCTTTTGGAGTGAGACTGACTTTTATGGAGTGTGATTGTGGAGGACTCAGAAGGAGCAGACTGATGAGACCTCCAGACTAGGAAGAGAAGCTGTCTGCATGTCAGAAAAATGATCTCACTTCAGTCTGTCCATTTTAGGAACCTGCTTGAAAGGTGTTTGTTTCTCCAACTCATTTCTTACAAATTAGGACATTCAGTGTAGAGGACCATGATGTTGAGGTCAGCTCAGCTGGATTGCTGTAAGATTGGTTAAAAAGGTAATGTTTGTAATGAAGAAACTCCACCAGCCACGCTGCAGAATGCTGGGAAGATGGGCTATCTCTACTGCAGTTACTGGAGTCAGCATAGGAATCCATTGCTGCAGGTAAAGCCATATATGATCCATGCATTTACAGCCCACACCTGCAAGGTCCTTCCTTGACCTTGCCAGGTTGTAACCCAAGAATGGAAATGGAACCTTTCATAATGAAAACAGTTCAAGATTTGTGAGGCTTTTTTTCTGTTGTTAGTGTTTTTCTATACCAACTGAAGGCTCCATGGGCTGGATACAAGGTGATTGTGACCTCATATTTATTAGAAACCAGCAGCTGTATAAAGCAGTTCAAATTTATTGTCAGCATATTTTTTGTTGCACTGTCAAAACAATTTTTTTCAGATTTATAAAGAATTGGAACTTTCCTTTGGAATGAACAGAATGAAAGCTTTATTTGTGGAATGTAAGCCAAGCACTACTTTTGGTATTGTTAAAATGTTAGGTATTTTTGCTAAACCCAGCCTGTGTTTCAGGTGTTCTTCCTCTTTGCAATGCAATAGTGTAGCTCAGGACACTTTATTATAAAAAATGGGAGGAAATCTTATATATAATTTCTCTCTACTTTCTATTATAAAATTGGATTTGCTTCTTTTGAAGAGCACTAATATCTCAGTGAATTATAATAACTTGAAATTGGAGAGAGCCAAATAGTCCTGAAACACAGCTGGGCTTTTGGTCATAAAAACCATACTTCTCAGGACAAGTTTTGCTGTCATAAAAAAGCAAGTGGTTTGTACCTCATCTTTAAGAATATTGTGCTCATGTCTATGAACTTGTTACGTGAGAGTGGGACTAGAACGTGGTGGGGAGAGGTCATGAAGAGAGAGGAAAACTGCTCTTAAAGGAAGATAATCTTTCCAGTGAGGAGATCATGAAGTTTGTCATATGCCTTTTATGGTGAGGCAGGAGAAGAGAATCCCGTAAGTACTTCTCTCTGTCTATTGAGGGAGTTTCTGTGCTTTAACGTTTAAAAAAGTGTATTTGGTGAGTGTCTTGGAAGCATAAAGATGAAAGTCCTGTTCCTAGGAAAAGGGTTGATACTTCAGTGTGAGGAAGCTAGTACCAGGGATGGCAAAGGGTGGAGAAAAAGGCTGTGGAGATAAAGAATGTGGAAGATGGCAGTAAGACATGAAAGCTGAGATGTTAATGTCACTAGGTCTATATATAACTTATAAGAGGAGTTTGATACTGATCTGGGAACTGTCAGAAAGCCTTGAAGAGACTCAGGCAAGTCAAGGTGAAAGGATGGTCTGATTGGAACAGAAGAGCTGCAATTTGAACAAAATAAGGAAAGTAAGTAGTAAAGGCAAGAGAAGAGGCTCCAGCACCTGAGTCCAAGAGGATTAAGCTCCATTATACAATGTGTCCATGGAAGAAGAGGAAAAAATGACTTTTAAAACTGTTGAGGAAAAAAATGAAAGTGTTGATTTGGTGGAAACAATGCCTGTGTGGGAAGGAACATTCAAGGGCAAAACTGCACCCTGCCTGAAGAAGAATTTTCCTGCTGAAAAGTCCTCCTATATATTAGGCAGTATTAACACAGCAATCTTCAATCTTGTTGTGACAAGGAAGATATGGTTTCATGTATAAAGGACTGTTTTGGAAAGGCAGGCTCAATTTTCTTCCTAGATAAGAGAGAAAATGTTCTCTTGGCTTCCCACTGCTACCTGAGCATCCAGCAGAAGTGAACTAATCAAAGAGAAACTCTAAAATAACAAGAATAAAGCTTGTGTGAAAACTCATTGTTCTGTATAAAATAGAAGGGCTTTTTTAAGGAATGAGTATAGAACACTATTAAAAATGTGTATTATCCAACTGGATTCATCAGTATAAGGTTCAGTAGATTTTTTTCTTCAAGGTACTATTACAGAATGGTTTTTGAATTACTTTTCCATAAGGCTTCCTTGAAGAAAATGATCTCTCCCTAAATATGAAAATATGAACTGCATAATTCACTCTTATTCAGATTTTTAATTATTTATTTGAAAATAACTTTTGTTTATTTAAAACCCAATTCTTTGCATATTTTGCAGGCTCTTTCACCTGCTTTCCTGTGGTTTGGTCATCTAATTGATTACCACTTGGTTCAAATGCCAGTCAAGATCTAGAGGGAAAACAAGTTTCTCTAGAATGTGTTCCTTCAGTAGAGAAACTGAGAATGCCCAGTCTGTTCTCTGCCCTCCTGTAATGGGGAGATAGTCTGAAAAAGTCCAGAAGGACACATAGAAGCATGGTTATGAGACTTCAGATATGTACTGAATGCTGTTTTCTCCTCAGGGTGCAGCAGCTCATTGGAGACCTAAATATGCAGTCGACATAACAGTACACTTTATGCTCCTTCCAAAAGCACCTCTGGAGGTAAGGTCCAAGCCTTATTAATTAAACTTCTTAAATCCTAGCCATCACATGAGTCTTAAAACAGGTAGCAAAAGAGCTTTCTGGACTGTTAACATTGATTTTTTTCATACATATTGGAAAAACACAGACATTTCAAGGATTGAAATCAAGCTAGTGCCATGACATTTTAAGTTAAAACCAGCAATCTCACAATATGGTTCCTGGCAAAATAATGGATGTATTGACACATGACTCTGTTTATAAAGACTTAAAGGACAGCAATGTAGTTACAGCATATAATTTTCTAAGAAAAGCCCTTTTCATCAGGCAGAAAACAAAAGGTTAAAAGTCAAAAGGGAATTTTGAGAATGCTAGTCTGTGTATATTTAAATGGTGAGCATAGTTTAAAATGGGAGCTCTTTATAAAGAGTTCTGATGCACTTTTTCATTACTAGGAAATACTAAAATCAAGGCTGGTCATATTTCTGAGATAAAATGTCTTGTTCAAACCCAACTGTTGTACCATGAAGCTGGAATTAGTGCATAGAAATCAGCTGGTGCTAAACAGAAGGTTAGAGTATAGAGTTAAATTGGGCTTTTCTGGACTTAAAAGGCTGTAACATGTGAAAGAGAAGCACTGCTGGACACAACTGTGAGCTCAGTGAAGCAGTCCCCTTTTTTCTCATATATATGTATATATTGGAGTAAGCAACAGCTCTGGCTTCAGCCTCACACCAATTTATTTTCATGGCAATTCTTTTATGTTGCAATAAGTTAAATGGTAAAAGTCTGTGTTTGAAGGGGAATACTCAAAATGTGTGCACATCAAAAAAAGCAGCCCAGTGGTCTTTTATGTTTAATTTTCAGTGGGAATTCAACTTCTTTATTACAGTTGGTACTGAAACAGTGATTTTGTAGAGGGCTGAGCTAAATTCCACTCTGTCAAAAACTGCAATGTCAGGTTTGGACTGCAAAATTATTGCTTGCAATGGTGCAAGGAGTACAGTGAGCAGAAGCTGACTTTCAGATCTTGGGGGTTCTGTATGCTGTAGATGACATTTTGCAGGCCTGTGGGATTGATGTAGTCACTGGGGGGAGAACAAACCCCAGAGCCCTGTGATGTCTTTTCTGACACAGTGCTTTCCTTACTTGAAACATAGTTTAAAGCTACAGCTTTGCTTTGTTGTGGTGGTGAAGCGCTACTGCCATTCAAAGGATGCTAAGCTGTTTACTGTCACAGCAACAGTCAAAGGCAGGAAGATGCCAGTGTCTCCAGCACACGTGTAGACGTCCTTCAGTCTGGCAGAGTTAAGCAGCTCAGTGCCTTCCTCATGCCCAACATCCCTAACAAACCCATGGCCTTGCAGGGTTTCACAAGCCAGGCACTTCCATACCCACCTCAGCCCTAGAAATCTGCCAGAAGCACACCTGGAAGGCGTGGGGGTAAGAGCATTCCTGCTGCATGTGGGAGACCCAGGTTTATTCCCCTTTGTCGAAGTGGGTTGTAGACCTTATCTCCAGTCACCCAAGAGAGGGTCCTACTGCAGTGTGGTATGTTCTGGTTTCTTCTCAGTCTCAGGTGACTGTTCATGCCCATTACTGGCTTGTGAGTCTCTCTTGACTGATGCACTCAGGTCAGTTGCCCTTCCTGAATTTAGGAAAAAGCAAGTAAGCTCACATTAATGTCTGTCCTTAAGTCCTAAAGCTGGTTTATGCCTTGCACATTCCTAAACAGCATCTCCAGCACTGCAGTTTTTTCAGTCATCCTAGCACAGCTGCTGAGGTGTCTTGTGCCCTGAGTGTGCATTATCACTTCACTCGAGCCCCTAATTCTGCAGTCCTTGCTGTTTCCATGCATGGTATAAGGAGGATTAACTACTTGGCTCTGGATTCCAGTTGGTGTAATGGCAGTCCCAGCACACGAGTCCTGGTGGGAACTGAGCCCTTCAGCTTGTGTGTGCTTCCATCTGATGAGAAGGTTGTGACCTGTTTTAGAGATGCACAGCAAACCATTGTGGAATAAACACCATGAGATACACATTATACCCCAGCAGACCATAACAGTTGCATAGAAAACATTAGAGTATATCATGAAAACATTTACAACTAATTAGTTTAAAGCAATAGACCACCATAATTAGCATCTACCAAATAGTTAGTATTAATTACTTAGAAGATTAATTAGTTTGCTTCTGAAGTACTTTGAAGATGCAAAGCAAGGAATAACTGCAAGGCATCATGACCTCTGTTCTCTTACAACTAAATATAACACTGTTTAAAATGTGTCTGCTTGTGTTTGCAAAGTGTCATTGCACTGGGCCACGTGTGGCAGCCTCATGGACTGGGACAGAAAGGGCACTGTTGATGTGACACCCATTCAGAATGGTGGCTCCTCTCTCCAGCCTCAGTGACCACAGCTCTCCCATGGGGAGATCTAAGACTCTGGAGAACGCCCAAAATGCTCAGTCAGGCAGCCCAGCCTGTTCCCTGTGTAACAATGAGCAGCTCAGAAAAGGTGACAGGTGATGGCAGCAGGTGACTCTTCTGAGAGACACAGAGGTACCCATCTGCCAGGCTGACACACCCTCTGGAGAGGTGTGTTGCTCACTGAGGGCTTGGGCCAGGGTTGTCACACAGACCACCAAGCTTCATGTAGTCCACGACTACTTACTGTTTGCTGTTGTGAGTTTCTTTTCTCTTCCATTTATAGAAGAAAGCAGCACGCTGGACACCTGCTGCAGGTTGTGTGTTGGCCTCTAATGTAAAAGCAGGCACTTGCTGAGAGTTTAAAATAATCTGACCTGTTCCTTCCACAAATGGGGAAAAGATCCAGTAATTAAATGCCATTGTACATGATGGCAAATTTACTGCATTAATATTAAAGGATGATTAATGGAGTTATAAGTCTCCAAAACCCAAGGAGTGATAAGGAAAATCCTGTGATAAATCGCTAACTCCAGCAGCATTGGCAGCCAGCATTGTGTTTGGATATTACAACAGGCTTGATCAGTTTACTGTCAAGAGACAGAGGCCAACGGCAGTATATTCTTAGATATGAAGGGTCAGTAAGTGACCTTCAGCTCTCTCTTCAGTATTTTTAGGACAATTATGTTGATACTTGTTCTTAAGCACCAACCCCCCTGTGCCAGTTTCACTTATCCTTTCTGAAATCATGTCAAAGTGCACGTTTTGTATATTAACTACTGGCAAGTAGTTGAGCTATTCATCAGGATCTTCAACCTCAGTGAAGAAGAGGCTTAATCTTCAGAATGTGATGTTGGTATTATAATGCCCACAATCCTTATCTATTCCCTATTTCCTTCTTTCTTGTGGTGAAGAAGATCAGAAGCACAAGGGACGGTGCTGCGAAGGGGTGCTGCATGTCTCAGGACAGCCTGAGGCTCAGTGTTACCCTAGGATGTGTCTAATTTCACTGAGGTATCAATTGCAATGGTGGTTTTTTCCAAGTGAGCCCACAGTGTTCCTTCACTGGGAGTTCTGACTTTACCTGTGGACTCTTATAACTCTGAGGAATTAATTAAAAATGTTTGTAGCCCTTTGAAGTTCTTTGTGTTCTACCATACAGAATTACTAATCCAGACATTTATTCTTTGCTCTTTCCTAGTCTCAAGAAACACTATTTAGTCTTGGAAGTTTAGAAAGACCATAAACTTAGCTGATAAATCACATAACACAGCTATCAGAAAATAAATGCTGACTATCTGACCTGAAGAGGATGTGAGCAGACACAAGAGAAATGCTGTGCAGCTAAGCTTTTGAAATAATGAATACACTAGAATCATAGAATGATTTGGGTTGTAAGGGATCTTTAAAGGTCAACTAGTCCACCCTTCCTGCAGTAAGCAGAGGTATCTTTGACTAGATCAGGTTGCTTAGATTAGCAGATTATCTGGTTTGATTTGCAGTTTTCTCTTCTGTGGGGGCATTTGCAGTGCTTTTGCTTGAACAAGCTGTTAAAAGCATAGCTGATTGTGAAACCTTGACTCACTTGCACCTTTTTCCCCAATTCTGCTGCCCATTTTTTTCAGGATCATCCCAACTTGGCCACTCCCAACTCCCACTCAGACAGACTTGGACCTGGAAGTTCTTGGCCCCAGGTAGGGGAAACAGGGAAAAAATCCCTTTCCAACTTGTTCTGATATCTGTCTGTTTTTTCTGTCTCTGAAATCCTCTCACACCAAGGCTTGGGGAACCCCCCACTCTGAGCTCAAGTCAGCAGGAGCTTTATTATGCTTCCTACCACCCCCCACCTACTCTGATCCAAATCTGGAAGCTTCTAGATGATTTTTAAAAAGCAGCAGATCCCCACTCTTAAAGAAACTCACCCTGAAAGTAGGAGTCACAGCTGGAGGCTCTTGCACACTCCTTATAGGGTCTCATGTGCCTGTTCTTGGAGCTTTTCCACCCTTTTGTTTCAAATGATGGTCACTTGTCAAGTTCAGACAAATTCTAAGGCCTGTGTTCCAATGGCAGCACCAGCTACAGAGTGAAACTCTCTCTAATGAACATGTTTGTTGGCAGTTGCTGTAGTTAGATCCAGAACTGAATAGGGATGAAGATGAATGAATTCCATCCTTTGCAAACCAGCTCTTTCTGGCCATGGCTGATTGGCTGTAGCAGTAACACCACCTGTTCCAAGTTCTGCCTCTGGTGTGACACTCCTCTGAGTAAAACAAATTATTTGTCTTCCAGACCATCAGCTGGATGTCATCAACAAGCATTTCACTGGTTTTACAACAGGCAATAAAGAATGAAATTATTTGGATTATTAGTAAAGCCCTTGCTATCTGAAGCATGACAGGTTATTCAGTGAGAGTGATAACAAAGAACCCTGGTGGACAATGGTGTTCAGAGACTGCTGCATCTGCTGAGGAGGCAAAGATATTGTACATGGTGTCTTTGAGTCACATAACTGCTGAACGTAAATCAGCATTGCTACCTCATCCATCAGCATGATGTCTTTAATTGTGGAGCTGGAAGAGGAAAGTACAATGCCTGGAAAGTGGCTCAATTTTAGGAGAAACATTTGTATTAAATGATCAATGCAATAATGAAGAAGTGATTGTACATAACCCTTGAAACTTACTTTGATCCAAGAAATAAGCAAAGATTGTAGCCAAGACTAGCAGCTACTCTTATTCCTGTAGATTCCTGAGTCCATCAAGATTACCATGGTATTTGTGTTACATCATTGTACCTGGTGTCAAGTTCATGTGTAGTAACCTCTGTTGACTGAACAAGCCAAGAGGGCAGTATACTAAAGATTAAGCTGTGTTAAGAGCAGCATAGCATTATTTTCTTTCTTGCCTGAGGTCTTACAAACCTAGAAGCTTTGTTCTTAATTATTTAACTGTTCCTGAAATGTCCCTTTTCCTTTTGTGGATCCTCAAGGCAAACAGGACAGAGTCTCAAGATGGATCAACAGTGGGATATACTTTCTTTTGACAGCTGCAGCGATGTATTCTCTCTGTCTGCTCCTCTACGTAACTACATCTCCAGAACATAGCACGTTTTGACTGGAAGGCTGCTGGGGCCGAGACAAATCTGTATGGAAGTGGTATTGGGAGGGTTGCCTGGAAAAGGAAAGGGCTGAGGCCCAGGGTCAGAGAGGCTGCTTGTGGGCTGCCTAGGGGGGTTTCAGGCAAGGTATGTGTTTCAGTCCTCGATCCTTTGGTTTGAAATTGTCTGAACTTCCTATAAGTATCCTGGAAGTCTTTTCCTGTTTAGCAAGACCTTTAGTGTCTATGGAGATGTAGGCATGGGGTTTACCAGCAACAAAGGGTGTACCTCTTAAGTCAGTTGGCTTTCCCAGCAGCTAAGAGTGTTACTCTGGGCTTGCCATGCTCTAACCTCACAGGAGGATCACATAAGAACCTTATGGAGAATGGAGAGCTCATAGCAGCTTTCCACTATGAATTCTAGTCTGACAGAGCACAGTCCATGGAGCTACCAGCAGCAGCTTCTCACAAGAAGCCAGGCATTTGAATGCAGGCATTAGTCTTCACAACTTAATAGTTATTTGGAACAACAGAAGATTGATCTGAGAAGTGCTTCCTGTGAATCAGAATCAGGAGAGCCCCTTTCTCCTTTTTCTTATGGAAATGCAGTTCTGCACAGCATAACCTTGTCCTGAATATTTTCTACTATTGGGGAAAAAGCCCAGTAAACAACACAAAAGACTAAATGTGGATCTACTGTCTTTTGAGAACTGGTTGCATTGACTTTGTGCTGACAGATGGTCCTGTCCAAACTGAAACACAGGAGGGTTGCATCTGAACATGAAGAAATACTTTCTTACTGCGAGGGCAACCAAGTACTGGAACAGGTTGCCCTGGGAGGTTGTGAAATCTCCATCCTTTGTGATATTCCTAAAACCTCTGGACATGGTCCTGGGCAACTGGCTATAGGTGGTCTTGGTTGAGCAGGCAGAGAGGACCGGATGATCTCTGGAGGTCGCTTTCAAAATCAGCCTCTCTGTGATTCTGATTTTGTAAAGTCTTTATCTGTAAAAAGCCTTTACACCTGACATGAATGTTTATGCAGCAGCAACAGCTTTAATTTATTGAATTGCACACTTCTATTGGAAAAATAATGTATCAGTTGTAGCTGATCCTTGCTCATCAAAGTGTCTGTTGTGTATATTAAACATTGTTTCAGGAGGTTGGATATAAAGAAACAGGAGCCCAAGAGCAGTGGCTGTTTATGAGACCATCTGCTGGGCATCACTACTGGATGGTAGTACAGTGTGACGTCTTGGCACATTGCTAAAACAGTATTTTAACATGCATTCTTCACTTTTCAGCCTTCCACTGATTGGAAGATTCCTGATACCACCTTGAAAGTAACTTCTTAGTGGTTTCACAGCCAAATTTCATCACTTGCTGGAGAAATGTCACCAGAAACATCACGCGTGTTGTCACCTTCGAGTTCCTATTTCAAATGGATGGAAGATGTTAATAGAGAGGATAACATGATCCAGGTGGGTGGTAGGAGGGCCAACATCTCTGTTTTCTTCCCCTGTTGCTTGTTAAATGGTGTCCCTGAAGTATATGGAAAAAGGAGTTCCAACAAGTTTTAACTGACAGCTTAAAGAACTGTTTTAATTGACTTGCTTTCTCTTGATAAATCGAATTTTTTCCACATTTTGGGTACCAGAAAGGGGGCTTTCAAAGTATTTGCAAGAAGACTATATGGGTATTGGACACTGAGTGAATAACTGCTCAAAGCCTTTTAGCGTTATGTTTGGCATGGGAGTATGACACAGAAATCCCAGTGAGCTGTTACCTGGGGAATTCTAGGTTCATCTCAAACTGGTCTTTAAATCTTAAAATGCTCTTAAGATATGAAGAGAAGAGCAAAAAAAAAAAAGAAATTGCAGAATATATGGCAAGCAAATCAGTATGCTGGATTCACAGCAATCACACCAAATTGAGAGCACCCTGCTTCCCGTTGCTCTGTTTGGGTAACAGGGTAAAAGACACTGGTTCCCTGCCCTTTGATGATCATATAGGCAAAAAAATAGTCTGTAACACACTATTAGAGAACAGGCAACAGGGACTTTTTCCTACAAAGATCCCAGTACCGGACACGTCAGACTCTGTGAAACCCACTGGGATTTTGGTGAGCACTTTTTAACTTTTAGATTAACTGGCTGATGTTTTAGTGTTACAGGCCTCACTTTACACTTTGAGTTTTGTTCCATTTTAAGCTGTTTTTTTTTTCTTTACTAGTTCAGGGTTTCCTAGGTGGCTGGTCTGCTCTAATCAGTTACTGTGTTTTCTCACATCTTTCAGTCACCACGTAGCCAGGTTTGGTACACTGCTTTCTCTCCGTTCCCCTTCCCAGTGCAGTGCTCTTCCCTGGGTATGTTCTTGTTGCACTGACATTCTCCAGGTCAGTAGTGCTTTCAAGGTGTTGAGGCAGAACACTGGAATGTGGCAGACTCAAACAGGAATTCTTTTAACTTGTTCAAAATGTTGTTCTTTGGCTCCGTTGTGCCTCCCATGTCTGCAGTCTTCCTTTCTCAGATTTCTCCCATCACTATACAGAGTCCTTAAGCCAGGCACATTTACTACATTATCCAAAATTCTGAAATCATATGGTTCCCACTTAAATTTTCTTTCAGTATTTCCCTAACCTGGACTCTAGGCATCCCGAGTAACAGCTACCACTGGCTTCATTGGATAAGCAATGTGTTCCTGATGAGTTCTTTAGTCTCATTTTCCTATGCACATTCTACCTGTTTTGTCTGTTTCAGACTGAATTTTTGTTTTGTTTCACTTGATCATCAAAAGGTTTAATGGGATTTTTATTTTACCTGGAATGTGAAAAAATGAATAATTATTACATGCAGGGGGGTTGATACTAGATGGTCTTGGAGGTCCCTTCCAATCCAAATCATTCTGTGATTCTACAATACAATATAAATGCACTTAATGTGTGTCCCCCAAATACTTCATCCCCTCTGTATTTGCCTGTTAACTATATTCTTACATGTATGTATACAAACCCCACATAAATGATGTTATAGGTACTGCAAGCGTTTGATCTTAAAAGCTGCCTTTTGGTGTAACTGCAAAGAGAGTTCCTTGACAGGATTGAAGTGAACAAATCCTTCACTATTCCTAACCCTAAAATAATATTAAAACAGTATAAATCTATTTATTGCATTGCAAATGGTCTTTATAGAAGGTTCTAATATCTTTTTGAATGTTTAAGGATTTGGTTGTATCTAATTCTATGAATGAAGTCTCCATGGGTCATCATCTACCTTGGGGGAAATTCTAGCTGTTGACAGTCCTATTCAGTCCAATATCAAATGAAATGAGGTGGTCCTCATGCATGTTCTCCTAGGGATGAGTCAGATATCTGGCCTTTCCTCCAGTATGGTTTCACAGAGCAGACATAATGTATGCAGTGCAAGCCCAACAATTAGCACCAGGTAATCCCATTTCTAGAAGACTTTATGTTTTTATTTGAAACTGTCATTAGAAATGTGTCAGACTTTTTCATGATTATGATAACTGTCTCCAGGTTTTGGACATAGTCCCTCTTCTCCCACTGCAGGATATGAATGCAATTTCCATGACAACTACTGGGAATTCTGGTGGGCTGCCATGACAGAACAAGACCTGGTATGTCCATTTATGCAATGGTATTATATCCATGCTGTAATATATGTATATCTCTCTATAATGTCTGAAAGGGCAGGATAAACTCTGATACACCACGAGAACCCTGCTAAACTTTTGAGAAGAACAACTAGATCCTAGACACAAGGAAAAGCTGTGAAGTCTGCCTGCTGCCTGAAAGACACTTGTGTTTTAAACCATCTTTACTCTTCCCCATTGTGACTGGTTAGAGTGCGTGACCCAGACTCCTGCAGAATGACAGCAAAGCTGAGCTGTGAGGTGTTACCCACAGTGGGACTGAGGAACCGCCCCGGGTCATCCACACCATTAAACTCTTCATGTGTTTCCTAGCAGAGGTGTCTTAGACCACGGAGCCCTGTCACAGGGTGCAGTTGGGATGTGAATACCCTGTTTTGGGGGGTAAGGCAGTCAGCTGCACGGACACGATCCACACTGTACTGGGTTTCCCCAGAGGCAGAGGGCAATCCCTGCCCCCTTTCTGTAAACTAGTGCAGATGCAGCCTGTAAGCATCCACCTGACTTCAGGTAGAGAATGTGTTGTTTTAGAGGAGTTGAGAGAGGGGCATACCTAGTAAACTTCTTTCTTTGCACATAGGTTTCTGGGGGGAAAATACATTCTCTAATACAGTAGAGGTACTGATTATTTTTTCAAATGCAAGATAGAAGCATACATTTTCAAAGCAAAACACAAGGTGAGAGCAACTGTTCTGAGTTAAATCCTTTCTGAGAGAAGGACTGTGAGGAATCAGAGTTAGCAATCGTAGAGACGACAGCGAGAGGCAGCCACCTGGCCAAGCCCACCAAGCCCACATAGATCACTCAGACATGAGGCAAAAGGACTTTGGGTGCCCAAGTACAGCCCTCAGTCACCTCTGGGAATTGCTGTGTACCCACAGCACAATCTGCATAGAAAGGCAGTTTGCCTTTATGTGTGCCAAACTGGGGAAACTACTGCTACACCCTTGCACCCCCAAACCTGCAGGATGCACTGGCATCCAGCAAGAGCAAGCTGGGGTTTTGGTCGCTGAACTCAAGCCCTAATCCAGGTCTCAACCACAGATGTAGCTTGTGACCGATCCCAAAATAAAGTCCAAGACAGGGCACTAAGCAGTGTTGATGCCATTCTTCCTCCTAGCTGTGTAAGCATGTAGAAGTTAACCAGTTTTGCTTTTAAGATCTGATCAGTTCTCTTAACCTTGAACATAATTAGAACTCAATGCAGTTCTCTGAGCAAAAGGCACAGGTGAAGCATATATTTTGCTGTCAAAGTGGGTGATGTGGTGTCACCATCCACAAGCTAGACAAGGCTTCATTTGGCAGAGGTTAAACCCCCTTGTGTTCCATTTGACCCTCAGATGGCTCTGGGTGGCTGGGAGCAGCTGGGCTCAACCCCCAAGTGATGCCCAGTTATCAGGTGTTTTATCATGATCAGTTCTTCACAGTTCTCAGAGAACAGAATTAAGGCTCCAGGGGGAGTCAAGGTTCAAGTTCCTTAATTTGGCCCAAAACAAACATGACGGGGAAGGGGGAAGAAATAGAAAAGGGTGGAAAACAGAAGAGAGAGAGAAGGAGAGAGTGGAAAAGAGGAAGAAAGAGAGGGAGAGAGAGGAGCTATGTGTATTCTTTGTGGTTGCTGGGGGGGCCGCCTTGTTGTCATCCCTGGCATAGCCACCACCTTCCACCTGGCTGTGGGAATGGCCCCTGATGTCTCCCCTGATACTTTTTGGGTGGTTCCTTGCATAGTCATTAGGTTCTTTGCACGAGACAGTTGATTCCTGACTGGTGGTGCTGAGGTGGTGTGGTAGGAATGAAGTTTGGTGGGTCAGAGGGGAGGGATGAGGTTTGGTAGGTGAGAGGAAAAGGGTTTGGGAATGAGGCTTGGTAGGTGAGGGGGAAAAAAAGAGTGGTAGGGTTCTGTTGGAGATCCTTTAGGCGTATTTCCAGTACCTTCCTGTGGTCATTCCACTGAGGCTGGCAATTTTCCTCAAGCTATGAAAGACTGTGGTGCTAAACCTGGCCTGGAGTCTTCTCCTGCCCTGCTGACTGCCATACTTCTAAATTAGACTTCTGTTTTCTTCTTTTTTGAAGCAGCATGTTCTCAGGGTCCCCCATCCCCCTTTCTGCTGGGAGGCTTTGACATAATTTTGCTCCACGAACAATGAAGAGACTTCTGATTTTTTGTTGCATTGTATTATGAATGTTCTGGACCTATTTACCTTGGAGCTATTAGAAATACATTTAAGCCAGTGAAAATAATACCCTCACTCCTTCATTTTTATTGACAAATGAAATAGGCTTTCAATTCCCCTTCCCACCTAAGATCCTTCCACTTGTTTTGGTTCAGTTTATCTATGGCAAAGCAGCATTTCAGGTAGAATTTCAAGTGCACAAGTTTGTCCTGATGTTCCCAGAGCTCCCGTAGGGTAACGGTGATGTAAAAGAAGAGGACATGCTATCCTGTGAGGGGCTTGGTCTTCACAGAGTCACAGAACAGTAGGGGTTGGAAGGGACCCCTGGAGATCTAGTCCAACCCCCCTGCTAAAGCAGGATTGCGTCCAGGGGGGTCTTGAATATCTCCAGAGAAGGAGACTGCACAACCTCTCTGGGCAGCCTGTCCCAGCACTCTGTCACTGTTGGAGTAAGGAACTGCCTGGGTTCCAGTTTGTGCCTGTTGCCTCTTGTCCTGTCACTGGGCCCCACTGAGAAGAGTCTGGTCCCCTTCTCTAGACATCCCCCCTTTAGACAGTTCGTAAGCATTGGTCAGATTCCCTCTCAGTCTGCTCCAGGCTGAACAGACTCAGCTCTCTCATCCTTTCCTCACGAGAGACACTCCAGTCCCTCATTGTCTCTGTAGCCGTCACAGCCACTGTTGCATTTCTTGGTAACTTTTGATGAAGTCCTTCTCTTCCTTAGTCATTTCAGATTGAGTTCCCAGTTTATGAAAGAAGGTTTTTGCCCAGAAGTTGGTCTTGCACATCCTATATTTGAACTTATTTCCCTTTCAGAGTTTTAGTCTTGTAAATCCAGTTCTTCAGGTCTTCCCTTGTAGATCGTTATTCCCCTTTCAGCTCTCCCCACTGGTTTTGTGCATGTTTAATTTTGGTTCTGTTTCTAATCCATCTCATGTCCAACCACATGTGGCATTGTAAAAGAGTGACCTGGACAACTGTGGTGTCATTAGTCTGACCTCGACAGAATGCAGGAATTGAAGAGAGATCTTGAAGGGAGAGATAAGGAAAGCAGTAATAGGCTTGCTCTAGTTGGTGTAGTTGCAGGATGTGTACCAGACAAGTTGTAATTAAAGAAACAGAGATAAAGAAAAAATTGTAGGAAGTGACCCCAGGATTTGGCAAAGATGGATTGTGCCTGAATAATCAAAGAGTTGAAGCGTGCAAACTGATTTTCTAGGAAATGCAGGAGCTTAAATCTTTCAGACTTCAGGAGTTTTATGACTCTTTCAATTGTGGTGAAATCTGCTGCTGTGAAACCCATGAAGCAAGGAGGTTAGAGCTGCTTTCTGCGTTTACCCTGGTTTGGGTAGTAGTAGAACAAGAAAAAGACCCTAATTTCCAGACTTCATCTGGAAAGGAAGGTTATGTCACTTGTCACTACCACTTTGGACGTGCATCAGTGTTACTTTTGGTTATGAATGTGTTTTTACTGTTCTAGGGGCATTCCTGGGAACACTTTTGGGTGATAAATATATCAGATAATATGAAGAAATAATGTAGTAAATAACTTCTTGGTGCAAGGTGTTTTTGTGTTCATGGCAAAGGATCTTCAGACAGAAAAGCCCCACCCAACTTGCTGCTTCTTCACCTTTGTGCTGTTGTCCTAATCTTTTCTTATTTCTGTTTGTCCCTTTTGTTGAAGGAAGCCCAGAGTTGCACAGCTGGTGTCCTGAGCCTGCCTTCCCTGACTCATCTCATTTTAACTGTTCTGATGACTGAGTTGTAACCACAGAAGTGGTGACTGAGAAAAGGCCACGGGGAGCTGGTTAGTCCTTGCTCAGCTGGACATGAACTATTCATGGCACGGTGTTTCTCTAGGATGGGCTTTTTCTTGTTCTGAAACTTCTAGTGGTGGAATCAGGCTCCCTTCTCTGTTTTGAAGCATGAGGCCTGACCTTGTGTTCTGAGTTATGGAAAGCATCAGAAGAGCATCAGGTTGTGGTGTGTCAGGCAAGGCTTGCTCTGCCAGTGGTCTCTATAGAGAGAGGAAATGTTTAGGAACCTGAGAACACACAAGAGATGATTAGAGAGAAGGGCCTAATGGTTTCCAGAAATGGATCTACCAGCTGCATTGATAGACTGACTGGGATTCCAGCCCCATGAAAACTTCACAAGCATTGCCTTCCATGATTACAGAAAAATCAGGAGACCTTTGATGAAGTGCTGAACCAAGTGGAGGTTGATTGATACCCACAGGCTGCCACTAACCCTTCCTGCAAGAGCAGCACAGGTTTCCCTTGAAAGGACAGAGGAGAGTAGCTAAGGATTGAAGTCTGGATGCTTTATTGCCAATGATTTCCTTGATAGATGTTCATGGTGACTTTTATTTATACCTCAGTGATCTAGGAGGTTGGTAGACCTCCTAGAAAAGAGACCACTGGTACCTGGTGACTGAAGCAGTTAGAAGTCAAACTGAGGAGTCCAGTAAAATGTAAACTCTGATAGCATGGGTATAAACAGCAACAAGTGCATTGTTCACCACTTGCAGGTTGTTTGCAGGTAGTCATGCTTGTGAGATGGATGCCTCCATAATTACTGGCAATGGTAAAGCTGCTGCTGGGAAACCAGCCCCCTGGTTTTGGTTATTCCTCCTCAGGCTTGTAAGATGGCTTTGAACACCTGCCAGGTTAGGGAGTAGGTTTTAGCAGGGAAGCATGGCAGGGAAGGGGGAGCAGGCAGCAGGAATATGTTGTAAGCCTTGAACTGAGAACACAGTGGCTTGTAGGGATATAATTATCTCCTTAACAATGGATGAATTTCATGTAAACCAGAAAATGCCCCTCTCCAGCCCAGAGCTTCCTAAGCAGTGGGCAGACGTGGGCAGTTTTCCCTGTGCTGCACTGGTGCTTGTGAGTTTTTGGGGCCAGCCCAGGATTCCACCTGGCACAGAGGCATCTCAGCAATTACAGCAGGTGTGCTTAGCAGGCTTGTCCTGTTGACATCGGCTGGAGGTGGACAGGTATCATCCACTCCAAGGTTTCTTTAAAAGACTTTTCTCACTGTGTATCTTGATTAGGGTCAGAAAAAGGAAGGGTCTTTTGGATCTGAGTGGTGTCAGGAGTTGACCTCTGCCTTCCAACTGTTTGAATTTCCATTTCTGAATAACTGAATGTTTCAGTTTTGCTGTGCTGCTTCTGAAGTCTGTGGTCTGCTTCTGGCATTGGAATCCCAAGTCCTGGATGACTGCTCCAAAATAACTCTGTTTCTCCAGAGAAGGCAAGATCATGGAAACTGTGATTGCATGCATTTGTAAGGATCCCTGAATCCTTTTTGACCATTTATTAACACAGAAGACTCAAACCTGATGCTAGTAGTGGGCAGACAACGTGGAGTAGGGAAGTGATGGACAAAACACTACATGGTGTGACACAGAGGAACTACAAAGAGTAGGAGATAGTGGGGGGAAGGTAAGTAAGCAGTAGTATGTGTAGGGTAAAGGGTCTGTGGGAACACCATGGGAAGACTGTTTACATTTCATAGGAATAATGTAGTCTAACAGAATTTCACATCCTGGCCCTTGAAGAGTGCTCTTATGCTTAGGACAAAAGCTACTCATCTTACTGAAGAGCACTGACCTAAGTAGGACTATTCACATAAGCAAGCTGTGCCCAGCAATCTGCTGCTTTCTTTGACTAGTAATACTGTACAGTATTAAACCTGAGTAAGTGTCAGCTGATGATATTGTTGTGGCTCCATTAGATATCTCAGGATGTAGTCTGGATTCTCCTCCTTGTCTTGGAGGCTTCAGGTGTGGGTTTGTGTTGGGTCTCTTTCTTGATTTGTCTTTCTTGCTCCATACTGCTGCTAGTTCCTTCTGGGTTTTATTTTTTTTACATTATGTCCAAAGAAACTCCTAATTAATGTAAGAAAATTACCTGTACAAGCAGACCTTGAGGGCAGTAGCTGTGAGAGTAGTTGCATCCCTGGAAGGAGCACGTTGCCAACTGCCAGGCTATTCCAGTAAAGCTCCCAGAGCATCTCATGGAGTCAGATGAGAGGGTTTGTGTTTTCCTGTGTTTTCAGTGCTAAGGCATGTTCATTCAAAGCTTTAGATAATAAATAATTAATGCCTAATTCAAAGCTTTAGATAATTAATAATAGCAGTATACCATTAATGATTGTATGCATGTTTAAGTGCTGCTTTCTCTTGTTAAATTGCTGGCCATCTTGAACCCAGGCACAGCAGAGCATTGCTGGCACTGCCAGAGCTGCAGGGATGGAGTAGGTAAATTCTGTCTTCTGGGCTTATGGAGCTGGTATCAGGCACTTGGGAACAACTGATGCTCCAGTATCTGTAGAGGGGCTGGGTGCCAGGGTTGTTCTTTTCTTTCATAATGGACTTTGAGCATTCCTGTGAAAAGAAATGCTTTTCTTCTGTGCATTCCCAGTGGTAAGGGCAGGTTTTCAGTGACTGTAACCTGGTGCCTCTAAGTGGTGCCTGATTTGCAACTAATTGTGGGTTGGTCAGTCTGTGATCAAGTTTCAGTATTTTATCTGTATCTCAGGCACAGAGATGGTTCTGAGGAATAAATGGCATAAAGAGCAGCACAGGTTTATTAGATTTGGAAGTGTGTGTTCTCTATTGCTTTGCTTGGGCCAGGTTAACAAGATGAGAGGGAAATGTTTGGGTAAATCTGGTAGATGAGTCTTCCTCAGAAAACTTTTTGCTTAGAACTTCCTTCTTCATGACCAATCTCTTGGGTTTTCTCTCTCTTTCCCCTTGATGAAGCCTAACAGAAAAGTCCAGGCTTCTATTCTGTCCATTTTTTCCCAAGATATCACTGAAATTTAGTAGACTCAGCTCAGCTGCAACTAGTGGAATTACTGCCACAACTCTTCTTAATGGGTTGTGTCTGTGCTGTGTACCTCATCCCACAGAGTCACCTTTTCTGAGTAATTCTATGCTATGCAATACATCACTGCTGTTTTACACTAGCAGTTTCCAATTTAAGAAAGAGCCACACTTGGAGAACTTATCCTTTCCTTTATGACATAATTATACATAAACTACTTAGTGCAGAAAGGAACTTACTCTTTCCCCCCTGGAGCTGAGGTGCTGAGACTGCTAGGCTGTTGCTTGTAGGGCCTTATGCTTAAAAAGCAAATCCAGAGTGAGCTGAGGCATTTCTCAAAATTTATTCTCTTTAAATTAAAAATAAGCAACCCAGTGCTTAATTTAACATTATGCTTTTTATTAAATTAATTGTTGTCTTTGTGTCTTACAGATTGATGTTCCTAGTAAGCATGACTAAGCCAAAGTTTCTGTTAGCTGAGCACCAGTGGCTTCAGTTAATCGTATGCACTTGCAGCTTTTAAAGCAGGGCTATTTAAAGAAACATCAGGGAATCTCCACTTGGAGGTCCTCATTTTTGCTGCCTTGAGAAAATCTGTCATGCTCTAAACATTGGACTTGATACACATGTTCTTGTGTGAAGTTACTGGCCACCAGCACACAAAACTGAGATTTCAATGTCATCTGGTTCCCTGAGTAATCGCTCTGCTGCAGAGGCCCCAGCGTTCCCTTCCCCCAGTCTGAGCACTAAGGGTCATGAACTGGGAGCAGGGGCTGTTGGTGCTCACTGCCCCTCTTAGGATGCACACTGAGATGGCTTTGTCACTTGGGTGTGCTGTGTGACAGGACCATAGGCCTTTCTGATCAACAGAACCTGATGACCCTCAGTCTCTACAGCAGAAGCTGTGCTGGCTCTTACTGGCTCTGGAGCTCTCCTTCCCTGGGACACTTCTTCCCTCTCTCTGGTTAAGGCAAAAGGAAACTGCCCTGCCTGCAAGTCAGCTGCACTACTCTGTTAAACACCTTTCTGGGGGCTGCTTGGCCTTTGGAACCTTTTGCAGAGGCCAGTTGTGTCCCTGGGTGTCAGGTGGGCTCTGATTCCAGAAGGCTCACTTCCATCAACTGCTTCTTGCCTCTTTGTAACGTGTGGCTTTGAAACCAGCTCTGCAAACTCTGCAGTGCTTGTATTATGGTTCTGAAAACATCAACAGACACTGCCACACACAACAGAAAACCAAGGAAGACAAGGGAACTGACTGTCTGGAACACACAGTGAGTCTACCCTGAATATTTAGGGTCAAATTTGAGCTCACCCCCCGTGTCTCTGTGCCAGGCAGTGCAGCAGTGCCCTGGGCAGAGTTTCTTTGGACCAAAGCCAGACCAGGACAGCCAAGCAAAGCCAGCCCAGGACAGCCAAGCAAAGCCAGCCCATGCAAAGCAGCAGCAGTGATCTCTGATGTGCTGCTTTTCCCATTAGAGACAGTGTTAGGTAGGAGGATGGAAGCAGGGAACTGGGATCCTTCTGTGCCATTCTTGTGTAGAAGGTGTACAATGCAGGCATGATTCAGAGCAGGATGGGTGAGAGAGGAAGCTGTTTCAGAGCTTGACCTCCTGTCTAAAAATGAAATAGTATTTTACAGCTTTGACAGAGCAAGTGCCTCAGGGTGAAACTTGGGGATTTATAGTGTTACAGGACAGCAGGTAGGAGTTGAATAAGGTTTCCTAATGAAGCGTAAGGTCAACATAGTCCAGTGGTGCTCCCTCCTTACAAGTGCTCCTTTCCTTGCTATTTTTAACTCCATATCCAAACATATGAAAGATGTGGCTGGCTGTGATCGATCTGGCATTGAGTAACATAAAGTACAAAGGAAGGTGGTCTTCTCAAAAAGAAAAAAGCCCAAACAACAAACCACCCACCATTTCTGGTTGTGCCCATCTAAACCACTTCAGTGAAAACTCTTGAAGTACAGATTTCACAAACAGTATTTAATAGCATCTAAGAAGAATCAATAACTGTCAGTTCAATAGAATTTTGGTGGAGGTTTTTGTCCATATGGCTTGAGCAATCACATCCATGTTCATAAATGCAATAACTGTATGCTTGTGACAGTAGAGTTTCAGTGGATTTTAATTGTTGTAATATGTGCCCCTCCATTACTCAAGAATCTTAGATAACAGACTTGCCTTCTGTTAAATTAATTTGACTAATTTTGTCCTGGCCTAATGTTGTAAGGTGCTTAACTTTTTAAATTAAAGATACCAGCCCAGCCTGGTGCTAAGGATGCTGCTGCCAACGATATTCTCTATTCTAAGGAAACAGGTTTTTAAACTAAGGTTTTTAACCAACTGCTCTCTAAATTCAGTGGCTGATTATTGGGTATTGAGTTATAACAAAGTGAGGAGACAAAGACCTTGTCTGTGTACATAGATAATGCATAAAAAGCCAGATTGAGAGTGAGTTTGCTTGTTAAAAACAAAACTGTTGTCTAACCAGGGTGGGTTATATTTTACCTTACTAATTCTTTATAACCCTTTTGAAATACATGTTGCTCAGCTCCTAACACAATTTTCTTTATATTAATACTTCTGCCTCCAAGCTGCTTCACTGGCCTCTTCTGGGTACGTTCTACTTGATAGTGGGCTTGCTGCCAGGTTCATATTCTGTGTCCCTCAGTGTGAAGGCCCAGAACAGCTTGGATCAGTGTTCCTCTTGAACCTTTTTCCTCCTTTATTCCTAGGCCATGGTGTGCCTTATACCTGGAGTTGGTTTGCTGTCTTTACTGCACCAGTCTGACGTTCACCTTGTTTAATCTCCTCAAGATTCAGTTCAGCCAACTGTCCCAAAGCTGACCCAGGTGAGGTTCTTGTCATGAATGCTCTCTCATTTCATGTTTTTACAGCTCCAAGTACAATTAGCTTTCAATCTTGACTGACACCTTTGGGCACCACAGGATGCATATAATGCACAATCAGTGAGAGGATGGGTAGTTTTCCTTTTTCTTCTTAAGAGCTCTTGCACTTCTGTCCCAGTGTGATCATAAGCTAATGAGAAACACGAGATGACAAAACCCAAAACTGATTTTTTTTCCAACAGAAAAGTAATGCTGCTTTCAGAAAAGCTCTACAACTTACCTTTAAATCCTTGTGCTTTTGTAATACAGCTATAAATGGCCCAGTGCACTGCCTATGCACACAGAAGTACGCCATAGAAAATATGTATGGCCTTATTAGTCACTCCACAGAGTTAACATTAGTGTTGCATCACAGGATGTTATTTGAGAATGACTTGACAATGGTGTGTTCTGCACTGGAGCATATTCTGATGGCTTCTTTCCAGAGTCAGTTTTGTGACAAAGGTGACTTGCTGTCATTGCAAGATGTAACCATAGATTTTCATGCAAAATCAAGAGCTTAACAGCCCTTTGTGTGTGTGTGAGGTTTTGGGTTGGTGGGGGTGGGGGGAGTGTTGAGCTAAAAAAATTCTCAGGACTCAAAAATGCACTATCTCTCCAGCAGTCTGTGTCCATCCTGTTCTCCTCCTTTAGCCTCTTTAAGTGTTCTTATTTCTTGCCTTCAATTGCTTTCTGGTTTTGTAAGTTCCATAGCCTTACCATAACAGTGTTCTGGGATGATTACTCTACTTGCAAATATGGGCTACCTACTGTCTATGAACTGAAATAGTTACAAGGGAGAATACTGAATGCTTATGAGAGTTGAGGTCTATAATAAAACAAAAACTGTGTGATAAAAGTAATTGCCATGCATCTTTCAATAGGTCAGCTGTTCTCTGTTCACTAATATATCTGTGCTGATAACTTCTGGAACTCTGTAACCCTCTAAGGCACACAGCTCACAAAACAGCCTGCCAGTTTTTCATGTTTCATCCTTTTCCCCACAAATGAGAACTAGTCTCTAATGGTGCTCTGAGATGTTTCTGGAATGGTGTTTGCAGGCAGGCTGGGGTGAGACTGTTCTCAGTGTCAGGCAAACTGAGGTTCTCTCCTGAATCTTTATAGAGGAAACGGTGCAGTTGAAATCTGTTGGAAGAATTGGCTTTTGGAGAGGAAGCAATGCCTGAAAGCAGCACGTACACATTATCTGTACATATCTACAGGTACACTGACAGGAGTCATGAGCAGCTCCTGAATAACTGCTGCTGGGCTGCCAAAGAAGGTTCTCATGATGCATTGAGAGACAATCTGTGAAATGTAAGAGTTGCTGAGCATTTGAACCCTGTACTCAGGAACAGCAAGAGCATCTTGCAAGTAAAACAAAGCAAACATTTGGAGGGGTGTGTTTATAGGGGTTGGTTGGTTGGGGCTTCTGGAGGTTGTTTAGTGAGTCTTTTGATAGGACACATGAGCTAACCGACTGATACAATAAATGTCAATATCTCTTTCAAAATAATGATCTCAGCTGAGGCAGAGTTAGTGCTGCTTAAGGAGGTGGCTGGTTATCATCACCAGATGAAGCAATGGGAGCTGTTAGAAACAAGTTACCCCCCAAGACTGAAAACTCCCATTAACTGCTTCCCCACTCAGAGCTTTCAGTTTATAGGTGTTAGAAATGATTTCCTTGTGGTGCAGAAGGCAAAGGAAGGGCAGCACCATTTTGCAGGGGTGTTATAGTCCCTACAGGAAACTGCATCGGTGGTACTGGCTGATGCCCACAGCTGTTAAATGGGGCTTAGAACTGCTGCTTACAGAAGCATCTGGTTTAACCCTGGTTTCTGGTGCCTGTTTGGTATCTGGGCTTCTATTTAAACCTTATGTTCTGCCTAAAGAAAGGAGCTTGCCAAGGTATGAGACTATCTAAATAGATTACTAGTATCTGCCTGTGTCAAGGGGCAATGCCGCCAGCGATGTGAATACCTGTAGGAGTCAGACCAGGCTGAAAGTTGGTGGGTTGAGTGGATGTTGGGATGGTTGGGTTTTATTGTTTGGGGGTTTTTAACAGCTCTCTCCAAGATTCCATTTATTTCTGAAAATCTAATCTGGAGAGATGAAGACTGGCCCGGGTAACAGAGGATTTTCTCTATTAAAAGGAGAGCCCAGCAGCACAGGTCTGTATGGCTTTGTGATGTGTGTGTGTCAGGCAGGCACTCTATTGCAAACTGTTTCTGGTATTAACCACTGCAGGATTCAGGCTCTATTTGTTTTGCTCCACAGACATATTCCTGCTATTAACTTTTGGATAACACCAGTGCCTCATCTAATGAAAAATAATGTCTTAAACAAAGGACTCTGAATGCTTTGTTTCTGGAAGAATCCAGGAGTAGGAAAGCAGCACGTGATGCTTGTGTGGACAAGTCTCTTCTACCTGGCTTTGTTTCATTGTATTCAGTCTTCCTCCTTTGTTTTTTCTAAGCAGGTAGGAGAGAAAAATTTGTGTGAACACCTTTTTTTGAACTTTTACGGTCTCTTAAGGATCTGAGCATTTGATATGGTTGATTATAACATTATTGGATAAATTAGTCTCCTAGGATTTGATGGTTCAACTCTGAAATGGATCACTACATATGTAAATCTAATATGCTGCAGAGAGAATAGTATTTTCAGAGATTTTTCCATTTATTTTAAAACAGCAGAATGCTACATTGGCACTTGGTCTAACATTTCTATATTTGTAGATCTTAATTCTGTGATGTTATGCTTCTGTTAGTTAATGGTCTATAAGGCCATGTGATGTTAAGTGTATGAAGAGAAGAGGGGGAAGATGGAAATACCCCTTAAAAATGAGTCAAGGAATTCCCTGTTAATTTCTTCCATTCTAAAGCTGCAGTTCTGTTGGCAGTGAGACTGTTTGCCATCACTTAAAAATGCTGAAGCTGAAAGATCTGGAGAGTGACATTCTCTCTCCATGAAATCAGTAAGGTCATCAGCAGTGCTCCTTTCCCTCATGTTGTTCTGCTAATACACCTTAATCTGTCCCAGGGGACCTGAGTTAATCACTGCTGTTCTGTTGAGGCTGTCAGCAGGGGTTTCAGTTGCTGCTAGTCCTCTCCTTGTTTCCAGATTTGGACACTTGTCTTTCTGTGATACAGTCATTAGAAAGACAACTCTCCTTAATTTTTTGCACAACTACTTACTATTCTAGATCTGGAGATACTATCACAAAGTAGCTAAGCCAGATCTTGATCTGTATTGCAAGGTGCTTGGCACAGGAGGCCTGTCAAGTTGCTGGAGTCGGTGGCTTTGGGCCTTTAGTTTATGCTCAGCCTTAACCTGTTGAGAACTCACAGAATACTTGCTCTGCTGCTGATTTGCCCTCATCATTGAGGTGATGGCTTGAGATCTAGGAGCAGCTGGTCTAAGGATTGCTTGTTATTTCTCTCTGCTGAAGAAGGAGCATCTTCCTATCTGGTGAGATGGGCCTCTGCTCCCCCTGCTCCACACCATTTGGGTGGTACCAAGCATCTAGAAAGTGCAAGCAGGAATCTGGTTTCATATAAGTAAACACCTTCAGTAGGGAACTCTGCACAGGTGTCTAAGTCTCAAATCTTGCCCTAACTTTAAAATAATCCTCTTTTGAACATTTAGCCTTGTACTAGTCATAACTGACTTAAAATACGTGTTCTCATTAAAGGAAGAAAGCAACCTCTTGAATGATGTTCTAATGCATCTTACACTATTCTTTTTACCATGTTTCTTTAAAGTCAGGAATTAGTTGGATTTAATTTATTTACAGCAGCAAATATTTGGGCTCTTTAGAGTGATTGCAGTATTCTATTTATGACCAGTTTGGAAGCAGTACACTTCTAGGTGAAGCAAATAGGGCTTTAAGGCTTATCTGAGCTAAGGATCAGGCCCATTTATTTTAGTGCTGGGAACTGACTCCTGAAATGCATGTAACCCACAACCTCAAAGCTTGTAGCAGGGATGGTGTTTCTTCTGCTCTGCCCTTCTACAAAGAGACAATGTAATAATTGAACCAGGATGAACTGCTGTGTGATTACTCACATGATGGGGTGTGTGCCAAGGGGGTGGTAGTGCTGTGGAGTCACCCAGTCTGTTTGCTTCTTGATTGCTGGATGGGGGATATGGAAGGAAAAGGAGAAATTGCTGGGTGTTTCTGAAATTTTAAACACTTACTTCTACTGGAATAGCTGCTAAAAGCTATTTTCAAAAGTATACTTGAGTCTGCTTGTTCTAAGACAGGTAGCTAAAAACCCCAAAAGAGAAAGATGGCTGTGAGTTCATTAGCAAATACACATATGTAAAAATAATACCATCTTTTAGAAGTCTTTGGACTCAGAGGAAAAAACACCAGAAATTATTCATAAAGAATTGTCTATTTGTTCTTTTGATAATCTCAAAACTATGCTACACAGCTTGCAAACAGTAAGGCAGGTGAGATCTTTTTCAAATAATTCCAGTCTAAATGGGACTTCAATCAGGCAATGCAATGTGGAATAAAAGAAAACTGGAAAATCCCATGCTAAAAAAGCATACCTAGGGCTGCCCAGGAAGAAGTTGGGGTCTTTCTCTTGAAGAGTGGACTAGAAATTGATTCTGGAAGGATTTTCTGAAGCAGCTCTAGGCTATAAACCCTGGCAAAATGGCATGAGAAAGGTGGAAGAAGCCTGAGATGAAAAGACAAACCATGGTGGAGAGGTTAGCTGTGGGGGTGAAGCAACTGGCAGCAGCTCAGAAGTTCTGTTTGCATGGACAGCTGTGAAATTCTCCAGTCCCTGTTTCAGTGCCACTGCATCACTGGCACAGCTCCTGTGCACATTCCTGCTGCTTCATGTGCACATCCCTTCAATAAATACATTACTTGGCAAGTGCAGGTTTTCTGATGGCTTGGAAGTTTTGCAATAATTAGCGTTAATTTGCCTCTCAGGATATCCTCCCCCCCTTCTCTCCCCCTCTCCCTAGCTCCCCAAATAAAGCCACTGACCCCGAGCTGGTGCAGCCGAGGGGCTGATGGCAGCTCAGAGCCGGGGGTGATGTTGGGCACACGGGGGCCCATTGATTCGCTCGGGAGCAAAACCGGGTTGATGCCTCCGGGTCACCAGAGGGTTTCCTTGTTCCTCTTCCTGCACCAGAGCTTCCTGCTTACACCTTGTAGCACCAGACTTGATCCTCAGGGCTTTGTACCTGTGCAAATGTGTGAATTGCTGTGAAGATGTTGATGGGTGTGAGCAGTCCCTGAGTGGGTCAGAAGAAAGGGTGGGCTAGCTCCCAAAATGCCTCTGATGATGACCACCAGCAGATGCTTAAGAAAAGTGTGTCAAACTTGGAAGAAATCTATAGTGATTGTGCCTTGTACAGCTTCTCAGCTTCCAGAAACTGGAGTTTCAGGAAACTCCTGAGCCGGAAATGTCATCTGAGCTACAATGTCTAATTGGACCTAAATTTCATGGATTTGCCTTGTTGCTAAAAAATTTAAGCACATTTCTATTTGCTATTTTTCATGATAGTTCATTGATGTTGTGTGGAAGAAAGCATTATTTAGTTGTTCAAGTTGCCTCCTGATAATCAGAATCTACTGAATTCTGTACTATGAGAAAAGGCAGATAAAAGTATCTCTGTCAGCTTTTCCAGATCATTCATGGTTATACAGATCTCCTCAGAAGCTTGAAAAATCAATTTAATTGTCCCTGAGAAATGCCATTCCCTACTTTTGATCATTTGTGTTGTCATTTTATATGTTCGAAAGAAAAGCATAAGCCTGCATGCAGTGTGAAGGAAACGGGGAATCTACCTGGGAGGCAGCATTAACAGTATATTCCAGTTGTTGTCTAATCACTTCCTAAAAAATCCATCACTTCTGCAATTTCTTCTAAGCATTCAGATTGCAAACCTTGATTGCATATCTAGAGGTTCATGCAAAATGTCTTCAAAATTCTTTTCCACAAAGAATCATGTAGAGCCAGTCATTCTGTATGTGGAGTTAACCTCAGGTAATCTTTCCCCACATTTACTAATCCAAACTTACTGATGAGCAGTTTCATTTCCCACTTTATTATCAGCCATTCAAGTATCATGAGACCCTTCTGTAACTCTTCATGCTCCGCTTTTAGCTCTGATTATCTGCACAAATTTTCGATCATTAGTAAATTTTACCACTGCAACACTCACTGCTCACTGCCTTCAAAGCCTTTTCAGGAGATGCCCTCCCAAATCTCGGTTTCTTGGTGGGCTCCTTGTTTAGTTGGCTTCTTCCATTTCCTTTTTTCTTGAGACAGTTTTTATCCTTCAGTAATAGAAAAGTCCCTCGTCTGCAGCTGTCTGCTTCACCTCTCAACTCCTCCTGTCTGCCCCATGTTTCATCTTGATCAAAAAGCAAACCCAGCAAATCCCCATCTTCTAGAACCTTTTCAGTGCTGGGGCTTTGATTCAGTTTTGGCAGCCTGCTCCTTTTGTTTTGCTCTTTCTCTAGCCTGGCTGTGTATATTTGATGGGGTGGAGTGGGAAGGTACCACATCTGTTAAACCTGCTGGATCCAACTGAATCCTTGATATTTCAGGATTCGTGGGGGGACGTGAGTATTTCCATGTCCAGCATCAGTAGCAAGTTAATCTCTCCAGTAATAGGATAAATTCTTATATGCTGAGGTACATGCTTGGAACTTCACTGTACTGCTGGGAATCAGGACATGGTATAGTTTAATATCAGACCTGATAGGGACTCTGGATACTAATAATCCTGCTTTTCAGATCTTGATCACTAATAGCAGCGTCCTTGCTAGGCAGTGAGTTGGGACAGTCTGTAACCTGGTTCATTTTCATTCTCAGCTGGATGAAATATACCTTAACTTCAAACAACAGAGAGGCATGATTTACAGCAGGCACAAGTGTAGCTCTATATTTCAAATGTATTTTGAATACTCAGGCTTTCAGAACTGAATGCCTGTTTTTTTCCAGGCTGCCTTGAATGTGCAGAGTCTATAAAAATTCAGGAACACACAGATTGCAGTCTCAGAGAAAATTGTCCCAGCTGCCTGCTCATTCATTTATTCAACTGGAGTAATCCAAAACACACAGGGATGACCATCTAGGTTCAGTAAGGATACTTATTTTTCAATGCTACGTCCTGCCTGGTTTTTTCACAGATGTTTTCTGACAGTTGCTTGCACCTACCCATAAATTTAGAAACCAGCACTCCTGGTTCCTGTTGTGTCTCTGTGGGAGCCCATGGGTATCATGGCCCCTGGAAGACTGGCCCTCTCCCAGTCCATCTCGGTTTCTTTGGTTTGCATCATGGTAAAAGTGTGTCTCCTTGGCAATTACATGGACCCCTGATAAAATGGAGGGAATGTTCTTCTGGGGTATATGATGTAGCTATGATCTGGTGTACCTATGATCTGGTGTAGCTATGATCTGCCTCCCCTTTGTGCTACAGTGAGCTAGCTGGCTTAGAAAATGGAACAATGAAAGGCAAAGAACAGGGGGAAAGAGGAGAAGAGACAAGAAAGAAAACTCAGTAGAAACCAAAAGCAGTACAGAAGTAAATAGTCATCCATAATGCTCTGCAGGGAGCAATCCAAGTGGGGAAACATGAGCTGTAACTGAACTGGTGAGAAATCCTCCCTTAGCCCAGCATTAGTCAGAAAAATACTGAGCTAATCACAAGTCATGATTACAGTTTAATCCTGACTGGTGCTTCCAGAATCACAGATAAAATGGATCATTTAGTGTTGACTTTTACAATTCCCCAAGGTACCAGGATGGGGTTCTCATTAGCTACAAGAAGGATTCCATTTGAGGCTGAAGCCATACAACTGCATGCCTTTGACAGGGCTGGGATCATTAGTATTGTCGCAGAGGTGTCTCTGGGTGACTTCTAAATCAGGTACCAGTCACATCCCCTGTAGTAGATTCTTAAGCATCTTACTTAACATTTTTACAGCTGTGATATGAAGTTTTAAGACTTCAGGTGGCTTTTTGCTTTTCAGTTTGGGGAAGAATCCCTCCTGCCCCACCTTTCCAGATGGGACAGGCATTGCTCCAAGGCTTCGTTCCTCCAGTGCCTGAAAGCAGAGGTGCAATATAATGCCTCTCTGATAATGCCTCTCTGGTGTTCTTCATCATGTTGGGTGTGATGAGTAGGAGAATTTAATAATTTATGTTTCTAGTTGTTTGTATGTCTTAAAAAACTTGCCACTGGTCATTAGAAATAAGACTGATTTTATTTGTTCTCCTTGTCCTGCGTGGGATCTAGGCCTACATCTCTCCTGATGCACTGTGGTCAGGACCTGTCATTTTCCATGGCTCAGCACAAGAGAGCATTAGGGAGCCCATTCGTTTGCAAATGGAGATTTAATTGCTCAGTTGTTTCTCACATAAAGTATTTTTTCAGTCAAAGTGAGTTTTTCTCATAAAACTGTTGTTGGTTCAATTATTTTTTTTACAAATGAGCACTTTCTGGAAGATAAACCAGTTCTGGTGTGACTTAAGCAGCCTTTAAGATTTAACTGACTTTATTTTGTGCTATAAACAGCCAGTACTGTTGAATGCTTCCCATGCCTCATGCTTGGCTGCTGTAAGGGCTGTGGGCAGGGCATATTCTAAGGTGCTAAAGACACTGAGCTTTAAACTTCTTAGTAGGAAGATTATCTGGCACAGACATGTGTTTGGTGGAAGTGCAGAAAATGGGGCTTGCTTAGTACCTGCCTAGGTAGTGATGTGTCTTAACAATACATAACTGAGATCATGAGATGTGTATTTCTTTTTCCAAAGCTTTGGGCATTTTTTGTCACCGTGGTATTCCCTAAGTGTTTTTTTATTATCACATGACCAAATAATGTGTCCCTAACATGAGGATCTTTGGCAATATTTTTCATGTGTGTATAAATGAAAGTTTTCAGACCTGGACTCTAGAAGAAAAAGCACCAGCGTGGAAAAGGAGTGGAATTAGGGGGCAACTGATGGATGGAGTAGGTGATTCTCTCTGCATCTCAGTTTTGAATCTGGAAAGAACAGGTAGTGTGTCTGTTGGATAAGGAGAGCAGGAGTGAGGAATCCAAGGTGTAAAAAGATGAGGGATTTATATATTTTATATAAAAATATAAACATCTTGGAAACGTGTTCAGTACTGTAAGAACCTCTCATGAGATCCTAATGTAGAGCTTGGTGCAGGTTACTGGCCTGGGGGGAGGAGAGGAGGTCCATCCTCGGTGGCACAGGAGCCACCTGGTGTTATCAGACCTTCCTTAGCAGATGGAAGGAGATGTGAGGACTGAGGTCAACCGTCTGTGGCTCTGCTGCCATCTAGAGTGGGCGAGCCTGGAGGACGATAGCTGGGGGAGATGTCTGCTCCATAGAACCCTGAGAGCCGAGAGGGGCATAGGACGAGACTCGCCTGAGGAACGTTTTTATCTCTCCAGCTCTGGCCTTTGAGGGGTGGCTGCAGGCCTGCTGTGGGGGAAGGGGAAAGCCTGGGGCCGTGATCACCCAGGATGTGCCACTTCTGCAGTAGATCATTGGATTTCTTTGCTCCCACTCGGCCCCTGGGAACTGACTGACATGGACACACATAATCTGGTCCATGGGACCAGTGCATCAGAGGAAAGAGAGGCCAAGAGTGCAAAGGGATCTAGACTGACTGATGGGTCAGCTGAACTCCTCTCTCCCATCAGTTTGATAGTAGAAACACACTGGTTTCAGTACAATAAATGCTAATTTAAAACTGTGAAACTGCAAATTGAATCACACCCACTGCTGGGATGAATATAGGTGGGGTTTTTCATATAGACTGAAAGGAGAGGTGGGTGTCATGGCACCTGCAGGTGTGAACCTTATCATGGATATGAGTTCAGTGTCAGAGGAACCTTGCTCCAGCACAGCATCTCTTGATTGTATGATCACAAATATAAGGCATTTTATTAGAACTAGAGTAAATGGGTGTGACATTTATCTCTTCTTAGATAGTCTAAGCTTATGGCCAGATGTGCAAAGCCTAGCACTGATAATCCTGTCTTTCCCAGGACTTAGTAGAGCCTAGGTACAAAAGAGAAATTAACTTGCTATTTTATTTTGGGGTTTTTTTGCCTCCATTCTGCATTATATGTGTCTAGCCACATTTCATGAAACTTCACAGAATCACAGAATTGTAGGGGTTGGAAGGGACCTCGAGAGATCATCGGGTCCAACCCCCTGCCAAAGCAGCTCCCTAGGACATATGACTCAGGCATCCAGATGGGTCTTGAATATCTTCAGAGAGGGAGACTCCACCACCTCCCTGGGCAGCCTATTCCAGTGCTCTGTCACCCTCACTGGGAAAAAGTTTTTCTGCATGTTGGTGCGGAACTTCCTGTGCTCCAACTTGCAGCCATTGCCCCTTGTCCTGTCTCCACAGACCACAAACTTGATATCCTTATTGATCATTAAATAACTTAAGCTGTGAGGGGACCTCTGAAGGTGGTTGAGTCCAACATCTTGATGAGAGTGATGGACGGAAATAGACTCTGTAACTGGAAAGTTATCAAGTAGGTATGTTTATTGTGTGCAGATGCACGGGGATCTCTCCACCACAAACGTGCATCCCAAGGCAGCAGACTGACCTCTGACCTTACATTTATACAGTAAAAAAATGAATATTCTATCAACACCTGTACATAGTAAGTACCTGAACCCGCCTACTCTTGCTTCACGTGCTAATTAGCTTATCAGTCCTTGGTGCTTGCGCAGATCCTTGCAAGGGTCGTGGGCAGGGGTCTCTGGGAGGAAGGCCCTATGTCTTCCTCATGATGTACTTTCACCTCTCACCTGGAATGCAAGGATCTTGCAAGCTTGCAGTGTCTTTATCAGTCTGTGCTAATTTATGTCCTTGTGAGGGGCCCATGGATGTATTTCAGCCATCTGTTTTTCTTTGTCGAAGAGATATGCAACGCACCCGTGATGGATACTATTCCATCCCCGAATTCTTGCCGTTTACCTTTTCCTTGAGTTAGCATGAAGTTATTACAGGTAAGCCCTCTGCTATGGGAGAGAGAAACAGATCTCCTCCCCCTCCACAGACCATTCCACATGATTATCTAGCTGAATTTCAAGCTCTATGCTTCATATCTGATTGTAATCCTATACCTGCTCCTATACCTGCACATCAGGGTCAGGGTTTGATCGGTGCGGGACGGGTCAGGTCGGCTGGGGTTGTGTCCTGGTTCTGGCCAGGCCAGAGTCAACACGCCCAGGTGGTCAGCACAGGGGAGCTGAGTTAGCCCAGGCTGTTTTCCACCCCACCTGAAATCCGCCCCCATTCTAAGGACTGGTCCGGGAGGGGCGCTCCCGGGTGCCTCCAGGGCAGGCTGGGTGCGGCCGGGCCGTCCGCTTGCTCTTGTATTGTGCAGCGGTCTGGAAGCGTCGGGTCGGTAAGGTACTCCGTGTTAGCAGCGCGTGTGAGCCTCCCTGGCTGTTCTTGTCGTCCTTTCAGGGTGCTTTAGTCAGTAAAGTGTCTTGATCGCAACGCCTGGGGGCTCTATCTGCTTGTCCTTTGGGAGGGAGCGAGCGAGCGTGTGGTGCTCAGCACTGTTTGGGGCTGAAGCCACCCAGGTGGCCAGGGGTCGGGCCGGAGGTGGGGAGGTGGGCTGAGCTGGGGTCGGCAAGGGTCTTCTCGGGAGTGCAGGGTTGGCACGGGTAGGGTCAGGAGGGCATGGGTTGGTTGGCACGGGTCGGGAGGGGTGGGTGTTTGGCCGAGGGGTTTAGGCCCGGGACGCTGTGGCTCGTGTTGGTTAGGGGCGGTCAGGCCGGAGGGGATGTGCTCTGCTGGGGTTCAGACGGGTTTAGTCGGGATGGCACGGCTTGGCATGGGTTGGGTCAGGAGGACCCAGACTGGCACAGGTCGTCTCAGGATGTATTGCATGGGTCAGGGGCATCGGGACAGAAGGGGTTCAGCTGGAAAGGGTGGCTACGAGTGGTCTGTGGTATTTTGGGCCGAGGGGTTGCTCAGGTAGGAGTGAATGCCTGGACAACCCTATAACCGTGCCCAACACATCCTGGAGGGGTCCGGATGGACCGGTTCATCTAAGATAAGGAATTTGAGGCAGAGGTGAGGAGCTGAGGCTACACTCTAAAGGAAGGCTTAGAGATCATGGAAAGGGCCCAAAGCGACAGCTCTCCAACAACCACCAGGGACCACCAGAGACCACCGAAATATGCTCACTGAAGCTTTTGTACGGTTTAAGGGCGCATGCGTAATAAGCACGCGGATATGGTAACTACCAGACCCAGTATGTATGGCCAATCCCTAGCGATGTGGTGTGTGCGTACGAGTGCACACACCCTGGCGTGTCTGAGCACGCCTGCCTCTTGGGAACTGGTATGAGCAGACAAGGGAATGCCTGCTGCCTCACGCCAAACTTGCGTTAAAGGCGTTTTCTTCCTTCCCGAATTGCGGTGACACAGGGAATTACACACATGCTCTTCATCGGTCAGGAAAAAATAAAAGGATTTATTTACATCCTTTATGAAATAAAAGACACAGATTGCTGAGACAGCGTTCCGGGTCGTTGCAGCGGTACCACGACGAGCTCTGCGCTGACAGTAAGAGGGAAACCAGCCTAGCTGTGCGAGAGCGAGTGTTCACGGGCTGCCCCAGCCCCGGCTGTTGAGGTGCCGCTCCACTGCCGGGCTCGGGCCGCAGGGCCCCTCGCAGGGCCCCCCCACACGCTCCGCACCGGGCGGGGGCCGCCCCGCCGGGACATCACCGTGGCGCCGGGGTTCGAGACCGCAATAACGCGATGCCGGTCCCCCGCCGGAGGCAGGACTCTTGCCCACCCGCCTCGGCCCCGCCCCGCCCGCCTCGGCCCCGCCCCGCCCGCCTCAGCTGACAGGGCCAAGATGGCGGCGCTGAGGGAAGGGGAGTTCGCCGCCTTGCAGAGCCTGCTGAAGGTGAGGAGGGCGCCGAGTTATTGGGGGACGGGCCGCCCGGCCAGGTGGCTGCCTCTCTCGGGCCGCGGCTGAGCTCTCCGTGCTTTGCTCCCCGCCAGGCACCCTCGAAGGACGCCGTGCGGCAGCTGTGCCAGGAGTGTTTCTCCAGCCCGCCCGCCGGCCTCGGCCCGTTGGCTCAGCGCGCCTGTCCCGGCCTCACTGCCGATCCAGAGGAAGCGGAGAAGGTGAGGGCCGGGTCCCGGAGGGAGGGAGGGAAGGAGAGAGAGTCGCCGGCCCGGCAGCGAGCGGCCTTCAGCAGCGTCCCTTCCCGCTGCGCGGAAACGGGGCGCGTCGGAAGGAGCGGGAGGACCGGACCTGCCCGCCTGGGCCTCGCCGTGCGGCAGGGAGGGAAGGAGCCGCCGGGAGCGCCAGCACAGGGGCCGGCCCAGGCCCTCGGGAAGATAGGCGGTGCCGTGGGTCTCCAGAGGACCGCGGCTGCTGCCGTAACCAGAGGTGCCCATAAAAGCGTTTCCCCCCGCCCGCAGAGGGGGCATAGCCCGGGTGGGCCTTACAGGGAGGCAGAAGGGAAGTACATGAGGCGTGCGTGCTAGAGGGCAGCTCCTCATCTGAGGACCCCATGGGTGTCCAAGGCCCTGGTGATGTCGGTCTCATGCAGAAGTTGCATGGCTTGCAGTTACTGAAGGCTGGTCCTGAGCTGTATGTAATTCTCTTCAACCCAGCAGAGCCCTTTCTTCTTCTTCTTTTCCTCCAGCTGGTGTCTGCTCTGCACAGTCTCACCAGGCACATTGTGTACTGTGGCTTGACAAAGGCAGAAGATATCCTCTCTCTTTTTCCAGAGAACTTCCACCAAAACCTGAAAAACCTTTTGACTAAGATAATCTTGGAGAATATGTGAGTGTTACCCACCTGTGGTTTGCTCTCTGCTGGGAAGTTAAAGCCCGTGTATCTGTTTTGATGTGTGGGTAGCTCATAACATGCATAATCTTGTTTCTGTGAATTTTATGCCTGTCTTTGGCCTAATCTCACAGTTTAGTTTGAGCAGTGTTGAGTGGAATATATCACCTGAGTGGAATGGTTAACAACCAGCCATGGACTCCAAGGGTTTTCCCAAAACTTTTGGAATGGGTGTAATGCAAAGCCCATTTTATCCTAACAGCTCACCTGTGTGGTGGAAAATGCTACAGATTATGATAAAACTGAGAAGGCTGGATTTCAGCACTACAAAAATCTGATTGGGTATCATCTAGATGCCCATCCACTTACTACCTTGGCATAGGTGTGGGGGCACCTAAAGGGTGCCTAGGGGTAGACCACACGTGAGGTGGTGGCAGAGGATGGCAGTTCTGCATGTCTGTACATCTCACTGCTTGGTAGCCCATTGCTTTGATAAAACTAGGGAGAACAGTACTTACCATAAGTGAGCTGCAGTTACAGAAGAAGCAGTAGTTGGTCGCTAGTTTGCCTACCACTGCCTACCAGTGACAGCCTTTCGTCAGCAGCATAGACAGTCTCTCTTCCCTGCTTACCACTGAAGTAAGCTACAGTGTGGCTTCACATCATTTTTACTCTGCAATAAGCCAGTCTCTGAAGGCTTCCTCATGACACGAGGAGACCCTTCTGTCAGGATAAGTGACTCTGAATGTTTTCCCTACCATTTTTTTTTTTTCTTTTTTTTTTTCTGGCCCCACAGCACTGCTGATACTGCTTTTCTTCTCTGCTTTTTCACAGCTCTGCTTGGAGAACCGAAGCACAAGCAAGTCAGAGTAAGTAGTAGTTCACGTCTTGATGCAAGTAATGTTTCCCAAGGTCATTTGAGCTTAGTGCATTGCAGCTTGTTTTTGTTGTGTAGTACAGGGATGCCCCCAATTTGTTTCAGATTAAGCTGTACGATTGTGGCATCACCGAGTTTGGCAGAGGACAGCAGGCTTGCACTCACATCTCTGCTGCTTTGCTAAATCTTCCAGTTCTCAAGCAATTCTATTTAATGCTGTCTGTTGCTCCCTTGCAGGATGCAGGGTATAGCAGGTATTTGCAAAACCTTTGAAAGGGAGGCACTCTGACCTCCCCATTCAGAGGTTCAGTAACTGCACTGCAAAGGACATGTATTTATTGGGAAATCTTTGCACATCTAATCAATTCTGTACATTCTTTTTCTTCCACACTCCAAGAAGTACACTGCAGATATTTATAACTGCTTTTTCCTCTCTTTCCTAAACTGTGAAGTAATTAAGGAATGTGAACTTCTAGCAATAGCATCATGGGCAGCAAGTTAGATCCCAGTTAGGTGTTACCACTGGGCAGTCAAGGGCTCAAGCCTCATCTTCTACCACTTGCTGTCATAATTATGCTTTCCTTTGGTTTGCAGTGTGTGTGAGAAGACACTTGTAAATCTGAGATGAAAATGTCAATACTGTTTCTTTTTCTGGTTTAAATTTTGTATTTTTTAATGAAAGTAGGAAACTTTTTGTTCAAGGTGGAACAACATGTCACCCATCTAAATCCCTGCTTCAGTTTCACTTTATATGTTCTTCAAATGCTCCTTGTGTTTATTGCTGGCAGCTGAAAGATACTATTGAAAAATATTACTGTCACAGAACTGACAAAGAGCACCTGCAGACAGCCTGTTGGTGCCAGAGTTCTGCTGGGAGAACCTTAATCTCAGCTTTTATGCTAGTTTGCATGGGGCTTAAGGACTCTGGAGGGTTCATACTGCAGTGAGTAAGTACCTCCCATCATAAGAGAATGTCCCAGTCTGTTCTCTTCTAAGAGACAGCTGCACAAACTCCTTGGTGGGGCAGCCAAGTCAGACCTGTCTCCCTTCCCTTGGAAGGCTCATGGGGCCTCCAGCCCTGAAGTATTAAAGTCAGTATTGTACCAGACTGCTGAATGATTTCTGTTAGCCTGCATTGAATTGGGATGATCTCTTCAATAATTACAATAAACTGGCAGGACATATGAAGATAGCAGTTTACCAATACATCTGCTGTATTGCAGGATGCTTTGGTTCACAGGTTGGGTGGCTGGAAATAAGGTGTTTTACACTGATGGGTTTTAAGAGCTTTCTTTGTGTTTGGTTATTGGTTACAGACAGCAGAGCATGCAGGTCCCAGAACAACTCAGGATGAAATCCTAGCTGAGTGTTGCAGGCAGCAAATAGGGGATGAATAGCTGGAGAAGGCATTGTACTGCTCCCTTTCTCTCAGCTGAATTTACCTGTGCTTGCCTTGCACTGTACCATCCTTGCATGTGATGATGGGAGAACCCTATTTGTCTTTCCTCGTGTCATGAGGAAGCCTTCAGAGACTGGCTTATTGCAGAGTAAAAATGATGTGAAGCCACACTGTAGCACTAAAGTCGTGTACTTCCCAGGGCCAGAACTTGAAAGGCAGGTGTGTGGTGGTACTCACAGGTTCCTGGTGTCATCATGTGCTGCTGGGCCTAACAGACCCACTTTTTAATCCCTCAGTCTCCCTGCCTCGACTGGTTGACATGGACTGGAGGGTGGACATCAAGACATCTTCAGACAGCATCAGCAGAATGGCAGTTCCCACTTGTCTGCTTCAGTTAAAGGTAATGCCAGTGCCTGTAAGAGACACAGGATCAAAACGATCCAGCCCAAGACCTGACTTACCAGTGGTAGTGCGAAACAGTTCAGGTGAGCTTAGAATTAAAGGGCAATGACTTCATAATTTATCTTGCCTGTTGCCTGGCAGGCAATTAGCAGGCTTTCTCAGAGATGTTTTTTTGATATACTACAGAGCCTGGGAATTACTGTGTCTGATGGACACCCTCTTTTTGTGTCAAGGAAGAGTTTTCTTTGCATGAGATTGCAAGAAAGCGGCATGTTTGTTCCCTGGTCCCCTTTCTACAGAAAGAAAGAAGATAAATGATGAAGTCATTGCCCTTTAATTCTAAGCCACTCATCAGCACGTTTCATTGACTGCATTAGTTTGGATATGGTTTTTGATGATGAATAGCTTCCATCACTGGCTACTTCTATCATTTGGGGAGCATAGCTAAACATACTGCTTATGTCCTGCAGAGTTCTGGGTTAGCCCATCAAGTGAAAATGGGATGGGTGTATTTCAAAGGAAGTGGAGAGACAAAAGGTCTAAATTCCTCTGTGTGGGATGGGATTAAGTACCCTGTGCAGTATCTGCTAAGATAGTTTTTTATAAGGTTGTGGCCTCCTGCCATGAACGTCTTCAGAATTTCCCCATGCTCGTGGCTTTATATGCTGACTGGCACTCTGTCAGTGGGAACACACTTCATCATTAAGGCACAAAGCTTAGAAACTTTGCTGTTGGTCCTTCAGGGTGGAGCTGGATGCCAAATTTAAAGCATTTTTTTTCATTAAATGCTAAATTCCGTAGCGGCACTGGAAGAACACGTGAATTAATCTTTCTTACAGCTAACGCCTGCATTCCTTTTTTCAGATTCAGGAAGATGTTGCCTTATGTGGAAATAGTCCAGTTGTTTCTGCACTGACTGTGGAACTGAGCAAAGAAACCTTGGACACTATGTTAGAAGGGCTGGGAAGGATCCGGGACCAACTTTCTGCTGTTGCAAACAAATGACTACTCAAAGGCATGGGTGCCAGCAGTGAGGAAGGGAAGTATTCTCTACCTACAGCTCTCATAAGTTGTAGCCTAGTGTATGTAACGTGTTTTTTGGTTTAACAAAATTAAAATATTTCTCTGAGTTAATAAGATAGCTTTTGAAAAGCCAACACTTAAACATTCCTGTGGTCTGATGCCAAAAAGTGTTTGATATGTTGTTGAGCAAAAGCTGGTCTCTTCTTTCAGAAGAGGATTTGAGTGCTCAGAGCTTGGTTTAATCACAAGCATCGTAACTGGAAATTGCAAGTAGCTGCAACCAATGAAGCACGTGCTGTCCCTGCCCTGGAAAGAATGAAAAGAAAGCTGGTTAATGGGCTGCCTTCCAGCATTAGCCGAGAAGGAGACTGCTTCTCAGTGGAGTGCACGTGCACTGAGGTGTGTGCTGGATGTAGCGCTCCTCAACGAAGCACAGCCACGCTGCAGATTGTTATTATGGGGTAATGCTTTGAAATGGGGCAGTTGTGCTACAACACATTCTCTTCCTATCAGCTGCATAGCATCGTTTGCAGAATGACTAGTTGAATATCTTCAGCGGCAAGCAGTTTCCCCCTTCTCTTTGAAAAGAGAAAAGGAGTTCAGCTAGTTCATGTTTGGGTTTACTGGACTCTGGGCTTCACAAAACCAGAGTGGAAAAATAAAGAATTGATGGCAGTTGTCTGTACTGTAAGAAACCTTCTATGGCAATATGTACCTCTATTTCTCCAGTATTCTGTTTTGTTTGTACAAATCTTAATTTAATAAAAAAATTAACTGCTGATTGATTTGATTTTTTTTTTTAATCCCTTTCAGTCTTGGAAGGGTTTCAGTCTAGGTCTTGTCCTTTATTACCTCAGCCAGGTAATGGTGATGTTCCTAGGCTGGTTTAGTGGATGTTTGCATTTGTTGCTGAAGAGGTTTCTTTTGTTTGCTGTTCAAATTGATTAATCTTTTAAATTGTCTTCTCATTATAATAAAGTTTCAGGGCATCTTTTTCCATGGGCACCAGCTCTGTGCATTATTGCAGGTGATGACCCTGACCTAAAGCTCTATAAATTTGTGTGTGTTGAAAGCATGGAGGAGTAAGTGCAGAAAATTAACAAGATTCAGACATTTCTTCCTGATGAACTTCTGTAATACTCCAAACTGGAAGACTGGATCCAAACACTTTGGTTATGCCAAAGTCCCATCTCTCATGAAACGTTTGGCTCTCTTTCCAGAAAAAAGTAATTGTCTTTTGTGTTTGGAAATGTGATGCCACTCAAAAAGGGTGCATAAACTACAGAGCTTTGTTAAGTAATTTTATATATCCCTATAGAATGGAGGCTAAATGTAAAGGAAGCCTGTGCTTTTAAAAAGTACTGGTGTAATACAGCTAATGCATCAAGATAAGATGTATGACGAATCACTTGTTAAGGTCTGCTTTGGGCAAAGGTTGCAATGCTTAGTACAGTATCAAGGTAAACTCTTAAATTCCATATATAATAGGGAAATCTGAAAGGAGAAAATAGATATTCATGAATCCATTCCATGAGATTCAAGCTGTGAAAAACATGTAACAGTCTTCCTCTGTTTGAGGAAGTTTTGTTGCTATTGCAGTCTATCCTTAAAAAAAAAAAAATTCCAATAGTTTGTATTTTACTGCTTATTTTTGAAGGTCAGAATCACAGGAGGTAAATAATTCATAGTGCAGTACTTGTGTTAGAGGAGCTGAGGAAGCCCATAGAGCAGATACAGAAGGTATATACTGAAGTTACAGTCAGAATGTTGTAGAGCCTCGTGAAGAACTGATAGATGTACAAAACCATTGTACAACTATAGAATACTTGTAAAGAAAACATTTAAAACTGAAAAGGTGCTTCCAGTGTCAGAGAGGCCCTGTCTGAAGGTAGCTAAAAGTTGCTCATGGAGACTCAATGAAGGGGCTGGATCAGAAGCATGACAAACATCTGGTGGTTTCAAGGGTTCTGTCTCTGGTCATTCTGCAAGAAGAGACTGGTATTTTCTAGCCCAGGTTTAGGAGGCTATGAGAGCTTGCCTTTGAATCTTTGCCTGAAATGTTAGGTATCTTCTTGTTGGCTCTTAAAACTTTTGCCAGAAAAGGTGAGACTGCTCAGAAGAAGGTAACGTAAAACAAGAGAGGCTGAATAGGCCTGCCACTAATTACCTGATGAGCAAGAGAACTTCAGCTTGAAGTCCAACTTACAGAGACTGCTACACGGAGAATAATACACCTTCTGCTGCAGGCAATCATCTGTGGTGATCTTCATAAAATGATTGCTCTCTTAAAATCAGTGAAGGAGGATAAAAAATATTGCTGATGTTTGGTAGGTGAATGTGGTGGTTGAGCCCTGGCCAAAGGCCAGACGCCCACCAAAATCAGTCCGTTACTCCCCTTCTTAGTTCTCAGGGGAGAAATAACATAATTGGGCGGCTCAAGAGGCAAACTCGTTACTGACGCGGGCAAAACAGACTCAACACAGAGTGCTGGAGAGAAAGTTATCTAATTGATTACACTACACTAAAGAGAAAACAGTGAAAAAGAACCAGAGTCAGGAGTGCAACCAACAATCTTGAAACAAATGCAACCAGGCAAACACTTTTCCCCCCCACTCCCTCCTTAGCAGGCTTTAGTTAGAAGCTTGCTCCCTTCTTCCCTCCCGGTCGCAGCCCAGGAGGGGCAGGGACTGGGGAAAATGGGGGTCTCGGTAACACCTTCCCCCCACCCCTCCATTCTAAAGCAGACTTCCCTTTCAGCCATGATTTTGCTCCCTTCTTCCCCTCTCCTGCTCGCAGCACAGGACAGGGGGGCAGGGACTAGGAGATGGGGGCTTTAGTCAGTCCCTTGCAAGATGGTTTCCTTCTCAGCCGGGATGGGGGCATCCATCCCACACCCCCTCCCCCTGCTGCACCGTAGGATCTCACCCACAAGAGCCAGTCCTCCACGAACTTTCTCCAAGGCAAATCTCTTCCCACCGGGCTTCATCTCTGCTCTGGCAGGCAGCAGCAAATCACAGTGTCTCTCAGTCCCAGTCCTCCACGGGGCTATGATGCCTCCTCCAGCAAACCTGTTTGGCTCATCTCTGTAGGTCGCTTGTGCTGGCAGGGGCTCATCCCAACGTCAGTCACGGCATCTTCTCTATGTCTCCACCGGCTCCATCCAGCGTGGAGCCTCTCCACCGGGCAGGTCGGGTCTCTGCCTCCTCCATGGGTCCTTTCCTCTGGCTACTCCACGAGCTTCAGCTCGGGCCGCAGGGGCAATCTCTCCATCGCCTGGGTACCTGGGCGCCTACTCCTCCCCCAGCCTTCCCGGCCTTTTGTGTCTGTGAACTGCTTACATTTATATGCCAATAGACATCCCAATGCCCTTGACGGGCCAAAATTGCAGCCTTCCTGGCACTCCGTGTTCTGGTGGAGTCTTTGTCTCCTATAAGTGATTCTCAGAGGCGCTATAAGCAGGCCTGCAGAAGATTCCAGCAGCCATTTTCTGTAGCACATGGCCCTCTCTCAGTAGCCAACTATGCAAAACTGCAACAGTGAACATAAACGTATTTGCCACCACTTTATTATCAGCTCATTCTTGTGTCAACGCTATCCTCTAGCTTACTCCTTCCTTTCCCTCATGCCTAGGAAGCAGTGAAACCCCTGCTCTGCTCTTGATGGCTAAACCTAGTAAGCTCTATATTCTGTGCCTTTCAGCATCATAGTGGCCATTCTTCACTTACAGGTTACATCTCCCTTGAACGGGACCGCTACAGTTGTTCATTCCTGGAGAAGAACAGTCCAAGGACATTATTAAAGAACAGAGCTGTCATAGTACATATGTCATCTGAACCAACTCCTCCTCCCAGGAAGCCACAAGCCACATTGTGAAGTGGAGCTCAAAAACACCCCTCTTCCTTCTAGTATTTGAGGATTAGAAAAATCGCCTCCTACATATATGCTGTTAAGTCAATACATATATGATAACTCAATTATACTAAGCAATACAGTGATAATTTCATTTATAAAACACAAGTATGGAAGTTAAAATTGTCATTTCAGAATTCAGAGATTGGGTTGGCTCTGCCTGGGTCAGAGTGTTGGAAAAGTATTTAAGACATTAAATCCTACTTTTTATGATTGAAAACAAAGTTTTGCTTCCTCTTACTGTAAGAGAATGTGTACTTAGGGTGTTCAGGCTAGAAGTTTTACAGATGTGAGAGCAAGAAGACCTTAGGAAGAAAATACTTTTTTTTTTTTGATCCCTGGCTTCCACCTCAATTAATGATCTTTAAATACTGGTTTAAAACAGTGGAAGTCTTTTCAAGACTCATGATGGTTTGGTAAAGGTCTAATAGTTACTCTGTGTGTAAGTTTTGGGTTTAAAGTGTGAGATTTACATATTCCAGCTCTTGCAAAACTATCATCTATATGAAGTTTTTTGCTTTGTTTATAACTGAAGCACTATTTTGTCACTTCAAGTTATTTTGTTACTAATGATCTGGTATAGAATTACTTTTAACCTAAGAAAATAAGGGTTAATTTCAGTTTGTTTGGTGTCTTAATCTTCACTGGAGAAGAGGGTGTATTTAACAATACCTATGGGGCCCCTCGACCAAATTAGGACTGCACAAGGCTTTTTTGGTAATAAATCTGTGATGATGGATGTCTTGTTAAGTGAACATCATCTCTCCTAAAAATTACAACAGCTTAGCTTAACCTCCCTCCTTGGTACTAGGAATAACATATCTAGCGATGTAATTTCTTCAGCTGCTTTGTAACTGGATTTATTTTGATTCATAACAGCCCCAACGAAAGTAACCAGTTTAATGAATTTACCAGTCTTTCTCACACACCCCTTAACAGATTGATCTTGCTGAGCTGCAGAGAAGTAAAGTAGGTGCTTATGGTTGCAGCAAATCAGTAGCAGCACTGGGATTTGAAGGATCTCACCTCCCCAAACCTTCCTCTGACCTCTTGACTACTTAGGCAAGAACTTAATTCCATGACACAGTAATTAACACTGTCAGTCACATCTGCACAGACCTTGTGCAGGTGGTTACTTACTTTTTCCCCTCTATTTTTAATGTGATACTAACACTGCTTGGGACAGTTGGGGTTTGCTTATACTCCACGCAGGCTGGAGGAGCAGGCTGGTAAGAGCAGCCTGAAGTTTCACAAGCTCTAGTGCAAGGTTCTGTGACTGGGATGACATAACCCAAAGAGCCTGTACAGGTCAAGGGCTGTGTGGCTGGGAAGCAGCCTTGCTGAAAGGGACCTGGGGGGAGGTTGGATGGACAGCAACCTGAACCTGAGTCAGCAGTGCCACAAAGGCAAAACAGACCTTGGGCTGTGTCCACATGGGCATTACTGGCAGAAATAAGGGATGTGATCAGGCCTCACCTGGGGTACCGTGTCCAATTCTGGTCCCCACAATTAAAAAATAATGTGGACAGGCTGTAAAGAGTCCAAAGGAGAGCTATGGGAACGATCAGAGGGCTAGAGGCCCTGCCTGATCAGGAAAGACTGGAGCAGTTAGGTCTCTCAGAGAAGAGAAGGCTCAGGGAGGATTTCAGCACCGCATTCTGGAATTTGAATGGCAGCCATACTGAGGATGGACACTCTCTTTTCACAAGGAGCCACATGGAGAAGACAGGGCAATGGGTACAAGTTGCACTGGGAGAGGCTATAGCTTGACTTTTTTTTTTACAGTAAGAACAGTTGTTCACTGGAAGATCCTCCCCAGGAGTCCTCGTTGCTGAAGGTTTTTCAAGGTGTGAATGAACAGGGTAATAGTTTTCATCTAGGTTCCCTTTCCCAGAAAAAGTTGGACCAGAGAATCCTTCCAGATCCCTTCCAACCTGGGCTGTTCTATGAAGCATTTGCTGACTACGAGGGAGGTAAAGCTGGGTACAAGCAGCACGCCTAGCGCTTCTGCATGCTCAGTAAGGCACTCCTGCAAGGTCCTGGCTGCTGGGCTGGGCTTCCCTGGTGGCGTATCCCTGTCTTGTGAGCTGGGAAAGGGATGCTGATAAGTTGTTTGGGGTTTGAAGGGGTATATTTATTTACATCAAGTTCAATTCTAGTCAAAATACACAACAGCCCGAAAGATGCACATTGAAGATCAGTTAATAATGAAGGCTGGCACAAGGGATGTTCTTCAACACTTCTTTCCCACCCTCACTGAGCATTTCTGCCACGTGTGCTTCTGAGGCACCAGTAAGTGGTTCCATGTGTGAGACCAGCTGAAATCAGAGCAAACCCAGGAAACTGGTCGCTTTCCTGCTCTCCCAGCGAATCACTTCAGGCCCAGGTATGTGCATGGGTTGTGGGTGAAGAGGAAACATACCCAGGGGTGAGACCCTGCCTTCTTCCTCTTGAAAATAGCAGAGCCCCTTGCTGTTGTCACCTTAAACTTCCCAGACAAAGAATTTTAAATGCCATCAGCGTTTCTGAGTTCTGAGCTTTGGTCTCTCCAAAGAAGCCTGGTTTTCCTTTGGGTGGGGGTCTAATGCTGGTGGGGGTTTTGCATGTCGTGAGCCTCAGCCTGCGCTGGGAAAAAACTGGAAACTCTGGCCTTGCATCCTGGGCTCTATTTCTTTAAGATTTTTGCAGTGTTCTAACTTTCCTGGACAAGAGGTGTTCTTCAGTGAGCCTCTTTTTTTTCCCCCTCAATCGTGGCATTCTGAAGCTTGGTAGTACTGAAATGCACTCAGGGACTGCTGCCCAAGGATGCTGCCATACAGCTCTGCAGGTAACAGTAGCACAGTCTCCTTGAGAAAGTAGTTTCTTTCCTTCCCTGACCAAAAGCCACTCTCCCACGCTGGGAGAAGATCAGCAGGCACAAATGTCCAACCAGCTGGTTTCTTAAGGGATAAAATAATTGAAATAATTGAGAATTTGCTGCCCAGAGCTCACAGCCACCACAGATAAATCCCTCTCTCTGCAATTCCTGTTCCCTCAGTGTCAGATACTTCCAGCCTGGTTGTGAAAAGGAACAACAGACATACAAGACCACTCCAGGCCACTGGGTCTTTAGGAAGAGCACTTGAGTATAACGAAGCAGCAGTTGTGGGTGTGCGTTGGGTACAGGATCACTTTGTTAAAGAGTTTCCAGAGCTGTGGGTGCTACTAGTCAGTATGGAAATCTTTCCATCTCTCATGAAGGCAGGAAAGACTTCTTGCCATCATCTCGCTTCCTTTCCCAAAGCATATAGAGAGGTGCATTAAAAAATTAAATATCATTTAATTTAAACGCATAATAAATCAATCCAGGGCCAGCAGTTTTGTGTTGACCTCAGCAAGGTTAGCTAGCTGCAGGGGCATAGGGGAGGGTCCTCAGGCTCTCTTTATGTTAAAAGCAAGTTACAAAACACCTTGCTCTTGGGAACACACCCAAGCTGAACTCCCAGCGTCAGGCACGGGGCACAAGCCCTGTTCTCATCAGGTCCTCCCAAACCACCTGGAATCTCTCCCCATCTGAGGTAAGTGATGGCTTTAGGCCTCAGAAAGGGTGGCTGCTTCTGGGTCTGCCCTGGGTACAGCTGTTCTGTGTGGGCCATCACTCTGCAGCCGTAAACTCTGGCCTCACCTGCCAGAGGGTGGTAAAGTGGAACCTGGGGAGAGGGAGGCTGTTTTTTTCCTGCTAGCTATGGATATGGTCTGGTAGCTGTTGGTAAGTAAAAAACCCAAGCAATTCTTTAAAAGCATTTTAAAGTATTTCTGAGTCTCAAATGTTTGTGTTTGGTGGTTGTGCTATGTAACCCCTAAAAAGGGTGTGGGGGGAGAGTGAGATTAATAAAACTAGACTTTCAGGTAAGGGTTTTGCTGTGTTAAGTGTTCAAGGATATTTTTTTCCCCTTTAGTAAAGATATTTGCCTGGCTGAGTGAGATGTAACAGTGCTTATGCTGAAAGAAGTAGTCTGAAGTAATTATTTTTGGTAACATTCCAAATGCAGACAAGCTGTAAAAAGCAGAGGGTGTAGTATGGTGGGTGAGTAGCTGTTGTTGGATGCTGAAGCAGAAGAGATTATGTGTAAGCAATACCTGGTGTTGTTTTGAATGTGCTGCTTTCTGGAGTTTTGTGGGATGTGTGATAATACCTGAGGTCTCTGGAGTAGCTTATGAATTTTAAAACAAAATATGTGTTTTGAATTAGATATGGCTCTACAGTGTTGCTTACATGTTGCTTAACAATGGTCTTATGCTTACTGGATTAGTAAAATCTAAGTAATAATGCTTGTTGTGGAGGGCTCCATCACCTGAAGAGTTAGTAAATGGATAGAAATACATCCTCCAGTACATATGCAGTTGTTACAGAGTGTGAAACAGCTCTTTGATCTGAGCTTTGATGAGCACTCAGTTAGATGGTGAGAGTTGCTGTTTAATGCATGTTTGTGTGACCTTTTAGGTATGCTTAGGTGATGTGCTGTTTTTTTGGGTTTCTTTTATTTTTGGAAAAGCTTTCCCCGCTATCTCCCCTCCCCAAAAAAACTACCCAAAAATAAACCAAACAAACTCTCCTGCTGTTTCACTTTGGTTTGTGGGATCAATACTGTAGGTGGGTAACTCTTTCCCTGCTCTGTCTCAGGTGTACCTTTTCAGTCCCCAAGGGCTGTAAGCTGTGAGAGGGGTAGCAAGTGATTCAAATGACAGTGTCTGGGGTTAGGAGGGTCCAGTCACCTAAATGAGGAGCAGCTGAAGACCTGCCACAAGCTTCCTAGTCTGGTGTCGGTGCCCCACGCCTGGCAGTGCTTAGGAGGTGTTTGGACTGTGTCATAAATAATATGCTTTACCCTCTGGTTAGACCTGAGGTGGTCGGGCAGCTGGACTAGGTGATGGCTGTAGGTCCCTTCCAGCTGGAATTACTCCCTTCTCCCTTCTAGGCCTCTGTGCTATGCTGACACAGCCCTGAGGAGTGGAGCGTAGGGGGGTAGAGGGTGTGCTCAGGTGAGGTATGCTGCGTCGGTGTGTGGAGTGGTGTGCCTTAGAGACTGCAGAGCAGAACATAAGCTGTATCTGTGATGGAATCTCTGCTTCAGTGGGACCCTGCTGCCTGGAGGCAAGAAGGAAAACAGGGCATTCTCTGTGGCATCTATGTGTATCTAAAAACATGTGCGGGTAGCTATGGGTTTGCTTTGCACTGTAGAAGTGATCCCTAACTGGACTTAAGGCTGAAGAGTTCTCTTAAGTCTCTCTCATTCTGTTTCTCCCCTCCTTAAGAATATTCTAATTACACAGGTCTACAAGCTGCAGTATCTTAGCAGGGTGATGTGAGGGGCAAGTGTCTCCACCCTGACTTACCTGGGCAATAACTGGAAGGAAGGAGAGTCAGAAGGGCTTTAGAGGGGTGCGTGGGGTAACATCAGCAGAAACTAAGTTGCATTTGAACCCAAGGAGGGAGAACCTGTGTCCTTTTTAACTGCAGACGGTCTCTAGTCCTTTGGTGGAGTTGCTTCCTAGTTAAAAGGCAGGTAGATACTCTCGTAAGGCTATTTAATTTGAAGCTGATAAAGTCTCACTGACTCACAGTATTGTTGGTAAAAAGGCAGTTTTCTTCCCGTTTAGCCTCAGACAACCTACAACAACCTGTAAACTAGAACCAAGTATTACTGAATGATCAAACTTGGAACTCTACCTTTTTTTTTGGTCAGTTGACAATTATTCACTTTATTATATATATACATATTTAAAGTCTGTACATGGTAAAATACAAAATAAAAGTGTTTCTTTATAAGTTACACAATTAAACACTAAATTTGTCTGTAGTTTAGCTGTCAATTAAACAAAAAAAGGGGGAGAGAAACCTTGTTGAGCCATTGTTATATTCATTCACAATAACCTTGGTATAAAACATCCATACAGAGTAAGTGTACAAAATAGTGTACAGTTCATATAAGCTGTGCAAAGACAGCAAAGTTCAGTCAAAAATCAAAGAGGCACATCCACTTTCCTCTGTCCACACCAAGGATAGCAGAACCAAAGTGGAAAATAAACACAGGTCTGTCAGCAAAAAAAAAAGGTGGGTTAGACAGTGCTTCCAATATAATATTGATGTATAAATTAAAATGAAAAACATATAAATATATAAGGTCTCCATTATACAAGGCACACTGGCATTATACCTTAGAAGTCATTCCAGGTTTTTCAGTGGGTCTGCTGCACAAGTATCATGCTATTTGGAGTGAGTAGTGTTTGGTCTGTGTCCCTCAGTAACGTTAGGTGGCTTGGAGGAAAGGGTTGCTGGATCAGGCCAGTCTTCAGGGTTCTGAAATCTTAGTAGTAGCTTGGAATTCACTTGAAAGGCAGCAAAAATGGCCACAGCATTTCCTCCAGGCAAGTTTTACTTTCCTTCCTGCTGTAAAGCAAGGAGCTGCCTGTCGCTTGCTTTCAGGGGAAGAAACCTAACTGGGCAAGTGTTGGGTGTTAAGCAGAGTTATGAAAAGGTTAGCAGATGCTATGAATAGGAGAACTTCCACGTGGGGCAGAAAAATAAGGAATACCTCCAAGTAGGACTTCTTGTAGCTATGTGATAAAGAACCTGCATTGGAGAAGCATGTGGACATTTGGGTGGGACATCACCTCTTCAATTTATAGCACTCTGTTTTATTTACATCTTTGCAATGTCCCTGTGTGGTGGTAGAGGCAGGCGGGGTGACCTAAGAGACTGTTATCTCCTCCTCTTCTTCTTCCCCTTCTTCATCCTCTTCCTCTGAGTCTGAGAAGTCTGAAGGTTTGCTGGGGCTGCTAGAATGGGATGGAGAAGGAGACATCTGGGAGTCCAGTCTGTCCCTCAAGTGTAGATGTTCTGGGGACTGGTGATAGGTTAAGGGATGCCGGGGGCTAGGTGGGCACACGGTGGGAACTTCCTCTTCCTCCTCCTCCTCTCCTGTACATTTCTTGCCTACGTCGCTGAGGTCAGGGTGGGGATTGAACTTGGTGGGTAGGGTCTGTTCTCTGCAGCCGCCAGAAGAGAGAAGCTCTCTTTCTTTGGAGTTCCTCCACTTCATCCTCCTGTTCTGGAACCAGATTTTCACCTGAGGAGGGTAGGGGTAAAGCAAACCAGAAATGAAACAGTTCAGTAAAACGGAGACCAGGAGAGACCTTTTAGTAGCACCTGTGAAAACGTTGCTGATGCCCTTACCAAAGCTAAGAGGAACTACAAAACCTGACCCAGGGGACACTGGGAGAGGGGTTGAGTGGCAATGAGGCTGTGGTCTGTCCCATCCTACTCATCCAGCAGGGAATCGTGCTGCTCCCTTGGTGCTTACAGCCCCACAACTTGCTCTGGTCCCCTTTTCCTCTCCTGCCTTCAAGCTGCCCTGGAGATGGGGGTCCTGGCTCCCTGTACCCCCTCTTTGCCCTCCCCACCTGGCATCCACCTCACCTGTGAGTCCTTGAGGCCCAGCTTGGCTGCCAGCTTCTTCCTGTCGGGTTTGCTGATGTACTTCTGCTTCTGGAACATCTTCTCCAGCGCCTTGCGCTGCACGTCGGAGAAGACGGCGCGGCGCAGCATGCCGCGGCGAGGCTTGCCACGGGCAGCCAGCGGCCAGGAGAAGGTGCCAGGGATGGGGACCACAGCAGAGGCAGCTGCAGGGGGAACACACAGCGGGGAGTGAAGGGGGACCGGGCCCCACCACCCCCTCCTTGCCCTTTGGGTGGGCACCCATCAACCTGAGGCGGTGAAAAGGAGCTTTAGGCTTAACTAAGCACCCTCTCCCCTCCCTCCCCTTTCAGCCAGTGATCTCTGGGATTAGATCTATCAACTCAAACGTGTAAAATGGATCAATAGTGGCTGGTTTTGTTGGGGAGATTCAAAGGTCCCCAGCCTGAAAAGGCAAAGCAAGGCATATGAGCTAAGATAGAGGTAGAAGAGAAAAGCTTTCCCTCCCCCTCAGAAGCATTCGATTACTTTTTTTTCCCCTCAGATGCTTTTATTATTTCAGGCGCTTTATTATGCTCAAGATGAAAATGAGGACTTCTCTGGTTCTGAACAAAACCTCTTCAGATGCAGTTTTGATCAATCAGTATTCATCTTTTTATATTAATCTCTTCCCGCCGCCCCCCCCCCCCAAAGTTAGAGAATTCAAGCCGAAGACATGAAAAGTAACAGCTAATTAGCACATTGCCTGGTTCCCAATAGCATTGGTATGATAAAAAGGTCAGGGTTTTGCCTTAAAAAAAAAAAAAGGGAAAGGGGGGGGGGAAACCTCCCCAAGAGAGACAGAGACGCTAATGAAGCGTGAATGGTAATTGTGTAGTAATGAACTAACAGAAAAAGACTGAGGACAAGCAGCTAACGCCATATATTATTGGAACAAAAGAGATTTACACTTTCAAACTAAACACAACGGCATGCCAGGCTCCTCGGGAGAATACTGATGGCACAATCGTCTCTTTCCCCAAATCATTTTCATTAAATGGACATGAAAAGCTATTTATAAAGCTCAAGTTGTTTTTGTTAGGCCATTCACATGCTGGAGAAAGGAAGCAAATTCCATTATCCAGAGGATGAATGGAAGAGCTTGGGTTATTTTTCCCCCCCTCTCCCTTTCCCTGTTTTCTTTTTAAATTAATAGCTTGTTTGTGTAATTAGATTTCTGGTTGGTGTGTGGTTTGTGGTTGTTTGGGGTTTTTTTTCTTTTTTTTTTTTTCCAAATTGCTCTCTGCACATCATAACACTCCAAGGCTGTGAGAATCATCCCTCCCTATCCCTCCCCCCACCCCAAACCCCGTACCCTGCTTTCTGGCCGGGCCCGTGTGGGGTTTGAATTCCCCTGACTGTCTAAACGAGAAGCGATGAGGTGTGAGACCCGAAGCGAAGGGAGGGGGAAGGGGTCAGCACGCCGTCGGGGGAAGGATCCGCGGGTACCCTCGCTCCGCCCGCAAGCGCCAGTTTTGGGGGGGGGGATGTCACGATAGGTGAAGGGATAGAGGACATACAGAGCGGAGAGCGGGCTGACTGCCTGCGCGGAGCGTGTCCCGGCCGGGCTGCGCGGGTGCGGAACTCCGCACCCGCGCAGCCCGGCCGGGACACGCTCCGCGCAGGCGGCTGAGACGGGAGCTGACCGCTCCTTGCGTGGTGCTGAAAACGGAGGGCTGGAGCCGGGAGGGAAGAAGGGGGGGGGCTGCCCGGGAGGAGGGGCACCCGCCTCGCCTCAGGGACCGTGACAATCCCGGCTAATTTGGCGATCAGCGGGAGGGGGGAAGGGGAACGGGCAGGGGCTGTCAGGCAGTCACCGCCGGTGCTAAATCGGGCATCAAATTGGCGCGACTGATGCTTGAATGTTGTACTCCCTCCAACCTCTGAACTGGAGCATAACCCCCCTCCCCACCCCCTCCCCGGGGCGGGGGAAGGATGGATGGGGGACTTGGGAATATTATCTGGCGGGAGGAGAGGGGTCTGCTCGGAGGATGGGGGAGAAGGGGGATGTGTAAAGGACCTACCTGGGAAATAGGAAGATCTGATAAAGGGCTGGAAGGATCCTTCGAAGTACGGGAAGGAGAAAGTCTTTGGAGGGACGCTCTGAAGCAGCGCGGGGGAAGTTTCTAGTAAATAAAACAAGTGAGATTAAGCAAAAGGGAAAGGAAAAAAAAAAAGTGACCATCGGTTGCGCTCGAACGACGGCGCGGCTGGGTCTCTCGTTTGGCCCGGGGACCGATGCGGTACTTTCTTCTCCCCAACACCCCCCCGATCCCTCCCCCCACCCCCCCCAAAAAAAAAAGAGCCAGACCGAGCTCTCAGCCGCCGAGTTCTCAACTTTTGCTGAGATGATTTTGCCCGCAAAGCGGCACCCGGGCTGGCACTCAGTCAGGAGACCTGTCTGGGGACCGACCGCCCGTTTGTAGCACCGACCCCTCATCTGTAGGACCTCCCGGCTGCCTACCTGCCTGGTCCCCGCGTCCGTCCTGCGGGACCAGCAGCCTGCCAGCGCTGCCCCGCGCCCTGTAATGCCAGCAACGCCGCAGGGCTCCGCAGCCTCGGCACTAGATCCTCCCTCCCTTTCCTAAACCGTCTCCCTCCTCTTCCCCCCACCCACCCCCACCCCTGCCGCCCCCTCCTGCGGGCGGTGGGTGCCGCAGCGCCTCGGAGCCGTGGACTTGGGGGGGGGGGGGGGCCGGGAGCGGGCCGCTTACCGGCGCGGGGGGCGGAGGAGAGGATGGCGTTGACCCCAAACTTGAGGAAAGTGGAGTCCCCGCTGGAAGTCTGCTGCGAACAGATCCTCCTGGAGCCGGCGGATGTGGAGCTGGAGAGCTCCGGCGTCCCCGAGTCCGTCCTGGCCGCCGCGGTTGGGGGGGACATGCTGGGCGGGGGGCAGTCCTGGGCAGGTAACTGGTAGTAGGCCTGCTGATCCGGATCAAATCTTCCACCAGGAAGCTGGAGTGGCTGGAAAAAGCTGACTGCAGCGACTGAGGCAAGGTGAGGGTGGGAGTCGGGCGCAGGAGGCTGGGGTAGACGGCCGGCGGAGCGATGAGGCTGGGGAACATCATCGCAGGGGCCGTCGGCGGAGCGGGGCTGGGGCCGCTCGTTCGTTTGTTTGTTTGGCTTTTGGGGTTTTGTTTTCTGCTTTGCAAACCTCGTTTGGTAAAGATCCGGCTAGCGAGCCTGGCGGGGTTCTCTCTGCCCCTTCCTCCTGGACGATGGGTTTTATAGTGGTCAGCCCCGCTGAGGCTCTTTCAAAAGTGACAGCCTCAACAATGGGGTTCAACAAAGTTCTCCACTTGAGCTTCATTCAGGGCGAGCTCCGGGCTTCTCCATTGGTCCGGGGCTGCAATTTATGATTGGATTAGACTTCATAAGCAACCGGGGCACAATGGCCCCGCCACAAAGAAAGTGTAGTCATCAATTTTGCATATTGACCGCCTCTTTGGAATACAGCGCTCCAAAGGCTCCCAGCAGGGTTTTGTTCAGAGGCAACACACACAGGCTAATTAAATGCCTATTTAAAAGTTTCGAATGACATCTTGCCTCGTAGAAAGGGAATTATTTAAAGAAAGCACTAAATTTATTTGCCGCTCCCCTGCCGAGTTTAGGAAATAAATCAATAAATATTCATATAAAACTTATCTGCGGGCTCTCAGAAAAGCACCGGGGTTGTGGATTGGAAAATACAAATTAGAAAACGTGGATCTAAGCCCGGTTTGGGGGAGTGGGGGTGGAAATATTCGGAGAGCGAATCCCTCCGTGTTTGCAGCGCGTTCTGCCCCTTGCTATTAGTACGCAGCGAAATTTGTGCGCGTAGTTTGGGGGGTATTTTTCTACCTTCCCGTCAAAGGTCCGGTATAAAGGGCGTTTGCGGCGTTAGCCTCTGCTCTCAGCCTTGTGTGCGTGTGCTCAGGCGGGAGGTTTGCCCTCTCCGGGCCGGGGTGTGAGCGCTGAGAGCTCCGAGACAGGCTGAGAGCGCTGGACCTAAAGATCTGAACGGCTTTATGGGACCAGAGCAGCCCCCTCAGGTTCTCGGTCTGTCCGTCTTCTTCGGTCCATCTATATTAAAAACAGTGGAGATCGCTACCACCACCCCCCCCACACACACACACACCACCCCCCGCGATCAGCGAAGACGGCGTTGTAGCTTTTGGATCGCTTTGGTGACAGTAGCCCGAGCTAGCCTGGGTTTTGTCGGTATCGGTGCCTCGGAGCCGCCAAATCCACCTGAACGCGCTCGTTACCTGCGTGGGTGCGCGGAATTTGGGGAGCTGTGCGGAGCTGGGTGCCGCAGGGCCGGCGGTGTCTTAACTTCGGTGCGAGGGACAAATGACGTCGTCTAACGGAAAAGTAGAAAATAGGGATTATTTTTATTTCTCCCCCCCCGGCAAAGGGGCTTTGTTTGTGGTGGCAAATATGGAAATAGGCGCGGGTGTAGTTAATTTCCTTTGCAGCTGGGTGATGAAAGCGACTATTGAGAGTGGTTTTACCTGATTTCTCTGTTAAAGACTATAACAGATGTGTTAAATGTCCTATGTTTTAAAAGCACCCTATTCAGCCTTTTGGTGTGGCTGAACCTTTGCAAGCAGAAGTGTGCAGCTCAACCATGCAGCCTTTATCCTATTAACCATGAACTGACTGTCACCTTCAGCTGTTTTCCCTTTTTACTTTTTAACACAAAGCTTTCTCAAAAATCTTATTAACCAGCTTTATTTCTCTCGATGGTTTTTTGTCCGGACGTTTTGTGTTGATTATCTCCATGTCGATGCTTTAACCATTCAATAAAAGTGCATCTGCGATTTATATCACATTAAGGAAGAAAGAAAGTCTGTTAAACCTCTCCCTCGATTCAAATCAAAAAGTTATTTATTAGAGAGGACGGGATCGGCCCTCGAAATTGTATGATCCCGACAAGGTTTCCCGGTGCTGTACGCCGGCCTCCAGCAGATGAGCATCTGCAGAAGGCTGACTTGGGGGACCGGCTGTCTGAAAGCATCGCTTTGAAACAAAACCTCGCCGGAGTCCCCAGCACGCACAGGGTTTGTTAATCTTGATGATTAGCAGGTAAAGAGGCGGGGGGGAGGGCAGGAAGGCGCAGGGAGAGCCCGAAGGGCTTGGGGTGCTGGCGGGCAGCGCGGCGGGTCTTCGGCACCGGGTCCCCGGCACCTGCCCCCCGCCCCCGGCGGGCACCGCGGCGGGTGAGAGAAGCGGGGGTTGCCCGGTCCTGCTCCGGGTTTAGCTTCCCTCTTTCCCCGCACTCCCCCCCGGAGCGCTCCGGGGTTATCTCAAGCCCGCTTTCCACCCAGGGCTGCACTCAAGGTGTTACTTAGCAAGCGAGGGGGACTGTAGCGAATGGAGAAAGCAAACAAGGGCTTTCCCAATAAAACAGATTGCCCCCTCCCCCCCCCCCACACCCCTCCATCCTGTATCTCCCCCCTGTTCCCTGCCCCTCTTGCAGCCGCACTCCTGCGCTGCTCCCCGCCCCCCGCATTTCCCAACGCAGCTCCGGCTTCCCGGAGCAGCCCGGGCGGACCCCAGAACACTCCGTTTTTTACAGTCATTATACGTTCCCTTTGAGATGATTTACTCCTTTCTTTAGGTATACATCGGGGGCATTTTGCCTCACTATAGACCAACTGCTGCTAATTTCTCTGGTTTAAGAAAGAGGGTCTGACATTTTCTGGAAGGTTGGGTCAAACGCATGCTGGGGCACACGTGGACCCGGTTCCTTGTGATGCGTCTGAGCACACTCATAAAGAATTCCTTAAGCACCAAGGCAAAAGGGACTAGACATCTATTGAAAGGGAAGATAGACCGTAAGAAACCAAGAAATCAGACGAAAGGATCTTATTTTAAGTGATCTCCTTTGGAAGTTTCTTTTCAAAGGCAGTGATCATTTAAGAGAAAGGGAATTCTAATGTCTCAGGATAAAACCTGTGACTAATGCCGTTTGACCCATGCTCACGCCGTTTTGTGCTTCCTGCCATTCATTTTAATGTCGTTATCTTCAAATTTATTTCTTAAAAGTCACTCACTCTCTTTGTCGGGGGAAAAAAAAATAAATCCCAAAACAAAACTAAAGAAAAACCGAAACTCCACCAAGAAAAACAAAACCCAAAACCCACCCGACCCCAAAGCCCCTGGGAGCGGGGGGAGGAGGGTTTGAAGCCTGCGTGTGTCCCGGTCCGAGGCTGGTAATCCGCATGAAATCGGGAGAGCCAGCACTTCAAATCCGGAGACCAAAGAGCTGGCCCGGGCTGGGCCAGCGCCTGCCCGGGCGGCGCGGAGCCGCTTTGGGAAGCGCCGTCCCGCGCCCCCGGGAGACGGACGTCTCAATCACCGGCACGGCTGCCCCGCCAGGACACCCCCCCCTCGCCGCCCCCCTGCCTTTCCCGAGCCGGTCCCCGGCGCTTCCCGCAGCCAGGTGAAAGCCAAACTTCGCACCCTTCCTTCCCCCTTTCCCAAATCGGGCACCGCTCCGCTGGGGAAGGGGCGGGGGGGAAGACCCCCGCTCCGCCGCTCCTGCTCGGAGAGCGGCTGCCGGCCCGCAGCAGCCCCGCTGCTTCCCCTTCTCCAAAGCCGCGGAGGAAGCGTGCGTGTGTGCGCCTTTCGTTTCGGTTTCTTTCCCCCTTTCTCTTCTCCCCCCCCCCCCCCCCGCCCCCGCCCGGGGAAGCGGGTAGCGGCAGCGGGAGGGATGCTCCGTCCCCGGCGTGCCCCAGCTCCCTAACGATGCTTATCGACCTCGTCGGGAGCTTGAATGGAGGCTGCGGGGGCGAAGCTATATTAAGACACCTAAGGCTTCACCTTTAGAATTCAGGCACAAGGAACAGTAACTGTTGGTTCGTTCAAAGCTCTTCTAGATCCGCCCCCCCCCCCACCCCCCCCCCCCGTTTTCTTGAAAATCCTTCTATTGTGCCAATCAAGCAGATGGTTTGCAGGAAATATAGCTTGGCCCCAGTGACCGAAACTAATTTTAACTAGCTTTCCAAGCCTGGCACGTTTGTTTTGCTCTTACAAAATAGCTAAAAAAACAGCTGGCAAGGGTGAATTAAACCCATTAAAGACACATTTATAAGAAATTATATTCACATAGGTTGCTTGAAACCCCCCTAAGAGGGGAGAGATGAGCGTATTGAAATGAAAATGTCCCCGAACACACTACCCTCCTTAACATCGCCTGAGAGTCTCAAAACATTTTACTAAATAGATTAACTTGACTATTGTTTCGCATCACATTTATCAGCTTCATTAAGTGAATAGCTGAACAAATATATTACGCATGCATGAAAAGCTCTTTTGGGGGCTGCCTTATTGTGTCCTCAGCCCTGACAGGTGGTTAACTGTGTTTCTCTCTCCTCTCCCCCCCACTCCCCCCTCCTCTCTCTCTCTCTCTCTCTCTTTCTGCGCAAAGAAAGAGGGATCTCGGACGGAGCGCACAGCCCAGACTTGGCAAAGGGACCTTAGAGGGGAGAGTTACTTTCTTTTCCCTCGCCATTCATGCTGGCCTGCCCAGAGTGCACGCAGCCTGAAATGCAACCAGATGATCCGATCGTGTCAAAAGTAATTAACTTTAGTTTAGCCTCTGTGTCTTGCTTGTGCTCTGCTAACTCCTTCCGAGCCTGTTTAATTTGCATCCTTTCTTCCGAATTTGATTATTTTTGTCCACCTCGTCCTTTTCCCCCAGCCTCCACCTTTGTTTAAGAAGAAATAATAATCTGGGGTTGGACAACCCTCCTTCTTTCTTCTCCGCTGATCTGTCTAATAACCAGCCACACAACCTCTCTCAAAACAGCTCCTTTCATGAACTGAGATCTGCAGGTTTTGGAGAGTGCAATATGGGACTTGGTTCGTCACCTGAATTTCATGATTATTTAGCATGGTTGTAGAAACTAGCTGGGAACTGGGCAGTGGCTGTTCTGTTTCCCAGCTGCTGGGGGCCATGGTCCTGTTTGTTCCAGTTGTGGTCTCTGCCCCAGGAGTTTCCGTGTTAGATGGCACAGATGAAGCGTGGAGGATGAGGGAGGGTGATCCTTTCCCCGTTAGTTTCTCCAATACATAACTGTCTCATCTTACTCAAGTAGACAGGAAGAATTAAAAATCCTTTCATCTTTCAAATCAGGTCCTACATCTACCCCTACCAAAGCAGGGATCCTTTGTTTATGGTGGTGGTAGGTTTCTTGCTCCCTGATTCACTGAAACCCCTGGGCAGAGGGCTATTTTCAGTGCTGGGAGTTGAGGAGCCCATTACTTTTTCTCCTAATAAAGCCCTGGTTCTCTTCCCTGTTCTCCAGGCTAAGACAGGAAGGATGACTCTCCTTGGAGGGAAGGAATCTACCAGGGAAATTTAACAGGAGAATGAATGTGTCCTGGGGTTCAGAGGGTTCAGAGGAGGCCATGAAGATAATTAGAGGGCTGGAGCAGCTCCCCTATGAGGAGAGACTGGGGGAGCTGGGCTTGTTCAGCCTGGAGAAGAGAAGGCTGCAGAGGGACCTCACTGCAGCCTTCCAGTCCCTGAAGGGAGCAGAGAAACAGGAAGGGAATCAGCTTTTTAAAAGGGCAGACAATGGCAGGACAAGGGGGAATGGATTGAAGCTAAAGGAGGGAAGGTTTAGATTAGATATTAGGGGAAAGTTCTTCACAGAGAGAGTGGTGAGGTGCTGGAACAGACTGCCCAGAGAGGTGTTTCATGCCCCGTCCCTGGAGGTGTTCAAGGCCAGGTTGGATGGGGCCCTGGGCAACCTTGTGCAGATCCAGGCCTGAGGTTGGTGGCCCTGCCTGTGGCAGGGAGGTTGGAACTCTGTGATCCTTGGGGGTCTCTTTCAACCCAGACCGGTCTGGGATTCTATGATTCTATGAAATGGGTGGATTTCAGCAAACCTGACAGTTCATTGTCACCTTAAACTGAGGGTCCCTGAGCCCGTACACTCCCTCCATGCCTGCCAGGAGAACAGATGCAGTCTTTTAAGAAGTTGTTCTCTGTACCCCTGCATGCTGGAGCAGTGTGTAGGGACCTCTGTCTCTCCGGAAAAGAACACCACAATCAGTATTTAACTACCATGTAGGATGAAACTAGGACCTTCTCTTATTTCTACACCTTTTCTTAAAGGGGCCAGACAATTGGCCCTCAATGCCTCAACTTTCACCATGCCAACCGATTGGTAAAGCACCTCCTTGGAGCTTCAGCCCCTCTGGAAAGGTTTAAGAAAGAGGCTCAGAAGAGCCCATAGGATGCTGATGAGAGCCCGCGTAGTTGGAAATACTGCCCCCCGTGGAAAGTCTTCCCCGATGAATGTGTTGGTAGGGAGTAACCAGAAAGATAGTGAGTGATGGGCTGGGAGGCTCACTTTGCTCCTTCTAGCAGAAAATGCCTTCAGATGCCCTGATCTACTGGAGAAAACAGCTGTCATGGGGGTTTTGTAGGTAGGTGGTAGAGAGGTTTTAATTAATTGGTCACCTGCACGGTGGCAATCTCCCTGCCTGGAAAGTCATACTCTCCATTCTTTTTGACTGTGCAAGTATCAACTTCTTGGCACAAACTTATTCTTGCAAGAATATTCCTGATTTGAAGATGTGGAGGGATCTTCTTCAAAACTCACTGTTTTTCTCTCTTTAAATCTGATGTGAAGGTGCTGGAAGTTCTGTTGACAGGGATTAACGTATACACCTTTTGGTAGCACCAAAAATTATGTGAAAAGGAAGGAAGGGAAACTAAAATACTCTGTAGTAGTTACTTAGCAAGAATAGAAGTGCAAAAATTTGTCCCTGAGATACTGTGATGTTCATAGAACCTCTTTAAAAAAAAAAAAAAGTAATTTGTGAGTTCTGGGTTGTATAGTTTGGGGTTTGGTTTTTTTTTTTAATCATTGAATTCCTTGAGCACCTAGTGATTTCATCCTGGAAGCATTAGACTGATGAACTTGTCTAATGGATTTGGAGCAAAGGATTAGCAGTTAAATGTTTCTTTTCCAGACCATGCCTTAACCATAGCTATATTCATGTCTGTAGGTCGCTAGCAAACTGTACAGCATCCATAGAGGAAGGGACTATATGTGCAGGACTCTTTGGAGAAGAGCAATGCTTGGTGTTTCAAAAAATACAAAGCTATTTTTGTGAGTGTTGCTATGGAGTATGTTTGATTTCTGGGGCTTTAACAGAAGAATAGAGCTGACAAACTCTGTCCGTCTGAGTTTACCCCCCTAGAGCCAGTGAGAAATGGATTAGCATGCACTGGTCTGTGTTCCCAGTTACTTTGTGTAAACTGGGAAATCAAAGGAAGATACCTATGTTTCTGTTGTCCTCTGGGGATGTTTTTTTTTTATTAGGTGAAGTGCTTCAGGTAGAGAAAGCAAGGACAACACAGAGATAATGACTGAGGAAAGAGTAATTTCATAGTCCTACGCATCATGAACGTTTCTCAAGTGAAGGTATCTGAATTCAGGGTGACTGGCTCCCTGCAGAGCCAACAGAGTTTGCACTGGATCAATCTCCATTTGTGAGAAAGAGTTGTTCTCTTTAGAAAACATTTGACTCATTGTGGGGTCTAGAACAGGAATTCCCTCCTGGACTTCACTTTGCAAGCATCACGGTGTTCAGAGATGAAGGGCCCTTCTGTTTTATCACTGGGAAAAGCTGATGAGGTTCTAACTTCTCTTGCACTTGTAAAACTGTCTTGAAATAGCAAAGACCAGAACCTTTCTCATGGGGGTTTTCTCAACCTGTAAAAAGCATGTTCCTTCTCAGATAATTGTGTTTCTTTCTGTCAAATGGAATTAAAAAGAAGTCTTACTTGTTTCTTACCAGCCATGAGATTGGATAGATCCTTGGCAGAATGTGTTTCCATTTATGCCTTAGTGGTTTTGAAAGCAAAGGGAAATCTCTAGGACTAATGAGAGTGCAAGCATGTAAAAAAGCTGTAGAAAAGGTTTTTCCCTATGCCTTTGGCCTGTTCTGTCAGGGCTGAAGTCAGGGGCAAAACTCATGCTAATTTCAATGCGGTGGGGTTAAGCCCTGGAAGAATTTGAATGTACTTGTCTCTTTTCAGTACTTTGTCAGGAGTGTTTTGATACTGTGGGGGAAATATCAAAGACGACTCAAGTTCAGAATTAGACAGCCAGGATGTTTGAATGGGGTCTTCATAGCCTGAAACAGGTTTTCTCAGGTTTCTTGTCATGCCACTTAACATGAGAGCTACTCAACAAAAATCACATTTTAGTGGTCACGTCCACAATTTTGGCTCTCAACGTGAATTTTGTCTTTTTTGTTTGTTTGTTTTGTTCCCTCTCTCTGTTTTTTTCTTTGCCATGGAAAATGTAAGAGAGTGGAGAGCATCGAATCTTGTGTCTCTGGAAAGGTCTTTAGGGGCCTTGGATTAAGCCGATTTAGAATTTTGCTTGAGGAAATTTGGTAAGGGCACATTGTCCTGGGAGTGATAAGCATTGCTTTCATGGCAGGGCACAAGCTCAGGGGGAGAGTGTGTCATGGTTGGGAGCTGTGTGGGTCTTGAACCTCGGACATTTGGTCATGATGTTGGCAGAAGGGTTGTACCCCTTGTGAGGATGGAGGAGCACAGTGTACCATCCCATTTACTCGTCTGCAAAGGTCTTTGAAAATAGACTGTACTAGGTTACTTTTCAAGGGGTAAATTTATTCAAGCATAGTACACCTTAGCTAGTCAAATTCAACAGTTTGAACCAGAGGTGGAACGTGCTCTTCCTGAGGAGCCATACCCTGGTTCCTCATCAGACCCAGAAAGGTCAGGAGAAAGGCCAGGTTAACATAGTTCTAAGCTGCATTTGCATTCTCCAGATAAGTGGATACCCTGTGGTAAGGGGTAGACCTCTGCTGTCTTTTAAATAGTCCTGGCCTAGGTCTTAAATGGAAGACCTAGCCCCTGCTCCTGTGCTTAGAGCAGAAGCAGGAGAGGCTAGGACAGTTACTGAAATATGGACAAGTTTTTGTCTGTGGTGTGTACAGCAAGTATATCCTGTTTTACAAAAGGAAGATGGAGAATGTCCTCTTGTTATCTTCTGCTATTTCTATGGCGTCCGTTAGCCACAGAGAAGGGTGTCTAATCTCTGTTCTGATGCTCCATCCCTAATATTTAAACAATTGTTTTAAGAAGGATAAAATAAACATGGGATTTATAAGCTGTGCTGATCTGAGCAGAAGGATCCAGCAATCAGCCCTCTTCGGACAAACTGATTTGCACAAAGGTTTACCTCTGGTTTCAGGGCCCACAGTACAAAAAGGGACTGATTCTGGTGTGGATGGGGCTGAGATCAAACTTCAAAATGGGGGCATTTGCACTCTGGGCAGATGGAGCAGGACTGTGAAACAGCCTCACTATTACAAAGAAAAATATACAAGCTTTGCATGCAATCTTTAAGAACCACCTCGCTTTATGCTGGGGGAACTGACTCCAGTACAGAAGTAGACTGTCTGGCCACATGGGAAAATCCACAGAGAAAGACAACCAAAGTCGGTTTCTTGGGCTGGGGACTTTTCAGCTCTCATCCCAGGGATCCAGGATGCGCCCTGTAGCTGGGGCCACGTGGCTGAGAGGACTGTCCTCTTCCTCCTCCCCTAAGCTCTTCCCTGTGAAGTAGGTCCTTAAGGCAAAAATGGCATCCTTAACTCTCTGGCTTAGGTGTGTTTTACGTGGTGCTCTCCTGAAGGGCTGCTGTTACATCCTAGAGTTTGTTTTCTGACTCAGATTTTCAAATAAAGCTCTGTTTAAACCAGACAGCCAGGTAGTCACTTATAGTTTTTTAAGAATGTGTACTTTGTTTTCTTTTCCTCTGCATTTAAATTCCAGATTACACAGGGCTCCCGCTTTTAAGTAGATTTTTAACCATGACTAGAGAAGCTTAGTTATCAGTTATGTGCTATTAGAGATATGTGGGGGGAGATGTTTGGATCAGAGCTATTCAGTCCTGGCTTGCTAATCTAATTACAGAGTGTAGGTTTCCTGACACAGAGCTGCTTGCATAGAAAATACTTTTCTCACACCTGGTGGATTGCTTTGGCAATCTTTTGAAATGCTTACAGTTTTAAAGGGGCAGGGGAAAAAAAAAAAGAAGAAAACCCAAAACCTTTTTTTTTTTTTAAAAAAAAAGTTCCTGTGCAGGGCAATGGAAAGAATTTAGTGGTTGTCAACATGAGTTTAGTATGAGGGTGCTGTGTAAAGTGTGGGTTCACTTTACATTGACCTTTGGACAGAGTAGCCCAAAACATTGTTTTGTGGTTTGTTTTTTTTTTTTAAGGGTTAAGGAGAGTATGAAAGATAACAGATATTGGTGGCTGTATCAAATGTGTGCATGTGTGTGTATGTGTATGGACAGACACGATGCTCCCACATTTTTGGCTGTTTATTGTTAGTGCCCCAAGTGCTTTGCAGCTCTGAAAGGGCAGCTTTGAATTGCAGCCCCAGCAAAACAGTATTTCTGTGCTGTTTAGTCCCCCTCCCCGATTCCTACAAACAAAATAAAATACCTTGTCGAATAAGGGCCATTGAGCAGGGATGATGGGTTAAGAGCGGGGTCCGAGGTGGCAGCGTGGGTGCTTGTTTATCAGGGAGGAGTTGTCAGTTGTTGGCTGTGCTGGTGAAAGGAGGGACGCTAGAGTCTGATGGCTGGGAGAGCATTGATGTGAGGTAACGGGGTAATCGGATTGAAAGTTAGCCGTGGTATTTATGTCAGTTCACATTTCGTCAAATGAATAATATGAGGTTGCTACCTAGCCCAGGCCTTAGCCCGGGGGTTGGGTTATAAAGAATCTAAGGCCTCATTTGATTCAAATATAAATTAATTCTCACTGGAGCGTTGGCTGATTAATCTATTTGCATAATAGTAGGAAAACTGCAGTGTGGTTACTTTTGCGGGGATTTGGACAAGAAAAGCTTTAAATTCATTCGAAAGAATGGTGTGTGAGAAGTCAGGGAAGCAAAAGCACCTCTGTAGGGCTCCCCAAGCCATTTCTTTCTCCCCCGACCCTGATGTGCAAAACCCAAGGGTAAACTTGTTCACACGGAAGCCTGACACCCTCCTGAAAGAAAACTGTGTTCTGATGCCTACTTACACTCACATGTCTGCATTCGGTGTAAGCGGGGCTGCTCTCAGTAACTGGAGCAATGGTGATTTAATTTATAACTTTTGATATTTAATAACAACGAAGGCTAAATCAGAGAGGCATACTGTGCAGGGGGAGAAAATGCCAAACTGCAGTGAAGTTACGTGGGGAGATTAAGACCTAGGAGAACCAAATTAACTTGAAACGTAGATGCTCTTTGTGCATAGGCTTGGTTATGGTTGCTATGTAGGAGAAAATGTTCACAGTTCTACTGGCCAGACGAGTCTTACAGTGCAGCGAGGGGAGGAGAGAGTGGGTCTTGGTGCTGTCATCAGCAGAGCCTTGAGGAGAAAAAGGGATCTCTCCCTTTCCCTGCCTAAACAAGTCTCTCCAGCTTGTAGATGCTTCGCTTTTGCAGATGACACGTGAAGCACACCCTTATAGCTGAGGACAATATATGGGGGGCATGCGCCCTTACACATACAGAGTCACACACAAATGCTATTCTCTCATATCCTATTTTTGCCAAAGCATGGACGTTGCTGTATAAAAAGTTAGTTGGGGTTTGGGTTTTGGGGTGGGTGGGGTTTTTTTGGTTGATTGGTTTTGCCTCACTATCCACTCACAGTGTTTGACAAAGCATTTTGTGTTTGCACACAGATATTAAGACTATTTTGTGCATCGTGTTCAGGTCCATTGAGGGGACAGAACTGCGTAAAACTCACCAAAAGCAGCAGCAAGCAGCTTAAAATAACACCCCAATCCTGCTTCCATTGAACTCCATAGCAATTTTGTCAGTGAGAAAATGCTCTAATTAATAGTGAGGTATGTTAGGAAGCACTTGTAGCATATCAGCTGGGAAACCCCAGGTCTGGAGTTGTCTAGAGTTGAGTACTTGCAGGAAAGTTGGGGTGCTGTTTGGACTCACGTGATTTTGAAGTATCCACTAAGATGAAAGGTGCCAGTGGTTTGTAGGGCACGTTCCCCTGCTGCAGACTAGAAAAGTTTTTCACGGTGAGTTTGGTCGCTTCTGCTAATGCTTTATGATTTCAAACACAAAGGGATGATGACCCACCTATCCTCTTCAGCTAAGGGCTGAGAAAGCTTGCAACAGCCGTTCCTGATGAAACCTCTGAATACTTGGGAAGAATCCAGTTTATGTTGCAGATTGAGATTAAGCTGCAGGAGATGATGCTGTAAAAATTGTTGATGTTCTAGGCAGGAGTATTGTCATTTATAGATCATCTATGAATATGTACACGTATGGAGGGTGGGATTTTATGGGAGCGTTGCCAGATGCACCTAAACTTTTTTTTGACTTGTAGATGTCTTGAGCATGCATAATTCAGACCAGATCTTGTGACAAAGCTTCCTTGATGCCAGTGCTGTTGTACTGACTTACAGGGACGTTTCCCTTTTGGGGTCCTTCAGCCAGTTTGGCAGCTGTCTGCTGCTGGATGAAGAAGGTCTGGTTCCTCCTGTCTCATCCCTTTCTTGTCCATGGTTGTGTAAACCCATGGTCTTCTGTGTCAGCTCTGGTGCTGAACAGAGTCTGTGTATCAGTGTCCTGGCAGAAAACTAATCTGAGGAAACAAAAGGAGTAGTTTTCAGCTGGTATAGCAAGCTGAAACTGAGGGGAGGGTGCCGTGAGGGCTAAAGCCCATGCAGTGAAGAGGGAAGGACTGCGGGACCAGCAGTGGTGGCAAGGATGCAGCAGGTTCACCAAATTTTGTTGTGTGCAAGACGGGACATGAGCTCAGGCTGGAACATGTAACTTCATATTTATTTCTTAAATTCTTTGAATACTGCTCCTAATGTTTGAGCTTTGTTTTGCCTTTTTAAAAAATATTTTTTCCTTTTCTTCCTTTAGTTTAGCCCATCAACACTATGCTTCTAGTGTAATTACTATTATTTTGACCCAGCCTTTCACCCCAATGATTGCTTTTCAAGGCAATTTGAGAAGGATGTGCTGTTCCTTAGCTGAATGCTGTCTTTTTTTTTTTCCTTTTTTTTTTTTCCTGAGCTGGGAATTAGGCAACAGATCTTGACAAACTGCCATTGAAAGAGGAAAGATGGTGGTCAAAACCTCTTATTTATGTAAAAAGAAAAAACCTGCTATAGTGTCTGTATGTTCACTGTTCCAAGATCAGTGCCTGAAAGCACAAAACAAATTGATCCTAGCCATGGTCATAAAGCAGCTACACTGCAGTATTTTTGTGGTTAATTCTTGTGGAAGGGGAATGTCTGGGATCTGCAGAAGGTTGGGCCATACAAGCAAATGACATGCCTGATTAACAGAACGTTGTTACGAGATAATAGTGACTATGCTGTCTTGCTCTGGTATTTATGAAGAATAAACAAGACCAAGAGAAAGCCAAGACATCTGCTTTCTGAACAGAAGCCTTCAGTCTGTTGACAACCTTCTAGTCCAATTACTCCATGTCTTTTACACCCAATGATTGATGTAGGTTTGATCGTTTAATCTGGGGGAAGTTGAAGGCAAATGAAATGGAGCCTCTGTGCTTGTCTGGCCGACCTGGATAACATACCCGTTTGAATTAGCCTGAGTACTTAAGACAAATCCAAGACTTTTCCTTCCACAGCATCAAGGTAAACAGAAGTAGAGTTGCCTAATGCACCAACGACAGTACAAGGCACCAAGGCTCCTGGGTTCTTTTCGTGGTCCTATCCACAGATTAAAATTATGTAAATTGATTAATTTCACTGATTAAATTGATTAATTGATTAAATTGATTAATTCGGTTCCTCAGGCCTGGCAATAGTGTTCACAGTATTTACTTCAAGAAGGTTTTTTTGAGAATTAAGACAAGGATCTACTATTTATTTTCCATACTCTGCTAGAAATATGTTTCAAATTATGCTTACAGCAGAAAGGAAAGCTTTATCTTTGTTTCTGTTTCTCTGGTGTACTTTAGGTACTTACTATATAATTTTTTCCAGGTTAGATATTAACTGATTTTGCTTTCAGTAACAACTGATATTAAGGGACAGTAGCAGAAGAGGGGAAAAAGAAAAAAAAAAAGAAGACATTTTTCTTTCTTTCCCTGATGTCATGTTGAAACTGTGCAATAGTATTGTGTGTGACAATAATAAGGACTAAAAATTAAGCAAGCTGTTGTATGGCCATTGCGAAGTTGTTTCATGTACTTACAATAAACCTGTGTGTCCAGGCTGAGGTTGCACAGCAGAAGATGGTACAGGTGTTTAGAGGGTGCTGTTAGGGGGCTGAGCTTTGTCTAGCAGCTTGTGGGTGCTGTAAGGTAGAGTCGCTCCCTCTGTTTGTTTTGACCACATGAGTCTATGGTTTCACTTGTGGCAGCTCTGGCCCTCATTTGACCTCTTTGTGAGCCAGTTTAGTTCACTAACTCAACAGAAAATTCTTCAAGAAAATAAATAGCCATTTAAAATTTGGCCTTTATGGCAGAATAAAAGGAACTAGTCCAGGTAGGAACATATATATGTTTAACTTGATTCCTCTTTTCAATGATGGTGTGGGCGAGATGCATGTCAGGAAATTAAAAGAATCCCTCTCCAAAGCTAGAACAGTGTGCATCTGATCTTCAGCCAGACTTACCAGTCAGAAACACTTGGTCCAGGGTAAGTTTGAAAGTGAGGAGTTTTGCACGCTTTCCCCCTTTTTTCTGTTTTTTCTCATCCTTTGTCTTTCTCTTTGTGCCTTTCCATCACGGAGTTGTTAGAGTGAGAGAGGCTAAGGTGAGTGCAATAAACCCACAGCAAAGGGTCAGCTGGGCATTTCTGGACTGGAAAGCCACGAGCAAGGATTGCATGAAAAACCTATTTGCATGCTGCTTGCTCGTGGTTGCCTTTGGTAAGGGTTCAGACTGGGCAACGAGTCACAGGGCAGCTTATGAAACTGTGGGAGAAAAGGTGTCAGGTAGGTCTCTGCACTTCCTTCTGGAGCTTGTGGAATATAGAAACACCATTGCAATCTGTTTCAGCACCAGTTACAAAGCCAAGCTTGTATCCAGGCTTCCTCGCCCGGTCTCTATCCACCCATACTTTTCTGTTTCACATTGTTGGATGGAAGGGGTGGGGGGAGGAGGGGCGCTGAACAAACCTGTGTTTGACACTTCTAGCACTGTTCATTACTGGTAAAAAGGAAACAAGGAGCTTTTCGTGTCTGCTGGGTAAGTCAGATATATGACAGAGAGAGAAATGATCTTCCTCTCAGAGCTGTAGAAAGTTGAATGGCAGAAGTAAATAACCAACAATGGGATATGCTCAACAATATTTATGTGAGCTTTGTGCTCTCAGATACACTTGGATGGCGGTGAATTGTCAGTTACTATATCAATCTGCCAAGTATGAATGGCTCTCAAAGGGCTTGAACGTTCTCAGGTTAAGGCATCTGTAAAGCTGATAAAGATCATGCATGATATTGATATGACCTCATTCTGAGGGCATATAAATTAAACCATTCCTAAGCAAGGGCACTGGCTCACTCAGCAATGTTCACATGGAAACATGAGGTATTTCACAAGTAGGCAGATCCACTGGTGCTGCCTGTCAGATCAGGCATGGCCCCGTTTGTCTTTATCTACTGTTTTTTATAGCTCACTCATCACCATGGCTGACAGAGAGTTTGGGGGTTTTAGCTAAATTGTCTTTATTTTACAGAGGAACTTTTCCTGAGGGAGTGGAATTTGTATCATACCTGTGGCATGAACTTATCTAATAACACAGGAAAGTGCCATTCACCACTTAAGGATGCAGAAACCAGAAAGGAGTGTGAGAGTTGTACTGATCACAGCCAAAGAGAAGATTTTTATCAGTGATTCTTAAATTGTGGCTAAGTGGGAGTCTAACATTGTACCCATCGATTGGAGATTTACTTAGTTACATATAACTACTTGAGCCCTAGGCCAGTTATAGCTTCTCAGTTGAACCACACAGTAAGGTACTAAAAATTTCCATGTTCTATGGTTGCCTTCTGGGGCAGGTTGACAGCTATCCTATGGAACTCCTTTCAGAATCTTGGGCAGCTCTGATCAAGCTCTTGATTCTTTGCCTGCCTCCAGTAAAATAGCCCCTGCTGATCAAACTCACTTCTGAGACATCATGCAGTAGTTCAGGAAACGGCATGCCAGCCTCGCTCTTCAGCAGGCAGTACCCCATTTCAGTTGTTTTACAGAGTTTTTCTTCTAGCTGACAAAAAGATGATCCTCCATGCTCTTTATCATCTAGGTATCTTCCATGCTGTACCTTCTGACAAGAGGCATACTTGTGTTGCTAGCACGTTCTATGTTATTGTCCCAGTAAACATCCATTGGCAGTAATTTGAATCTATTTTCAAGGAAATGCCATAAGTGCAGCTCTCAGTTTGCATCTTTGTTAGCACATCAGAGCTTTGCACCAGTGCAACTGAGCGGGTACTTTGTTCTTTTCTAGTAGCCTTTGTGCTTACAAGCATGAAGATAGATGATATGCACGAAGATAGGATATATGCATAAACTAACCATGTGGTATGCTCGTGCTTCTCAACTGGATGGGGGTCCAGAAATGGGAAGGTGCAGGATGGTGTATTTGAGGAAACTAGTCTGCAGTTCCTTCCTCTGAGGCTCTGCCCTCTTTTTCTGTTGGATTGTGGTGTTAGGTTGCTCTAACATACAAGAGTATGCTTACCCTTCTGTGCTACCAGAAATTCACATGGATATCTGGATTTGCTACTACCTGACTACCTGGGTTTGTCTCCTCAGGACTGTGTAACCTCTCTGTTGACTTGTAGATGTAAACTTCTGGGTTTGACCCCATGTGAGAAACTTCTTACCCTGTGCAGACAGGTGCTCAAAAGCTTTAGAAGGAAGAACTGTCAGGAGCAGTATTTAGAGTAGTACTGCCAAATCTAATCTCTGGAGCATGTTAGTTAGCTAATGCCAGTTTTCTGTTGGGCAAAATCTGTAATAAAACTATATGGGTATGTGGCACTTTCACTGAGATCCAAATCATCTGTCTAAACCCAGTGAATGTGTTTGTACAGAGATATCCTGTGAGGTTTTTCCTGGTAGGATGGAAGGACTGTTTTTAATGTAAGAGATCTGTTAACTACCACAGTGCCAGGCAAGTTGTCATTTCAGCTGTCACAGTTCCTTTGCTAGGGCCTATCTCAACCAGTCTAACTCTGATGAAATTATGGAGGTCTAGTTTTATTATTATGGAGGTCTAGTTTTATTATTATGGAGGCTAAGTTTGACTTAGCTGTGACCCATTACAACCGTGTTCCCATCAAAACTCCCAAATCCATTTGTGAGAAACTTCATCGCCAAACAAAGACTGACAAAACCCTTCTGAATAAGCATAGGCCTCTGAGGATATTTTTAATATTCAGGTTAATTAATCTATGTTACATGATTAGAAACTTGCTGATATAGGACAGCAAATGAAATCAAACAGGATCACAATACACAACTTAGTACCCTGGGACTACCTCTATCAGCTATTGAAGATAATTGGCCATTCCTAATGGTGTCTGATAAACTCAGGATCTAGGAAAGGAATACAATGGAAAGAGAAACTGAAGTCAGATCTCCAGATTCAGTAGAGAAGCTTTCTGATTTGTTCTCACAAAGTTATAAAGGATATGGAGAAAGAGAAAGCAAAAGGGGCTTTCTCCTGTGTTGCTCTTTGATGTACACAGATTCCAGATGCACCATCATCCCAGGGGTATTCTGTCCACCACCTCAGTTAGCCATGAGCCTTGACCATGTACGTGTTCTGCATATTCAAGGCCAATGTCTTAATATTGCAGACTCCTCTGCTATGCAAAGAGCAAGTCAGGGGCAATGCCCTAGTCTGTGTAGGACTCAACTGTGGGCTTTAGATGCTGTTAAACCCCTCCCGTTTCAATAGGAGTACGCTTGGCCATAACTGGCAAGGACACTGCAAAAGGACACACTGTAGAAGGGTAGGGGAGAGAACAGTCTTAACCAAGTATAAATGATGAAACAAAAATGACCGTGGTTCCCCATTCAGCAGTATGCACAAGCCAATTTTAACTTGTCCCAGGCAACACTTGCTCCAGTGAACCAGTCCTTCAACTGCTTTCTCAGGGAATATTGCCCTGAAGTCAGCTGCTGGTACTTGTGAGAGTGAGGGCGGTTTGTGGAACCAAGATGCTTGAGGGCAGGTCCTGCACTGATTTACACCACATCAAGTCCAGCTTGTTGGAGCTGCATTCACAGGATGAACTCCAAACCAGAACTGTTTTGGTATGGTTGCAGGGTGTTAAACCATTAACTGTGCTCAGGCAAAGGGAAGGATGGCTTTGAGGCAAGAGGAATAACCGTGGGAGGAAGGAATCCACCTTCATCACACGTCTGGAGAGTAGCCTATTTCATTATATGCTGAAAGCCATGTTACCTGCCAGAATATGCTTACCTCTGTGGCTTAAAATCCTTGTGATTTCTGTGGCTTCATGTTTGCTGAACATCTGACAGCTACTGTTTGACCAGCAGTGACATATAGGCCAGTCAGCCTCATGTCTGTCCCTGGAAAGGTAATGGAACAGCTTGTTCTAGATGCCATCTCCAAGCAATTGGAAGAGAAGAAGGTCATGAGGAGGAGTCAGCATGGATTCACCAAGGGGAGATCATGCTCCACCAATCTCATAGCCTTCTCATCACCGGCTGGGTGGATGGAGGGAGAGCAGTGGATGTCATCTACCTTGACTTCAGCAAGGCTTTTGATACTGTCTCCCATGACACCCTGATAGCAAAGCTGAGAAAGCATGGGATTGATGAGTGGACAGTGAGGTGGGTTGAGAATTGGCTGTCGGACCGAGCCCAGAGGATGGTGATCAGTGGAGCAGAGTCTGACTGGAGGCCTGTGACTAGCGGTGTTCCCCAGGGCTCGGTGTTGGGTCCAGTCCTGTTTAATATCTTCATTGACGACCTTGATGAGGGAACAGCATCCACCCTCAACTGATGATACAAAGCTGGGAGGAGTGGCTGACACGCAGGACACTGCGCTGCCATCCAGAGAGACCTGGACAGGCTGGAGAGCTGGGCAGGGAGAAACCAGATGAGGTTCAATAAAAGCAAGTGTAAAGTCTTGCACCTGGGAAGGAACAACCGTTTCTATCAGTACAGGCTGAGGGATGACCTGCTGGAGAAGAGCTCTGTGGAGAAGGACCTGGGGGTCCTGGTAGATGACAGGTTGGCCATGAGCCAGCAGTGTGCCCTGGAGGCTGAGAGAGACAATGGGATCCTGGGGGGCATCAGGAGGAGTGTGGCCAGCAGGTCAAAGGAGGTGATCCTCCCCTCTACTCTGCCCTGGTCAGGCCCCACCTGGAGTATTGTGTCCAGTTCTGGGCTCCCTGGTATAAAAGAGACAGGGATCTCCTGGAGAGAGTCCAGAGGAGGCTACGAAGATGATCAAGGGCCTGGAGCATCTCCCCTATGAGGAAAGGCTGAATAAGCTGGGACTGTTCAGCCTTGAGAAGACTGAGGGGGGATCTGATCAATGTTTATAAATATCTCAATATTTATCAATATCAATATCCCCCTGGGACACAGGGGGAATTGGCCAGCCCCTTTTCAGTGTCTGTGGGGACAGGACAAGGGGCGATGGCCTCAGGTTGGAGCACAGGAAGTTCCGCACCGACATGGGGAAGAACTTTTTCCCAGTGAGCGTGAGGGAGCCCTGGGACAGGCTGCCCAGGGGGGTGTGGAGTCTCCTTCTCTGGAGAGATTCCAGACCTGTCTGGACACCTCCCTGTGCAATATGAGCTGCGGAGCTGCTTTGGCAGAGGGGTTGGACCCGATGATCTCTGGAGGTTCCTTCCAACCCCTACGATTCTGTGATTCTGTGACATTCTGATTCGGTGCCAACCAGGCCAAGGCTGTGTAGCTTTCCAAAGCAGAGGCTTTTTCTTACCTTTATTTTCAGGATAAAAAGAGTAAAACATTTTGCTACTGTGCAAAATAACACAACAAAGTTATTGTCATGTTGTTATTGTGACTGATTTTCATGTTTTTGGAAAGGATTTAGGTTGGTTTTTTTTTTAACTGAAGGTATTTTTCTTCTTTTGCATTTTTATGATGTAATATTACTAAGTTAAAGGAAATATAAGAAAAGGCTTTGCTGTCATATGGAATGCAAGAGCATCTGCTGTTGACTGGTTTTCTAGTAAAATTATATGGCAGTGACTGTATCTAGTATGCACTGCCTTGCCTGCCCCAGAAAATGACTGTGATGTGATAGACACTTACATTAAATGATCTCATCTCATTGGATGTGTTACAGGTCATTATAGCTGTGCTATTTTGGTGTCTCAACGCAGTTGGCATCTCTCAAGCTACACCAAAGAATGGAAGTCATTCCTAGTGTTTCATTTCACATTACACAGTCTTTACATTACTTTTGTCACTTCCTAAAAACAAATGATGTGGTATCAGTACTAATGTGATAACACCAGTTCATTGATCTTAGTGCTTGGCTTACCAGAAACAAACTGCACTTTTTATCACATTATATGATCCTGTTCACTGAAGCAAACGTTACAGTTAAAATTTTCTGGCCCATGTAATATTAGGGGGTGGGGAGGGGTGTTTGGTGCATATTAGAAATAAAGAGTGATGATTAAATGCAGTTGAAAAATCTAATGGCTTCACATTAACAGCAAGTAAAACAGAAAGGAGACAGGAATACTGGTGAAGCTCTGCATGGAGCTAGTTAATTTCATGATTTATTTATTTACAAGAAGACATACATGGAGGGTTTTTTTTTCCCCTAGACTTTAATTCCTTAAAGGGCCATATTGCTGCTTTGGAATTTAATCCTGGTCAGTATGGCACAAATCTCAGGGCAAAAAGGTCGTTAACAGCTCGTTGGGACCTTTTGAACTATGTCTGCTCCGCAAAAGCATCCTCTGAAAAGAGCTGAGCCACTCTCCGAAGTGGGGCAACACGTAAATTAAAACGCTATCCTACAGCCTTGCTTGGGGAGGGATCTCTCTGCCAGCAGTGTGGCTCCACTTGCTGCTCAGTGAATAGGAGGTGCTGCTTCCAAACCCTTAGCTGCCCTCTCATATAAAAGCAAAACCCTAAGTACATATTAATTAATTAAACATCATTTTCATTTTCCCCTCCAAGGAAGATGGTTGCTTTTTTACTCTTCCAGGACAACCAGCTAGCATAATTTAGCTGCAAACAAACAAACAGAACAAACCGCAGAGAGAGACAAAACCTTGAGACATTTTCTCTTCTCTTTTTTTTTTTTTTTTTTTTTTTTCCCCCCCATCTCTCATTAATTGCTCAGATCTGTGAGGGAAAGGACTCCAAGCTTGGGCTTTGCACAAAACTCATCCAAGAGTGAAGAGGGCAAGCCGAACACTGAGCCTCTCCAGCTGCCTTGAAGTGAATGGCTTTCTGAGGGGTATGAATGCTCGCTGTCTCTCCCCATACAATGTAGGTGTTACTGCTCACAAGGAGGAAAAAAACAAAACAATAATCGCTTGAAGGGGAGAGAAGGCTGTCCTGGGCAGGGTTGGGAAGAGCTGTCTCTCCTGAGGATATAAAACTGTGCTTCCTTCATGTTGGTATGAGGGACCGGACACAAGAGGTGAGGCAGTGTGATGCTCTTGGAGGCTGGGGGCACTTGGAAAGAAATATTCAGTTCTCAGCAACAAGGGAGAAGAAGGGTGGGGTGGGTTTTTTTGCAGTGAAATAGCAAAAAAAACCCTCCCCAAACAGAAAGGATGGTGTAGCACATTTGAAGATGGATACGCTTCTGGGCTCGTTTTAGTAATTGGTTTGTTCTGGTTTTCTGCACCTACCTACACGTTCAGTGTGCCTGCACGTGGCCCAGCAGTTAGTTAACGAAATCATAGCCTCTGCTGCTTTCCCTCATTCACAAAACTGAATGTGAGGTTCAATTGCCAGCCACTTTTCCATGTGTGACTTCAGCTTGCACCAAGAGGAAACCAGCCAGTCAGCGCTGGGATGCAGGGCAGCACTTCTTCAGTTTCTAATAGCATTTGTGTACCTGTGCATGCACTTGGACATAGGAGAGCTGACCTTGTTTGATCTGGAGAGAGGTGGAAATGCAGAGGATGTGATGCAATAGGGCTTTTCTGTCTTTTTTCATTTTGTTTTATTTGTGCTAAATGTTTGTTTTGCCCCACTCCCCTTCCAGTTTATCGTGCACCTCTGGGGAACGAGCAAGGACGGCCAGTTGGGTGAGATCAGATGCCTGCACTTCCAACTCTGATCTTGTTCAGTTTGTATTTAGACCTTCTGAAGGCCTTTTTGCATTAGTTACTTTTGGTCCAAGCAGACCTTTACTCTTATGTGAGCACAAAGGGGGTTAGGTGCAGCGCTTTCTATGGCAAAAAGCCCTCGCTGAGGCTGAGCAAAATCTCGGCTTTTTCAGGAGCGCAGCCACACAAAAGATTTAAGGGGGGAAATTGTTAAAAGGGAAGCCCTTTTCTCTTTGGATTGAATGCAGTGGGGAGATTAAAACTTTCATTTGAGATTTTGCTGTATTCATAGTAGTGAGGCCATGAATAGGTCTAAGTCAGAGCCCACAGTGGTTGTGGTGTGCCCTTTTATTCTCTGGCACATCTTCAGACACAGGTTGTTTTGCACTTGAAAGAGGTGAAAGAGGGGAATGTGGGATTTTGACAGCTGATATTGGCCTCTGAGCTCTTGATGGGGATTTTCTAATTAACCCCAAGGGCCCATCAGGTGGTCAAAATGGAATGATTTCTGTCAGAAAGGGCAAAAAGTTGGAATTTTCTATCTTTTTTTTTTTTAAATTTCGGACAAAAACATTGGAAACTATGATTTTTGAATGTCATATATATGATGAAACCAATTATGTGGAGGATCTTGGAAACTTTTAGGGCCAGAATACCCCTAAAGCTCAACATTTCAAGGGAAACTTCCTTACTTTTGAAGACCTCTTGAACTTTATATAATAAAAACAATAATGCTAATTTAAGCAAACGCCTTTTGGTTGCAAAGTACCTCCCCCAAATCTGTAATGATTAGCCTGAGATGGCACACTCCCACCCTGTTCCCTCCAACTTTAGGGTGTCTGGGGGCAGCAAGTCCTTGGGAATCAGCTACAGGGATCCTTACTGTGTGTATGCAACTGGCAGAGCTCATCAGTAAAGCAGCTGTGATGCAAAGAGATTGGGCTGCAAGTGTGCTATGTACTGCATGAAGTTTGCACAGCTTAGTCTTTGGTTTTAAAACACAAGCATGTGAGCAAGCCTGCCTGCATGGCACTGCTCTTTGAGTATTGAAGGTTGTACAGTGCAGAAGCACGTGAAGTTTCAAGGCAGCCACCCCTGTTCCCTAGTCTCCTTCTGAACCCACCGTGCAAGACAGAGGATTAAGAATTTAGGGGAAAAAATCATCTTGATTATTCATTGAGGTTGCAATAACCTGTGAGTTAGGGGAGTGAGCAGAAAAGTGTGTGGTATTAGTTCTGTACAGTAGTGGTGCTGAAAGAAGAATGGAGTTAAAGCTTCGTAATATATGACTGTGCATGTGTTTATATGGGATGCACAGGAGGATTAGGTCTCAGAGCTAGTGTGGAGACCTGAGTTGACTTGTACAACATGATATTAATTTCTTCTGGCCTGGGGTATTTGAGAGTTGTAAAGGAAAAACTGTAGAGCAGAGAAAAGGAGAAACAAGCCAGAAGGAATATGGAGAGTGAAATGAATCACACTGAGTTAATCAATTGAGGAGTAATAACAAATCTAGTGAGAACATATCTCTGTATCTATTCCTCTGCTTGTCCAAAGCAAGCCACACATTTCTTGTGCACTTCAGAGGCAAGGACAAGAAGCTGCAATTGTTTCTCCTTCTAGCCATGGCAAAGGTCATATGGGACATCTCTGTTTTGTCTGTTATCTCTTCAAACTAGAGGTATGCCTCATCCACTTTTCTATATTAGTCAAGTCCAAACTTCCTATCGTTGGAAACTCAGTTGAAAGTAGCACCCTGGACCAATCTTAGGTTTGTGCTGGACAGGAACATTGATGGATGGAGGAAAGGAGTGAAGTAATGAAGCTGAATATATGTAAATAGTGAATTTATCAGAATACTACTGTCAAAGGTAGTCACTGGGGTGAGAAAACAGAAAACATAAGGATTGCAGAACCAGACCAAGTGTCTCAAAACAAAACATAAGACCAAGGAAAACGTTTGCTCACATTTGGCCACAAGATGTTTGGTACGGGTCCAAAAACGTGTTCTGTTTTGGTTTTGTTTGTTTTTCTTCTGGAATTCAGTGAATACATTTTGAGTGAACAGAGCCAAAGTCTGTGGAAGCTGAGCTGTTTCTGGTCTTGATGAATGCTGGTAGGCAAATAGAGGTATATGTTAACTCCTATGAAGGAAGAGATAGGCCCTGTCCTCTGCTACACAGGATGAGAACAGTCTAACTTGGCTATTGAGACACAAGGTCAGTTTGTGAAACTCTGTAGGGCTAGTACTTAGCAATTAAAATAGATGCTAAGTAACACCAAGAAAACAAATAAAATCCAAAAATATACTGTGAGTAAGCTCTTTGGAGCATCTAGTTCCTCTCATTACTTCTGTTAGAAAGATGTAGCCACCCCAGTGGAGATTTTTGGATGTGTGGATAACACCTGCCTATTGTTTAATGCTCTTGAGAATAAGGCTGAATAGATTTGCCTTGGGTCAGGAGTTTTATGCTTTACTTAGCCGGGGGTTATTCCAAGAAACCTGATGAGATACAGACATTTATCCATCTCCACTGAAGTTAAATCTCTAGTATTTCTCCTTGCTAACACATACTGGAAATGGACTGGTTGTTTTTTTTTTTTCCCTCCAGTCCTGACGAGCACAGCAGTCTTGGATGAACAAGACATTCATCTTGCTGACACATCTTGCTTCAGCTGTTGCTGTGACAAATTGTTTTTGCTGTAGTTCAGCCAAAGCGCTGCAGAGTTGCTGGGAGTGACTACTGTATTCCAGGGGTTGTTCATAACGGGTTTAAAGTTCTTTTTTGAGGACGGCTTTAAATCAAAACGAAAGCAAGTGTTACAAAGCCCTGTCAACCACAGATGAGTTTAAATGGAGAGTTTCTGCTAGGGGAAATGAAAAAGTGCAAGGTGTTCTCCATCCTCATGAACCTACAAAATCTGCCCAGTTTCTCAGCAGTGTTATGTGCAGTCATTTTTTCCAGAACATGCAAGAAAGGAATGTTTCCTCTTGTCAGGAGGATTTGGCTCCTGAAACAAAAATCCACTTCCAGTGCCTATCAGTAAGATGCATTGTTTGGGAACTGGTCTATATGTTTTATGAGCACTCCAGTGCTTCTCCATCAGTAATTACTTCAGATTGAGATCAAATTTCATATGCTCTGCAGGGGTGGGGAAAATAATTCTACCATGATAATGACAGTGCTATGTGATGTTAAAGACAGCCCCATGCACACTCTCAACTCACAAGTTTTCTTCTCACGCTTAAGACATTCAAAACCCACTGGGATGTGTTCCTCTGGGATTTAGTCTGGGTGACCCTGCTCTGGCAGGGGGTTGGACTAGGTGATCTTTCAAGGTCCCATCCATCTCCCAATGTTCTGTGATTCTGTGAGCTGTGGAAGGGGCATGCCTCTCGCTTTGAATGATTTATTATGGTAGGGTTATCATCTTGAACCTACAAGAACTTGTCAAGGTGCTCTGTGTTTCTGCTTGCTTTCTTGCTGCTGGTGACTCTTGGTTCTGCAGTGTGGTCCTCCTCCAACTGAATTACATTGTCACTCTTGGTAGACTTAATTCAGTTTTCAGCTAGTAATCCATGAGGAAAAGCATCCATCAGCTCACAGAATAACAGCACAGTATCAAAAGTTAAAGCTTGTTTTCTGGGGAGCAGTTGTTACAAGTTCTTTTTCATCTCCAAGTGTGTTTAGATAAAGTCATGGAGTTGTAATCCTGAACATTTGACTATGTCACATCCTGCCAATTAACGGGATTAATTTCCCCCTACAAAAAAATTTGTCAGCTGCTTTTGAAACAAACTTGGAAGAATTGAGACACTTTCTAGGTCCCCTTCCATTTTCTAGACCAAAGAGATTTCATCCAGTTCACTGTCCGCAGGCATCTGTTGTACATCTTCTCAGGCATTTGCAGCAGTGAGAGCTCTAAGAAATTACAGCCTGTACAGGAATATATGTTTAAAAGTGAATTTTGAAGTCCAGTTAACTTTCTGTGGGTTTCAAGTTTGAAGTGGTGGTGGAATCAAAATGTAAGCAATGGCTACCTAGAAGCTTAAGAAGCAGAAGCTGGATTATTACTTCAGCAACCATATAAACATTGTCTTTGTTATGCATTAGTTTTGTGGGGGGATATAAATTAATGTACTTTCATACCTGTTTTCTGTGTGCATTTTTTTCTTGGTATCATACAGCACAGGAGGATTGGGGGATTGGACCTGATGATCTCTTGAGGTCCCTTCCAACCCCTATGATTCTGTGATTCTGTGACTGTGTGTGTGTTTGTGAAGAGAGTTTACTTATTTTGTTTCTTCGTGTATGCAGAGGAAAATGCAACAGCATCTGCTTGAGAGACAGTGGGGGAAAATCTTTTCAAAATATTCTCACATCATGAGACAGCTGGAGACTGATTTTTATTCAGTCCTGGCAATCAATGTTAGGGGGTTTGGCTCCTCCTTTTTCTGGCACTCTATCAACTTAGAGCCATTATCAATCTTCCTGAGTTAACTTAAATAGCTTTTAATACCAACAAAACTCCCTCACATATAAAATTGTGTCGTCTTCTTTCTTTTTCCCCTGAGCAGTACAGTCTGATGCTCTTTTTGTTGCTAAAATGAAGTTTATTGTATTCTTCAATGCAGTATCTCATACACAGCCTCATGTGTATGGTGTTCCTCCTTACAACACCTTCTGGTTATAAGAGCTTATCCACAGTTTCTAGCTCAGCCACTGAATCACTGGGAGATAAAGGCTCATCTCTAGAGTGTTTAGTAAGCCAGCTAATTGTGGGTGAAATCTAGTGTGCATTAGAGAAAGGTATATGGCTTTGATGGCTTTGGCTTCAATGGCTTGGGACAAGGGAGGGTCCTGGGGACCCCGGCTGCTATGGTCATTTACTGGTCATAACCTTACAGGTCAGACATTCTTCTGACTTGGGCAGGCTTTGTTTGTCAATCTGACTGTACTTTCAGTGGCTTCAGGCTTTTACAGCAAAGGGGAACATTAGTGTAGACTTTGTTGGTCTTCCTGTGCTGGGACTCAATCCAAGGAAGCTCGCTGACATCAGGAAGAGAAGCCTTTCACTTCTGCTGAGGAGCACCAGTGGAACAAACCCACAAAATGTGTTTAACAAACGTGTTTAAAGACAGATATGTGTAAAGTGCTATGTCGATGTAAGGGTGGCAGTGCTGTGGGGAAGCAGGAGGGGCTTGGGGTGGGGATATGTGCTTGGAGAAGATGTGACACTGGGGAGGGTACCCTCCCTTGCCGCAAGTGGAGCGGGCAAGCTGTGCTTTGGTGGTGCTTGGTCTGTGCTGGCCCGAACAATTAATCTGGCCTTCAGCTTCCCCTCCTCCTCCCCCCATGAGAAAAGAGGGGCAGGCAGCAGCTCAAGGTTCAAATGTCACACAGGAGCTTGCAGGCTGTGAGCTAGATGTGGCTGTTTCGGGCAAGGAGCTTGCTTGTCGCCACCTCCTTCTGTGTCATTGGACTTTACGGTGATTACGGCTTAAGGATGTTGTTAGAAGTAACAGAAGAAAAAACTCCTGCTATAATAGATCACTCTTAGGGATTAAACACTGGTTCTAAACTTCCAAAAATACACTTCTAATCACGGATCGGTCCTGATCGGGTTGAGGGAGGTCCTGCTTTTCCACCAAAGCAACCACGAGAGGGCAACATGAGCATGAGCACAACGCAGAGGGGATGTTAGGGAAGAAATCAGCGGTAGGAAACGCAGCTTGTGATTCCGGCAGCCTTTCTGCAGACCGCCTTGCCTTCAGCTTGTGCGCTTAGGAGGAGGTTAGGAAAGGGCTTCCTCCCATTCAGCATCTGCCTTGTGCTTTGTGGAGCTACCCTGAGGAGAGGTAACGCACAAAAACGTTAAACGGGAGAATTTCACTCCTGTTTCCAAGAGCAAAGTTTGCATAGGACTTGGAAATCCGGAGTGGTATTGCTGCTTCTCCCAGGTTTATGGCAGGTGTTGAGATGTGAAGCACGTCTGCTTTCAGAGCCATCTGAACATATATGGATCTCAGCTTTTCAGAAAACAGCCCTGGGCCTCAGACCTGCAGAGACAGCTTTAGGAGGTGAATTTTAACTAAGAAGCAAGCAGAAAGGTTTCATGATTTTTAAAAGAGTGGAAGTAGGACGGCAGCTGACAAAAAGCGAGTGCTGCATTTGCTTGGCTAGGAAGCTCAGGGAAATATCCCCAGCGAGGCATCTTCAGGAGTGTCAGACTCCAGTGGCTACTTCTGGAGGGTGGATGAAAACCAGGCCAGGAAAGAGGAGCTTCCGTTGCAGGCACAGGCCAAACAAGAAGCACGCTTGTGGCAAACCAGGGGCTGCCTTAAAACAAAACAGAACCCTGGGTTTGTGTCAGCCTACAGCAGCTAAACCCAAAGGGGAGTTCATAGCCACGCGTTTACTTTCACATCAATGAATATGGTCCTGAGCTCCAGTGATAGAAAATCTTGTCTTAAAATTCTGAAGACAAGCTTTCCAGGGTTTGGGAGAGAGGTCTGTTACTGCACTGCTCCTTCCTAAACACTTGCATACCTAGTGCTCGAACAGGACACGTGGAAGACAAGACTGTATTTCTGCCTTCCCGGGGAACAATAACTAAATAGATCCTCTATAAGAGGTTCTGAAATACTGAAATTCATGTAGGATTGAAAAATTATCTAGAAGTAACTACAAATTATTATAGCAACTTCAAAGAGATAGCTGGAAGCATTTTCTGCACCGAGAAATTCGACTTAGAAGGTAGTTTGGAAGTAGTAGTAATATCTGATTGCTTTTATGTTTCCTGCATGTTCACTGTGATTCCTTGCACCTCTTCCTTTCAAAACAGGGTGTGCCTTTGAAGGAAAGAATAATTTAAGAGAGAAAACAAGAGAGATGAGATTTTCCCAGGAAACCCTTGGTGGAGGATGTCCCATTTCTCCAAGTGTCAGAAATTAATGTGGTAGATATCTTGCCAGAGAAGTGCTCCCACCCTTGATGGGGGAGTATTTCTGTTTATGATCGTGCTCTCTAGGTCACTAGTCTATGCTGAAAGCTAGATGCAAGCTAGAAGGTGACAGAGCTGTGGGCTTTTCCCTTTCTCAGACAATCCTCTGCTCCCAGGGAGAGTACATCGCAACACTGGAAGCTAACACATGTTCTTGCACACAGATGAAGTGTACGCCCTTTCGACAGGATCCCTTCCTGGTGTGAATCATAGGAGAGCTGGGTCTGGGGACCTAACAAAGCCCTTACTTTCCCTGATCTGAGGTGATGCTGATAGACTTTTATACTAGGGTGTGTACTTGTAGTCGTTCTCTCCAGTTTGCTTTCTTTATTTTTAATTTAATCTTGGGTTTTTTTGCCTAGTTTTCCAGCTTTAATTTTAGCTTTTCCTTTTACTAATTAGATTTTTAAGATAATTTCTCTGCTGTGGAAAATGACAGCTGTGTTTTCAGTGCAATTCTTCATTCTTTCAAGAATTCCCATAGGTGATATTACATATGACCTTTGGCCTTTTTGAATTTATTTATTCACCTGGCCACTGTGTGGGAGAAAGGTGTGGGGAGACCCAATTGTAGCTGCAGAACCAAAGCTGGGAGTTCCTGGCAGATCCCAGGAGATGGGGAACGTAGGTTGGGATGTTTCCAGATGGCCCCTACTAGGTCATAGGGAGCTTTGAAAGAAGCTATCTTCCTTTAGAAGAAAGTGATTATGACCAAAAACATACTCAGAAAAGTAAGAAAAGGGTCTGTTTCTGTAACGTACTGTTTTAGCAACATCAGGAACAACCACCAAGAAAAATAAAATAGAGAAGCAGAAGGGAAAAGGGGAGCCTGATTCCTTGCATGTATCAAAGGAGCTGCAGAATTTCATTAGCTTTCTGGAATAGGTTTGAGTGATACTTTGATTCAGTGTGTGAAAGTCTCAGAAACCATGGTACATAGCACCATAAGTACATAAGTACTAGTTGGATGCACTTACCTAGTTGGAGGATAAGGGGTTTTTTGTCTCTTCTGAAGGATTTCTTCTGTAAAACTCAAAGATATAGGAAAGAAGTCAGTATCATTATATCAATTTATCCATACTGTGCCTTTGTTCTTCTATTTATTTATATTTTTTGGGGGGCAGTAAGAAGCCCAGCTCAATCATCTTCCATTTTCATAGAGCTTCACATATGCTATGTTGTGTCGAGTTGAAAGGTACACCTCAATGAACAAGACAGTGGGAAGCATTAACGAACTTAATACACAGTCTCTTCGTATCTTAATTATTTTGTGTGACTATTTCCCTTTGACCTTTCTCCCTGGGCATCTATTTGATGTATTCATGCAAAGAGATGTTTTGCACAGAGGGAGGAAAAAATGTTCACCTGTTCAAAAAGCTGCCACCAGGATGCAGATACAAGCAGAGATTCTTTCTCTCACCACCGTATTATTTTCCTGAACACACTGTAATTTCATCAATTTTCCATGCTTATGGTCATGAATGCTTGACATTACCATGTCTTTGCCTTAACAAAAAAGAAATTTCATGGCTTAAGTTTTCACTAGAAGAATAGGGAGAGCGTGAAAAGCCAGCCAAATCACGGAGCGCTACACTGTCCGCTCTTCCACGGCAAGATTTTCTTCTGGAGAGATTTGTATTGTAGGTTTTGGGTTGGTTTTTAGTTGCATGTTTACAACAAGCTAGAACTCACGTGGGTTTCTTCTATTTGAACTGTTTGCCAGTTTGCATCTGAGTGTCAGAGAGTTAGATTTCATGGTATTGGGATTAAATGATGTTTAAATGGTGCTTGGAAGGCATGTGAATATTTGTAAGGTGAGATCTGCAACCAATTGGCATGACTGTAGTGCTGTGTTGGCTGCTACTAGGCAGAGATGGAACTCCAAACATTTCTGGGTGACAGTTTTTTTCCAACACATCACCTGGACCATTTGCAAACATCATCCTCTCAAACAGGTGGGTGGGTCAGGGTGGGTGACACCCTTTACTTTTTAAAATGTGGATTTCATGCACCAGATGTGGCCATGACCTGAACTCAGAATAAGTAACAGGCTGTGTCTGAGCGATCTCAGAAAAGTTCTGACTTCCTGTAACCAAAGTGACATGTTTTGGTCTTTGCTCACCTCTGACACAGAGGTGGTGATGGCTCTATCACAGTTGCCATTGCAGGTCCCTGAAGCTCTGTGGAGGCAGTATGTTACACTGCACTTGCACTTAGGGGAGTGTATGTAAACCAAGCCAGGCTTGGAGAGTCTTCCTGTCTATTTATGTTAAGAATGTGGAAATAGAGGCCATGCAGCCTTGTTTGCCAGTGGAGATGTGATAATGCAAATACTTGCTTTATTCAGCTTGGCCATCCTTTGACACACAATGTCCAGTGACTTGGGAAAGCAAGTATTTGTATTATCACATCTCCACTGGCAAACAAGGCTCCCTCAATAAATCCTTTATACATTGTGTTACGCTTTATCTTTGCTAAACACTGGTTTGTTCTACATCTTCCTCCTTGGGTATTTCTCTCAGCTATGAGAAACAACAGATGGGTTTCAACTGGGGAGTCTGTAGATGTGTTGACGATGTTTTCAAGTTCCAGATGATGCTCTACTCTAACTGCTGCACAAGTGTCCTCACTTGCACTATCCCATCAACTTAATGGGTCAAAGAAGAAACACATGAGAATATTGAGTGTTCCTAGAAGAAATCTTTAGTTAGAGAGTTGGAGGTTGAACTGCAAAATTCTTTTAGGGTGGACTCCTCTGAGCAAGAGAGGAAGTAAGGGCATATGGCTTTTCTGGGACAACAGTTGAGGCCTGGTAATTATGAGGCAGAGATTGCTGCTCTGTTTGCTGGTAGATAGCCACATATTTCTTCCCATGGAGCTCTTTCAGTTGAGACCAGAACGAATGGAGCTGGCTGTCTGTGCCGCTATGCTGGTGTGCATCAGGAGTAACTTCATTCAAGTCAGCAGTTGCTAAATCATAAAGCTGGCATAAGCAAAAGCATCGCAGGACCTAACAGATGTCTCCTAAGGGAGGACTTCAGCTCTCAAATTACATAGTGTTTTTATTTTCCATGAAAGTGAAATTAAATTAGACTCCCATATTCATTCCTCTGCTCTGACAGCCAGGCCTTGATTCATGTATTGTTTCTTCCTTTTCCATAATCTTCCAGCACACTGCAAAAATGCTCATGGGAAGCATAAACTGCCCAGACAGCTACTCTTGTGCTTTACTAAAATACTATGAGGCTCAGTAGGAAGAGTAAAATGTTGCAGATGACTGTGTGTACCTCCAGTAGCTGTTCCCATCTTTAGCTTCAAAGTGTGCAGATACTACAGGAAGAATTTAACACTATTGCTTTAGGCTTAAATGGTTGCTATTTCAGTTTAGGCTAAAATAATGAGATTTACCTTTTTCTTGTATATTTTTTTGGAGTTGCTTCTTATTAGACTGCAAAGAAAGGTGCCTAAGATCAACAGGTGGTAACATTTCTAGAAGTGCTTTGTAAATGCTGTGAAGCCATGACACTTTTTTATCAACCAGGTTTGATATGACTATGAGGAACACTCGATGCTTGGGAAAGTTTGTGGCCTTTTGAGAATGAAATGTGTTGGTGTGCAACAGCTTCAGGCACCGTGTGGTGTGAATGGAGGATGACCCACCATCCTGTTCATCCTCCCTACTCCAGCAGTGAGCCCCACCACATGCTGGGCTTTGAGCTGTGGAAACTAGATGAAATGAAACTAGGTTGAGATATGACTCTTCCCAAAGATGATGAATGTGAAATAACAAAAGGTTTGTTCAGTCTTCACTTCTGAAATGGGGTAGGCTTGAATTGATAAGACATAGGTTAGCTCCCCCCATACCTTCATGTTTCCCTAAACAATGCAATGTCCCAGGAATTAAAACAAATAAAAATCTTTCTCAACTCTCCAGCTCTAGGAAAGCACGCAAGCTGCTGCTCAAAAATCACTGTAATATAGGAAAATACACTAAAAAAATGCAGTTAGACTGTGTTGGATGTCAGTGTAACATAACTACAGGGATATCAGAGTATTTGTTGAACGTTATAACTCACAAGGGAATTAGGAGTCAGTGGTTAGTAAGCACTATGTGCTGCTTGTACAAGCTGAGACTTAAGGAAGACAATCACGGGTTAAGTCGGCATGCATGTGCAAAGAAGCTGCCAACAAAATGCAACCAAATAAAAATTGTATCTATCAAGAAAAGTCACTGGATTTTACATTTGAGAGAGGAAAATGGAAACTTTTGGGGAAAACAAGTTCCATTCCTTAGGAGGCTGTATCAGTCAAATCTGGCCTATTTGGATCAGTGGGGAATCGCAGCGCTGGCAGGTTGCTCTTTACTGCTGTAAATGCCCATTCTGTGTCTGAAGCTAAAGCTTTTTAAATCCAAATATTTGTCTGGTGAATTCTTCTTGATTTATTTTGCCATGTAGTAGAAAACTAAAGACATAACGGTATGTTTAGAAATTTCTGTTGATTCAGAAGTTTACTCTGTTTCCTATTTCATTTGGTAACTTCCCTTCCACTTCTGCCTGTTTGTAGCAGGGACTGAATGTATCCTGTACCATATATTTCTATATGTTCCATTATGGAAATATAATGGTTTGTTATTTGTAAGAAATTTACAATTTCTGCAGCTAAAACATCAGGTGAATTGCTTACCTTTACATATATTATTCACGCACTTGTATTCTGTGACCTTCACTTGAATTTCACAGCTCATGTGGACCTGATGATCCACATGGTGTTGATTTTTTTACTATTTTAATTTTTATTCCTGGCTATAATTATATCTTATTTCAGTAATTTAAATTAAGAATTGGGTTTAAAATATGCTTTACATGTTGACAATTTCATAATCTGCTGCAGAAAATTAGAGAACTGTTGAGGATTATCAGCTTTGTTGTCTTTGTTTCATTTTCCTTTCTTTTTTGTGTATTATTTCATTTCTTAAAAGTCCAAACCAAAGCTGCAGAGGTGATGTCTCACCGCTCCCAAGTGACTGTCAGTCCTTTAGCTCCTGACAGACAGAATTACCTCAGCAGTGCTTGAGGAACATAAACTTACATGGATTATTTAGTTGATGTTGTTTTTGTAGTTGTTGGTTTTGTGTTTTGTTTTTGTTTTTAATAGCTATGTGAAGTCTGTCAATTTATTCCCTTCTCCCAAGAAGCATCAAGACAAAAAAATCCAGTAAAAATTATTAAACTCACAGAGACCTAGAATGATCAAAATTGGAGATTTTTATCAGGTTCTTCAGGTTCTCAAATCCTGTGACTCCTAGTATCAGGTTTGCAGGTGGTGTTTTGCTTAATAAATTTAATTAGTTTAATCTAATTAATGAATGTAAGTTAGATTAATTTGAAACAAAAATTGTAAGTCTCAGTGCTACAGAAAAAAGCCAAAGCCCTCAATCAAAGGCATCTAGAGAGGCTAATCAAACCACAGTACTAACGAAGGGAACTCTGTCCTAATTGCTTAGAAAGGACATTTTTTGGTTGGTGGTGTGATTTGGGGGGAAGGGAGAATAACTGGTGGAATTCTCTCAGATTCGTTGTGCTGCCTCTGAAGGGATGGGGACTCTTCTGCTTATGCTGCATTCTGTGGCAACTCAGCCTTGAAAAGTTGACCCAACTTACTGCCGCCTCCGTAACGATAACTGGAATGAGGTGCTCGCTACGGAAAACCATCCCCCTGTTCTCTGGCACTGCTGAGCATCAGTCTTAAGGCTGTTCTTGCCATAAACAAGCTTTACAAAAGAAAATATTTGCAGAATCAAAATTAGATCTAGTATCTTAGGCTGTATAATTTTTCAAAGCAGGGTCCCATCATACCAGCAGCCCCAGTAAATACTACAGTGTGCTCATCTAAGTAGGACATTTCTGGTTATGGCCATCGTTTTAATTATTTGTAAGGGCTGTAGTATATTGTAGATGCTATAGTAATACATGTATTCTTCTTCAGATGGCTGTAGAATACCCTGGGATGCATGAGTAATGCTATAATAATCATTTGCATACTGATGATGCTATTCTTTTGCTCTCAATTATAAAGAGACTAGATGCAGAGAAGCAAAACCTGCCTTGTGCTCTAAAGGGTATTGAAATACACTCTAAGAAAGTAGAAGATAGGTAAAAGTAGAGCTAGGTGCTGGTTCTCTCCTGTAATCCGAAGAGTGTCTTTGTATTTCCTCTATCCCGAAACGCAGTCATCTGGGTTGCAGTGGTCTCGCTTCTGCTAAATATGAGACAGAACAAGGAGACGCGCCTTAAATTCATGTGGTAGCATCTCTCTGTCTGCAAGTGCAGCCAGCACGAAGGGCCATGGTCTGTGTTGGGACACTGTTAGGGAAAAATAAACCATATTTGCACTCATCTGCTGGCACTTCCTAACAAGTCATTAGCGGCTGACAATTATGACCCGATATGCATATACCAGCAGAAATCAAATCAACATGAGTGAGCCGTCTGTGATCGTAGCTGTAACACTGAGAAGTTCAATTGTGGACGTTGGCATGAAATTAGCTCAGTCTATGGCTCGAAAACGATGGGACTGAGATGGAGGCTTATTGCATAATTAGTTAAACAATTTTTCATCCGTTGAGTCTTATCAAGCTGTAAGACAGGCATATCTGTTGTAATTATATTTTACATTGGTAATGTGACACATTCATGAAATGCGTGGCTACACTAGTGCTAGGATACGTTTCATTAATGCAAAACACTTTTGTTGTATGCTTTACATTTGGAAACAGATTTAAGTATTAAGTGGCTAATGTCTGCAGCCAGGGAATCCTTTCCGAATTTGTAACACTGACCAGAACAGACCGCATTACACTCTCCAAATGGTGCATTTTGCATTTGAATGTCTGAATTATCCTGGTTTCTTAGAGACGACCACAACACCAACATCTTAAATCCTCAAAATATTGTCCGCTTCATTGAATGCTCGTGATCTAAGCATATGTGTAATTATTCTGTAATTCTCCCCAAAATGTGATTCCTTGGAAATGCATACTAGATTTCCCCTATTGTAGCTGCAATGACTATTTCTTTGTGCCCGCTTCTTTAAATACGGTCACAAGGAAGTCTGTGTGCCTTGGCGCACCGCATGTGTAATGGTGGGGGGTTGGTTTTTTTTTTTTCCTCCCCCTTACTCCTAGTACGCCCATCAGCAGAAAGAGGAGGAGGGGGGTGGGGGTGGGGGGAAGAGAAAAGCAAACCCAAAAATCTGCTCCACTTGTTTCAGGGTACAGAGCGAGGTCACAAAAAGCCCATTTAAGATAGCATACATACAACAGTAATCTTTCTGACAAGAAATGGGCCTAATGCCACGTACAATGGACTTAGAGTTAGGCAAGTATAGAAAACTAGAATTTGCAAGAGTTGCCAGACCTGGCTCCAATAACATATGCGTGTGCACACTTTGGAAGAGGGCAAAGGGGAATCCCGTGTACCTTAAGCAGATATTCAGCACATGTCATACAACAGCGAAGGTGATTTTTTTTTTTCAGAAACTGCTGCTAGCACAAAACATATACATTCTTCTTTAAAAAAAAACCCTATCAGTGGGAGGAAATTCTGTTTTCTTTGTTTAAAAAAAAATCGTAGTGCTTTCAGTAATGCAAAGAAAAGCATATATGCGCTTCTTTACTGCAATTTTACTTGCTTTTCAGTTGTAGGAAAACGGTTCTTTTGCAACATCAATATTGCAGACACCAGGGGTGCAGAGGCTGAGACCTCATCTTATTAATCATTCTAGTTCACAGGTGTCTCTACCAGCCCAGTTCTAAGGGAGCTGTAGGGAAGACTTGACTTTGAAGACTTTTGTAGTGGTTTCTCATAACACATCCCACTAAAAAATAAAATTTAAATTATCTGGATCTTCAGTATTTATTTGATAAAACTTGTTAGGCAATCATTTCATTTCAAAGGGGTGAAATTTAATCAGAATTAGAAATATGAGAAAGCATTGTTAAATAAAAACAAGCTGTTACAAAATTTGCTGTAAGTTTTGAGCTTCGTATAGGGAAGTTTCTTGCTGAATATATTTCTCCCACGTTCTTCAGTTAAACCCTCTCTAAAGGTGTGAAAACGTTTTATGGTATGAAATTAAAGGATTTTTCTAAGGATGATTTACAAAACTATGCTTGCTAGATTTTCAAAACTGTAAGATTATTTGAGATAAATACTGTGCAAAAGCTTTCGTGGTAAGAAAGGTACAAACTTGCAGTTTATTTTTCCCTTTGTGCCAATAAAGCATAGCAATCTGAGGTGAGCAAAACATGTTTAGTTGGAGAAATAAAATAAGCACTGATAGATGTGAGGAAATTCATATGTGTTGAGCAATTAAGCCTGTGTGGAGTGTTACTTCAGCGCAATTAACTCCTAGTGAGCGTTGGGGAGTTTGGTCCCTTACACCACTTCATCTTGAACTAGTAAACCATTTTTAGCTCTACACTGTTAGATTTGTGTCACTAGTGTGCTGCAATACAAAATACACTTCTAAGGGTCAGCCAGGAAAGAAACTGTAAAATTGTGGAGCTGCAACAAGCAATTTAGTATCGCACTGGTTTTTACTCTTTTAATTAACCCCACCACTCTCTGACCACAATATTTATTGTTTAGCCCAAGTTGGATGGAATTTAGATGAGGTAGACTGTTACACTTCAATAACTGTCAGAGGCCCAAAAATAAGTGCTATACCAAAGGAGTCCAGTTCTCTGATGGCTATACCCTCAATTTTCTGCATGTGGATTTCTGCATGTGGATTTTTTTTTCTGGTGGCAGTCATCACTGTTGACCTTCAGATTTCTACCTGAGTGGATGAGGTATGAATCTGTACAAAGTATGTGTGGGATTCATAGCCCTGATACAGGTCTCTGAAATGCTATTTACTCGTTAGGCATGGGCACAAGCCTCTTTCCTGCTAAAAGGGTCTTTTCTCCTGTATGAGTTGGTGCTGAGGCACCTACCTGAGTTGGCAGAAGTCAACCAAGAGATAATTTCCAAGCAAGTCATCCACATGACATCTCCTTCCTCTGCCTAAGCGCAGGGAGAAAGTTCACAGGGCAAGCTTATAATGAATTTCAACCACGCAAATTCTGCTGGAGCTGTGAGGTAAAATCAAGAGCCAGTGAAGTGAATAGCAAAATGTTGAGTGACTCGAGAGTTGCTTGGATCTTGCTTGTAAAAACTGCTCCCTGCTGAATTAAAATGATTGGGGCTGAGAGTCTGTGCGCGTTATGTGCCTGCAGTGCACAAATGGAACATACATCTCTCTTTCAGAGAGTGAAATAAATATGTGAAGTTCCCAAGTGCAAATTTATTTTTATATGAGGCCTTGATCTGGTTTTAGTATAAAACTAAGTAGTGACTGAAAAGTGGCTCTCATTTCAATAGAGCACTTTTGCATTGCTTGAAACCGTGTCCATCATCTTGCATTTCCTTCTCTATCATCATTTGCAATATTTATTTTTTTTTTCTTAAACCCTGAAATGCCATCTGAATGAAAATGCTCTGGACAGCCAAGGGAAGTACCTATAAATAAACATTTGGCAGAGAATCTTTGATACTGTGTGAACGTTGATTGCAAACATTTTAATGAGGCTAGTCTTGTTTTAACAAAAAAAAAAAAAAGGTTGATTGTAAATCAGGAAAATGTGCTGGGCTTTCTAAGCTCTGAGTTGGCAACAGCTTGTTGAGAGTAAATCCTCTCATGGAAGGTTTTGCCGAATAATCTGAATAAATTCAATTTCAAAATCCTTCCTTGATCTAAGCTTGCTTAAGCTCTCACCAAGGCCTAAGGACCCTGAGGGTCAATTCCAATAACAAAAGATAAGAAAAATCTGCCCTTTCTCCTATCTCTTTGCAATACACTATAAGCTGTTACCTCACTGCAAAAAATCTTTCGGTTTAATGAAGTCGCCTTTTGATACTTTTTGAGGATGAAGTTCAATGTTTCCCACCCCAGTGCGTGTCTGCTCTGCATGCCACCCAGGACTGATGTCAGAGGACCTGGCTGGCTCCTCCTGGGGGAGTGGTTGTGCCTGGTAAAGAAGTTCTTGAAATCACTCCACCACATAGCTATAAGAAAATATGACAAATGGAGCTTTACAAATTTAGATTTTTTTTTTTAAATTTATTTTTATTTTGGTGGAGTGGGGGTAGTTGATAATCAAGTTAGGCAACATGCTCGCTTTAGCCAGAGAAGCTTGATTTGAAAAGTCTTAAGGGCTAAAACATTTAGCTCAAAGCCTGAAAAAACCTCTGTGTCTGGGCTGTGATTCTGCACCTCTCCTGCTGCCACTGTGCAGGTGTACCTCAGTTGAGACACCTGGTGCTTCTGAATGCTGCACGTATGATCTGAAAGTGAGAGATGCAAACTGTTTTTCTTGTGCTGTTTGTCTTCCCAATAGCCCTCTCTTCTGGTTTCCTTATAGTCGAGGTTTTTGTGTGGAGTAGTAGTTTATGCAAAGACTGGGAGACATCATCTCATTGCACTAACTGAGTAAACATACACAAAAATCACCGAAACTGGAGCTTTTGAACCACATCAGTTACCAGGCAGCTGTAAACTGATTGCAGTCCGTTTATGCTGTTTGTACCTGCTGAGGTGCTGGGGCAAGTTTGCTTTCAAAACCAATTCTGTTGTTGTAATTATGGTAAAGATAGTACCAAAAGGATTTGGTTTCTTGATCAAATATTCTATCATGGAATGTAAGCTCAGATAGTAGAGAAGGGGATGTTTACAGACAGTGGCAGGAAAAAAAGGAAGTTTTACCTTTTGGTAAAACAAGCCTTCAGATGGCTGTGACCTACTGAGAGGGCAGAATGACGTCATGGAAGTCACAAGTCAGTTCTGTCTCCCTCTTGGAAAACTGAGCTCATTCCACCTGTGATTAACTAAAGGAAAGAGGTTTTAAAAGCCTAAGAGTTTCTCATAGTATGGAATCTAATTTTCTGCCATTTCATTTGGCTGGGTATGGGAGGAAGGGCTGTGCAGAATCAGGGGGAGCTGCATGCTCCTGGGTACGAGTGTGTTATTTTCACAGTACTATTACACTGAAGTAATTTAGTCCATATTTGTAGGTGAGGCTTGGGGTTATTTTAGTTCGGTCAGATGAGGCTGTGCTTGTTTTCACTGTTCTGTCTGTGAGACTCTTCCTATGGCTTGTGCTCAGCGTTGGTGCTGCCGCTGCACCCAAGTGCTTGTACTGCTTCTGGCTCAGGCTGTGACTTCAGGACAGGCCCTTTAACTCTACTCTTTGGCTACTGAACTGGTAAAAAGATTAGTATGAGAATTCATTATTTATCCTGTGTGAAAGAACAGAGGGTCACCAGGGGAAGTCCCGGAAAATTGCGGTCTGGCACATGAGGAGAGGGAGGTGTAGGGTTAAGGAGAGAACCCAGCCCCATTTAATGGGCTCCCATTAGGCTCCAGAGGAGATCTCTCTTAGATGTGTAAGCATTTTTATTTCATAAAATTAATCCTTTATGAGAATTTTCTTTTCCCAAGACTTACCCTCTAGCTATAAGCTCTGCCCTGAACATATCTGCTGCTCTGCCAGTTCTGCCCTTCATCCTCTTTGCTCATACTCCAAAAATCAGCTCTGTTTGCCGTGCCCTGAGATAAACAACTGCTATTTGATTTAATGTGGTACTTTCCAGAGGGCTCCTGCACTGTTCTTAGAGAAAGGAAGCCGGCTGGCTGTACCTAAGTGCAGTTAAAGCTCCTTACAGGAGCAGTGGCAAAGTAAAGCACTGAACCATAATGCCAATGTCCACTGCTGAGAATGTTTTTGCAAATTCCCGGACAGCATTGCAGTATTACAACGAAGTTTAGGGGGTTTGTTTGATTGGGCTGGTTTCTTTGTTTTAAAGAATTTCAGAGTTTTAAGGTAAAACAGTCTGTTTGGAAAGAATTCTCTGTCAAATATGAAAACACAGTATTTCTTAATAGCATATGGCACAGGGGCGTGTAACATAGGCTGTTGAACTGGCCCATGTAGCAAGTCATTATGTGACACCTACTTACTAGTTTGGCAAAGTGACAATCTGACAGCAACTTCACCAAGTTCTGACTTTAATTTTAGCTCTATGGATACTTTCCTTACATCTTAATTATTATTATTATTATTTCCTTTAATAAATTTCATGTATTAAACTGATACCTGTCTCTGCAGATGTCAACTCTAAACTTACATTTAGGTTTTAAAACAGTCCCTTGGAGTTTGCATAACTTTAAGCACAAGTATTTGTAGTGATACAGTGTTACCAGTTATTACACAGTATAGCCAGCTACTGTAAGGGACTGGATAATTTGTTTTAAGTGGTGGCTTTTGTCACAGTCACAGATCCTGGAGCCATATAATTACTTAAGAATATCAGATTTCTTTAAAAAAAAAAATAAATTCATTCTCCCTGGAAGCCAAGAGAAAAGATGAAAAATGGCTTAAATGTAGTAGAGAGATTTAATTTTGAAAGTCACATAAAAGATAAATTGTAGGTTTTAAAGCAGATTGGGGAAAAATGATTGGCATATGATATTTGAAAGCTTTGCAGTTAGTAATACACTTAATTCATGCTTGTACTTCACCTAACATCTGTTTTTCCAACTTCACAAATTTATGTTGACAAATACTTGACACAAGTTGTTTGGGTTTGTTTTTTTTTTAAAAAAGTTTAAATAGGAAGGATGTTGACAACACTATTGACTGATCATGGTGCATGTGACTAATGCAGCTGATATTCCTACATCCAATTTTAGCCGCTGTTTTCAATTTCTTGGATTTTAGTGCTGTTTGTTTTGAGATCATTAAATTGGCTGTGCTTGCCCTATAGATTATGAACTTGCCTCCACACCTTTTTGTAGCTCAGCAGCCAGTGTGACAAATAAGGTTTTGAAACAAGCTTATTTGGAGATTCTAGGTGAAACTTTTTTTGATGGGATAATTATTTCCATAGTCTGTGGTGCATGTACATGAATGTCTTCATTTAAAAGCTTTCCTTGTGCCTCAAAATGTCTTTGTCAGATATACAGTGCAGTTGTTGGTGTGAAACTATCAAATTCTAGCTGTAGAATTCCTATGAGTGCTGGTTTTGTTTTCTAATTTGGAGATTAATATGAATCATGAAGAAAATGATTTTGTCTTGATGTTTAGCAATTTAGGGAGTGTCTTGGAGCACCCTGTTTTATACATAGTAAAAATAGCATTGTAGCTCAGTCTGCTGAGTTGTTTTGTAAATTCCCATGCAAACTTGAGCAACTAATGTACCTTTATTTACAAATCTTTTTTTGATTTAACCCATTTCTTATAAATAAATAAAATAATTGAATAATTAACACAGACAAACGCAGATGGAGAGCTATTCCTTGTTAGAGGGATTCAACATTTGCTACAGGCATGCAGGTGAGGTGGAAAAAGTTGACAAGATGGTCAGTGCAGAAAGAGTGTAGCTGGTATTTCAGAGTGCTAAGATTACACACCTAGATCAGAACATGGGAGAACCCCCACAGGGTATTGTAATTTCATTCACAGTTCACAAATTCACAGAATTGTAGGGGTTGGAAGGGACCTCCAGACATCATCAAGTCCAAGTCCCCTGCCGAAGCAGGTTTCCTAGGACAGGTGATGTGATTGTGCTATATTTATGTGCTATGATTATTTATAACCTTCAAAAAATGAGATATTTATCAAATAAAAGTGAAGAATTCCCACTCTGGTTTCTCCTTCTAGGTGGATAAGCATATGTGTTTTTATTTCTAAAACTTCTGACGTGTAGAATTAGTTGTTACAGACATTGGCCAATAGAAAAATCTTTCTTATTTGCAGATATGTCAGTATCATGCAGAGACCTGGATTATTTTTATCTCCTTCCATTAATTGCTATATTAAGCTTTGAACAAGGGGAGTGTATTAATTGACCTTCAAGTTCCCTAGTGTCAGCTCAGAAATCTGTGGGTTTTTTAGTAATGTTTTTCTAGTCCCTAATTCTTGGAGTCATATAGTTCCAAAGAAGTTGCAGTCTTCCTTCTTTATTAATTTCAATGTATGCTTTTGGTTCTCCTGAAAGTGAAACAAATCTTGAGAAGATTTATTGAAGATATATTGGAAAGAGTGACAAGGCTTCATCGCTGAAACTTCTCAGGCCAGAGAAGTTGTGTAAATATTCTTCATGCATCACTCTATGTACATTTGTAAAGATTTAAAAGTCTTTAGAGGTGAGGAGAAGCAGTCTGCAGAAGTCTCAGCCAAAACTTTGTCCAAGGTCTAGCTCGAGACAGCAAACAAGTTGTTGCCTGTACTGCCCACATTAGTGCTTAGACTAAGTTACACTCAAAGTCACATCTTAAGAAAAAGAATTCATAAACATACTGGGCTCTCTGGTGACTGCTACTGTCACAGTATAACATGTGGCTACAAATGAGATTCATTATTAGCAAATCTTTATGTTTTCTCTTTTTCTTTCCTATGACTCTCCATCAGGACCTCTTCCCCAGTACTGTAAATGCCTCGATGTTTCCTTCAGACCCAGCATACCGGCATTTTTCCTTACATATTCCTGCAATGAGTTGCTACTTGGAAAAGTCAACTGGTATGAACACTCAAAAAAAAATTATCAAACTTGAGTTTACCCACAGCTTTCAGTGAATCCTAGATACTGTTCGCTCTTTGTGGACTTCTTGGACATACAGTATCACTTTTGCCGTAATTTTCCTCTCAGTGTCCTTTAGCAGTTGTGAGTTTTTTTACAGTTGTTCTGAGATCTTGGGAAATCACACTAAAGCCTGACTTTCCCTATGGGGACTTTAATTGTGCATAACTCTCATATTCCTGAAAATGCACCTTCTATTCAATCTCTAAGGAAATTTAATTCCTTCTCTGTGACGTCTTCTCACTGTGGAAATTCATACCCTATTTCTGTGTCCTGGCAAATTATTTTTGCTTTTCCTTTATCCTGTGTAAAAGGGAAGCAGCACTGTTTCCCAGCGGATGAAGTGAAAGCCCAATATGTGTCAGACCCACACTTGTACCCCAGAATGGTTTTCGTGGCAAGGAAGAAAGGTAATAACTAGGAAGCTATTCTAGCTCTATTATCAATGAGATCTTTCCATGTTTTTTAGAGAATTTGTACTGGTAGACCCTTAAAACATTAATTTGACTGTCACTATTGCAAGAATGTTAACTGTTAAGACAGAGCAAACACGAATATCTCTGCACCAAGTATCCAGAGCCAGAAGTGTTTGGGAGAGGCAAAGATTGTTTGCTGATGATATTTACAACAAATGGAAGTCTTGAATTCAGCAGTCTAAAGAACAAGGTAGATGTCCACACTACCTGTCTCAACTGCAAAAGCAGTTGTTGAAGAGAAACACATCTAAGGTGTGGGACTTGCTGTCTCTTCCCGAGGTTGACATTCAAAACAGAACTGAGGAGCAATACTCTAAAAGAGGATACTTCTTTCCACAGATTAAGCTAGTTCAGATGTAGCTGTCTATCCTACAGACCTCTAAAGTTAGATGTGTTGAATCTCACCCTTAAATTCTTTGGTGATGAATGTATGTAGAGAGACTCTATATTTTAAACAGAGGCTATATGCATGAAAAGACAGGTATATTTTTGAATGTTTTGCAATTAACTCTGCCACTTTGACATGGTTTAACAAGTAGCTTTCCTGTGTAAACAGTAGGAAAGCATATAGGCACATAGGGATTATTTCAGTTACATGAACTGCCAACAATAAAGCTCAATGCTCATTTATTAAAAAACCTCTCAGTATAGCCTGAATTATAACACTAAACTTGTACTACTGAGTCTTGACTGTGGCTGAGAGATCATTGCTGTTGACCCTCTAGCATATCGTAAGAGGAATTGGGAAGAAAAAAAACACACCCCAACACCAAAAAAACCCCAAACCAACCTCAAAAAACCCAAACTGTGCCCCACCTCCATGCTCCCTCCCTCCCCACCCCCCCATGGCACTGAAGTTCATGCCATTGCCTTTATTACTTTACCACCATTCAAGTACGATGAGAAAGGCAAAAAGCTTGCATGACAACCGGAGTGGGTAATACATGAATAGGAAGTCTGGTTTCTTTACTTCTCTATGACAGAGCTGAACAGTAGGCTAGGGAGATTTGGGGCTTTTTTTCTGTAGGGTTTTTTTTCCCTTCTTTTTCCTGACTCTATTCTTCTATATAACTTCTGTCAGAGAAATCACCCACGAGAACAAAGGTTCGCTACAAGTGCCACTCATTTTGTGCTAACATTTGCCAAAAGTCAAGATTCTACCAGACGTATACATTCCATATAATAAATACTTGAGAAATAGTGTGTGTACAGCATGTTTGGTCCCCTTTAGATGCACAACAGATTCCATATTAATTGTAATGGTGGTTTTTCCACTGCAATCTGTATTTTGGTTTAATTCCACGAGTTTTTAGCGGTTCCTTCTTTATTCTAAAAGTCACATACAATAGATGACATTATGCTAATTTTTAAAATTAATTAGCCTTTTGTAAAGACTTTGGGGTGTGTATGTACCAGAACTTAATAATCAACGATGAAATTTATATTATTATTTTATTGTGTCACAATAACAGATTGGGTAGGAAACTCCTCTCTGTTTTGCCTTGGATACCTCAGGGATTACTTCTTGGATTTCTTGTAGTTGTTTTGGATGTAATTTGTAGTTTTGCAGCAGTATCTGAGCAGGACTGTAACAAATATTTATTCACCTGATAAACTCAATTTTAACGCCAATGTTAAGTTTATGTGCAAGGAACAGATGACTTTCTAGTTGTTCTCCAGATAATTACTATCTGTGCTGACGTTTTTAGTGGAATAGTTTGACCTGCACAAGATGAAATCTAAAGAGCAAATTGAGAGCATCAAATTGTTAAAAGTTTCCAAATTTTTTTTTATAAGCCTGTGTGCACTTTTAAATCACAAGTCAAATTGGATAGAACTATCTTAGATATGTGAAGTTAGCTTGAACAGTTTTTTATGAGTAGTAGTCTTTCAAAATCTGAAAATATTTTTAAAGATCTTGCACCTTCTTCAAAGCAACCATTTGCCTCAGTCTTTAAAATATGGAGGCTTGCACAGGCACATTGGAGCATTGAAGTCAGATACCTGATGATCTGTTCTGAAAGAACCATTTTTTGGCTCTTTTTCAGGAGTGATGCTGTGAGATTCACTGGAGTGTTCATAAAAAGTAATTAAGTAAGACTTGAAGTAGTTTCTGATAATTTTTTTTTAAAATTATAATTGTTACCAGGAAATGTGTACGCAGCTGTCGTGAGAGTTTCCAAAAAAAGAAAGGGGGGAGGGGGGGCAGTGGGAGGTTGGGGGGAAGCCATTACGTAGCTGACAGCCCGACAACTTTGCATATGTGTGTTAACAGGAGAATGTGCTGTGTTTAGGATGAATGGAGAAGCGGGCCTAAATGACTTTCAGATTAGCTGGAACAGATGGAAGGGTCACAGTTGAACAACTTTACACAGGAACATAAAGGCAATGTTCAAGTGGAGTTCATTGCCTCTGACAGATACTGTCAATCAAACAGGGGACTCTCAGTTAACCAGCAGCCTGTCCTTTTAAAGATTAAATTAAAAAAAAAAAAAAGAAAAAGTATTGTGAGGTGATGACTGGAGTTTATCTGGTCTGTGTCAGGCCCAGACTCCACCCCGAGTGACTAGCGTTTTCAAAGCAAACACAATGGGTTGTGGATATCCTGAAGACAAGCGAGTTACAGGCTATGAGGAGAGGCAGGACTATGATATCGTTTCTGCAGATGTGTAAGCTGGGTCATGCTTTCTAAGGGTGAAGCTTTCTCAAGGCGAAGGCACCAGATTTTGGTAGCTAAGAATCTCGTGCTGATTTCCTGCGTCGAAAATGAAAATATCCCAGAGGGTGTAAAGCAGGTTAGTGCACTGAGAGGCAGGAGAGCTCAGTGGGGAGAGCGGAGGTGGGTGCGGATGTGGAAGATGGAAAGAAGAACTTAGTTTAGGCTGAAAACAGGTACCTGAAAATGCTTTACATGTGAAGCTTCTCAGACGCTGACAGACACACGCTCTTAGACACCCTTTCCTTCCTTCTTTCCAAACAAGTGGAGCTATGAAAGTCCCTTGAATATAAATGAGGATATATTCAGAATCACCTCCTGTTTATATAACTCCCTCCAGCTCAGAGGAAAAGTTATGAAAGCAACAGCAGATGAAGCACAGCAAGAATACTTTCTAGCAGATGAAGATAAAAGGTGCACAGTTCACACCTTTACCTACCACGCTCCTTCCAGACAATTCTTTCGTCCACAACATTTTTCTTGGTATTTTACTTCTTCAGATGAGCTAGACTCAAGTTAGGAAACCAGGACTTGTTGAGATGGGTTGTATTATTTGTGTGATCCCTGATTGTAGCCTAAAGTGGGTGTGTGAAAGAAGTATTCAGCTCTGCGAGACACCTGATCCTAGCTTTATCCTCAGCAGCTGGTTCGCTCACAAAAACTATATTAAAGCAGAGATCCAGACCTTACTGATCCTTAGACAAATAAGCTACACTTTCTTCGTTGGTCATTGTAATCCATAAAATGAATAGTTTAGCAGCAAATTCCTGTTGGGTTTTTTTTTTTGCACAGCTAGGCCAAAATAAAGTTTCTTATTAGCAATCCTGTAAATACTCCTTGTTGGGTCTCAATAGCATACAGAATGAATTGAGAAAGCTTATGTGTTTTCCTCGCTAGGATCAGTGTCAGAATGAGAGATCCGATTGCCAGATCTGAAATTTAAAAAACAAAACAAAAAGATAAATTCTAAAGCTTATAATAGTTTTATGGAGCTAAATTCCTACTTGGCAGCATGTCAGCAATTGCTTCAGCTCTTCCTGCATTTCTTGGCTATTTCTTTTGAATTGTCTTGTCTCCCGCAGATGATGGTGTGTTTGATGACTGTTTGCTTTGTTTCACATTGAAGACAGTGCCAGTGCTTTCAATTTCTGTTTCGAAGGAAACTTGTCATCTGCTCTCCATCAGTGGGGTTCTACAAGGAGCGTGATCATTCTGAAAAGTCTGGGAGTTAGAAACAGGAGGATGCTAGGGATGCACTTGATTCTCCCAAAGGCACCCTCTCTCTGCTACTGGTAGAGGTCAGATATTGGGTTTGTTTAGACTGGGGTAATCCAGCCAGTCGTGTGGTTTTATAGAAAATATCAGCATAGTCTAAACTCTACAGATAGTGGTGCAGTAAAACAAAAAAAAAACCCAGAACATTGAAGTGGTGTTGCATTGAGTGGAGGCCATATTTAATTTCACTGAGACATTGCACCTGTAAATCCCAGCATCACATCGCTTGCCCGTGTAGTAAGCCTTTCCCACTGGCTAATTATAGCTCTGAGTGCCAGTGGGTAACTAGCTGTTAAGAGTATCTAGTTCACTATTGTCCTGCTGAGACTGGCTGGAAAATTGTCCATTTTTTTCATGGGAAAACTGAATTTTTCCCAGTTTTCAGGTGGAAAATGAGTTTTTATTAAAGAAAAATATTTGGTTTACTTTCTTGGGGTAGTTTCAATATTCAAACTTTTTATTTTGAGACCTCATTGTATTGACTCACAGCTCTGCCATACACATCACCTTCTTGTAAATTTTCTTTCTAAAAAAATATTAAAATCTTTCATTAATAAAATATTAATCTTTGGCAACACTAGTGAAGAACTATTATTTTGTAGTAGACAATATGCCATTCACTTACACTCCTCTAAATTATGCCTGTGTTTTATCTTATTATCACTGTTTTGCCTTTATCCTGTTACTGAAATCAAGTTTTATACATGTATAGGTAGTATATGTCACTTATTAAGGCAAATATGATGGCAGATAAAAAAACCCAAACCAAATCACCACAAACCCACCCTAAAGCATATTTCAAACAGTTGGCAATTACTATGCTATTATAATATACTACAGGAGATACATTATGTAACTGTGGAAGCCAGGAGAGGCTTTCCCCCCACCTCCCTGTATGTCTAGCCCTGAAAAATGCATAATAGTCTTTCATCTTCCTTTAACTGCTATAGCACTGCAAAAGATAACTGCAATGTGGCAAAGGGTTTCAGTAATTAGGTCCAATCTTATACATATAAACTTTGCTTCGTGGTTGTATCTGGAGGAGGAAGGATCTCCAGGAGCAATATGTCTTCTCTTGTGCTACAGTGTTGAACTTCTTACTTGACATGCCATAAATGTTTCCATTTACCACCACTGCCATACTGACACACAAAGCCTTTCCCAGGTCTAAGAAACATCAATGTCATAATTCAGGAAGTTATCTAAATTGGGAGATTAGGGTTTTTTTACAGCATTAACTACAAATGGAGAAGAGTCTCCATTAATTTGATATCTGCCTTTTTATAGTGATAACTATGGCTTTTTGGAGTCTGAGATTTCAGTGAAATTCAGGGCCCACTGATTTAATTAGTGAAAGTTTCCATTAATTTTAACAAAGTTGTGATTACACTCAATGAGTCTGACCAGCTAGAAAAACTCCATGCTTTCATTGCATCCCACGTACCTGATGGCCCCCCTCACTTATTTTGGTGTAAACACATTGACTTTCAATTATTTCTGGTTTATATGCTTAAATAGAGCAAAGGATTAGAATGTACATGGCTTTTTGAGCTTCTTCAAATGGGAATCAACTTCAACCCTAGATCACAAGGAAGTAACACAAATTAGAAAATGATTGCTAAAATAGAGAAATAGTCACAGAGCCAGGAGGATATTTAATTGGGTGAGGGACTAATGAGACACATCCCTCTCCTATTCTGCAGAACACTTGCTTTATTAATCAGACAAGCAAGCCCTGTAAACAAACACACACCCAAACAAAGAATTGCAGAGATAAAGCAAAGCACCCATTTTCCATTTAGATTCCCTGACACAGCATGAAAACAATCCAGGCAGAGATTAATAAATGATCCCCTGATATGTCATTTGAGAACCTTGTGTCAACTGCAAATAAAACTAGCCATGTCATATGTTCAGATGTTCATTAATGGATCACAGTTCTGCTTTTTTGATATAATTGTGACAACTGGGAGAGATGCTTAACAAATCAACTTCTGTGTTGTCAAAGTTTTAAACTTTACTCTTTAGTACGGCTGCATGTTTTGTGTCTTGTTGGGTTTTGTTCTGGTTTTTTTTAAAACAAACTAAGTATTGGCTCAAACTGGAGAAGAGCTACCAAATAAGCTATATCAGCTGAAGACTTCTTATATTCAATCTTTCTTTATGGCTAATGATTTCCTTTCTTTGCTTCTCTTTGCTTGGGGTTAGTGCCTGTCAGAACACCCGTTCTGTTGTGGACTGCATAATGCTGACCATTGTCCAGCGAGTTGCCACACCAACTCAGCAGATCAAGGAGACATGCAAATGGGTCAGGAACACACACAGAGGTTTTCTCCTCACCTAAGAGGATAAGAGCTATAGACAGCTCAGGCTGTATGGTCATCATTAGTTGCAATGTACCACAGAAAGCTATTTACATTTAAAATGTACTAGACAGCAAAATTCCTGAATCAGTAGAGGCCCAGTGGTTGAACACCATAACTTAACAGCTCTGTGTAGGTGCTCCAGAGAAATTATTAGCATCCTTGAGGCTGAAGGTGAGGGAGTGGGGGGTGGAAATCTTTGGGCTAGTAGGAAAAACTCTCTGGAATGAGCTCTGCTGTATGGCTTTAACTTTCTGTGTTTTGAGCTCCCCAACAGTGGAAAGGTGCATTTCAGATCTTGCTGCAATGTCACCATTTTTAACTAACTAGTGTAAGCCCCTTTGAGGTAATAGAATGAAGTGTCACATGTAATGCAAAATACTACCAAATTAATTAATCTTTAAAATAATGTTAATCTATCAGAAAACATGACCTTAACTACACTTAGCAGATGATGTTAAAAGAACTTAGCCTGTTCTTATGCTACCTTTTGGGCTGGAAATAAGGGACTTCGCTTTTACTCCCTCCTCTGCCACAAGCTGTCGTATGATGTAGGGACAATTACTCTTCTTCTCTGTTGTTTGCTTGCCCCCCTACCCTGCCCCTTCACACAGGTTATCTCTAGGCTCTTTGGAGGCTAGGTCAGAGAGAACCTAACAAGTCAGGATGCACATTATCTGCTTTGTAGCACTGCCAACAGCAGCAAGGTTTATGCCAATGTTGATAATTAGGAGAGAAAGGGCAATTAGAAATCAAGTTGTCCCTGTATGTATAAACCAGACATCTCTACGTATCTAGAGACTTTGGTTTTTTGAATGGGATTTCATTTAGAATTGACTCTTACACAAGCCACGCGACTTGCTCCTTACCCCAACTGTCAAAACTGTGGTTCTCTCTGCACAGAGGAAGTCCAGACCAAAGTCCCTCCAGAGGTTCAAGGAAGCAAATGACTTGATGCCTAGTGAAAGACCCTGGAAGGGTTAAACCCCTCCCATGGAGCATAATGCATGTCTGAGTGCATGATGTAATGCTGCAGGGAGGGGTTTCCTGACGCTACCCTCCCTATCTTGGGCTAAGAAACTTTTCCTATGAATTTACTAGGTAGATTTAATCAGCAAAATGTTAGACTCTATTAGGCACTTACAGCCTCCTGCAAGATGAAGAGAACATTTTCCAGACAGCATCTTCTCAGGAGTCTGATTGTGCTCAGCTGTGTTTCTGAAGCACCCTGTCTCAAGAAAGGATTTCCTCACAGTTCAATCCCCAATTTTCAACTTTATTTAGCTCCACTATCTGCCTAGAGTGTTCCAGCCAACAGAACTGGGAGTTTGTGCTGCTGAGATACTGAGTCTGAAAAAGTGGCTCAAATGTTGCTCAGTCCACTATTTCAGTAGCTGACCTGCAAATTTAATATTAATTATATTTAATGTGCTCTTTTCAACACTATAGAACACAAAATAAAATATAGCTCCTGCCCCTGTTGTTAAGAAGGGTTCAGTGTTTTGAGCAGCTGAATGCCAGCCAAAAGAAGTGGAAAAAGAAATTGCTGGATTGATCTCATGGTAAACTTGCAATGCTTATTGCGTGTGAAATGTAGGTGATGAGAAAATAGATTAAATTATGCAGACATCTCTTTTTTTGTAGGTGACCAACACTGACTGTGATGGCAGATGCACAAATCTTGAATTGTCTTTTGTGCCACTAATCCCTTTTGTTGAACACTTTTTATATGTTAACTGTGGCTAACTGGTGGTTTCATGTCAGGATTTTGAAGTATTATTGATACACCATTAGAAACAGGAAGAGAAATAGGTTTATTTACAGTACAACCTGACTTATTTTCTCTCATTGGTAGCATTTTAGAAGGGACTTGGAAAATCACAAATAATTATTGGATAAATAATGCCAGGAAATAACAAAGTTTTACTATTGTTGGGGTTTTTTTTGGCAGCTGTTCCATGTACATTTAAAAAATGTGTCTTAACACACTGAAAATATTTTTTACATATGTCCTGTGGGAATATTTTTTGGGGTATTGTTTTGGATTTTGTTTTAAGAAGCTGGTGTGGTTGAATTATCTTAAGGATAGGATTGTGTCATTCAGGATCAGTCAGAACCAGGCATGCTCAAGTATACAGGAGTTTGCAGGCAGAGCTCTACACAGAAGAGAAAATTAGATGTCATGCCATTGCTGCCCTAATATTTGTCTCAGGAATAACATCAGCAGGATTTACCCCATTAAACAGAAAGTAAAATTTTAAAGGGACTTGCAGTAATCTCAAGACAGTCAAAAGAAGTGTGTAGAAGCAGTACCATAAAGTGTCTTTTGCTGGAAGGCACGATGAGGCACCCAGCAGAAACAAGTGCTTGTAAGCAGAGTGCAGTCTCACTTGTTTTCACACACACTCAGGCATGCACACATACGTAGCTGA